>CM062091.1:8898021-9569272 GCA_031163375.1 Conogethes punctiferalis
AATTATGAGAAATTTGCATACTATTCAGCTACCTATCCATTTACTAATTTGCTCTTTTTAACGAAGGAAAACGTACACCTACAAGAAATCAAATAAATAGATTAAGTATTAATATTTTAAAGAGAGTTTAGAGTCAAGTCAAATCAATTTAACCTTTTTTTTTTTTTTTTTTTTTTTATAGTGGCTCGACATAATGGCTTCCCTACACCTGATGGAAAGCGAAAGAGAAGCCCAAGTCGCTGTGACAACGGGCAAGTAACTGGTCAGTTACCTGTCAGTTGCCACCGCCATGCCGGCCCAACCCTAACCCCCCACGAGCTCCGGAAACCCTACTCACCGGCAGAAACACGACCCAGAGGTCATTTGACTGCGGTATTCTATAGGGTGGAGGTCCTTCCCCGGACGGGCGGCTCAATTCGAGCGAAGATTCGCTATGCCCTACCTCTCTTTTAAATAATATTCATTAAAGTAACATAAGTAATTTTAACACCTAATTACCAAGTTATAATTACCATGAAGGTTTAAACGGAATCTTATAAGCAACTAGCTTTTGCCCGCGACTTCGTCCGCGTGTTTAAATTTATACATACAAAAGTTTTTTCCCGCTAACTCCCGTTCCCGTGGGAATTTCTCAAAATACAGCCATAACTAAACTTTATATTTACTAAGGTACCTGCATGCCAAATTTCAAGCGTCTAACTTAAGCGGTTTAGATTTTTCATACAAAAGGATTTTCCCGCTAATTCCCGTTCCCGTGGGAATTTCGGGAATTCCTTTCTTAGTGCACCCCTACGGTACCTAAGCTACGTCCCTTCCAAATTTCAAGTGCCTACGTTTAGCCGTTTGGGCTGTGCGTTGATATGTCAGTCAGTCAGTCAGTCAGTCAGTTTCTCCTTTTATAAGTATATAAAAATAAATATAGATGAAGTGCCTTAGTCAACTGATGGGAGACACTCGACGTACGACCAATTAATTAAAAAATAATTAAAGGTCTCTGGGACCGTCTATACGTTTAGGATTTACTAATTTGTCATTTGTCTGAGTGGTGTTGGTACTGTGGAAAGAACCTACCTACATATTTACGAAACTATATGACTACAAGTGATTTAATTAAGTTAATAATTCCAATATTCTACAAGGTCTAGTATATTATGATGGATTCTGATATAAGGAGCGATAAGTACTTATGCGAAAGGCACGAGGAAGGTAAGAGGTAACAGGCAAAGGGCAGAAGGACGGATGATATGTATAGCATGTCGGGACCTGCTCAACTGTCAACTCGACTAGCGTAATGGAATCGTCATCATTACGGAGTGTCAGGAACTCAGGACTACGTAATGACGTGCCTTAATGATTTTCTTTCGTGACCGTTCTTGACGCACTTAACTGTCAGTGCTGACCATCAGTCTCTGCAAAACCAGCCTTATTTCTGCTTACCATAGGAGCCGCGAAGACTGACACGAAGAGCAGTGCGAAGGTGGCCGTCAATAATACTGCGTTAGTGGTGTACGTGGACGTCTTCATTGTGAACTGTAACAAATCGTTTTATTATAAGGGGATCTAGCACGTTATTATGCCTGAACTTAGGCTTATGTCCTTTTCACCAACAGCCGCCTGAGCTATTCCTACGGGGCCCCCAATGGCACACGAATCACCTGGTATCAAACTAAGGTTTACTCTACTAAGAATACCAGATGATGATTGGACGCGTCTCCCAGATCCGAGACCATTTAGAAAAAAATCCTAAATTGACCCGACTGGGAATCGAACCCTCGAAGCGTCCGCACTTTAGGATTAACATTATAACGATTACGCCACCTAGGCCATCAAATAAATTGGACTAAAAACTCTATCAGTGAAAGCCGAATGAAAATATAGTAGAATCCAAGTTATTCGCTGTGCCGCGGACAGATAGAGCCAGTCTCCGGAGTTTGTTTTATGATAAGCGAGTTTGTAGTAATTAGATTAGTATCTAATTATATTCCTCATTGACTAATGGCTCGAAGTTGTAAAGGTAAGCATTACTGTGCAAATAAAACCACGTAAGTACAATACAGACGTTTATATTCGTACGTGGAAGGTTTTGTTTATTTTCGGGTGTAAAATAAATTGAAATTAACTGCCGGGTTGACCTGGGGTAGGTAAGATGTACTTGTACATTTGTATGATCAAGGTACCCGAGTAAATTTTAATTTACTTCTTTTGGTAGTATTAAAATAGAACCGTGGTTGTTGTAAATTTGTTGCGAAGTTATGAAGGTTCGTGTAGTTAATCTTAAAATTATTACTTGAATAAATATAGATAGATACTTTATTGTACACCAAAAAACTATATAATTAAGTAGAACTAGGCGATGTATAGAATTGAATTTTAATAACTTCGAAATAGGTTTGTGTGTGTCATTTGTATACTTTTAATTCTTTTGTCACTTGCTCTACTTTTTTGTGCATTATCTGTAACAAAAGCTTCAAAAACCGCTAAATTTTAATAACTTTTAGTGTTGCTTTAAACCAATTTTAATATTATCTAAAGTAAATGGGGACAAATTGAGTAAGTTTTTTTTTATATTGGCGTAGTAAGTATACTTAGTGTCTTCCATTTGCCTGATGGAAAGCTAAAAGTAAACCCAAATCGGTCTGAAAACGGGCTAACGTTATTACAACTGTCCAATTCCTTCCTAGAGTTAAATTAATAAGCAAGCTGCGATTGTTAGATGCTGACTACGTTATGAGGCGAGCTCGTTAGCCTAACGACATGTATTGTATGTGCCTAAGACGAGGCATGCGTCTGTTAAAGTTTTAATTTCACTTTAATTGTTTAAAATACGTAGGTAATATACATAGGTTATTAGAATTAGGAATAGGTTGTGGTATATGTTATTAGAAATGACGTACTTTACAATTATTATTATTAGTAAATTGGTTCATTGGATAAAATAATAAAACGTTTTAATTTTTTTTTTAGGTTTTGTTATGTAGAGACATGATAAAAGTGATATGTAAATGGACTTGTTGTAATGTTCTTTAAACTTATGCTTGTGATTGTAAACTTATGTTAAATTTAATCTTTTGATTATGCTTACAGGTATTCTATATGACTACCACATGATGTACATTGTGTCTGATACAGAATGGCGGGTGAAAACCCACTTGAACGGCTAAATTATTAAATCTCAGATTGTTCGAAAGCACATGTTGCGTAGGTAAAGTGATGATGTCGGCCCGCAAGGCTGTATGGATGGATACCTACTTATACACAGGAGGGCCGGAGTCCCGGAGGCAACTGTCGTGCGCAGATCGCACGGACGTCGACCCATGTGTTTTTATTTCATACCTCCTTCGCCGGTGTCAAGGTGTCATTTACACGGAGAATAAATTAATAAACTTGCCCGACCGAAGTAAATTAGCCACTTGTACAATTTCACAGCCGGTTACGCGTGGTAGAACGGCAAACGTGACGTCAATGATGTGAGTTTGAAATAAATTGTGATTTATTTCTGAATTTACCGGAATAATTTTGATGAGCACCTAGAGTCGTAATCATGTATGGCTATGTTTTATGTGAACAACAACATCTGTAATTTGTTTCAAATGTATTAAACGAAAGATGGCTTGTTTGTTCATTGAAGTCACTTTGAGTGCGATGAGCTTTTTAGGTGGTAATGGTAAGGTGTCAATAAATCCTTTTCACTTTTGTTGATTATTTTTAATACCGTTCATGCCGAAGAAAGTGATTAACATGGATCGAGTTTAATATCTACACTGCGTGTATTAGAAATAAATACGAAAACAAAGTGAGAGTTATGTCAATAGGTATATTTATGAATAGGTATATAATAAACATAATTACCTACTAATTATGTTTATGTTAAGTTATGTGATTTTTGTTGCGTAATAACTTACGAGTAAGCTTTCAAATGTATTGAAATTTTGAAAACTCAATTAAGAATTTGTCGAAATAGGTGTACAATATATATTTGAAGCATTAGTTGGACGATCATATTACAAAAGCATTGTCAACTAGACGTCCTTCCGATTATGTACATATGCCGGCCATAACTCAACCCGAGTATGTGAAGATTAGGAGAGCACTAAACCTACATTACAAATTGTTGAATGGATGTTTTCAGAGGACGCTATAAGTATGCAAATTTGAATATGAGTAATTTTCGTATTCACCGTATGAAATCGTAATTATAATAACAATAGCTGGAAGGGTTGACGTTTATCAAGCGTGAATAAACTTATGGAAGGGTTTTGTTTTTCACCAATGACTGTGTGTTCAGATTTCATACGCAAAAAGCTCAATTTTAAGGTCCCTATTATTAATATTTCTTGATACCTAATAATAATGCTGTAGAGGTATTATACTCGCACTAACGAATACTTTTATTTTAGTAATATTTATCATATTATCACTTGTGTTTTGGGTATCATAGCAACAAAGGTAACACAAATACGGCTCTGACTACGGCTCAGGCACGGCACAAACACAAGTATTCATCACACGAATATTTGTCCCAGTTGGGAATCTAATCCACGGCTGGTTCAAAAGGCAGAGATCACCACCAATTGAGCCACCGAGCTAGTAAAAGAATTAAAACCTTACTCAAAAAGACATCTGACTAGTCTATCTATCTTCTATACTTATAATAAATCTGTAGAAAAGTAAATTCTGTACATGAAATATATTTACAAAATAACTATCAGGGGGTGATCAGTGATCCATACTGATGCCAAAAATGTAATCAGTATAATTTTTGTCTGTCTGTCTGTATGTTCGTTATAGAAACAAAAACTACTCAACGGATTTTAACGAAACTTAGTACAATTATTATTCTTCATACTCCTGGGCAAGTTATAGTATACTTTTCATCATGCTACAATCAATAGGACCAGAGCAGTGAAGGAAAGTGTTGGGAAAACGGGAGAATTTTTATCTGTATGTTTGATCGAGCATCCCGCAAAAACTACTGCATGGAATTGAATGCGGTTTTCACCAATATATAGAGGCTAGAGGTCTAACTTAAGATTTAGGCACCATTTTATGGAAGTCCGTTACTTTTTTGAAACCCGATATCCACGCGTCGACGCCGCCGGCACAGCTAGTAATAATTATTACTCAAAATGTATAAATTGAAGTAACTCCGTCTACAGGCATTTATCAGTTATCAGATACTTTGAGAAACTTGAAGGGGTTAAGGTGAAGAAATAGCCTTTCATTGTGATAGATTTTCGTGGCATCCCTTTGGGGTCCATATAAAAGCGAATCACGTCGGCTGCGGATTAAGAATCGCCTGGACTATAATTGGATATACGAGACACGATACATCAATAGACAACATATTCCGAGGCGGTGGACACATTAGACGTACAATATAGCCATCTACTTAAATATAAAGTCTTATACGACCAGATGTCTTCTTAAAACCAAACTCTACTTATTGTTTATCTATTGTATCTGGAATTTTCGGTTTTTTCGAGGATAAGAAAAATGTTATCGGAACTATCAATACTAACTTCTTGAATAATAATTGAAATCTTAGTAAATGAATGACCTACTGTTATGGGTACAAAAAACCAGTAAGACTATATTGTACGAAGTAGAGATAACTGGTAGGTATCTATATTCCTTAAAAAAAAGACATTTAATTTGTATGTTATTGGGTTTAATGTGCCTGGTAACTGAAAATTAAAACAACATTTTAAACAAAGTTTAAAAATAGGAAATGTAAGTAATGCTTATAATTATTGATGCACTTTGTGAAAAGCCCATTGCTTTTCTGCGATAACTTTATTAACAAGTAATTACTTATGTGCGAGTGTAAATCGTAGGTAAGAGCCGGTGAAATGTAGATTCTATTAGATTAAAAACTGAATGCTGCTTACTTAACGTAAAATGTTTTTATATTTCCATGTTTGAAGCGAAAATTATAGTCAGAAGGCCATTTGTATGTATCTTATTGCTACAGCGAATAAATGCGATAATCTCAGTAACGTTTGTGTTAGGTTATTATGCAAAGTTCCTAATCAGCATTCCAGGACAATATTTATCATTGTCAAGATCAAACCGCCTTCAAACATATTGTACTTAGTAGAATTTTCTTCTTGTTTTTTGTCTCCGTATATTTAGGTTACCTACTTTCCATAATTTGCCATCATCAACTTTATAAAAAGGACATAAGGACCTTCCATAATACTATTACAGCACGATATATCGAAGTAAGTGTAATTGAAAGTGTAGGCTTGATTTTATTGTAAATATCTAATATATCAAAGTTAATAATAGACATGTCATGTTGAAAATAATTCATTTCATTCAATTGCAAATTATTTCAAAATCTAATCAACTTTTTAGTTTAAGTAAAATTGGCAAATTCTTTTACGATTGCCAAGGAATTTAGGTGTCATTAAAACTCCAGTAAATGAAATAAAGGAAATATCAAAGTTTTTGAGAAAACGACAGAAGTTGTAATTGATGAAGTCCATCCAACTCAATACCACCTTCTTTTCTGCCTGCGATTTCCTACACATTGATTTGTTTAAAACTGTCAAATGCGCCAATCATTGCGCGCACAAGTTTTCTGAAATTTCCATACAATTTTCTTAATTTTTCTTTCAGTAAGAACTTTCTACAAAGTAGGTATTAGAAAACTTTAAAAGATTGATGAATGACATCATCGGTAACGTCATTCTAAAGTTGTGGCGTGACCAAATGAAATATGGATTTTATGTATGTACCTACCTACTTATAAATTGTAACAGCCAACCAAATTGAGCATAAATAATAAACTATTTTTATTTAAAAAATGCGGCACTGTGATGATAACATTAAATAGAGTAAAATTAAATTAATTATTTTTTTAATGCCATGTTTGCCAGTGATTACGTAAAGTGGCACTTTGCTGTAGGTAGGTGTAATGCAGAAGGTCAAGCCACTCGTCGGGCTAAGTTGAAAAATTGGACTTTCCGGGATGAAAATGTTCGCTAAAAAGAAATTAACAAAATTTGTTTATGGAAGTTTTTTGAGAAACCCTGTGTATAGCAGATTGAGTCTTTCAGTTAAAGATAATTGATTATATTATGACATTTTACAGGTATAAAAAATGTTAACTAAAAACATCATTGTTCATTAGGTAACTGGTAACATAAGGATAACATTAGGTAACTGGTGACATAAAATTTAACACATACTCGTATTTAAAAATTTGACATTGGAGTTTTAAAATTTATGTTGTTTATATTAAATTGTGTAGGGGAACAAGGGGGAATGACGCTCACTGGGTAATGGCGCTCACCTCTGTATCTCTGTCAAAATTCAAAGTAGCAAAACGAAACACTGCATGAGACACTGCAGGGACAGGGCCTACAACAGACAGCGATAAGACCCGCAAGTCAGTGCGCGTCGCACGACCTTGAAGTGCATTTCTTTGTTTGAGGCCGCACTGATATAATTTTTGGTGACTTGTTTATTGTAGGTAAGTTAAGAATTTTGATTGTTATATAGTTTTTGGTTTTACTTTTCTTACAAATGACTATTCAATTTTATGATAATGAAGTCAATTTCCAAAAAGTGTGCACAATTTTTTTAAAAATTTCTAGTTATTACAACGCGGCAGTTTGGGGTAATACCGCTCATCTATCATACCATACCATATTACCATCGAACGTGTCATATTACCCCTTCCGAGAGTGAAGTCGAAGAGCACCTATGCAATGATGACAGTGATGACGAAATGAATGTGGATGATGACAGTTATTATAACAGATGTACATAATTTAAGTCGATTTGATATGTAAGACTTAATTGGGATGATGACTAAAAAATAATTTAATGTCCATCAGATAGATTAATGAAAAATATTGGATACGTATTTTTTATTTTGCCTCTTGTTCAAAAACTTACGAAGATACATTGATTTTAAATGTCACATGACGTCACGTTAGAGTACAAAATATACTCTAACGTGACGTAGTTAGCCCCCACTCCGTAACTTTAATGCGCTATATCTAAGTATTTTCTTGTTATTTCGACAAAACAAAAAATACGGGTCTTATATTTTTTTATTATCTAAGAGACGGACTAAGTAATTATTTTCTTCATTTTCATACCTTGTCATCATCCGTATTATGTGCGAATTTGAGATTGTACAATTTACTGTTATTGTTTAAGATAGATTTCATTAATATTTTAAATAAAATGTACAATAATTGTTTTATTCCAATAAAAATATGTTACTCCAGAACCTGAGCGGCATTACCCGAAGGCAGGGGTAATGACGCTCAAACATGATTTTTTTTAAATGCTTTTTTCTACTAATTGGTTAAACATATATGTGTTTGTTGTTAAATAGTTGATTACTCGATAGTTAAAGAGTTTGTGACCTTTCTTATTTTTGATTTTTAATAAATATAATTTCCTTAAGTGAACGCCATTCCCTCTCGTTACCTTGGCAGTATTTTTGAATATACAAGAAAAAATTAACACATTATAGAGTTCTGTGCATAGTGGTCGACGGCCGATACCGCTGCATCGGCAGAAGTAAAATTTAAATTAAAATACATTTCATAAATAACGACGCGCGTCTGCTAAAATTAATAGAAGTTTGCCCCCAATTACAGTGACCTTAAAACAATACTTTTTCCGTTGTTCCTGTTCCACAGTTAAGGCCTAGCTACATACAGCTTGAGCGTCTCAATTGGCCTTCGAGATGAAGCAGACACGAGACACGGGTTATAATGTGTGCCAGGACGCTAGCGGCGTATTAATATGCAAAGGCGATCAGCCGAACGAATTGGATGCATAAATGAAGACTCGCCCTCGTCTTGGTTCTAAACTGTATCTCATCTTTCTTCAACGTTTTTTAATGAGGAAAACTTTGGCTCTTATATAATGGTTAGGTGCAAGTTTTGCAGCAAATAACATCGGTTAATTAACTTGAGGGGTTGTTTAAAACTTTCATGTCGTGATATTATTATTAATTATTTAATATTTGCTAGTCACTATAATAAAGAGTCCTTATTTTAAAAAAAAATATTTTAGTTCTCCATCGAAGTATTCATCGAAGATTTCATTTTTATCTAATGACTGTTATCTATTTGTATAACGAAAGTTCTCGTTCTCAAACAATAAGTTAGTTATTCCATTGTTTCTCATTGCTCGCCCTCTTATATTGTCCTATGCATTGTTCAACAAGTGGAACTATACAAAGTTGATCAAACCGGCTTTCAAGATGTAGATATCATTCTTCGATAGGTCGTAACTCTATTGGTATTATTATTCTATGTTCGGCGGTAAAAGTATATTCTATGTCAGAATAAGGTCTATCTGTGGGTATGTACTTAATCTATTTTACTACGCGTACATTATTAAAATTGTATGCTAAAAACTGATAGACGATCATTTTATACATACGCGCCCTTAATAAAACATGGAGGTAAAGGAAATATGTTGGGAATCGCCAGTGGACTGTTATTTTAGGGCTTATAAATGATTCAATGGAATAGAGCAATAAAGTTAGGGTTTAACACGTTATTGACTCAGTAAGTACCTACTGATTTAATATCCTTCGTTGAGAAGATAGTCCGTTCAATGTTAGCTTAATCTATTTTCAAAGGTAACGCCGTGTATTTTATACCTAGTGTTAGGGTATTAAAGATTATGTTATTTGATAAGGCATTGTAGATAATTAATATAACTCCTTGAGCGTTAAAAAACTAATTACATATAGGTACTTTTACACGTACCTACGTTTTACACTTCTACTACTGTTCTCGGCTTTATCGCTCTAGGGTGGGGTAGGACTGAAATTCTCGGTGGGGGCACATATGAGCTGTATTTAAGAAAACTGGTGTTTTTCACAATCATTTTTCTTAAGGCTTTGACTTCCGTCCGACAACTTAGACACAATAGAAAAAAAATGTTTGCGGATCACTGGTGACCGCTGTGCTAATAATCCAACCGTATAAATTTCAATTATGTCCCCTAACTACTATAAATAATGTTAAAAGTCATTAGGCGTCTCATTTAAAAATGATATTAATCACGTTGGACAGCTATTTTGTGGGTGTCAAAGGCGTTACTTTAGGGTGTTTCTAAGAAAGCGGCCATGAATATATTAAATTGTGGGTTTTCTATACTGGGAATTGTAGAACCCGATATTTTTCGTAAGTGATAAATGGTTTTGTATACAAACCGTAACGTATGACTTATTTAGACTCAAGTCACAACCAAACTATAATTTATCAGTCACACTTCGATACTGCCACGATTATAGGCAAACGTGGACTGAATTTTTCATTCGTTTCTTAAACATATTACCATTAATGCAATCTACTTTCCAATGATAGAATGAAGTATCCTATTGACTAACCTAGCTACTGCGTTTTTAACCTTATTAAAGGAATATATCGCAATCAAGACACATCTGAAAACTGATTTCGATTGCATTACATTACCTTTATCCCAGGAAAACATGGATTTCGGAATAATCTGTTTGAAAGCCTATTCACGATATCGAAGAGGAAATTGCATACGTCCATAATTAGCTTACTATCCGGCGCGTGCGGCTCTTTATGCGATAGCGAAAGGGTTATTCGTTGGCAAAACTAGCAAGTGCCCGTCGCTCTGTTTATAAATCATCTCATTTAACATGGAGATTCCTTACCTCACTACCTACTGAATTTGTTAGCCTGTTATCTAACAAGATATTAAAATGAAAATTTTATTATAATTCTAAGAATTTGAATGAAAGTAGACACTAGTTCAGAAAAATATTTCTATCTATTATGTAAATCTACAAATATCAATTTCAATATGACTACGAGAACTCTCAATAACTGTTTTTGTGAGTAGTTCAAGGCATTATACTTATTCTATCTGGATCAGGATTATGTTTCTTCAAATACAGCTTTTATATGTAGATCCATGAGTAGATAGATCAACAAATATTGCCTTCAAATTGTCTTTAAGTTTTAGAAGTTTGAAATCAATGTCCCATGATATTGTTGTGATGTTAGACAACATCCATATGTGTAAGTACGGCACACGATGCCTTAAGTTTAAACTAGGTGTAGTTGTTTGCATATCAAGAGACTTTTCTCATGCAGCTTCAATATAGTGTCTTTGAAAACTATAAGAATTTGCATGTGATGAAAGTTTTACGTAAGGTAGGTAACTGTCATTATACAGTTCGTGGTTGTCATCATAAATGTATTTAGGTGTATAGGAGTATTATTATTTACAATTTTAGATGGGTACCGCATACCTACTACCTACTCACTAATTACTTAATATTGGACAATAAGAATAGAATAAATGATTTGTTATTTAAAAGGATACGAGGTTGTATTCTCACAAATTGAATATCCAATACATAAGTAGTTATGTGATTTTAAAAAATTACATTATTTCTTAGTCTTACTTTTCCAATAAAGTTTACACATTTTTCTAATGACTAAACATTATCACCTATATAATTACAATACAATTTATTCATCATCAAATCAGACTGATTTAGCCGAAATACAGTTCATGTTTCATACGCTAATGTAATTATGATAAACAAACGTTCACAGAGTTATAGTTACATAAATGACCTCATCCATTAAGGCAATGAAGATTTGGAAAAATGGTAATACTCTAATGTATTATATTGGGAAGGTTGTCATACAGTACACTATCATATATCAACATAGTGTTTGATAAAAAGATGTTAGTTAATTACCAGCGATGACAATTTGCTAAAATGAAGACCGTCAGTGATCTGTTATATATTTTAAAGGGATATAAAAGTAAAGGGCGAACTTGTTACCTTACCTAAATGTTGTAATCATAACAACTTATTACAATTCGTATGACCACGCTAAAGAGCTCGAGCCTACTATTTTATTTGTTGTTTTATTGCACTGTATACTTAACTCGTTTCCTTGAACTTTAAATTCCTGTCATAGTGTATTTATGTTGACTAATGGATTTCACTCTTATAATCCGTTGGTAAAATCGGTAGTGGTTTGTGTTCGTTTTGCCATTGATTGTCAATATGCTGTGGTAACACAATCAAAAGTGATACGTCAATGAATGGGTTCCGATTGCGGACAGTGAATCGGATAGAAAAATCATATAAAGAAAACCTTTGGTCATTGCAATACGTAATTAAGTCCGAATTATTGTTATTGTACTGTTATCAAATGCAATTTTAGGTATAATACTTAGTAGGCCTTTTAACCATAACAACACGAAATGTATTTATAATTCTGTTCAGCTTAGTCAAGTTTTATTGGCCCTGATCAAGGTGCAAAATCTAAGTTTAATGCATATTTTATGCTCGTTCGTAAGAGCAGTATCTGCCTACTTCATGAACGAGTTCCAAGTTTGTTATTAATAAAGTTGGGCTACCATCTTCCTTGTGGATAATAATAATTTCTTTACCATATTACAACTAGCTTTTGCCCTCTGGTACTTTTATGCCCAATTTTAGTTTATTTTATGACATTTCTCCAGAATTCTAATTTCTTTTAAGGATTTAATATGAATTCTTATGTTGATACTTTCTTTACTTACAGCATGATCATATTTGGATTTTAAGTATTTTAATGAGATAATGATGACTTTATAATCATGAGATAATCAAACAAGTCATCTTTTTAACTGTCCTCTACCCAAAGGATGTCTGGCAGAGATCGCTTACAGTGAACCAACAAATATGTTACTTAAACCTTTGTTAAAGTGTGCAATAAATAATATAAATTTAGCTGTTTTTTATATAAATGATGCACCTATAATTTAAAATACCATCGCATCTCGCCTTGCATCTCGCGCTCTTCTCGATCGTACAGTTCATATCGCTGGCATGAACTGAATAAACCTGTGATCGCCAATATATTTTATTATTACTGAACAAAAATACAATCTTGCAAAGTGTTTGATGTAGGTGTATACCAGAATATAATGTACCTATATAAAAACTGAAATATCACATGAAATTTTCTCAGGACATAGACGTAGGATTTTATTATACTCTTACGGTCTAATAAGTCGTTTGTGAGCGTAACCTATTTGATGATACATAAAAAATAATGTTGGAATTATCTAGCAAGCTTTTTATATACAAACAAATTGTAATAACAATCATTTAAAATGTACAGGAAGACTGTGTTTCGTTATAGTAGGTACTAGTATTGAAATAAATGTTATGTATAATTCATAGTTAACAGGTAAAAACTACCATGTTGATTAATATATTTAATGGTTCTACATACTTGTAAAGGACAGGTTTTTGATACTAAATATATCTAGCTCTATTTTCAGATTAGACAATCCATATTATAGTGACTAGATTATGAATTTACTACTCGCACATTTATTAGTGAGAGTGCCGTTGTGGTTAACATTTAGGTATCATAAGCCTACCTATTTTATAAAGTGGTTGAAGCTAAAATTTAAATATAGTTTTAGGCAAACTGAGTTCACTTAGAAACAAGCTACAGAAGACATAATTATATTATTCTTTATCCGAGTTATCTTAAAAAATAAAGTTTTAGTTAGAAGAATTTATGAGGTTCAATAATTATCATAAAATATCTGTAAATATATACAATTGTTAATTTTCAATTATCTTTTAATAATTGAGTTCTTTTATTTTAGGTGCGATATGTTAATTATGTAATCCAGGCATATAATTAATGAACTAGAACGAACATAAAGATGATGTTTTCATAATTTTAAAAAGATTACACCTGTGGAGTATATATGTTGCAGTCAGAACCCTTAACCAGTCAAAAGTACTATTGACTAGCAAAATCAGTCAAAAGTACTTTTGACCATATGCTTTGGTCAATAATACTTTTAACTAAAATAACAGTTAAAAGTACTTTTACCCAATGGAACTGGTTAAAAGTACTTTTGACTAAGTTATTCCGTCAAAAGTGGTTTTGACTGGTTGTATCAGTCAAAACTCTTAAAATTGGTGGTTGATAAAAATAACGACAAACGCACATAATAAACTTTCATCATCATCAGCCTATTGCAGTCCACTGCTGGACATAGGCCTCTCCAGTTGTTCGCCACTTAGGGCCAACATCTGAAGGATATACCCATAATCGCCACGCTGGGCAGGCGGGTTAGCGATCGCAGGACGTAGCTTCTCGCTCCGGTGACGCTGCTGCCCGTCATCGGTCTGTGGTATTTAGCTACGCCTTCAATTGTGATGGTTATACCGCCACCAGTCAGTTGCCAGCGCCTCGTTTGTTATTCGGCAGGATGCACCACGGGCAGGTGAGGTTGGCTTGGAGCAAAAAGATAATGGGTCGCTCCCTTACATACATAATAAACGTTAATATTACTCATACCTATTCTCTTCTTCTCGAGACCAAAACTCTGAGATCACTATATGACCTCTGTTATACTGCCCCCTTCTGAAGCAGTTTCCTTATGTTGACTGTATCATAAGCTCCGAATAGGTCAACAAAAATAGGCCTTGTAATGTGATTCGACTAGAACCCAACCTTGATATGCTGGGTGAGTTTTAAGATTTGACTGCAGCAAGACTTACCAAGTCTGATGTAAAACCGTTTATTACTCATAGTATAAAATGATTTCACATAATAAATCACTTTTGTATTTACATCTAACGAGTTAATATTACTTTTGAATGATGCTTGTTTGCAGTTAAAAATACTATTGACCAAGAGCGTCAGTTAAAAGTACTTTTGACCGCAAATTTGCAGGCAAAAGTATTAATAACCAATATTTTTCAGTCAAAACCACTTTTGACCAACCTGTTCAGTCAAAAGTACTTTTGACTGATTTTGCTAGTCAATAGTACTTTTGACTGGTTAAGAGTTTTGACTGCAACATATATACGAGTTATCGGGGCTTGCGTTGAGGAGGCCTTAATAAAAACAGATATCCACGCCAGTAAAGCTGTGTAAATGTACTCTCAAGTATTACTATTAAGCAGTTACAAATCAAATACTATCGGACTTAATTTAAATAAAATTGTATCCATATAATTATTAAAATAAGAGTACATCGATACTCTTAATTGATTCAATGCCTTTGTTTTATTTATTTAATATTTATGACGTTCTCTGTTTATCTAAAAGAGTCTTTAATTTACATTTAAAATTTGCTATAGAAATCAAAAATGTTTCCGTACCCTTGATAAGGAGTCTTCAAGTTCAATGGTTGTATCGCCCGAGCGTCGTTTTTTTGGTTTCTTTTTTATGGCGAAATGCACAATTAACTCATTAGAGATTCTTAATTTTTTTTCAAACGAGCTTATAAAATATAGCGTCTAAGGCACAGGCACAGAGTACCTTGTAATATTAGCGTCTAAGGTACACTGGCACACGTTAGCATACTTGTGTAGCAATTTCACGGTATTTTTTCCGTTCTAACTTTAATGAATTTTATAAATTGAAAATTTCACAGCGTTCTCTAAATCGATATTGCAAACAATTCGCGATATATTATTCATTTCTTCAACATACAGGTCAAACTGTGAACCTCTTTTTTTGACCACGCCGGTTAAAATTAGAAGATATAATTTTCGTGTGAATGCTTGTAATGAACAAACACTTGGATGTTTTTTATGAAATATCTCTTTTAGGTAGACAATAAATGATTTTAATTGAAAAGGTCTTATTATTTATTTCTTAAAGTAAGTATGACAAATAAAAAGTGGTTGGTGGATGACTTTAGTGATTAACCTAGTGCGTGGGTGCATGTACACGAGAACAATAAATACGCGGGTAGGTATCTATTGTACAAATTTGGTGTCTGGAACTGAAGAACATTATACACAGACGAAGCATTCGACTTCTCGTTGTTGTCTCCTCCGAGACGAAAACAATAGGATCTTCTATATCTATATCTTCTTCTATACTCATAATAAAATTGTAGAGAAGTCAATTCTGTACATGAAATATATTTTTAAAATAACTATCAGGGGGTGATTAGTGATCGATACTGATGCCAAAATTGCAATCAGTAAAATGTCTGTCTGTCTGTTCGTTATAAAGAATCTACTGTACGGATTTTAACGAACCATGGTACGATTATTTTTCATACTCCTGGGCAGGGTATAATAGTATACTTTTCATTACGCTATAATCAATAGGAGCAGAGCAGACGGGAGAAAACAGGAGAAATTTTAATCTGTAGGTATGTTTGATCGCACATCACGCGAAAACTACTGCATGGAATTAAATCCGGTTTTCACCCAATGTATTGCTACAGGTCTTACTTAAAATTTAGGTACCCGGAATGGAAGGAAGGAAGTCCGTTATTTTTGGAACCCGATATCCACGCGTGCGACGCCGCCGGCACAGCTAGTTAAGACGTGAATACATTTTTCGAAAAAGTAAAGCTGATTTCAATTGGCTTTGAGTATTTCCACATACGGATAAGTTGGAATGTTAAACTCGACCGATCGTATTAAACGGGCCGGTAAATCTTCTATTGCACTGTGGTATTGCATACTCTATGATACTCGTAATAATTGAGCTTGTCTTGTGTTTGTGCAATGGGCCTCTGCCTCTATGGTCTAGTAGAGTTATTAAGTACCGCCTAATTACCAAGAGGTCCTGGATTCGAATCGAATGACAGTGAACTTGTGTTTCCGCTGACAGTTGCTCAATTTAATATCTCCTGTGACCTGGCTGTTCTACTTGGAAATTGGAGGCTGTGGCCCAATTTCAATTACAATGAAGCTTCGAAGACACAATCTAGGTTTGCAGCAGCGTTCTTTCTGCGCTATCCAGATAATTTGACCATTAATATGTGATCCTCTAGTATATTGATTTGCTAAGCAGCCAATTTCAGTTTGTATTTCAGACCATTTGCATGACGATACAGTAAACCTAGTTAGTTCTGAGTTAGTTAAACCACGTCAGACTGTCAACCAAACGAGACTTTAGTAATTAAATTTCTCAAACTGGGCTGGACGGTTACCCTTATCCAGTAAATTAGAAAGAACTAAATTCAGTTCGATTGAATAACGTGTTTATACATATTTATCGACGCATAATGCTGTAAACTACTTTTTAGGCTACGCTGTAATTGTTAAATAATGATCTACTATTTAAGGACTCGTATACATAAATATACGAGTTTGACTGGCTCGGTGGCTCAATTGGTAGTGACCCCTGCCTTCTGAACCAAGAGTCGTGGGTTCGATCCCCACCCGGGACAAATATTCGTGTGATGAACATTTGTGTTTGTTCCATGTCTGGGTGTTTATATTTGTATTTAAGTATTTATTTGTGGTACCTTCGTTGTTCTGATACCCATAACACAAGTGCTTAAGCTACTTACTTTGGGATCGGAGCAATGTATGTGATGTTGTCTGATATTTATTTATTTATTTATTTAAATACAATATTTCAGTATGTATAATAATAGTTTTAAGAATGGACTCTATAAATATTTAATTGAAGAGTGTTGTCAATCTTCATTATTTTATCGGTCATAAATATTAATGAATGTAAGAGCGGCCTATTATCTTTTCACACCAAGCCAACATCACCTGCCTGTGGTGCATCCTGCTAAAGAAGGCTCAGACAAACGAGGCTCTGAGCGAGTGAGCGAGCAGCTACGCCCTGCGATCGCCAACCCGTCTGCCTAGTGTGGCGATTTATGGGTGTAAGCTCCAGAGGTTTGTCCAAAGGGGCGAACAACTGGAGAGGCCTATGTCCAGCGGTGGACTGCAATAGGTTGAAGATGATGATCAAATATTAATTAGAAAAAACTCTACAAGCAAGTAATTTTGATTGATTATTTTATATTATTATTTTATGATTGCGGGTTTTGTGATTGCTTTAAGTCTTTTCATATTGAAATGAAATAAACGGTAAATAGATATCCTTTTATTAACTATTTCACGTCTCCCTTTCCTGCTTCTTTTGATATAACAGTCACTATACCGTATTCTTGCGGAAGAATAATTCAGAAAAGCTTCACAGTTTCCTTGCTTAGGGATAACTTTTTGATGAACATATAAATGTAGTTGATTTTAGTACATTACCATAACAGAATGCTTATAGAAATATATTGTATAAAAAATTATACCAAATAATTTGTCGTAAACTTGCTCTTGAAGTCAAATATTATTTAGTAAAATAATTTTACCTTCATATAACAATTCAAAATCCAAAATCCAAAAGCCAAAATCTCTCAGTTTGGGAAGCCGACCCTGAGACAATCGGGAAAAAGGCTAGGAGGATGATGATAACAATTCAAAATTTCCAAAAAAATTTTTATCGTTCATAAAACATACATTTATAAAATTGACAGAGATAGAGCATAAAATTGCATGTGCCAGGAACAATCAGTACATGCTTGTTACATTCGAATCATATGTAATGATTTCCATGGTAGGCTTTGACGGTTAACATCGGGCGAGTTGGGGTCAAGCTCTACCAATTTACTTATAAAAAAAGGATCATCAAAGTTTATCTGTATCTTAATTTTAAAAAGTTCCCATTAAATCCGACAAACTTTTACTATAAAGAAAACTTTGTAACAAAGTTTTGTTTCCAGTCGAAACTAACCAATACAAAATGCATAAAACTGTTTTGAATTAACAAATAATTCAATGAACAACTTACCGTGGTTGTGTGATGTGGCTGTGTCGAGAGAGCCGGAGCAAGGTGTAAGCTTCCGTGTTCGCGATGCTTTTTGAAAGCAAATGAGCGGTGGTGAGGACGGTCGCCGCTTATATACATACCGAGCGCGAGGCGCGTAGGTAACGCTACGGGCCTACGCCGCCCTGCTACGAATACGTACTACGTACTGCGTGCTACGAGTACGTAACAAGTAGCAATGGATTGTGCTTCAGAGGATCCTTTCGTGCCTCAAAACTCCTCCTATGGAATCATGGCAGCTGCTACGCCAATAAATTCATAAGTAAAATATGCAGCAAGCTACGAGATTATTTTTTGTGCTTTTGGAATGTTTAGGTAAGAATTGAAGATCAAGTTGAAAAGAAAATATTTGGTGGGATATCATTGCTTATTTCCTTATGAAAACAATATTTTTTGTTAGTTATTTTAGCTAATTACCGAAATCCGTTCATAAGGAATAGCAAATCAAAAGCAAATATGTGTGCAATTTGCTTCATTAATTAATTTTTACTATAAATGTAATAAATTTGTTTTGATACGAGTACAAATACAGATGGGTAGATTATATTCATTGTGTAAATAATACAAGTTAGAGTTTAGCAACGGTATGAAATAAATTCATGAATACGTAATTTACTCCATTAATACAGTAAATGTATTTGTGTTTCACAAACGCTTTTATAAAAACAGATCCTATAAACAATTTAAACCTAATTTCCATACATTGTCTGTCTACTGTTATATAAATTGCTGTGTCGAATTGTAATGGATTTCCGAAGTTTAATAATTTTTTTCTTGTGCTTGTGTCAGTACGCAAATGAGTTAGAAGATTGCTTCCGTACTTGGGAAATAACATGGAAACTTGACGATATGAATGGATTCAACAAATGCAACAAATCACAATACGTTTAGTGGATAAACATGCTAAATTATTAATATTTTCTCACCCCGGCCACAGTTAACAAGCCTATTTGATAAAACTTGTATTTTTTTTTCCCACCTTGTCATCATCACCGACCTGTTGGGGGAGCGGAAGGCTTTCACTCCTAGTCGTATTTGGTAAAAACGGGCCACCTCACAGTACATCGTGCTACATGCAAATTTATTGTTAACATACATTGTTTTTAAAGTGATCTTTAATAAAACTTAGTTCATTTTAATATATTTATGACACAAACATTGACCCTCGATACCTAGATACTTGTCGGAAGGTTCCCAGCTATACCAAAAATTGCGATAAACATTTTTTTTATTGTATGAGGCAAATTGTAACCTCGGTATTTATGGTAGATTTACCTGAGTATGTAAAGGAGCGACCTATTATCGGGATGTAAGGAAGCGAACTATCATCTTTTCGCTCCAAGCCATCCTCACCTGCCCTTGTTGAATCCTGCTAAATAACAAACGAGGCTCTGGCAACCGAGTGGTGGCGGTACCGCCACCATACAACCATCAAGATTAAGGGCTTAGCTATATATCACAGGCCGATGACGGGGAGCAGCGTCACTGGTGCGAGGAGCTACGGTCGCCAACCCGCCTGCCCAGCGTAGCGATTTTGAGTATATAATAAAATAACCAAGACATGCCACGCTGGGCCACACAGCGCCACCTAGCCCCAAACTAAGCCGAAGCTTGTACTATGGGTACTAGACAACTGTTAAACTTACTTAGATAATTTTTTTTTGTAAATAAATACATATTATACATAGAAAACACCCAGACCAATACAAACAGACATGTTCATGAACACAAATGTTTGTACTGTGCGGGAATCGAACCCACGACCCTTGGCTCAGAGGGCAGAGGTCACTACCAAATGAGCCACCGAGCCTGTCCCCCAGATGTTTGTCGTAAGTGGCGAACAACTGGAGAGGCTTATGTCCAGCAGTGGAATGCAATAGACTGGTGATGGTGGCTACCTCGCGCCATCATTTGTTTAACGTAATTATGTAACATCAATATTATAGCCTCCTACGTTCAGACGGGTGGGCACTAATTTGTTAGCTTTCAATTTCTGTCATTCACATAATATTATATTGTAAACTAGCTACCGACTCGTAATCTATTTCAGATAACCATGTATTGTCAAGCGGGAATCGAGATATCTCGTTTCACAATGGCAGCCAGTGATTGATGGCATGACGATGAGGACAGTTCAAAAAGTGGCTGGTTCCAAATACCCAATCGGCATTTGTAGTTTGAGTTCCACACTATGCACTCCGAGTGTGGCATTCGTGACGGTGCATTCATTATGCAAGCCGTGTGTTGGGATTTGAGCTGCATATTTTGTCAATTCAAACATGCGTACATTTTTATGCGCCCGAATTTTCCCTTACGCACGTATGATGAAATGTTTTTATATTGAGCAAGTAATGATATAAGTAATTATGTGTTAAAAATGACTTTGTTTTAGGCTGAACGGCTGATATTTTTATATATTTTCTTTGATCTAGAGTCGAGGGAATTCGAAAAGATTGGTGTGTGTAGTAAGTAGGTACAGCACACACGTACGACGTTCCCTTAAGCCTTATTCCCGCCTTCTTAGGCTCTTGCACCGCCTAGGTGTTGGGCAGTATAGATCAATTCTATGAAAGGCTGATGATGATACAAGGTAACCTTCTGTACGAGTACGTACCTCATTAAGTATATTATGCTGACATTGCACTTGCGGGCACGCGCCTTTGTATTTAATATTGCACCGCCCAACGTGTTATCTGACTGATCAATAAACCGTTGACTCGGCCACATCTTTTCTTAACATCATCCCTACAACACTACGTAGAAACATACACTGTTGGGTTGAAGCCCAACATATGGTCCTTCGAGGAACAGAACAGCGTACAACAGTCAACAACAGGAGGAGTTATCTACGCGATAGCTTCAACAACAATATCAGAGGAAACATCTCCGACCAACATACATCAGAGGCCCTCAACAAGCAACATTAGCGGACAAAACATCGCCGATCAACATTCAACAACAGAGGACCTCAAAACAGTAGCGTGAAGTGTGTCGTGGAAAAATTACGGTAGCGAATCGGTTTAGCTGGCCTCCCAGAAGCGGGTCTCACCAGTTAGATTGAGAAGGCGCACATACCGTGGTAAATCTGCGAACACACAGATCACTACAACCTCCGGAAACGAATTTATTCTGTCACTATGGAATCGACGCTACAGAGGCAACAAATAATTTCCGAAGCCATTCGGAAAATATTAACAAACTTCAAAAAGGACTCGGCTAGTCGCAAAACATCCGATTATATTTCCAAGAGATTGGAAACATTGGACACATTATGGACTGAATTTGACTTGAACAACATTCAACTCTCAACTAAAAAAGACCGCTCTGAAGAATACTTTACGTCAAAAGCTTATGACCAGGTGAAGAAGGAATATGAAACGATCTTGGAATTGCTGTCTAAATGTCAGGTGTCTGAAACAACGGATAAGGGAATTCCGTCAAAATCTGACGAACTCATCGCTCAGCAAGCTACAAACTTCAGAGCACTCACAAGAATAATCAGGAACATCCAAGCCGCGGATTATCAAGAAAAATGGCAAATTGATGACAAGCTTCAGTCATTACAGGCGCGGTGGAAAGCCATTGATGACTTGCATTGGCAAATTGACAATCTACTTATAGGCACAAACTTGGATTACGAGGAAGAATTCACTAAACATGAATCCATCTTTGAAAAGACAAAGCAGGAGTTAAACAAAAGGCTAAATTCTACGGCCCACCAACACCAGTCCATCCCTAAAATTGACATACCACTATTCTCTGGAAACTACAATCAATGGACGACATTCATGGACTTGTATGTCGAGGCTATCCACAACAATTCCATGTTGACTAAAACAGTTAAAATGCAACATTTGAAAAGTAAGCTCCGGGGAGAAGCGGAACGACTTGTCCAACATCTCGCAATCACGGCAGAAAACTATGACACATGCTGGGAACTATTAACCCACAGATATAACAACATGCAGCTGTTATTCACCAAATACATCCAAACATTCATGAATCAGCCGTCCATCCAACAACAAACAGCGTATGAAGTAAAGCGTCTACACGATACCAGCCTGGAAACAATCTACGCAATCCACAACCTAGGCGTTGACACAACTACATGGGACCCAATCTTAGTCCACATCGTGACAGGAAAGTTGGACTCCCAAACATATGCGGGCTACATGGAAATGAGAAAATCTCCACGATCATTGCCTTCATTCGACGAACTTATGGGCTTCCTGGAAAGCAAGTTTACGGCCCTAGAGCCAGTTAACAGAAAATCTAAGCCTATCAACATGACTAAACAGAACAATTTACCACCAAAGGAGTTTTCCGCAAAGTCAACAAGCTACGGGAAATTTGGACAACCTTCAAGAACATACTTTGCGCAAGCGGAAAGAAATTGTCCACTTTGCAAGACTGGACATTTGCTCATACAATGCAAGGTGTTTCGAAACATGTCATCAGAAACAAAATTGGCAACAATGAAACAATTGCGCATATGCATGAATTGTTTGTACTCGCACAATGAGAAACGTTGCAACTCAATCAAAAGATGCAAGATATGCAACAACCAGCATCATACAATATTGCACAACCTGATGACTGATGAAACATCAACATATGATTCAACAACTTTAAACATTGCGACATCAACCAAACAGTCATCAGGGATAGAAAAGCCCAAAGTAAATCATACAGCTGCGAATTCAAATGATGTTTTACTAGCAACTATACAACTGAATGTCATAGCAAAGGATGGAACATTGGTACCAATGAGATGCCTTCTGGACCCTGGCTCCCAAATCAACCTGATAACAGACTCTGCTGCTGAACGACTGAATCTTACTCGGCGTAAACAGAGGGCCACTATATCAGGAGTTGGTATCTCTTCTAATCAAAGCAACAGCACCGTTCAATTAATATGCGTGTCAACGAAAGGTGACTACAGCTTCACGGCAGATGCCTTAGTAATGAAGAAAATGGTAGACCACTTACCTAACTACAGCTTCGAGAAACAACAGTGGTCTCATCTCAAGAACATAAACTTGGCTGATCCCGACTACAACTTATCCAGACCAGTTGACATTCTTCTTGATGCAAGAGTCTACGCAGAAATAGTCTTGGACGGAATAATCCGGGGTCCACCTGACGCACCTATCGCCCAACCAACAAGGATGGGTTGGGTGGTACTGGGCAACATGAACACATTGAAATGCAATGCAGTATTGAACAACCTAGAAGAAATTTCACAATTTTGGGAAAATGAGGAAATTATTGAAATATCCGACAGCATGAGCAGTGAAGAGGAGTACTGCGAGAACTTATATGTATGCACAACAAAAAGGCTATCCGACGGCAGATATGAAGTTCGCATTCCAATGAAACAACAATTTGAGCAAAGGTTGGGCGAATCCAAACCACAAGCTTTGGCCCAATTTAGACAGCTGGAGAAACGTCTAAAAAACGATGAAACCCTCTCAAAAGACTATAAACAATTCATCAACGAGTACTTGGAACTCGGTCACATGAAACAGTGCGTGTACCCTCAAGAACCAAGCTGTTTCTTACCCCATCACGGAGTGAAGAAACTGGACTCCACAACAACAAAACTGAGGGTGGTTTTCAACGCCTCGGCAAAAACAAGATCAGGCTTCAGCCTTAATGAACTGATGGCAGCTGGCCCAAACTTGCAACAAGACCTACAACTTATGCTCCTACGGTGGAGAGCATTCGAATTCGTTTATACAGCAGACATAGAAAAATTTTATCGACAAATCAGAGTGCAAGAACAAGATCAGCACCTGCAACAAATTATATGGCGAGACAGTGTTGACAACAATCTAAAGGAGTACCAACTGTGCACCGTCACCTACGGAACAAAGGCCGCAGCTTATCTAGCAATGCGCACCATCAAAAGGCTGGTGGAAGACGATGGCCAACAATATCCTCTGGCAGCTGAGATCTTAAGCCATCAACTGTACGTGGACGATCTATTGGGGGGTAGTAACAGTATATCTGAAGCACAGTCAGCACAACAAGAGCTGATCGCTATACTACAAGGAGGGGGATTCAATTTACGCAAGTGGGCCACCAATAACACGAGATTACTTGAAGGTTTATCTAAAGATCTCATAAGCCAAAATATGTTGGACTTTAAACACGCAGAAAGTAATAAAACGCTTGGAATTTCTTGGAATCCATGCACGGATCAATTTACATTCAAACAATTACTCGACACCAATAAACAATGCATTAACATAACAAAGAGGTCATTGCTCTCCGATTTATCAAAAATATACGATCCCTTAGGATGGTTATCTCCCGTAACTATCAAGGCCAAGATTATATTTCAACAAACATGGACTTCGGGACTCGACTGGGATGAACCTTTACCTGACAGTCTCGGAGAAGAATGGAAACAGTATCGACAAGATCTACAATGCATACGAAACATAACAATACCCCGATGGATGGGCAATACACAAGGCTCGATACAGCTCCATGGCTTCAGTGACGCATCAGAGAAAGCATATGGGTGCGTCGTCTATTGTAAAACATCCACCGGCAACAGACAAGAAGTCAAATTATTAGCAGGGAAAACAAAACTCGTCCCGATAAAGAAGCCGCTCTCACTGCCCAAATTGGAATTAAGTGCAGCATTATTACTATCGAGACTTATGAAGAAGGTCATAGAGTCTATTAAGGTACAGACAGCATCCATATTTTGCTACACGGACTCTATGGTAACATTGGGGTGGCTGTACGGAGATGTGAACCGATGGAAATCATTTGTAGCTAACAGAGTAAAGGCAATCAAACAAAATGTACCCACAGCGTGTTGGAGTCACGTATCATCTGAAGATAATGCGGCAGATTGCGCAAGCAGAGGCTTATTTCCTTCACAGCTACTTACTCACACCCTGTGGTGGGAAGGCCCGACGTGGCTGAAAACCATCGACACCCCTGCCACACAAGAAGTTTTTCTTACTAATGAAGAGGTGAAAAGACAGAAAAGGGTGTGCATCGCACAGGCAACCACATCTCTCATGGAGGATCTTCTAGAAAAACATAGCTCTATATCACGAGTGATTCGCATATCATCATGGATATTACGATTTATCAACAATACACGAAAGGTCAATGTTCTGCGAACGCCGTACTTATCGCCGACAGAGCTGCAAGGTGCAAGCGATGCAATTATGACATCAGTACAATCAACCTGTTTTTTCGATGACAAATGCCGATTGCAAATCAATAAAGGTTTACGATCATCAAGCAACATTTTAAGTTTGAATCCCGTGCTAGATAA
Source organism: Conogethes punctiferalis (assembly GCA_031163375.1). Taxonomy (NCBI): domain Eukaryota; kingdom Metazoa; phylum Arthropoda; class Insecta; order Lepidoptera; family Crambidae; genus Conogethes; species Conogethes punctiferalis. The sequence goes on from CM062091.1 coordinate 8,923,969, forward strand.
AGGGGGCATCTTAAGAGTGGGAGGAAGATTGGAACAATCGCAACTTAACAAGGCGCAGAAACATCCGATTATATTGCCAAAGAATCATAGATTAACAGAACTACTTATACATCAAGCTCATTTACAAACATTACATGGAGGTGCAAGACTGACTTTGGCACATTTGCGAAATAAATACTGGATTATTGGTGGAATGAACACTGTTAAAAAACATCTGCAGCAATGTGTCAAATGCCACCGCTACAAATCCACCAAGAACAGCCAGCTGATGGCGGATTTACCAAGACCACGAGTCACTCCATCACGTCCGTTCACTCACACGGGTGTAGACTTCACAGGTCAAGTTGAAGTCAAGGCGAACAAAGGACGTGGAATAAAGGTCACTCTAGGATACATAGCGGTCTTCATTTGCCTTTGCACGAAAGCAATCCATTTAGAGTTGGTTTCGGACTTAAGCGCAACCACATTTCTAGCCGCCTTCAAACGCTTATGTGCGAGACGAGGAACGCCAAGCCATATGTACAGCGATAACGGAACCAACTTTGTGGGTGCCTCCAGGATACTGCTTAAAGAATATAAAGAAGCACTACAACATTATGTAACCCAAGAGCTTATGGACAGCATGTCAGCACTGAACATTACCTGGCATTTCAACGCTCCCTCATGGCCATCAGCAGGAGGACTGTGGGAAGCAGCTGTGAAGAGTATGAAACATCACCTCAAGAGAGTCTTAGGTGAACAAAAACTGACATTTGAAGAGTTTTCAACATTATTGGCTCAAATTGAAGCGTGCCTTAACTCGAGGCCATTGATGTCCCTAACAGAAGACGTAGACGATCTAGAATGCCTAACGCCCGGCCACTTCCTTGTCGGAGGACCAGTACTGGCCCCTCCGCTCGCAACAAATGATGATAACATAAACCTGGGTAACAGATGGCAATTAACGAAGAAAATGTATCAAGATTTCTGGAAAAGATGGTCTTCAGACTACCTACAAACGTTGCAACCTCGAGGAAAATGGCACAGAACCTCAAGAAACATTGAAGTAGGTAATTTAGTCTTGGTAAAAGAGGACAATTTACCACCAGCACGCTGGCTCCTGGGCAGAGTGATAGAAACACATCCAGGGGCAGATGGGCGAGTACGAGTCGTAACATTGAAAACAAAAACTTCCACACTCAAACGGCCAGTAACCAAGCTGACAGTTTTACCCATTGAACAAAACAAGGCAGAGGAGTCATCCAATAACCTATCTGAACCTGAACGAATACAAACAAGATCAAGAAAGAAGACGTCATTCTTTCCATACGTAGTCATGTTTGTTGCGCTCATCAACACCTGTACGACGTCACCCATGAGTCACGTCTGCAATATTACGGAATTAAATGCAGAACAACTTATCTACTTCGATAAGGTCGCAGATATGCACATTATACAAGATGAATGGAAGATGGTAGTTTACTATAACATGTCAACCTACTGGCGAAGCTTGGATACCATTGAACAGTACGTGAACTATTTACATGGATTATGTAAAAAAGAGCCTGCCTACCTTATGATTGCATCACAATTTGAACATGAAATAAAGGAGTTAAAACATAACAACGATATACTGCAATCCGAAGAGAGCAGAAGAACGAAGCGAGGACTAATAAACGGCATCGGGTACATCGCGCATTCATTGTTTGGAGTACTAGATGAAAGATTCGCCAAAAGGTACCATAAGGATATTACGTTGCTGCAATCCAACCAGAACCATTTACTTAATTTGTACAAAGAACACACATCTATTATCGAAGGCGAGTACAATATGCTGAAACGAAATGAAGAAGTGATGAACAGACAATTTGCCATCATAAATCAACACCTGCAAGACATGAAACAGGAAGTAATACAAGTCAATATAAATGCGATGTATATTACGGCAACGGCCTTGGCTGCGAACGTCGTGATATCCAATTTACGCCGAGTGCAACAAGAGCTGGTAGACCTGATTACTGATGTACGTGGTGGCCATATGGATACGCACTTACTGAAGCCTCAGGAATTCCAACAACAACTAAACATCATCTCAAGACAGATCCCCGACGACCTTGCACTGCCTTGCATAAACAACAAGGAATGCATTCAACAAATGTACAAACGATCACGAGTACACGTCAGGATGACTGAAGAATTTATGATATTCGAAGTAAAACTCCCATTGATATCAACAGAACACTATGAGCTTAATAAGGTGATACCAATACCTAAATTACAAGATTCCACTACTGTAAGGATCACTCCTACCTCAAAATACGTAGCGGTAAACCTAAGAAAGGATCTGTTAATCCCGCTAACGGATAATGAACTGTTAACATGTGAGCCATTAAGTGAACATCAAATATTATGTAATCTACATCACCCGATTTACGATATAAAGGCGGAAACAAACATGTGCGAAGCTCAAATAATAAACAATGGAGCGTTATCAAATTGCAAAACGACAGCCGCACCTTGCATGAATGAGTGGATCATGTTACACAGTCGCGGCGCCTGGATGTTCACGTGCTGCGCAGAGTGCACCGTGCGCATCTTTTGCCCAGCTGGCGTTACGTCACAGACACTGCGTCACATAGGTGTCATTACACTATCAAATGGATGTACACTAAAAGGAGACGACATTGTAATCCACTCACCGAACAGTTTTAAGAGTTCAATAAACATCAATCAAGACAACGGAATTTACTTACCTGAATCAGGAGTCAATCACATCATCAACAGAACCAACTTTACATTCAAGGCAGAAAATCATACAAAATTACTGAAAACAATTAAACAGAAATTGGAGGCTGTAAAAACTCAACAAGAATCTTTAAATATGAAAACTGAATCCTACGATAGCAAACAGTATGCAATCTATGGCATCTTATCACTTGTGCTTGTTATAATTGGAATCATGTGCGCTTTTAAGATCTATCGCCGATTCCAAACTCATACAACTCAAACTAAATCGAATCCCGATGACAACACCTCACCAGCATCAAACAACAGTTTTGACCTCAATGTTCTCTCAAGCAGCAAGGTGGATGCGGCTAACTCACCAATCGAAGAACGTTTGAAACAAACCATTGCGTTGTGATGTTAATGAATTAATGTTTTTTAATTTTTTTAAGTTTTTTCTTTCTTAAGTCGGGAGCATGTACGAGTACGTACCTCATTAAGTATATTATGCTGACATTGCACTTGCGGGCACGCGCCTTTGTATTTAATATTGCACCGCCCAACGTGTTATCTGACTGATCAATAAACCGTTGACTCGGCCACATCTTTTCTTAACATCATCCCTACAACACTACGTAGAAACATACACTGTTGGGTTGAAGCCCAACACCTTCTATTGTTAAGTTTCACTCATGACTACAACATATCTCCAACAAGTAAGTATTTGGGATAGTACTTTTAGCTGGTAAAATAGTATGTTGAACACTGGAGAGAAATACCTGTAAGATTCAGTATCTAAAGAAAATTCATAAAACGATTTCACGCCAATATGAGATTATAGCAAGTACATGTTTCTATATAAAGGTGAGAAATAAATCTGGCTTATCGCCTAAAGATAATACTCATAGTAACTTTTTAGGGTGTACGAAAGTCAACTTGTGACGTAAAAAGAACATACAAAAAACCGAATTCCTAGACACTATAATACCTAATTATGGACACAATGATCAGTTGTTAAATATACCTAGATAACGGTTGACATATACATAGTTTGAAACCTTGCCAAAATTACATTGTAAGTCCATTAACATGGTAGTATGTTAATAGAGATTCGACAGCTATCGAGCTTATCTCTCTGATATGGGACAGCGTAAATAACAATTTCACCTATTATGCTGGGCAAACAGTCCGATAAAAATGATAAATATAAGCAATATCACTGCCTCCAGTAATCCTTCATCGTTCGGCCACAATCACGTTTATTATTAATTTCCTAGAAAATATGTTGTAGGATCGCATCATTTGGCAGTTATGCAGGACACTGTATGATTTGTAATACCAATTTTTATACATTTGTCAATTATTACACCCAATTTAACTTAATTGATACTGGAAATCGATTTAGTTATTTCTATAAAATTTGTATATATGTACATAAGTTAGATCTGCCAAGATGAAAACACACACCTGTTTTATGACCAATGATTGTGTAGATACTGCATTGTTAAGTTAAGAGTTAAGTTAGTTAAGAGTTCTAAGATACGTACAATACTATTCATGGCAATGCCAATTGACTAGTCGGTTTCCTACCCGTTGTTACAGTGACTTGGGCTTCTCTTTCGCTTTCCATCAGACGGTGTAGCTAAGTCATTATGACGTGTGAAGTACTATAAAAAGTAAATCTATTAATTTTTATGGTAATTAAGTGATATAAATTATTTTAAAATCAACCAGTATCTAAAAACTTTCATATAGGGATCAACATATAAACTAGTAGCTACCTAATTTATCCGCCCACCATTACGTACGTGTATGTAAAGTTGGGCATTAGTTGACCGCGGGCGGGGCGTTAGCGCCGGCCCATACAAATTAGACCCGCTCGGCGTGAGCCACGTAAACATTTTGTATAGGCCTTTTTTTTTTTTTTGTTGCACCGGGGGAAAATGCATTTACGCATACCTGCTACTCGGGGACGCAGCAGGTTATGTGGGACTCACTCCGCCTCTAGATGTTAGCGAGACGGAGAATACCCACTAAAAAACCCCGGTCTACACCGTCAACGCGCCTTGGGTGATGATGACGTGGGATCTTGGTATGAACCATAACACCACGCCACCACCAGCGCGGTCCGCTTGCGCAGACTCGGCCGGCCCCCCCACTTGGGGCAGCCTAGGGCTCAGGCAGAAGCCGTCGCCCTCCTCCAAGGACGGGATCCGTGCAAGGCAAGGGAGATGTCCCCACACCAACCCTCACTGGACCCCGTCGGGCGTGCAGTCGCCACCGCACGGTGGATTTTTAGTGTGGTTTTCTCCACTTGAGCTTGCGCCCCCTGGTCCCGACCGAAGTCGGGATAACAGGTGGTTTTTTATTGTGGTTAACTCCACTCGGGCCGGCCAATTAAGGCAAGCCCCCTGGTCCCTCTTGCGAGGGGAAACAGGTTGCCCGGCGACCAATCCATAAAGGACCTATCCGACGGCCACGAGAACCGTGGCCGAAGGACCCGCCAAGCCGCGGCGTATAAATACGCCGCCCATCGTGACACGTCCGGGAAAAACGGCCAAAGGCCAACACCCACTAGTCGCGTCCGAGTAACCACGGCCACAAGGGCCCCCCAGTGCGCACAAGTGCGCAGCCAGGACAGCGTCCGCAGACCAAACGGACGCCGTCAACCGGCTCCACCAAGTGGGTCCGGCGGCAAGGGTCGCAGAAGACAGGGAGGACAGCAACGACAACACTGCGAGATCCCCCGAAGGGCACTCCTCTTCCTCTGCGACCATCGCCGACAAACCTCCACGCATCACCATGCGTTCCTCCTCTCAGCTAGGACAGCGTCCGCGAACCCGACAGACGCCGTCAACCAGCACCACCAATGGGTCCGGCGGCAAGGGTCGCAGAAGATAGGGAGGACGGCAACGACAACACCGCGAGATCCCCCGAAGGGCACTCCTCTTCCTCTGCGACCATCGCCGACAAACCACCACGCATCACATGCGTCCATCCACACTACCGCCAATGCGGTCCAACCGTGCTGCGCGCCCACGTCGCGCAGCTGCAGACTCTGTCTGCCCCGAGGCGAGACGACCAGCTTGCTCGTATTCACGAGCAAGCTCGTCTCCCTCATTGAGAATTAGCCGTCGGGTGGCAATCTCCTAAGAGATTACCACCCGCCGTTGCCCAGGGTGCGCCGGGACCCACTACTACCAATCCCCCGAAAGAGATTAGTAGCAGTTTGCCACTCGAGGAGGCTTCTCTTTGTTGCACCCCATTTTGTATAGGCCTCATCAGACATCGCTAAGCGATTTAACCTTTAAAGCGATAAATAAACATATCAATACACATTTTCAAATAACTGTATCTGAAACCCACATGAGCTTTCACAAAAATCTTACAATACCTACGTAAAAGAGGAATGCATTTATAAAACAGATCACTATGCAATTGCAGCATTAAGTTATATTTAATGTTGTGTTGTGTTTTGAACATGCTCCAAATAAAATTATTTTAATTTCATTTCATTTTCATTGTTTGGAATCATATTACTTTACGCAGACAATTTCACTTGGCAAAAACGGAACTTGTAGACAGGTCCGGGAGCTATTAATAAAAAACAGAATGAAGAGTCATTGACTTGAAATCGAATGTAACGAAACACCGTTCGCTTGGCCACCGCACCGTGCTCCCGACATCTGATAATGAAGTCCGCTCCGTGGCTCTTATGAAAAACTTCTTTATCGCATTCATTGTTTTGTATTTTCTATTTTTAATTTGCTATCTCTCATAGCCTTTGAAGTTTTATTAACATGCATCTGGACGATACACGTGTTTCATAAATTGGTTATTAGCTAAAAAGCAATTGTTTTATATTACGAGTATTTAACGCCTACATTGCCGATACAGAAGAAGGTTCAATAGTTAAGATGGTCATCGCAAGGATTAGCTAACCTTCTTTACGCTTCAGGCTGCGGTTAACCTGGAAAAATCACGGTCCCGGGAAGGAAACGCCTCTTCCCGATCTCAAAAAGCAGCATAAAGTTCGCAAGCATCCACGTCTCCAAGGTTGGTCGGCTTCATAATTTCTTCACTGGTATGCAGCTTACCTGACGAAGTTTTCTTCACCATAGTGTTACATATTAAATAGTTGGTGTTAATTACAAAAATATAAGTCTGATTTAGCGAGTTTACGCTAAGAGTCATAAATACGTTTACTTTCCAAGTAATTAAATAATATTAAGAACTTCGAGATTATGTTCTCCTAAAGGTAAGAGACCTCTTCCTTAACAGGTACATTGACGTTGAGTTCTCTAACTTTTCATCCATATACATACATATAGGCATACTAAAACGTAGTCAGGAACCCAGCGGGCTATTAACAAAAATGCGTTCGGAATGATTTCTCTAGCAAACGAGAGATCCGAGTTGAAAAAAAATTTACATTTCTTATGGAAATCTTTTCCGAGAGCTCTTCCGCGTGTGGAAACTTTCACAATTCACTACAATCAACAATCGACAATGTTACCTAGAGAGATCTTTCTGAATTTGTATTGTCAAAGTGTCTTCCCGAAAGATTGTTTGTTAAAAAATGTGGTGAATAACCTGGAAACGTCTATCAGAATCCTCGTTATTTGTTATTGACACGCATCGGATATGAACACATTTCGAAGAAAAAGTGTACGTCATATTTTGTAATGACTGGTCTCTGACCTTTGGCTTTAGGGTAAAGCGGTAAATGTATTTTAAGAAGCTTCAACTTGTCAGATCGTAGCTTACGTGTTAATTCTTTATTGAAATCTATATTATTAATGTTAAATGTTTCGTGTGACATTCAGACAACACATTGTTTAATTAAGTAACTATTCCAGTTAAGTTTAGGTTGCGCTATTTTTAGGTCTTTTAATGTTTTATTTAAATAAACGCATTTTCCGAAATGAAAACTTGATGGCGAGTGTTGCGGACAGAACAACCTTGTTTATATACATTTACTTTCTTAATAGTTTTGTACGTAATTTTAAATTTAGAACTGTTTTTATGATCAAGTTGCTATGGTTTTGTATTGTTTATTACCCATTGTTCGAAAAAAAAATCATGCAATTGTTTGTACAAAATCATGGCCTTATCAAAACAAATAAATTTCACAATCACAAACATCGTTATTGAAAACGGGATGAAATATCTGTTACATTTTCCAAAATTGATCAGAAAGGGTTCTAATTTATCATAGGTTAAGCATTATATTCTAAATAGATATTCATTGGAATGTTGGATTTTAACAACCGATTACAGGCGTGGAGGCCACAAGAATTCGTTGTATCTATCCTATGAAATTTCCTTTAAGATGACGATAACTTTTAAGGTGACATAATCTACACTGCAAATTTACTAATTACGAGTATCGATCACGAGTTTGTATCATACTCAGGATAAACATTGAAGTTATGTGTTCTTTCTGTGCCTGGCGGGCTGAATTTATAAGTTGGAATCATAACTAAATCAAAGCCTAAATAAACATTTACAAGCTTCAAAAAGTTTCCTATTTTTATTATACCCTGTTTTATTTATGTGCCTTACCTACATACCTACTTACCATGCGCATTTTGCATACTTAATTTCAGAATTAAATTTATAGGCTTTTTTAAACTGGCTTCATCCTGCCAATGGAAAGGAAAAGAGAAACCCCAACTGCGGTAAGGAATCAACTTGGATTTCATTCCAAACCAAAAAGGATGGTTATTTTCACTGGCCAAATTTCAAACTTAAACTAATTTTCTTATGTGATATATTACGTGAATATTATTTTAGAGAATCGTAAAATATGTAAATGGTAGAGATAAATATAGTAAGTGAATATTGCGTGTACGTGGGTCGCATAAACGGTACCACGCGGGGCACCCTTTTAAAGCACTTAGTAAAACCATTATAAATTATAGTGGAGCCTGTCTGTAACTGTTAGTGCTAGTTTTATTACCTCACATACAAATACAACATACCATGCTCCATCAAACCACGTGTTTTTATTCGTTATATATGGTGTATAGCACAATAATATGTCGCTGTTGTAATTTTAAGTAAAATTCGACGTACCTAACACTCTGTTCAGTCTCTTAGAACGATGGCACGACGATACGAAAGATCGGAGTGAGGTCAAGCTTAAAGCCAACTAGGTACCTTTCAGTGCATTCGACGTCTAGGTAGACATCGAATTGACAGGCGTCTTCTGAGACGTGTAGGTTAATTCAGGTGGTAGGTATAGGTAGGTAGACTGCTCCTATACATATTGTATGTACCTACAACATTTACCGTCGTCAACTGTTGAAAGTTACGACGTTGAAACTGTCGAACCACTTTGGAATAAGTATGGGATTCACTTACTATATTATGTCATTATCAAATTGTATAATTTAAAAAGTTACCAAGCAAGTTTAAGTTTAGTATGTGTCCATAATAAAGAACGCAGCTTTTTCGCTCAAATTTAACCCAGTAACAATATACCTACCTAATGCATACCTACTTGTCAATGTTTGTCTTAGCAAGTTACGAATATGATGATGTATTGGCGAAGTTCTAATGAATTATTCATCTTAGGGATCAATTTCTGACAAATTGAATCAAGTAAGTCGACGCAATAATATTAACGAATGTTTTGCACACCCTAAACAACGTGTATGTCATGGATGGGATAGCTTTATGCTATCTATGTGCTAAGGTTAATATTTTTCTTCACAAGGAAGCGGAAAAACAGTAGGTACTAAACTAGTGCAATTAGTAATTATCATTTATTTCTGCAAATAGATTCACGAGTAATACTTTTGCGTGTCAAACTTTTTTCCTACCAGCACTTCGACATAAAGCCTGATCAGAAAAAGTACCGCAAGAAACTCACTAGCCTTTTCTTGAAAGAAATACATACATATAACATACCTACATTAAAATATTTGACGAGTGCAGGCAAGCAGCTCATTATGTTCATGTTCATATTAGATGAAACTAGACTATAATCTTATATCAACCGTTGTTTTCAGTATTAATGATAAACGATTAATTTGAATCGATAATTGATTGTTATTTGAAGATGCATAGCATTGCAATGTAATTTTAAATATCCTGCTAGGGGCTGCTAGTAGTTGTTTCCCATAGGTACGAGATCAGCACATAGTAATTGAAAATTATGTGACCCGTCGACTATATTCTATGTTACAAAGTAGGTGCAGATTCAAATTTGAATTTGCCATTACCAATAGTATCTATTTGAATATTATACCAGACGCTGATTACAAAAGAATAGCTGATGAACAAAAAATACATGTAAACCGGATTCATTTTCGTGATTGGAGAGATACTCCATTGAATCGTCGAAGAGCCAGAATACTATATTTACATATTGTAGGTATTTAATACTGCAATGGCTGGGGTTGGTATTATAATAATTTAGAGAAGAAGATACGGGTTTGTATGTGAATAAAGCACTTTCAGCAATCTTTTTACAAGAACTTTGCCTGTTATGTTGACCATCTATGAAATGGCTCATCCATACAATACTTCAAACATAATTACAAACGTTTAGCATTACGGATAATAAATTGTTTTGTTTCATCAAGAAAGCATCGAAGCATAGATTTGTATTGCTAACTCGATATCTTGTTTATGAGATATGAAGGTATATCTCCCTGCGGTGGGAGAGATAGACGTCCAGTTGCCAGAGGAATGTATATTAGTCACGAAGCAAATATATTAGTGCACCATACAATTAAAATTTACATAATGAAGAGTGTGATTGGAATGGATGGCGGAAACGACTGCCTGTTTGGCAGCGCCTGACACGAATATATGGATTAGTATTTGGCAGTGCGTGATACAATCGTAAAAGTGGTAAGGAATAAATAGATATACCTACCATTTGCGGGATAAAAAAAAAAAAAAATTCTCCCAGGTTTCCAAAAAAATCAAATATTATTGTTCCATTATTATATTATTCCATTTAAAAGTGCACTGCGGTGGGAACACCTAAACCGAGAATAGGAGTTGGTTTAATAAGGGAATTCAACAAATCAAGAAAATAAATAAGATTTAGGCCTGAATGGGATCGCCACTGGTAGACTGCCTTGCACTAACTTATTGAATAACTAGCTATAAAATATATTTAATGTTCAGAATTGACCTCTCTACAGATTTATTAAAGTATAGATATAGGTATAATATCTTTAAATAGAAATACGAATGCGTTTGTGATGAGAAAGTCAAATGCAATTGTCGGTACACGTAGGTGTATGTAGCTAATATTACAAACTGCGAGTATATGTGCACAGATCACAAGATGTGCAGGTTGCAGCCGTGCGTAAGTTATATGGCGCCTCGTTTGAACTTCAATGCGTATATCGGCTTATCTGAGAATGCTATTTCTAGAATATGCACTGCTAGCAAACGCCATGCGTATAGATGTCAGGTTTACCCCCTTAATTCTCTCACGTAAATGAAAGTGAAAACTACTATAATTTCATACCTATTTACTCCGATATGTCAATTGTTTAAAAAACAACAATTTGTAATTTTTTTTTTACAGATTTGTATCCAAATATTTTATTACGCTACAATCAATAGGAGCAGAACAGTGATGGAAAGAGTTGGGAAACCTGGCACAGCTAGTAGTTAATAATTGTGTGCTCACGATTCACAATAGCATAAACGAAAGTTTTTTTTTTATAGTATCTCGACATAATGGCTTCCCCACGCCTGATGGAAAGCGAAAGAGAGAAGCCCAAGTCGCTGTGACAATGGGCAAGTAACCGGTTAGTTACCTGTCAGTTGCCACCGCCATGCCGGCCCAACCCCAACCCCCCACGAGCTCCCGAAAACCCTACTCACCGACAGGAACATGACCCGGAGGTCATTTGGCTGCGGTATTCTATAGGGTGGAGGTCCTTCCCCGGACGGGCAGCTCAATTCGAGCGAAGATTCGCTATGCCCTACCTCTCTTAAAACTACTCTACTGTCGAATGAGGTAAATATAGTTTTGTATCTATAAGTAAACTGAGACTTTCGCATAACGTTACAGTTTTGAAATAAGAAGTTATTCCACATTCTTCCTGAAGATGGCGCTATTTTGTTACAGTCTTGGTAAGTATCAAATAAAATAGCCACTTTATGTGTCAGTAACGTGATAGTCGCAGGAGTAAATATCATCATATAACAATAGGTGTTTATTTTCTTTCTCAAACTTCTTTCATAAACAATAGGTATATGTTTATAAATGTGTGGTGAATTTCGGTTAACTTCCATAATGCATTAGAAGTTTTTCTTTACATAATAATCTCTGCCTACTCAACGTCAGAAACTTGTTCAAAAGGCTCCAAGGAATTCAAACCACAGCCTTAAAAGCCTCTACCTCCAGGTAATTAACGGTCGGTAGTGAACTTTACTTCATAATAATTTATTATGTAGCAATAAAATTAAGATACTACTTAATTCTGTTTATTATAATCACCTTTCCAGTATAAGTATTGTATCTAGCTTGTCTCAAATTCTCTAAAGTAAACTATCCTTTTTATTCGATATCGGCCTATTCGCTTTAAAAACAATAGATCTTCTATTGTGTCTCAAACACAGTTGTGGCCTACCTGGAATATGTTTAGGATTTTTTATTGTTGTCTACATATAGAAGATGAGGGTCGCATAACGAGTTTTTTCAATGCTTAGGACTATGTAATTTAGAATGTGAATATTAGCAGTGAATCTAGGTAACTGTCACATCTACAATATTATTAATTCGTAATGAAGTTAGGATGCCTACATAACATACTTACTCAGGCTTCTCATTTTTACTTTTATGTTCCACGTACACAAACATTAAAAGCAAAAATGTTAACCGCGATGTTTAAATATTTATATCAAAAAAAATTAAATGAAAAGGATAATGACTATTTAATTCCCAGGAAGGGTATAGTCTCGTTTATTTTATGCTCGTATATAAAAATGTTTTTGTTTTTTGTAGATAACAGGAAAATGATAGCACACATTTGTGACAAGTGAAAAAATATTACTTTCTATATTATTGTTAGGTACCTAACTTTAACATTTGTTTTGCTCAAATAGTTAAATATGGTCTATTAAACCGCTTCGTCACCAATGCGTCTGTCAAGCGTGATGACTAAAAACAATCCCCCCATAAAGGTAAATTTTACCACTAGTGGACGATTTGCATGTTGATGATGATAATACATTTATAAATGTGTGTAGTCTAAGGCGGTCTAAATTTCATAAATTCTATTATTTCTTTGCGACCAGGTTGTGTCATGTATTGTTTGATTAGTAGTTACATATATTATTTCTAATTCGAACTACTAGGTATAACGTATCTATAAATTATTGATCGCTAAAAAACTGTCCACGGCATTTGCACTGATTGCATCCATTACTATCCACTTACGGCAGTATTTATTTTACGACTTGTAAAAACGTTTCCCGCTCCATTTCAACGCCATTTGGTACGATATAGAGAAAGGCTTTCATCCTCTTATTACCGTATAGACAACTTATAATATCTATATAAATAAAAATCATTACCTGAATGTCTGTATGTACTCATAGTTTTAGAATGGTTCCTTCTTTATCGTCGTTGATTTTTTCAAAAATAAGTCTTGTCAAAAATCCTAAAACCGTAAAAAGGTAACTTTAGAAACTATTCTTCAAATCATTTTGCTTTTCAAGATACCTTTTTCTTGTGAATGATTTGAACGTGACTCTTAAGTTTAGTATTCCAGTTCAAAGGAGATATTTCAATAATACACTACAAGTCTATGTACATCCTTAGCGATAAAAGCGGAATAGTGTCGATGTAGAGGATATATCGTTACGTGTGTATACATCTACCTACACATAATATATCCAATGATGATACCATTATAATTATAATATATTCCTTTCTCTTAAGATTAATTCTCATGACTTTCGCATTTCGTTGTTTCCCTAATGTAGTCAGGCTCATTTATTAATTATTGCACGCCTCAGATGCGCGCGTTAATTATCACAGAGTTTTAATAGATGAATGTCCCTGAATGGATAACGACTTTACTCTGTTGTTACTTTAAAAATCTATTAAACAAGGACATGTACAAAAACTGATTAAAAAAAGAAGATCAAGGAATATTCAATTGATCATAAATACTCCAAGAAAATATTTTTCGTACCTACCATCATTCCAAAAAATGACACAACTCTCTGGTTACAAAGAGAGCACAGTTTGTTTCAGGGCTGGCATGTTACGGCTATTACGATGATCGTTGCGAATTATGGCCGATAAAAACTAAACGCGTGTGCCAATAACTAAATAATAACGCAGAGTGGGTTGAATTAAGTAACTTCTGGTAAAAGGTAAGATCTCGTACCACAGGACGACATACTCTATTATTTCTTACTGAATTTCTATTATTTCGTTTTATCTTAATTGGTATACTTACTTTATCTGACAATTGAAGAATCAGCCATAATCTTATGTTATATCTATTATAATGACTGTAACTCTTGTATTATCAACTATTCTTGTTTTATTACAACATTTACATAAAATGTGTCGCACTCTCTATCAAAACACGCTTGCCTCCAAAGAAAGATGGGATAATCAAGGTCCCGTACGTGGGGAATTAAGGCAATTATGAAAGGAAGGCCGGTTTCGGCAACGTGATCTAAAATCACCGACAAGCAATAAAACTTGTGTAAATTGAGGTCTCATGGGCAACAGACAATAAATTATATAGAGCCAAAGTAGTGCCCAGTCAAAGCTATCATCACAAGCAACATTATTCGTTTATTGAGAAAATACACAGCTTTTATACACTTCGTTTTTCATTTCATTTTACATTATATTATTTTTGACGTTCACCCTAAATACGGAAGATCTGCATTGGTCCCCAATCCCACAAACTTATTTTGTCTGATTGTTAGAAGTCTGAACCATTCTTGGAGATGCTCTTAGTTAAACATATCATTTAGTAGGAATCTACTCTTAAAATAAAAGCGATTGCCCGGTTTGATTAATATATTTATAAATGTTATTTTATAAGTCAAACTTTTATTCATAAAATGACATTAATACTAGGAACTTGGCTACCTTTTTACTTGCTTGTTTACATTTGTTATTTTTGTCGGCCTCTTTGACACAAGGGCCACACTAGCCAACTGGGCTATTTTAATAGTTATCTGATTGGATTTGCGATCATCACGAGAATAGCAACGTTTTAATTGCTTCGTTCTACTTACACCGAATTCCCTTGCCCTCACGTAGGTAGGTGTAGTCGTATGTCTGTATCGTAGTATATATTAAGCTGCCCGTCCGGGGAAGGACCTCCACCCTATAGAATACCGCAGCCAAATGACCTCCGGGTCGTGTTTTTGCTGGTGAGTAGGGTCTCCGGAGCTCGTGGGGGGTAACTAACCAGTTACTTGCCAGTTGTCACAGCGACTTGGGCTTCTCTTTGGCTTTCCATTAGGCGTAGGGAAGCCATTATGTCGAGCTACTATAAAAAAATCGTCTGCCTTTAAATAAAGAGTAGTTACATAAAACTCTTGGTAGCCTAGCTTCCATGCAGGAGGCAAGCGGTTCGAACCCCGCCATGTTCACCACGGTGGTTTTCAAGGTTTAGATTTGTCTGTACGGTTATTAGACGCTTTTATGGTGAATCGCGACGAAATCTGTTTTAAGGAATTTTAAGGATGTGTGAAGTCAGAAGAAATTTATAAGTTATCAGATAACAATGCTGTTATGGGATCAACGATGTACCATCAAATATAAATAAATATAGTTCTTAGTTTAGAAAGACTTAATAGTCACAAACAAGTTACTAGTAACTAGTCACTACCACTGCCAAATGATCCACGGGGCCAGTCAAAAGCCAGAGATGCAAAGCTAATATGAAGCAACAATACCTAATTCTACAGGTCAGTACTATAGTAGGTAGCTACGTAGTTTCGGGGACAAGTGTCCGCTTGCGCCCTCCTACTGCCAATTAGTGGCAGTAAATGGCCAGCCCTGCAATTCACGCACAATTATGACAGCCAAGCAATTGCACTTCGTTGTTTGACCTTTCTTTATGTATTAAACGTTGTTAAAGTTGTATGACTTAGCTAGTAAGTCGATAAGAGATGCTAAAACGACTAATACTTCATAATATAAGAGTTAGCATTTTATAAAATATTATTAAAACCATAGGGTACCTACTTCACACAATAATAATAATAGTATAATGACTGTGATTGTGAGTGAATTTGGTATTAAAGTTTATGGGTTAATTTAAGGTCTTTTTTACACCGATGCAAATATAAAAAAAACTGTTCTGTCCGTTTTGTCTGTTTAGGTATACATAATTGAATGGAACTTTGTCGCTTAACAAATGATTTAGGAAACCGGAACATATGACGCAGAAACACTATAGACCAGCTAAATTATCTTCTTCTACACTTATAATAAATCTGTAAAGAGGTCAATTCTGTACATTATAAGTATATATTTTCAAAATAACTATCAGGGAGTGATTAGTAATCCATACTGATGCCAAAAATGCAATCAGTAAAATTTTTGTCTGTCTGTCTGTCTGTCTATCCGTCTGTCTGTCTGTCTATATGTTCGTTATAAAAACAAAAACTACCCGACGGATTTTAACGAAACTTGGTACAATTATTCTTCATACTCCTGGGCAGGTCATAGTATACTTTTCATTACGTTACAATCAATAGAAGCAGAGTGAAGGGAAGTGTTGTCGAAACTGGAGATATTTTTTACTGTATGTTTGAACGCGCATCACACTAAAACTATTGAATGGAATTGAATGCGGTTTTCACCAATGTATTGCTAGAGGTCAAACTTAAAATTTAGGCACCATTTTATGTAAGTCCGGTAGTTTTGGAACCCGATATCCACGCGTGCGATGCCGCTGGCACAGCTAGTAAGAAATATGAAAATGACACTTTAAAAAAAAATATTCGCCCGGTGAGCACTTTTGTTGGGTGGGACATCAAAATTCACAGATCTTCAAGATCTGATGTATGTCTAAGTCATAGAAATGCGACATATAAAAATTGGCCTGATTGAGGAACAATGTGATCACTATCATAAAGTACTACCACGTGCACAAAGTCACTGGCACCAGCTAGTGCCTACTTAATTAGCCCATCTATCCTCCTATTCATACTTCTTCTACTATAAATACTCGTCCTAAATAAGTCTCTTCATGTCCAATGAGTTCTATACAAACCAAGTACCTGCCAACATAAAAACACGCCACGGGAGATCAATCATATGCGATGGGATGATTATAGCAAACAACTCGCATTAAAGGTATTTGATTGCGATATTGAATCAACAAGGCTATTCTAAAAATATTTAATTCTTTATTTCGTTTCATTTATTTTTTATTATGTTTCAGATGGTGATCGTGGAAATAAAATTATGTATTTTTATACATTTTGAAATCAGCGCAGTCATATTTTTAGTGTGGCACAGTGCATAAAATCCTAGGTTGTTCTACCCTATTGGGGCCATACATATATTAAGTACGGGTCGTCGGTAGATCCAAAACATATAAATAAATGAATATCCCAATATATGCCAAGCTGGGCCACACACACAGCGGCATTTAGTCCCAAACCAAGCCTAAGCTATGGGTAGGTACTAGACAAATGATAAAGTTACTTAGATTTTTTAAATAAATGAATACATATTATTCCTTCAAACAACGTGCGAGGATCGTACATGCATCGTTCACTACTACGAAACAAACTGGGCGTCAACAGTCACATAGATACGAAGTACAGCTGATCTATTAATGCATATCAGCACGGAAATTCCCGCGCGAATACAAAAAAATATACTTTTTAGACCTTCAAGATACAAATCTTGTGGTTCGACACAGATATCGTATATTTGGACCATGAAGAATGTAAGAAATTGTGTAGCTATTAAGTCAATCTGTAGACTACTGAGACAAAGCCTAAGGGATGAAGGGATATCCATAAGCACTCGACTGAAAGCTACCAGAAAGGTTTATATCGAATCGAACGTTATGAATTTACGTGCCAATATCTCGCAACAGATTCCTACCAAAGGAGAGATGATGAACGCTCGCTACGGCTATGATTCAACGCTCGGGGCTGAATCAAGGGCGGTCTACGGTTATCAATTATCGCAGCGTGGAAGGGCGACACCGGAGCCCGGCGCTGATTGAGCGATGCGATACCCTGGCCCTGCACTACATGCGCTGCAACGTGCCTACCTCAGGGCTGTGGCTGCACTTCTTGCCTTTTTCACTGACTAATAAGCTTAAACTCAATATGCGTGACATAAATACAGCACACTAAGTGTTCAGAAAATCGGTACATACATGTACATAATTTTTAATTTATTATGGTTAAAAATGTTGATTTACTTACTATGTTTATTGATATTTTTCTTTTGGGACTCTAAGTCTAATCATTTTCGTTTTTAAATTCAAATAAGACACTAGCACCGTGGTTTTCATGCCCGCCGAGTGCAGTATCTTTTGCTTCTTATTTTTATTTATTCATAGAATTACCTATTTGTACCTACATTGCGAGATCACAAAAAGAGAGTTTATTATTCCCAAACTCAAAAATAATAAACTTTTCTTATTAATTATTAGTATGTTATTTGTAGTTAGGTACAATATTGCACTTATTTAATTCTAATAGTTCATGTGATATTAATAGATTCGGAACCCAAAAATATCATTTTAGTATCTACCTAAAAGATGATAAATGCACGATAATTTTGCTAGTATTTTGGGCCAATACGTGGGTCCGATTAAAGCTAAGTGTATACTAACGGCGAAACATTTATTATTGTATTACTAGCAAGTGTGAGTAGACCAGTGTGTGGTATAATTTGAAAACACAACATACCTAAACTGCGTGACGCTTAAAAATATAAAAACTCTCCTGACCAAATTCCAGCCTCCGGCCTATCATCAAGGACACTAATCAAGTAGGATATATTCAAGTGCACAAACAAAAGTACACTCTATGTTCCTTCACTATAATGAACATGACATGGCGTGACGATAGTTCGACACAAGCGGACGCAGCTCAGCTCAGTGATAAACGAGGGGGTATCACCTTCAACTTTCCTGGCTCCGGGGCTTCTAGCGAGTAAGTAATTTCTTAACAGGAAAATGGGGTGACCATTTGTACCGACATGGGATAAAAAAAAACTTTTTTGATCCTTAAGCGGCATTTTCTAGACCAAAGAGAAGAGTCGCAAAACATACTTAATCCCCAAGAGACCCTGCAAACCACAGACTTTCTATCGGCCGATAGTTTGGTCGGGCTCATTCAGTATGAAGATCAGCCGATACCAAATCGTTGTAGTATGCGGACTTCCATACATTTTCAGGTTTGCGGGAAATAGCATTCTAGTAAACAGCACTTGTTATCCATGTACTCCAGTAACCTACTACGAGTAGGTAATAGTACCATACGTTGAACGACTAAACGAGAATGCGGTGCACAATGAAAAAAGTTCGTTATTAAATAACTAACTAACAAACACAGAAAGTAGAAACTTTCAAACTAAAAATAGGATAACGAAAGGAGATAGGAGAAACGAAAATCATACTTTCGTATTTGATGATAATCGAGTATCGGTATCTCGATACATTTCATAACAGTTCCCACTGACAAATGCTTTAATTACCAATTACTTGGTCTCAAGACAAGGGCTTCTTTATAATAGAGTAGCGGTAGAAATTCCGGACTCAAGTAAATTTAGGAATGCGCTTTCCCTAACTGAGAGTCGAAGTAGCTTTAAAGCAACATTCGACGTCCCATGTTTCACCCGGTCGATTGTGTACCATGCTTTATTCGTAGGTATCTGCGTACGCCGCGTCCAAAGCTATTCACACAACCCTTAATTAACGACTATTATCCTTAATTCGGCAAATACAAAACCTGTAATCGGGGAACGTTCGCCCGCACAATACTGTCAACTAATACCTACGCTAATCGTGACTTTCCCTTCTTGGGCTTAAATGATTAATTAACGTATTGTTGAAAAACCTGTTGGTAATGTGTTTATAGTTATTAGTGAGGGGCAACTCTGTGCAAATTATTTTCATTAAATTAATAAATATACCAACATGTATAAATAATAATACACAATTATATAGATAACTATTCGTATCAAACAAACAATCAATCAAATCTTTCCTCTTTATAATATTAGTTTAGATAAACTATGCATTCTGTTTAGGAAACTTAGCTGAAAATTGTTTGCAGGAATTTGACAGTATCTGTCAAAAGTGGGGGTAGATAGATGTGTGGTCAATTGGCCATCTGTGCAATGGTCCATCAAGTGTACGCGTGTACACAGGTTTCTTACTTTACTCTAACATCCGTTGGGTTGACAGTTCATAAAGTTTAACGATGCCTCCCTAACCTAGGCTTCTACGGCGGAGAGTTTCGAACTCTGCACCTCTTAGGTCTTAGGTTTAATGAGTCAGTGTGGCTCTTTATATTGGACGTTACAACTCTGTATCCCGTTTTATTGTTTGTATAGTTCTTATTAAAGTTGCACCTACGTCTATATTATGTACATGTTTTATTGTAAAGTTGCGATGTAATTTCGTCATACTAATTGTTATACTTCTTGAGCCGTCCTATCATCAGTGTTTGCGAATACTTAATTAGCCCATCATCATCTTCGTCATCGAAGGATCAGTAGTTATAAAAGCGGAGGAAAGAAGCCACCAATTAAAAAATGCAAATAGTTCACAATTATTTCCACAGTTTATTATATCGCCTGAGAAATATTATTCTGTAATTCTGTTCTTCTCAGATGTCGATTCTAACAAAGGAATGTTAGATATAAGACCCATTGACAGATGAAAAAAGTATACGGGTACTAATCAATCAATCACTGTAATCCATTTACATACGTACTTACTTATAGACTTAATTCCTAGCTGATCCTGGTAGAGTTCACGATTATTTGACTTGACCCTGGAACCAGGTAAGAGGGCTAAGACATGATCAAGATAGATAGGCAGCTACGCATTATTCTCATGATTTAACGTATTTTATCTATGGATTTTTGGAACCCGCCAACCCCCAGTATATGGCCGGGAACGGGATCTGAAAAAAATCTGAGAGAAAGTTCCATTACAAAAAGTTTATCTATAACTTTGTTAGTATTAAACT
The DNA here is from genome assembly GCA_031163375.1 of Conogethes punctiferalis. Classification (NCBI taxonomy): domain Eukaryota; kingdom Metazoa; phylum Arthropoda; class Insecta; order Lepidoptera; family Crambidae; genus Conogethes; species Conogethes punctiferalis. The sequence goes on from CM062091.1 coordinate 8,944,864, forward strand.
AATTTTTATACCGATTCTTCTAATGACAATAAACAAAATATAAAGGTACCTACCTATAACAAGCTTACGTTGAAATTTAAGCTAAGTGAAAAGAAGGTAGGTACATTTTCAATCTCCCGTCATGTTTTTTAATAATTTTTCTTCCTTAGAGGCGACACATAACACAGACAAAACAAGTACATCGTAGATAATTCTACACGCGATGATTTTAAATTTAACTAATTTATTCATTCCCTATGAATGGGAACGTAATTAACATCAGTTCTTAACAGTTCGTTTGAGCTTTTAGTTGCAACACTTTCAACGTTCTAAAAGCGAGTGAGGTCGACTATTTTAACTGGAAATGCAGCTATTTGGTCTGTAATTACAGTTCACTTTAGTATAGCCGAGCTGCGAGCATAGCGCGTGGGAAATTGAAATCCTAAAGCAACATGTTTAATTAACTACTTCAGAACTGATGACTTAAAATTGTTGAATATGAAGAATCAGATTTGGCTCTTTTTTAACAGGAATTTTATGTTGCATAAGTAATTAGTAAAAGTTTTTTTTTAAAACTGTGCCACTGTGCTATAAAAAAAAACTTTTACTAATTACTTACTTATAGTAATTAGTAAAAGTTTTTTATTATAGCACAGTGGCACAGTTTTCCTTATTCCCATATTTTTAAAACTCAGAGGTCTATAAAAATTCTGCGTGCAAGTAGGTTGACAACTTACATAAGGTACTACTCATCCACAACACAGGTAACAGCCAAGGCTAAAATTAAAAACATTCTAATTGAATACAGTCAGTTGGAAATTTTAATAACAAAGTAGACGTAAAAGGCTCCTTTGTGGCATACAATGTAGTAATCTAGCCACGTCGCTTGGCGGGCAGCGTGGCGTTCGTGACAGCCTCGCCTGTGAATGGAACGTTGGAACAAAAGTCGACAGCGGAACACCACCGAAGCATAGGCTCGCTCTTCTATGAGACATTATTGCATGTCTTTTATTTGAATTCTTAGAAGGAAGACATGTTTATAAAATGGGTGCACGTATCCTCTCTTGAAAAATAACTATAATTTATAATATAGAATCATTTTGTTTCTATGTAACAAAATATGAAAAGTCCACTGTGATAACGATGAATGTCCTGGATTTTTGCTTTGATATAATTAGGTTTTAAGTTTTCTCAAATACTTAGTTCTGATATCGGACTTAGCAATTAAAACTAGTCCTTTGTAGGTACCTGTGAAACACCATTTTTTAAAAATTAAATTGATTTTATTGCATTATAGTGGATTTAATATTTTGTTTAGTATTAAGTAAAGTAAAACTATTGCGAATATTGGCGACGAATTTAAACTGGCCAAGAAACGATCGTCCTCAACCATGGAACATTTACCGCCATCTACCTGTTAACTGAATGTTCCATTTGTAGGCTGAGGACTCTCAAAGCTGTGTGTGCGAGAGGATTTCAATGAGATATAAACCTTTTAAGAGGGTACAAGGATGTCTCACTAGATGGCGATTGTTTTAGTTAAATGACCGCAATTCACGAGAATGATCGTACCTATTAATTGAAGGTACATAAACCCTGTTCGAATGAATATAATTCACTTCAAATTGTTTGGTAGCGATCCAGGTAGTTAGTAAGAAAGCCAGGAGTCGTGAATCAGATGTCTGATAGAACGTACACTTAATTTGGGATCAATCATATAAAATGCCTCATTTATAATAATAGGTAGGTATCACCTATATATTTATTATGATGAACCAGATTATTCATTAAATGTTTGTTTCATCATCATCTGCCTATTGCAGTCCACTGCTGGACATAGGCCTCTCGAGTTGTTCGCCACTTAGGTCAGGTCAGGCGGATTGGCGTTCGCAGAGCGTAGCTTCTCGCTCCGGTGACGCTGCTGCCCGTCATCGGTCTGTGTATTCTACTACTACGCTATCTTCATACTTACTACTACTAAAGCTACGCCTTTAATTGTGGTTATTATACCGCCACCAGTCGGTTGCCAGCGCCTAGTTCGTTGTTCGGCAGGATACACCGAGGGCATGTGAGTGGCTTGGAGGGAAACGATGAGAGGCCGCTACCTTACATCATATATTGTTTAGTGGACGTTATTCGAACCCAGAGCGATAGCTCTGGGCAGTCAAAGTGTATATTTTCTGTTATACCCACTGTCATAGAAATACCTAAACACACCATCATCATTATCATCACCAGCCTATTGCAGTCCACTGCTGGTCCTAAGCCTCTCCAGTCGCTCGCCACTCAGGGCAAACATCTGGAGGATATGCCCATAATCGCCACGCTCGGCAGGCGGGTTGGCGATCGCAGGACGTAGCTTCTCGCTCCGGTGACGCTGCTGCCCGTCATCGGCCTGTGGTATTTAGCTACGCCTTCAATTGTGATGGTTAAACCGCCACCAGTCGGTTGCCAGCGCCTCGTTTGTTGTTTGGCAGGATGCACCACGGGCAGGTGAGGTTGGCTTGGAGCGAAAAGATGATAGGCCGCGCCCTTATATCCCATAAACATAACACACCATAAACGGTCCAATAATAATTTACTGAGAGTGTTCTCTTAAGATTTTGCACTACATCTATACTATACTTGTGTTCTCTTGAGATCTTACTCAATATACTTACTTTTATACTTGCACTCGCGATCTAAATGTAGATACGATTTTCAAAGCAATGATACCTAATTAAGAAAGAGATCACGAATTAAACTATGTACCTAATAGGTACACGTAAATAAAAATTATGTATTTAGTATCTACAGTCAATAAAATATGTAGATCGAAATAAATTATACATCCCCTGCCAGCAGATAGGTAAGTAAATTTAATACATTCAGGATAGTTATTAGGCAAAGTTTCTATCATGAATTTGCATTAATAAAGCCTACAATAACAGGTTTAGCGGATTTCATAATACGAAGATGAATAAACTAAATGATGTTTATAGGTAAACCCTTTGTTACCTACCGTGTTCAAATAATATTAAGCAATGACCTACTTCTGAAATAACAATACTTACCTATATCTAACTTTACTTTCATTTACTCTTTTTACCGCTCAGCCATATTATGGTGTGATAGCCCTATTCGATTAATTTCGCAGAAATGAAGCTGACGCATTTTCAAGCGAAACTTCGTAAGCTTTTTTACAACTAGGCAATTATTTATCCAAATGTGTTTATATTTATTGACAAACTAATATGAATCTAAACTGTTAGTCATTATAACGGTAATAATGGAAAAGGTTCGTTTCTGATAACTAATACGTATAGTAGGCATAGTATATTCTAAATCTATTGAAAGTTCCCGAATAATTGCAATTACCTAATTAAATTATATTAACATTTCGTGTTAGTAAAAGAAAGAGCCCTGGTACAATAAATTTAGTCATTTGTCGAACTGACGCTCATCAGGCTATTAAAACATTGATTCGTTATCAGTAGGTATTAAGACCAATATTTGATCATTACGTTAGTGAAAATCACGAATTTTCATCGCACCAAAATCTTGAAAGATAGAATCACTTCTAAATAAAATATGGCATCTAAACCTGCCGGTGTACGAGTATGTAATGGAACTCATCAGCTGCTGAATCCGGCCGCATATAAAATTGTCTTATTTGGCATGGATTATCCGCGAAGTACTACAATAAGCATTAACTGGGAGTCGAACCCAATATTCAGATCTATTACACTCTTTGGCGAGAGTCGCCTTAGTTGCTATTATACATGTATACATATACCTAGTTTAAATAAATGTAATTTTTCAATTACCCATAAGGAAGCTTTACATACCTACCCTACATACGGTAATCTGATCTTACAGAAAGCATTTCATTCAGAATATACCTACTGTGTTCTGATTAATCATAATAATTGCTACGAATGTAATTACAATAACAACATTTTTGCTTTTTATCACAATAACGGTTACCCATAAACCGACAACTAGTCAATGTTGGCTCCAAAAGGCGACCTACGTCACGGTAAAAATAAAATACTTTGATTGTATCGGATATTTCGCAGGTGCAACTTCCTTTACAATTTCCTTTAACGAAGGAAGCCGGATATTGGGCATTTTTCCTTCAAACTACGAGCATACTTACATTGCACAAAATATTAATAGTAAACATTTTAAAGATAGAGGACATTTAAAAGGATAAAACATTTTAGCTTGCAATGTATCATAAATATTTATTTATGTAATAATATTAAGCCATTTATGTAAGTATCGTTATAACTTTCATAAATGGGAAATCGAATAAGAAAACCACTTTTATTTAGTGACGGAACATTTTAATAATAACAACAATGGAAAAATTATTCTTAGTTAGTAATAATATTTTAAATAGATTTATTAATAGTTCAATACGTGTATATAATGTACATCTCACAATTTTAATAATAAATTAATAGTACTTTTTATGTAATTCCAATATAGTATTTTTAAGTACTTTTAGGACTTTTAATTAGAATTATTTCTTACAGTTTTATAGCAGTTGCGCCATTTTGTAAAAAATGTTACGCAGTACACAACTGTTTTTATGTTTGGTACAGGGTTATTTTCTTAATGAAATTAAAATTTAAGTTATTAAAGATGCTTGTACTTATACTGTGCGCTGTGATGCAATATTTCCAGCAAACATACGTCTCGTAATATTCCAAAAAGTTTGATTGCAATGAAATCTCTTGAGATAACGATCTGACATCATAATTATAAATAAAATGTAGTCGTTGGACGAGTGTTAGAAGCAGGTAATGGCGTTGAAGTAGCAGCGTAGCACGCGCCCACGCACACCGTTGGCGCCGCCTGAGGCCTGCCCGCGCCGCTGGAGACCCGTCTGCGGAAAAACACATTTATTATATTCTAATCTATATATTTTATACAAATGTTCGTTTAGTTTCTGGATTTAGAATAGGATCAGCCCATCTGACATGACAATAAATTGCCATTGGAGAGGTCCAGTGGTGGGTGTTTGTAGGCTGATGATGATAATCAAAAAATGTAGACAAATAGATACCAGATTAAAACAATTGCGTGCATGAACATTTCTGTTTATATTGGTATATGCGTTTTCTATGTATATATAATTTACAAAAAAAGATGTATCTAAGTAAATTTATCAGTTGTCTTACACCCACAGTAGAAGCTTCGGCTTAGTTTGGGGCTAGATGGCGCTGTGCGGTCCAGCGTGGCACGTCTTGGGTTATTTTTTATTAATTCAGCGAGTGTGGTTGATAAAGCTTTATCGCCATAGTTTAGGGTAGGAATTATGATTAATTATTTACTGGAAATATTATAAAAATAGATTTTATGTCCCAGTACCACATGAATCCAGAACGGGTAATTTACATATTCTGTGATACATAAAAACCATGAATACGACTACAATTGTTACAATACGCGCTGTCAAGTTGTCAATAATGTAGAATTATGTCAAGAGCCTATGATAGAAATCACGCAACATTGGCGTCTGTACGTGGTAAATATAGAACCGTGCTTATTAGTTATTCATTTCACTACTATTCCATTTGATAGACAAAACATAACTTAATTATTAGAGCTGATATGGAAAATAGTTTCACTCATAAAAATTCATAAAAAGGGCATGAATATCTTAATTTTTTCAGGCAAAGGTGTGTAAGAAGGATACAATTATTTATGTAAAGATAATAATTTATGTGTATAAATAATGTTATTGCTATAGATTTGAAACTGTTTTATCTCTAATAACCAATAACACATTTAGTAAAACCTATAATAATATCTTCTTAATTATCATGATATATAGTATAATAGAATAGAAAAAATATCTATTCATATAGCCTTGATTTATAAATCATCGGTAAATAATAATTAAAACGGTAATCGGTCGAAAATTATTTTACCTCCAAGTATCAAAAGTTGAAGTTGAATCTTCTATCGAGAAGGTAACCATCACTCATATTGGCATTTCAGTATTTTTGAAAGTGAATAAATGTAGCTACCCAGTACCGCGCGTCTTAAACGATGTCCTATATGATGCGATAACGCTAATGCTTGCTTGATGCGGCTAATATATTCGTATCTTTGGCCTTCAATAGTTTGCTTAAGCAGATAAGTAACGTTTAAGAAATGCAAAAACACGTGATTACTCTGTAGTCAACACGTCATGGTTTTGTAACATTGGTGGGTGATGTTCCGGTAGCATTGTTAGCTTTCGATTCGCTTTCGCAAAAACTAGAAGCGGTGGAGTGATTGCCATTGGATCATAATTAATAGAGGAAATAGGTAGACTGTATTTTCTTTTATTATTCGAAATGGATAAATGTGTGTTCGCCTGGTGCTAAGCGATATTGTAGTTTATGATGGAGCGCGCTCCCCAGAAAAAACCGGTTCACTCTCGCGTAGAAGATCGGAACTGATATTATATTGGAGCTTAACAATAACTTACATAGCTTGGCCGTTCTCACTAGATATTAAGTTATGTGAAAGTAAGTATTTACTAATTACCATGCCACTTAATAAGGTGCCCGAATGGATGCAGTTTACCTGAGCGGGATAAATATGGCGTTGCCTTAAGGAGGCTTACGATCAGCAGTGAACGGAATATGGCTGATTTACTGATAATAATTACCATATCGCTAACTTCGTAAGTAGGCGTGTGCAGCGGAGCCACGCTCAGGTCCTCTGGCAACCACTCTACGCTGCGCTTGTGGTCTGCTACCGCCGCGTGGTCACTCTGAAACGCGACCACGGATTTCAAGCATCGTTTTTGACTCGCGATCAATATTATAATAGTTTAACGATCGGTCGAGCGTTTTTGCCACAGCAGCCAAAATACAAAAGAACTAGAAGAAAATTGGCCAAGATAATGTAGTGCACAATTGTGTGCTCCCTCTGTTTATACGAAAGGTCGATAGCCAATAAGAGATCAGGCGCAGGGCAAGCAATTTGAAGGATTTTTACGAAGCGTAAGCATATAAGGCGTAAGTGTATCACAGCCAAATTTGAACTCCATGATAATACACCGGAAACCTAAATGCCAATGCATTTAGGTGGTAGTTTCAATTAGGTATTAGGAAACAAGCTATGAGAAGCACGGTTTTAATAAGTGACAAGCGACGCGGTGAAACTTCTATACAATGCGTTAAGGATAAGAATATATTTATTGTCTCTCGGTATTTATAGCACACAGGTAAATACATATTATGTGGTCGTACAGATAGACAAAAGGAGAAAGATAAGGTGATGCTGCCGCAGGAGCGAGTCCTTAGCAGAGCTGGTTATCAGCATCCCCTGCCCACTGATGTGCTGTAACCTCTTTTTCCGGAAGTTACGTCTCATCATGTCTATCGACTATATGATGTACGTGACGTCACATTTGTGACTGACGTAGACATGACGCGACGAGTTGTGAGAACTAAGCTACAAGATAAATTATTACGCCGCGATCATCTTTTTTAACGCTAAATGCATGATTAGAACACGGGTTATACATACAGCAATAGGTATATTGTACATACAACAGCCATGCGGCGGTATTCTGCATATTTATATTTATACAATTATACATACATCATACTCTAATGTACACTTTTGGTGAATACGGAACCAATTTTGAATAGAGTCAGAGGTTTCCTTTTTTAATTAGGAAAATTATCATCTCAGCCGGAATTGATCAATTTAAACATGGCTTACGATATCATTTTTTCTTCTAAAATATTGTTTTATAGGTCTATTGCAGTAGTTGGCACTACGGTTGTAGCTTGTAGCGTTTCCGATTTGTAAGTATTTTTTTAAAAACCTATACGAATAAATGTTATTTTGACTTTGACTTGACTTTGAATTATAAATAAATCCAAGATATGCCACACTGAACCATACACTGCCATCTCGTCCTACTACATGTATACTTAGTATGATTCTATATACGCAAGTAACACTTGCTCTACGGGATACATTACGACGACGTCTACATATTGATATCACTTATTTCATGCTTTAAATAATAAAAAAACTTCCGGTCCGCATTTCAGCTATGGATAAATAAAAATAATCAAAATCAGCGTATAATTTCCACCAAACCTACAGTCCGTGGCCATCTTCGACAAACTTCAGAATATCACTCTGGATAGACCGATAAAACTTCTGGATTAATTCAATATCGGTCTACTTCCTCTATCGGATCACGGAGGTTAGATGACAATCGATCCATTGTAATAGCCAAGGCCAGTCATGTTGTGGATCATGGTCGTAGTAGATCCGGGACTCTGTACTCAAGAACGCCATAGGGATGAAACAACCACCAGGGGTTGAAATAACATTCGTTGGTTATATTACTTTGTTACATTCATATAGATTTTATTTGGTTATATTATGTTACAGATAGGTATTTTGATATTTTCCTAAGTAATATCACTGTGTTAACGTTTTAAAACTATTACATAAAAGTAATTTGAAATAAGTTCTTAACGTTGGATTAAATTCCGATTACTATGATTTAGAAAACGTAATTTGTTCGGCTCGGGCTCTGGTCTGTAGTTATTTTTCATTACAAAAGGAAATGAATACCTACATGTATTGTGCATAATTACTCTTAATTTCTTAAAGTTGTTAAAATAGGTACAATGACGTCTGCACCGTAAAACGATCGACTATAGCAACTACGATATTTCGTAGCATTTCTCGTAGCACAGCTACGTATATTACGTCTTGTAGCTCGTAGCGATACTAGGTACGAGTGTCACGACTTGAAAATTAATGCAGAGCTTTGCTACTGAGGCCAAATAAGGGCAAGCTATCACTATAATAATAACTTTTGTTGTGTTCAAGATCCTATTCAAGTTGTAATACGCCGAAAGTCACCCTCGGAATTTGAGCCGGTGTTCATTAACGTCTTTATGAACTTGGCAACGATGGGCCTGATTTTATGAGGTTGAGATTTTAAGGAATTTCACTATAACATCTGTGGAATAATTTACGTATAATCAATTAACTTTACATGCAACATCTGTTCGATGCTTTTAATTGAAACTTAAATATGAAATGAAAATCTTACGAATTGGGTGGTAAAAGGTGCTGGCTAAAATGGCGGCCGCATTTTATGTAATGAGGACTGGTTTATAACAAGTAATCCGGGATATTACCTACAATTCAACAACCAACCAATCCACGGAAAGAAAACCGTGGTTTGGTTAAGTCTGTTAAATGTTGGTAGGTTTATTTATATATTATTATTGTATTAATAAGGTAAAACAGTTTACTCATGTGTTTAGTAAAACTAATTTTCTGCAACTGAAGAGATCGCTTTTAGCGATGATACCAAATCAATTGTACTACGTTAAGTTTGTCCTAGTAGGTAATATTTGTGTTTTGTGCAATAAAAAATATCCGTATCTATCTACCTCTTTTGATTGAAAACGCGTATCCCTAGGTAGGAACTTCTTCTAAGGACGATGCACACGTAATTAGCACATGAGCTTAAAATAAATGTTTAGTTTGTGTGATTAATCAACAGTTGTCAGCTTTCACCGCCACGTTCCCCTGTAAAAAATATTCTAACTATTTACCGACTAATTCCGAAACGTGATTGTAATAAAACAGGTGTTTCCCCGAGTGTATAGTAATATGTCACTGTTTTTTATTGGCTTAGCACACTGGCTTCCCTTCGTCTGATGGTAAAAAGGAAGCTTAAGTGGCTCTGGCAACCGCTGGGAAACCTAAGTTTCCAGTCAGTTGCTACAGCCATGATGGCCGTAGCAACTGAATTTTAAGTTAGTACTAACCTAGTTTGTTATTTCTTCACGTACAAAGGGCTGAATGAAAATGGACAGGAGGTTATTAGTCCGGAATAACACATAGTAGTTAGTTACCATTTCGTCGTCGTTGATGCGCAGCGCGGAGGCGCGCGGCCCGTCGGGCTCGTAGCGCGGCGGGTCGTGCAGCGCCTTCTGCAGCGCGATCATCAGCCGGTCCAGCACCAATGCCGCGCGCTTCTGAGGCACCTCCACCTAAGGAACATTTTATTTACCACTAGCTTTTGCCCGCAACTTCGTCCGCGTGGCGTGCTTACATACAATTTATTTTCCCAATAACTCCTGTTCCCGTAGGAATTTTGCAATATCCTGTTTCAACTAAGCTTTAAATTTACTAACCAAATTTCAAGTGTCTAAGTTAAACGATTTACATTTTTTTACAAAAGGATTTACCCGTTAATTCCCGTTCCTGTGGGAATTTCGAAAATTCCTTTCTCAGTGCACGTCTATGGTATAAAAGCTACGTCCCTTCCAAATTTCAAGTACATGCGTTTAGCCGTTTAGGCTGTGCGTTGATATGTCAGTCAGTGAGTCAGTCCGTTTCTCTTTTTATATATTTAGATTTTAGCCTGACTTATAAACTTCCATTTCAACCTAAATTACGAATATCAATAAATAAATAACCGAAGACATGCCACGCTGGGCCACACATCGCCATCTAGCCCCAAACTAAGCCGAAGCTAGTGCTAGACAATTGATAGACTTGCAAATACATGTTTTTTGTTAATACATAGATGTTATACATAGAAAACACCCAGACCAATATAACATGTTCATGCACACAAATGTTTTTACTGTGCGGGAATGGTACCTACGATCCTAGGTTTAGAAGGCAGAGGTCACGAAATGGCCCATACAGGATACACCACGGACAGGTGCTTGGAACGAAAAGACAATAGGTCGCTCTCATGAAGTTTTCTTTACGTTCTCATATTGGATAGAAAATTCATATGACTATGGCAAGTGCAATCGAAAAGATAAATTATAATAATTTCATTATTATCTTTAGATTTATTAAATAAGTACCAAAAGAACCCTAAACAAATAGCCTAGGTTTAACAGACTCCCAGCTTAGCTTAATCAAAATACAAGAGAACTTCAAATGAGCATGAAACTTGTTACAAAAACAAAATTAATAAAACATCATAATACATTTCAAGCTCATGTTCATTATGCTTCGTCTAAAATGAATTAAGAATTTTGTTATTTTTAATCAATATTTTAATCCTTCATTTCTATAATATAACAGAACTCTAACTTAGCTCTAAAGCTAAGAACTTGTCTAAATAATATCCATCAAAAGGTTATTGAACTATCAGTGTTCCGCTAAAGTTGTGGTATATACAAATACTTTGTTTAACTAGTAGTCTAAAACTAAAATATTAGCATCTTTATTTACTCTTATTATGTTTTAATAGATATTGCCACGGTAGTGCTGGATTCCCGCGACATCGCCTCCTATGGGCGTTTAACGACGAAGGGTCCGGTGTTTTTAGTGGTATTTCCATCTTTCTGATGTGGGACTCCCACATACCCCGAGCGGCGGGCATGTCTAAACGCATTATCAACGGATTAAAAAAAATACTTAAATTTAAGTAGTATCGTGATACTACTTAAATTCACATAATTCAAGTAGTATCACCATATTACTTAATGTAACTTTATACACAAAATCTAAATTAATTAAGCTATTGTAGTTCCTACATAACCATATCCAACTTTGATTTATAAATTACAACACTACTGTGAAAGCAAACAAAATAAATTAATTTAACAAAATGTAAGCCTCAGTTGTCACATAACTATTATCACTCTATATTTTGTAGTCCATAAAACGATTAACTGAAGGAAAAACAATATTTAACTCGTACAATGAAAGTGACGTATGCCTCAAATTAAACAACGTGCCCTGAGTAATTGAGACGACAATAACGACACGGTTTATAGTTAATTTGGAAATGGCGTGGGCAACAACGCACGTATAACTACTAGGAAATGTGGCTGAATGTCGAGGAAGTTTATGTGCGCAAAGTAAATCATTAAAACAACGTGTTAAAGGACGCCAGAGCACTTTTTGAGGGACTTTTGTGTCCGGCACTCTGCGCTACTACTTACACGTACTCGTAAACGATTCGGTGGGCCGATTCATCCATTAGTTGGTAGGTTGAGGAATAAACAGCTTTTTTTGGGTGGGACACACCCCTCTGCTAAATATCCCCGGTTGTATGATTATACCAAGGGTCTATTATTTCTGTTTTACAATTACACTGGGAAAATGAGTTTACTACCAGGGGTTTTCTTTTTTTTTTAAACAGTAAGCGTTGATACTTTGTCTCAACTTTTATTATTATTTTTTATTGATAAAAATTGAGTCGGGCAGTAATTAATTGGGAATTTTTACCCATTGTTATGCCTAATAAAAGATGCTATTGGTAAATTAAATGATACGTAAAATTAAGTTATTTCCACTGGTCTGTAACAAACTTTTTACTTATAATAACAACTTACTACGTTACTTTAATGTTTACTCGTATCATGGTATCAGACATCTAGTCCATTGTTTGTAGACTGAGGGCCGTATTCACAAACGTTGCTGTGCGTTCGCACGACGCATAGTAACGTTTGTGAGTACGGTCGTGAATCTTCTATTTGTGAGGCACATACCTATCAACAATTTTTTTCGTATACTTAGTAAATCATAGGTAAACATAATTATGGAAAAAATTACATAATTATCAAAGTCTGATGGCAATCGCTTCATTGTAATTACTATTGAAGAAGTAAGTTCCCTTTAAAACCGAGATTCTTTCCAAAGACATGCCTCTATGAACCTAACGAATGTTGTAACTAACTCTCACAGTTTACAAACAGAGCAAATCCCTCAGACCCAAATCAATTTCGAAAAGTGTTTTCCTAAAATGGTCTAGATAGGTATGAGACCTTTAAGTTTTAGTTCGGTAAAGGCTTGGCCTTCCGGGACCCTTCGTGTAATTGATCTGTTTACAGGTTAAGCCGTTACTAAACCTAAAAGTCAACCTCTAGACTTAATTTAGAGTTAAAGCCAGAAATATAAATTCAAAGTCACATTGACCTTTGACTACGAGTATCTATACTTTTTTTGCGCTACAACTTAATATATTGAGCTCTCTATAATTCTATCGAGAGTTGCTTCCTTACTTTAATTTATCATTACATTTGTTACTGATCATGGACCAGATCGATCGATGTAATTGCGATAGTTTGTTGTTTAAGTTCATTGTTGTTAGAAATGTGTTTGTTCTATGGCACAATTGTCAAAGATGTAGCTTTGTAGAAGCAAGTCTTCATCTTAATAAATAATTACCAGACATGCAAACAATCAATGAAGTTACGACAAATATATACCTACTTGATATTGTTTAATATTGTTTATCCTAGGTTGGGATCGATTCAACGACCCTTGCTTTAGAAGGTACGGCCCCTACCACACAAGCCTACTTAAATGCTTATACCTAAAGTCTTTAGGTATTTAAGCATTTAATTAGGCTTGTGTGGCTAAAGTTAAATTATTACTTTTGGTCAGTAAAACGACAAGTGCCACTGTCATTGATACAAATTCGAGAAGAGTTTCTGGTGTCTTAAGAAACCACGAAACCAGATTGTATTGTTACTTTTGTCAGAGGTTGGATGCCATATGCCATTAAACCCGGAACACCGGAAATATCATTTTACTGACTGAAATGAATAATTCAACTTTAAGTGTAATAGTTGACAAAATTAGGGACAATTTATTACCCCCAAGTACCAGCTTTCCAGACACAATAGGATCGTATGCAATACGAGACTGCAACACTTTTTACAAATTACATTTTTAATTTCATTAAAAAGAGTATTCATATCAGTCAATTGAATAGCGAAATTTGGAAAGTCATTCGTTCTAAAGTCATACAAAATGTAAGGCAATCTTGTTGGACAGCTACAGGGCTATTTTCCAAAACGATAAAAAATCGTGTCCAGGGGCCCTACTACAATAAACGAAAACGATCGTTCGTTGAACGGATCGCGTATTTTTCCCCCACAAATCCTTCTCATTTGTCCCTCCCGTGTTCGAATATACGAACTAAAATTTGTAAACGTCGATTTTTAAACAATTTAATTGATATACGAGTATTATAACACGGGAGGGACAAATGAGAGGGATTTATGGGGCAAAAATACGCGATCCGTTCAACGAACGATCGTTTTCGTATTTTGTAGTAGGGCCCCAGAGCCGGAGAACATAATGAAATAAACACGGCGATTTTTACGAGACAAAAAAAGAAAAGGTAAATATTTAAGTAAGAATGGACGCTTTGCGGCCTGTTCATAACAATAATATTAGAAACAAGCTTACAGGATAGTCGTCGTAGAGCGTCGCGGGCGCAGCCAGCGCGGCCATCGCGCCGGACAGCGCCACCAGCATCAGGGGCACGGTGCTGCACATCATCTCTTCCACATTACACGCACGGTCCCTGAATACGACATAATGTACATGAATATTCTTTCTGAAAATAGTATAAAGCACTAACTGAACTAGCATACTTAGTATCACAATGCTTTTTGACTCAATATTTTTTTTATAGTATACTTTAATTTAAATAGATTTACAAAAAAAAATAATAGTAAAAGACAAATTTAAAAAAAAGCTCCCCGTTGGAACGTGAAGAAGAAAATTATGTCATCATGTTTAACTCCTTTAAAAAAGGATCTTAGCACGCTTATTATGGGTAAAGTTTCAAGTAAAATTAGTTAAAGTAAGGATACCATAAAGTATCTCTCCGCAAGGCTTGGTCGGCTGCAGCCTCCTTCTGTGAGATGACTGTCTCACACAAAGAGGCTGTAGAACGGGCGCGCGAGGTCGATCCATCGGCCCCAGCGTCACGTCGTTGCAGAGGAGGGCGCAATAGGCGGGCATTTGATCGCCCTCAGGATTCGATCGGACCCAGTGGATGATTGGTGCGGGGGCTCCTCCACCCACCTTGCACGGATCCCTGTCTATCTCGGATGGGAGTGAGCTGACCCTTCGAGCCGCTCCCGTAGCTCCCCTTTGGGGGGGAGCAGTTGGGCCTTCGTAAGCGGAAGCACTGGTGGTTTTGTGGTAGTTCTAGAGATTGTAGGTCACCACCCCCATAGGCACTTGACGGAGGGGTCGGGATTTTCAGTGGGTATGCCCTGCCCCCTTTCCATCTTGAGGTGGGATGCTGGCCCGTTCCCAAGGGCGGTGTGAGTCCCACATACCCCGCTACTCGGGGGAGTAAAAGCTATTTCCTCGGCATAAAAAAAAGGATACCATAAAGTAAAGTTTCTTATTTATTCCAGAAATTGGAGTTTTAGACCTGTTTTTCTGATTGACAAAGATTCTTACCCTGGTTACTGATATCCTGAGCCACCGAGCCGGTCAATAAAGTGTTCGTATATTTTGATTATAATCATGCGAAATATATGAATAATAAACATTACCTACTGCCTGCCCGTAAGTGCAACATAGCCGTCCAGTTCAAAATTTTATTAAAACCTTTTTATCATTTACATGTTCGCGATACATTTTCCTTGCATTCCATTTTCAAATTACCCGGCGGCATTCCACTATGGGTATACCATTAATGTACATTAATAAAACGACAATAAACGAATGAAGAAGATATACCTAATTTTTTTATTGTTTCTGTCCCTCTAAAGTTTGTTTGCATAAAAAAAGAAAAAAATGCAAATATCTAGGTACTTGTTAAATAAAATACGGTATGTTATAGTAGGACATGGGTACTCTCTAGGTACTCGTATTTCGTTAATGGTGTATTGTTATGTCAAATTATTATGGTGTTAGAGACAAAAGCTCGTAAACACCTGTTTATCATCCATCGTTCCTTTAAGTAGGTTATTGTGAAAAAAATTGCAAGTAACGGCCGTCTAACAAAGTTATGCTAATAAGTGTAGGTGGCTTACTGGATGCGAAAAATAATCTATTTTAATCAAAATTGCCTGCTGTTTATAAAAATATATTTAGACTATTCTTGAGTTTGTCCTTTGTCATTTGTAGTAAGTACCAACAACTTTATGACCTGAGTATTAAATAAAAAACATCTTGAAGACCAGCATAGCTATGGTGAGTGACTGGTAACTAAGGTTTCCCACCGGTTGTCAGGGGGACTTGGGCTCCCTTTTTAACTTTTCATTAGGCGAAAGGTAACGAAAATGGTGAACCAATATAAATTAAAAAAAACTACGAGTTATCATGAAAAGTAAAGATTTTTTTAAAATCAATTATAAATAAATATAATTAAGTAAAAGTTATAGCTGCAATCTAAGCCCAGTAATAAATTTCATTGGTGTAATATCAGTCTGTGGAATCAAAGCTCTAAAACGAATAAAATGGTTAAACGGGGTTTCTGGAATTTTTCAATTTGATTTTATAAATTGGTACATGTATCTCTAACTAAATCATTCATTATACCAAAAATGTTTGCTGCTTTTCTTTGACAATGTCCCATGTTGTAGCGTGACAACTGTGGTTACGAGGGATTTACAAAATAGATTCTGTCCGTTTGATATGTGGCTTAAATCGAATCCACATTGACAGCCGGTGACAACACTCATATCTGTGTTACCAATGGTACAAGTATAGATAGTTACTAAACACTTTTAGTTAGATATAGGCATGTGCTAAATGTGTGTAATAATTATAAAAAAATATCATAACTTTTACATAGGCCTAGGCTTGTCCGTAAAAAGCTCACAACAGTGCAGAAAACTATGGAGGTGGAAAATTTCATTGGAAAATGAGAAAATCCATAGAAGAGTTATGGTTAAGTAAGAGTATTCGAGGAACTCATGGGCGCTGGGGAGGAAACATTCTATGTAAATTATTATGTTTCAATAGCAACAGCGTAGGAGCGTGGAGCAATAAGGAGGACACCTTATAAATCCTACATTATATACCGGTATTATGGAAGGATTTAGGCATGACCTATGTTGATATTGTACTTCAGATGATGATGATCTTTGACTTATCTTGATATTTTTAAGATATAATAACATGATAAATATATATACATTTATTATATGCACGTATATATTTTTAATTATGGTAAGTACTTTTTGTAATTTATTTATCTTTATTTGTTTTATTTGCTTAGTCATTACATTACTATGTTGTTTTAGGTATTTTACCCATTTACTGCACGCTTATATCACCTCTATGCGTAACCCAAAGGTTGACAGGTTGAAGAAAATGCTTTTAGCGTTAAGTTCACCTTTTGTACAGTTTTAAGCACAGCAAATTATCGATGAGATTATTCCATCCAATTTATATGGAGGGTCAGATAACCCTACAACGTTAGGGGCCAATTGTCGTTTTAAAAAATATTGGAGATACGTTTAAAATCGATAGGTATATCAAATCATTAAGATATATGAATTAAAAAATATGTAGGTATTCGAAACATATTTTTTAATCGCGACGATACTTAATACATTGGACTAAAGGTCTTCCTTCATTTAAGTTTTCGTTTAATTCGGTGGTTTCCGGTTATTTAATGTTAGTTTACTCCAGGTTTTTTTGAGGTTTTAAGATAAATTTTCAAATGAACTTTAAGCTACAAAATTAATAGGTAAAACTGACATGTCTGTTAATGTTCATTTAGGAGTAGGCATATAATTGTTGCTTCCTTTGTATCGCGTGTACTTATGATAAACTTTTTGAATTTAGAATTCCAATGTTCTTATTATTTTTTTTGTTTCACGACATTACAATTTGTTCGTCAACACTAAGCGGTATTTTATTTCATTACTTAATTTGCTACAATAATGTTTAATTAAAGGTATGAGGTTAACAAAACTTACCAAAGGAAATGTGAAAAACTCCACAGTAAAGTTTGAACAATAGCCAGATGCACTCAAAGTTGAATGGGCAGTTACTACGCGTGGCGTGAAGCGGCGCGCGCGGGGTCTGGAGGATGTTTGGGCGGGCGGCGGACCGCCCAGCCCCTTTATACGACGCCGCCAACTCCATGACTCAATCCATCTAACAACAAAGTACTTAAGATACCGTTTATTTTACCTGTAAAGTTATCATTGAAAACATAAATAAATAGATAAACACCACCTGCAGAGCGATTCATTCGAAAGGAAACATTGTTTCTTCATTTGAGTGAATATGACAGATCAAAAAACCGTGCATCTTGGTGATTTCGGTTAGAAATGAGAGTTACCTAGATGAATGCGTTTACGTTCAAAATTCACAGAAATGTGATACCTTTAATTTGGAAACAGTATCAAGCTAAGTTTTCCCTTAAGTATTACCAGATGATGAGTATTTACAAAGGCAGCTCCCGGAACTGAATTATAACCGTTTCCAAAATTCACTCGGCCGGGCATCGATAATAGGTACAGATAGGCGTAATAAATGACTGGTGGCTAATTTGTAAATGATCATGCCTTTTGAATTAAAGGGTCGTGGGCTTCAATCCCACTTTGATTACTTATAATAACAATCTATGCCTGGGAGAAACATTTTATCTGATTAACATAATTGTGTTTGATAAATACCTTTCATCTTCTCCATTTTATGTGTTGAGCTTTAACTTTGGAAGCGTAAAGATATTCGTATCTTATTTTATTTTCTTATCAAGGCCCATTGATTTATAAATCTGTGATTAAAATGACAGAGCCGATCAAAGTGATCGGTTCCGTCTTAAACCCGGTCTTAAACTCAAAATTAACTTTTTGTTTTCAACTTTACTACACAATATTTAAATAATGCCTTTATACTTATAAGTAAATTGTATTTATTTATTTAATCTTTATTGCACAGTAAGGTAGTGTACAAAAGGCGGACTTAATGCCACCTAGGCATTCTCTACCAGGCAACCATTGGGCTATGCAGAAACTAATTTTAAGGTAGTGTGCAACAAAGTTAATTTAAAACACAATATCTCAAACACAATAATAATATATGATAAAAATAAGATACAAATAGATACATACACACATATATATGTTACCGGCAATCTGTATAATCCGGCATTCCATACAATGCCTAGCTAGGCAATGCATATATATAATTGTAGAGTTAAGTTTGTTAAAATCTCTGTAAAAAGAAGAAAATTTCAGCTTTAATTTTTAGCTAATATCTTCCAGATTAATTATACCTACATACATTATTAAAATAATCTCTAATATTACCAGTTTAGAATTGATAGATTATACACAATTACTTCAAATGAGACGCGATACGCAAATTGTACCTAATACACTGTTTTTTATTAAACGTCATAACTTCATTAAACCTGTGTAATACCATATATGTCGACCGGTGTTATTATCATCATCAGCTTTAAGACTGGTTATTTTATTAATTAGGTAGGTACATAGATTATCACGACATAACCACTACCAATCAAATTGAAGACTTGAATCTTAATAATTAATAGCAACACTACAAAGAAGAGCAAGTAAATCTGTAGACATTCTTTGAAGTCAATATTGCAATCATTTCAAACATTTTCCCCGCATCCTTGGCTTTTGCCGCAAACCGCTATAAACCAATTATAACATTTAAGAAAGTAAACAAAATAAGTAATAATACAGTACGTTTGTTCTTGAATGCGTCAACTAAACATGAAAACAAAAAATATTAATGGTAACCTGCCTCTCAATGCGGTTTATTTCTACCAAAGTGATTAGTTGAAAAGTTATAAATATTTGAAAAAGATACCTCCAATACAACTCAGGGGTATTGAGTCATATCCTTATCTAAGATTCCTTGAGGACTGCTTTTTCCGTAAGCAAAGTAGCGCTTCAAGTCGTCATCAAAGTACAAATCTGCGCGACATATCGCTCATTAATAAGTAGGTATATAAACAAAAATAATTTATTCCATGGAATCTTGACTTTATTAGTTCGTCGATTAAAATTACTCTAAATATACAGTCAAAATCAAAATTATCTTTTTTCAAATACCTACAGTTAAAATTACTCTAAGTGCTACCAGATTCAGACTGTACCTTCTATCAAGAAGAACCGGCAAGTAAAGTACCTACTCTTTTTGAGTATCTATCAGTTACTCTTTTTTGTGCAAATACGTACCTAATGGATATTTTTGGACACACAAAAAGTTTAACTGACCATTGAACGGGGTTAGTAGCATTTGACAAAAGTGTGTAAGCGTGTAAAATGAAAGATACGATTAGAAATCCATTTTTTATCCACACAATGTCGGTCGTTGATAATGTGATTTCCGTGTGGGCAGTTAAGTATAGGTGCGTTTGGTTCTATAATAAAAGCATTGCCATTTCCAGAAATATATTTTTCAGTGATAATATCATGTAATAAAATTTAACTCCATGTTTTAATGACACGCCCAATTTGATTATACGAGTAGATGCAATAAATATTGGGTAAGTAGTACCTTTTTTATTATGCCTGCACTTTTGATTACGTCAATATCATAGTGCATGTCAATATCATACAAACAGTATTTATCTTTTATATTTCCCTGAAAAAGTGCAGAGACCGTATGGAACCTAAAAGAGACCACCTGCGAAAAACAGTCAAATTGTTTTTGTAAGAAAATGTAATCAAATAACTTAGTATCGGAAAACATTGACCCGGTCCCATATAAAGTAAATAACAGTACATCATGAACACCCAGACACAGATCAATGTATTTTAGGGTTCAAGGGTAGAAACGTAACTCTATTGCTAAGACTTCGCTGTCCGTCCATCCCGTTCGTCTATCTGTTACGGCTCTATCTCAAGAACCGCGATAGCTAAATAGCTGAAATTTACACAAAGTAGGTATGTATTTCTGTTGCTATAACAGCAAATACTAAAAGGAATAAAATATTTAATGGGTGCACCAACACAACAAACGCGATTTTTTTGAATATCAGTAATGGAAAATATTCATAATTAGTTAGTAATTAACAATAAGTATTAATAATAAGATTAAAATAAAATTTATGTTTATAATTTACACATTTCTTTTTCTCCTTTTGGAACGTCTGACTCGCACTTTGCCAATTTTATTTTATTCGAAATGGGTTTGCGTTTGACTGCAATTCACCACCTGATGGTACCTAATTAAGCGATATCGCAGTCTATCATGGCGCGCGTTCACCCGGCAAAAACCGGTTTACTCGCGCCTTGAGCATCGGTAGATCTATAAAATATAGATCTATAAGATCATCGGATATCTCTCGGAGCACAAGGAGCCCAGCAAAAAGTTCCATATTTTAGCCGTTTGCACTATGCGTCTTTGAAACTTGCACCATATTACCTACTTGCTCGTCCGATGATAAAAGGGCCAGGGGAAATCAAGTTAAATAATTCCGTCACACATTCTCCAAAATGAAGCCTTCCCAAAAATATACAGGACCTACATTACCTACTTCCTGCGTTATTAATCTGTCTCACAAAATTTATAGTACTACAACATCCGCAAAATAAACTGTTATAATTCCTTGAGAAATGTTTTCATTAAAGGTTTATGGCATAGCATTATGTTGATAACATCGTTAAAGTATACTTCTACCCACCTCCAAATTGTCACTTGATTTTACGATTATTATTATGCACCTTCCTAGAATTGAAAATTTTTTAACAGAAGAGGTAATATTTATTATTGTATTATTTATTAAGATCTGATTTTCCGCTCTTCAGATCTTAATAAAAGTAACAGCCTCATCACTATTGCAATCTGTCGTCTTATTTATTTGTATATTCTTTATTGCACACCATACAATTAGACTTAAAATTAGGTCTTACTTGTATCTATCAATCTGTTATAAAATTCGCCATAGTTTATTTGTACAAAATTTAGGTTCAAAACAGATTTTGTAGTACCTAGGCAGGTGTGTAGTCACGAATACAACAATAATCTGTGATATTTCGTGAAAATATTAAGATAAACATGTCTGGTAGCTATCTCCATTTTGGGCAATTTTTTGGACCTTTGCTGAAATTCATATTAAGCGAGGCTTTAGGTCGCCATTTGTTTTTATCTTTTCGGTAAACAAAATGTAGTAGCAAAACCAAACCGCCCCCGGTCGAAGCTTTTCGTATTATATCTAAGGCACGATCAAGTAAAGATATTTTTCATTGTAGATACCTACCTAGGTATACCTATTAAGTAAGAGAGTTATAAGTAGTCATAAAGTGAAGGAGACTGGACGGAAGTGGACTGTGAACCAATAGCGATACTAAGTAAATTGTGATATTTATGTAGGGATACCTCAACTACATCTGCGTGTGAAGATGCATCAAAAACTGACCCGGCAGTTTCGTGAAAAGAGTAGGTAGGTACCTATTTAACAATGGGTACAAATGGCATTCTACAATTTTAGTTCGAGGACCAAATTTTAATACGAGTATTATACCGGTCCATCCGATGACTGCAGAAGCAAAAGCGATAAGAAGTGAAGGGCGAAACTCAAGACCGCGCCGGATGGCGACAGTGGTCGCTCTAAGGCCCTATCTTAAATAAAGACATCCGGGGGAACCGACGTATGACCCCTGGATGTCAATTAAGCCAAGACTGAATTTACTTTAATAACATATTACATACCGATACTGAATAAGTTAGGTAATATATTCAGAAATAGCTGACTCAGTTTCTCAATCAAAAATATATTGTACCTAATGTATCCCTGATTTTGTTTTACTTACAACTGGCCGGGTCAGATTTCGATGCCCCTTCGGTTGGGTAGGTAGTTGAGGTAACCCTATATAAATAACACAATAGTGAATGACCAGGGCGATCACGATGATGGCCAGGGCGGCCTTGTCATCATCACCGGACTGTTGGGAGAACGGAAGGCTCCCGCCTCTACTTAAACTAAGCACACAGCTAAGGGTGCCCCCTAGTGGGGCTCGGACCTCGGCTTAAGTCATAGCTGGTAGGGTCCCTACGGACGATATTTTGAGGAGAAGGGCGACCGGATACGAGCCGGTTTCTCGGTCGGGACGGGAAAGCTCAGGGACGACGCTGCGCAGGACGAGCATGAAGTGTTGGATTGTGACAATAGGTCGCTATTGGTTCACGGATCACGGACCACTTGTCATACAATTGTGCTCGGCCTCTTTTTGATCAACTGGCTTTATAGTATACATCACATATAACCAATTTTTATACATTGGAATATACACTCATAGTTATATTAATCTGATAACTATATGGTTCATACATTTGTTAAAACACGGTTGTTGGTGATTGATGGTTGGGTTTAGATCGCGCTAACCATCCACACTGATACAGAAATCATTGTGTGGACCTCTATCCCGGCATTCAAATAGTTTGGCTGTCAAATTTATACATTCTATGGCTGTCAGCGGTCTCTAAAAGGCCTAATCTCTCCACGACCATTTATGTAAGAAAAAATAAAGCCTCACTACCAATAACGGACCTAGGTATAACCACAGTATAACGACCCTTCACCTATTTTATACCGGATATTGTATGTATAGGTACTAGGTGCTTTGATATTGCCCATACTTTAAGCTAAATGTGTGGGCTTATCGATTACAGGCTTTAGGTATTGAAGGGCAATCGCATTGTAATGCGAAATGACGCCTACCGGATTACAGAATATTATTATTACCCTATATCGATGGTGATAATAGACTCATATTATTGAATTCTTTTACAAGTGCCAATGTATCATACTTGTAAAAGCATAAATGCCCGTTATCAGAGAAAGGACAATCGGGAGCGTTATATAGGTAGTGAAAAGATAAGATTGTAGTTGCTAAATACCTATTTACTTAAAAAATCCACCGTCCATGTCCACTTTCCATTCATAAATTCAAGGTTCAAGTACGTACCTACCTATACCTACTGAGGTAGAACCTGCCTGCTCTATCTTTTTCTGCATATTGTGCACATGTTTTATGATTCCACTGGCCTCAATTTCTGTAGGCACTTTATAGGTACGTACCTGCCTACTTATTTAGTTTTTTTCATTTAGACCAGTAGGTACTATTAAACACAATTTCATTAAAACGCTGGCTTCCAAACGATATAGGTAGGTACATAGTTTAAACTGAAAGTACCTGCATAAAAGCTCAATGCGTAAATACTTACTAAGAATTGTCATCTAGTCCTTATTTGATTCAACATTTCTCTTGAAGATACAGAGTAACTATGGAATTATTACCTACCTTTCTTACGCTATTGGTACCTAAGTAGAAGGACTTTTTTCCCCATCTAATTGCATTACCCTTTTGGTCTGTGAACGGCAGTCTTATTTAAAAAATGTTCACGTTCTTATTTTAAAAATGCCACAACAAACCTTGGTTGGTAACAGGGCTTGGTAACGTTACCAATTTAACATTATAATAGCGTTAAGTAACGGTAATTTATAATGTTACTTTTTTTACCGGTAAAATAATTACCGGTAAGTCGGTAGCGATACTAAATTTTAACGGTAAATTATAACGGTAATTTTTACCGGAACGAAAACTTAACGTTAAGTTTCAGGTATCGATACTGCAATATAACGTTAAAAGTATCGATACCTGCTTTAGTTACCGGTAAAAGTAACGATACTTATTACGCTACTTTGCTGCATTGCCGCTCCGCACGGTTACCTATAGCAGAGCGGCAACTTCGCGACACGAGACGCATGAGACCATGTTGGGTGGGAGCGATAGAGACAGAGAATGAATTTAATCCAAAATTAAGTAAGTAACGTTTGAACGTTTACCGATACTTTTTACCGATACCATCATGAAGGTAGCGGTAATTTTTAACGTTAAAAATTACCGCTACTTTAGGTATCGCTACTTAAAAAAGTATCGATACCTCGGCGAGGCAAAAGTAACGTTACCATATTTTTACCGGTATTCCAAGCCCTGGTTGGTAATGCTGTGAGCATTTTGGTTGTGTTCGAAAAATGAGGTAGGCAATACATTTTTTTAACTGATGCCTCTCTGTTCGTAAATAAATAAATAAAAAACGCCCTACCAAGCTTTCTATGACGTATGACGTATCCTCCATTGGTACTTAAAGGAAACTTAGTGCGGTCAGCATGACCGCGAAGGCCATAAACACGACACGCAGCGGTAATGCAGCGGGCGTGTCGCGCGGCGGGGGCCCGCCGATCGCCGGGGCCACTCAGCCGCGCGCGAGTTACGCCGACACCTACACGTAATTACAACCCTTAAAGAGACTTCGTAAGTATCGGTTTCGGTTTCAGTCATTTTTGAGACCAAACAAATTAAAGAGAGACCGTCGAGCATAGCGAAATGATCTCTGGGTCGTGTTTCTGCCGTTGAGTAGGGTTTCATCTTATCCCGTGTGCGCCGTAGAAATTGATTTTGGGAATATCATGAAAAAGGCATCAATGTTTACGTGAGTAGAAATACATAAACCTATTGCGGTCATCAACCCGTCTACGATGACTAAGGCAAATCCGGGGCCGGGGTGCCGGACTCAACCTGCGCGTGGGCGCTGCTGAGGTGAGTACCTATCTGATCACACACTTACACCATGAAGGGCAGACGGCGAACGGGTAGGTGTGAACGCAATGTTACTTATTGTTAACATTTCGGTTCTATTTAAAACTTACACGAAACATAAATTTCGGTTTCGGTTTTATTATCTTAAGCTAGTTTCAGGCACTATTCTAGGTAAGATTATTATTTTATTTTCTTGCACAAAAGTTGATTACAGCTAGCTTAAGAGTTATTTGATCGTAGTTCTACTATGTATTATGAAATATCTAGATACTTATTATTTTAAGGTCAAATATTACCTAGACAAAGCGGCGTAGCCTTAATGCCTTAATTTTGCACACGAACTAACAAAGCTAGTTTAGCTTTAGTACCTAAGAGCCTCGTAGCTTATTACGCAGACGATGGAAATTGATGATGCCCACGGTCTAGCCCCATTATTTAGCCTAAGGTACTAAGACTAAGTGGTAATATTTATTTAGAATATGAAATAGTATTTAGATAGGTAATTTAAATAAAATATGAAATGTTATTATTTACAACTAAAGTGGGAGCCGATCTAATGACTTACCAATATTGTCTAAGAACCTACCTTCTATCCCAGGGATCATCAATTCATACCTAGATTATTATATCTATGGACGATCAACAACTGGTGAGAACTACTAAAAGATGTTGATTTAGGCCCCCCTATTCATAACACTTCGGAATCGTGTCGTATATTACAAAGTACTCTGTGATCGTGTCCCATGTGGTAAGCATAAGCTTCACTTTCAAATCGTTTACGTTAGAAAAAGACAGCATATAGGTATTCTTAACTTCCAAACTTACCACATTCAACGCTAGGACAAATAAAAATGTTCGTCACTTTAATATTTTTACCTTGGGTAGTGGGTAGGTACGTAGGTACCTACTGTGAAATTTTCATTATATTCAGATGTGTATAACAGACTTTATACTTGTATTTTGTTCTAGCCTAGGTGTGGTAGCATTGTTTAGACCCTGTGCTTGGACCCAAAGACACAGTGGGTGTAATCTGTGGTTAAATTTAACGTCAAATTCTACTGTCTATGGCGGCTTGCTTTTCCTCCTCCCGCCCGCCTCTCCCTCTTCGTTTGCTCTTTCGAGGGACGCGAAACACGACAATCGCAGATTTAATTATATTTCTATTGTAATCCAATAAAGTACATGAAGAATATAAAAAATGTAAGCTATATAGATATATGGGAAGATTCCCAGAAGTAGTGTTTTTAGTAATAGTGTTCAATAGTTTTAAATCGGTTTGTTTTCAGGGCTCGTAACAAATCGCCTTCAGCAACATCTGATAAAGATAAAAAGAAGCCTAAAGAGGTAAAAAAGAAGAAAGGGGACTCTGGATCTAGTAGTAGTGACAGCAGCGGCAGGTATAATATTAACTTTAAGATTCTAGAACAGTAGGCTAGTAATCGATTGATTTGTAGGTTATACATTACCGCCATAAAATCTGTTCAATCCTACGGCACTTTTTATTTATTCTACTAGATTAAGCTTTGAATATTCACATTTAAGGTGTAATTATTGTTGCTGATGTTATTAATATGTACATATTTAACGTTCAACATACCTGTTAAATCATGTTCGAAATTTAGCATCTATATTAATAGTCCATAACTCTCCGAGGAACAGAACAATAAATTGAGTTTTGCAATATACAAGACCATTTAAGAAATGTAACTTTAGTAAGTATTTCATGCAAACTCTGGAAATACAAATTTGCTGTATGAAGTGTAATTTATTGTAACATTTAAGACTATATTGTCTTATATATAAACTACATTAAGTGGTATTATTGAAATTGAAATGTACTATACATGATAAATGTTGCATATAAATAACCCTAGACATGCCAGACTGGGCCACATCACCATGTAGCCTCAAACTAAGCTGAAGCTTGTATTGCTTTTTGCAATATTTTTTACTATGACATACCACCCTAAAAGACCACATTTGATGAATGTTTTCTAAAAATTGTGTCTATAGAACAACCTCACGGACTTTCTTGTAAACAATTGAAATTGGAAACAGTATCCACATCTGGCAGGTATAATGGTCAATGGCTATATCACAAAAGTAAACTTAATGGTTAGCATCGGGTCTTTTCTAATTTATAGAAACAAAACACATGCAGCCGTAGATTATGTTTAAAGATATTTATTCTCATAAAGACATTTTCACATCACTTACATGAGAACACAAATATAAAAAGAAATAAATACATACATCCAGTACATCAAACATCACAACACACATTTAATAATTTAACATTATATACTGAGCTAAACATCTCTTAAATACGTTAAACAAGTCATTTTATTAATTTCGGAGGGTATTTTGTTAAATGGGTTAATAATAACCACCTTCATTGGTTGTTAATAATAAACACCTTCATATGTGACTGTGGTTTGGCCGTACCTTGTCCGTGACTTAGGCAAAACTATAAAGCTTGCGCATCAAGTGCAGATTGCGCCCAACTTGTTTCCATTTAATAAAATTCAGATCGGTGCAGATTTTAGTAGTCATGGTTTTGTGGATGAAAATACAAATGTTAAAAATGTATAATTGGTTAATTGTCATTAACTCAGTTTCGCGATAGATTTTTTTGGTTGCTGTAGTAAATACCATTAGATTATCTCGAATTTTTTAACTGTAACATAATGCTTACATTTTAACTAATATTTTTCAGTAGACAGTTATCAATCAATGTGAAATTCTTAAATTAAAATCTATTACACATTAAATTATCAACAGTTCCACTTTGATTGATCAAAATCGATTGAAACATAACAGTAAATGATAATAAGCATTATGTTTTCACAATCTTTTGACAGTTTACTATCTCGCAAGATGGATTACAATTATTTACAGATTCACAGTGACAGGATTAAAGAGTTTGTTAAGTGAAGGCTAATATTCCAGTTCGTCGGAGAGCAGCTCGTCGCGGTCGTCGTCGCGCTCGTCATCCAGCAGCTCGGGCAGCTCCTCGCGCTCCTCCTCTTCCTCCAGTTCCTCCTCCAGCAGCAGCAGCAACAATGACCGCTCCAGACCTAAGAAGAAGTAAGCATCGATACTCTATGCAATCTTCTTAGGAAGCAACCTATGTTTTCGCTCCAAGCCACCCTTATCTGCCCATGGTGCATCCCGCTGAATAACAAACAAGTCTCTGATTTGAAAGCGTAGCTATTTAGCTACTGCCGTCCGCTGCTGCCCGTCATTCGCCTAAATACCACAGGCGAATGACGGGCGGCAGCGTCACTCGCCTAGGGTGGCGATTATGGGTAAAGGCTCCAGGTGTTTGCCCAAAGTGGCGTACAACGGGAGAGGCCTATGTCCAGCAGTGGACTTTGGTACAATCTTCAGCCTAATTCAGTTCATTTTGGAGTATATTTCGGATTCCTAGTGTGGTGACCCACCTGTTAGATAATTATATCAAGGAATAAATAAATTATGTGACACATATAACTGTCCCCCAACCTTTGCACTTCTGCCTGTCATTGGCAGTGTTTCTTTCCATTGTTTAGTTACTACATATAATTAATTATCTGAATGCAGGCTATAATATTGTTACCATTAGGAGCATGGCATATCCTGTTGAATAGCAAAAAAAAATTAACCTGACTGTTCTTAATAATATTTTACTTGCTTTTCTGTTTCAGAATTTCTCCACATAAAAGCCCTCTTAAAGATCGTAGAGGAGAACCTGACCGTGAGAGAGAGAAAATAAGAGACAGATCGCCCTTGGGTGATAAGAAAAAGGCGTCTGCGCCGTCTAATGACAAAGCTAAAAGCAAGGATAAACATGAAAGGTATAATATAACAAAGCAAATAATTTGTTTGTTAACTATGAACATAGTTATGTAAGTAAGGCTATAATTTTGTTATACATATATTAACATGATTGGTTACAATCTGTTGTGTTTATTTAATAATTCATAAATAAATAAAATAATGTACATTACAGGTCACCAGGTAGAAAAAAGCGCGAACGTTCTCCTCCTCCACGTCCGACCCGGATACATATCGGTCGATTGACTTTAAATGTGACCAGAGATCATATTCATGAAATATTTTCTACATATGGTGCTGTGAAAGCTGTAGAATTCCCAATGGACAGATTACACCCACATAATGGACGAGGGCATGCATATGTGGAGTTCAGTACGCCGGATGAAGCTGAAAATGCTATGAAACACATGGACGGAGGTATGAATGATTTGTATGTCTATGAAAGTTATTTTAATAAGACAGATGCAGGTGACCTGCATCTTAAAACAAAATCAAACTATCAAAATATTCAGTTCACTGTCAAATACCATATTATATTTTCTTTCTATCCTTTCAATCAGGATCTTAATAATAATGACAATGAGTCTAGTCTATGTTAGCGTCTAGTTCTTTCAAGTTGCAGCCTTTTCTCATTTGTTTGTCCTTATCTAATAGTGATGATGATGATAGCCCTTTTATTCCGAGACTTATATATTATATTAATACTTATCTTGTATTGGTCTGGGTGTTTTCTATGTACAATATGTATTTATTTACAAAAAAAATGTGTTTAAGTAAGTTTATTATTAAGTAAGTTTAAGTTGTCTAGTACCCATAGTACAAGCTTCGGCTTAGTTTGGGGCTGGGTGGCATGTCTTGGGTTATTTATTTATTAAATACCACAGTCCGATGACGGGCAACAGCGTCACCGGAGCGAGGAGTTACGCCCTGCGATCGCCAACCCGCCTGCCCAGCGTGGCGATTATGGGTATATCCTCCAGAAGTTTGCTCTAATTGGCGAACAACTGGAGAGGCCTATGTCCAGCAGTGGACTGCAATAGGCTGTTGACGATTGATGTTCTCACTCTTGGCCGCCCCTATCTAATAGTATTCCGGTGTAATGTTTCCAGGGCAAATCGACGGGCAGGAGATCACGGCGGCGCCGGTGCTGGTCCCGTCGCGGCCGCGCCGGCCCTCGCCGCGCCCGCCGCCGCGCCACGCGCCGCCGCGACGACACTCCCCGCCGCGGTGAGTACCACAGACGCCACCAGCCAATGTAAAAGCAGCACTTGTTCTGCTCTATTCAGCGCTTGTCCACAGAAAACAAAGATTTTGTATGGAGGCGCGTACGCATCCATTCAGCTTTCCGCGTCGTATTTAAGAGAGGTAGGGCATAGCGAATCTTCGTTCGTATTAAGCCGCCCGCCCGGGTAAGGACCTCCACCCTATAGAATACCGCAGCAAAATGACCTCCGAGTCGTGTTTCTGCCGATGAGTAGGGTTTCCAGAAGGGTTGGGCCGGCATGGCGGTGGCAACCGACCAGTTACTTGCCCTTTGTCATAGCGACTTGGGCTTCTCTTTCGCTTTCCATCAGGCGTAGGGAAGCCAAGCCATTATGTCGAGCTATTATAAAAAAAATTATGTTTGAGAGTAATTGAGGGTTAGTTTCCAAGTTTTAGCCGAATCAGGACTTGACCAGTTCAAGTTTTGAATTAGGTACTTGAGATGCGCATCGACTTGGGGTGATCTGTTCGTCACTTAGAAGTTTTAATAAACCGCTACCGGTTTAAGAAACACTTTATAAAAGGTTATCGAGTAACCACGTGTATTGTATCGTCCGACAGGTACAGACGGCGCAGCCCGCCGCCGCGCCGCCGCTCGCCGCCGCGCCGCCGCCGCACGCGCTCGCGCTCGCCGCGCGCGCAGCCGCGCCGCCGCCGCTCCAGGTCCTCCTCCTCCTCGTCCCGATAGTGCACTCCCTCCCCCGCACACACACATACACACACCCGACACCGCACGTACCCATTACGCACACTAACTCCAATTTTCACATCTGACTTCCCTCGAGCGTTGGCTACACTAGCGGATTACGCCGATACTATAAAGTTAAGATATCCAAAATCGAGTGTAAAGTAGAAATACTATTATCGGCGTAGGACGCACGTGTGGCCTGCGCGCTGCACACTCGTTTCAGAAGCGTCCAAAGGTGAGTACGAGTGACGTTCCCTTATGTACGTGATGGGGATAAAATTATTTGGTTATTACTGTCGAGGGTGGTGCCGGTAAGTATAATTCTAGAGTAAGATTTAGCTGAACCTTATACTGTCATTTAACGAGACGTTTCTTGTTAGCTTGCAAAATGGAAACTGAGTGTGAGTGAAGTGCTATCCGACCGTTGGTAACTGACGAAAAGTGAAGTGCTATGTATGTAATCGCCGAAATTTTAATTGTAAAGTCACATGGACTACTACTGACTTTGTTAATAAACTGTAACAATAACTTCATTTTTTATTTTGGTTCCCAGATCCAAAGATCCCGTTTCAAATGCGAAGTAGTCCCTTGATGTGTTTTGTGTTATAAATAATAAGGATTATAAGTTATATAATAAATGAGTTAAAATTACAATAATGTTTATAATTTAATTTATACACCATACTGCATTACGACTATTACAAGACAGAATCACTATAATTACATTCAAAATTCATGTTTTATCTGCAATGATTTTACAAAATGTTTGATAATCAGTAACTAATACTTTTCCTTTATACAAAAAGTCTTGATCTAATGCAGGAAATTCTTTATGTGATCTGCAATAAAAAAATAAAAATATCATGAGACTCCTCAAGCCTCTGGTTGCAGTAGGTACATAATGTTTTGAGCATTTCCTCTGTTATATTTTTTATAGCTTGCCAATTAATTTTAGTAATATTCTGTTAAAACAGTTGAAGTGCAGTAGAAATAAGTTTCTTCAACTGGCTATACATAGATTTTATTACTACTCACGGGTATTGAATCTTCATATTTTTCGGTCCTCTGACTGGGTTCCATGCTGATACTGGGTTTTTATTAGCCAACATTAAACCAGCAACTGCTGTATACAATCCATATTCTTGGCACATTTTTTCCTGTGAACATAAGCAACATCAATCTACCTATACTAAATCATCATTATGCTTGTATAGGGAGCATGAGGTATATTATGAAGAAGTAGACACACACAATATTCAGCTAAAAATGTGTCTTGTTATCATAATGCTTAAATGTTTAAATTATTCTTGATTCCGATATAAGTAATATAACATACCCTCCATTCTGCTAACATAATATCAGCATCACTGAGTACAGATGCAGCCTTATCAACATCATCAGCATTTGAAAAATGAGGTAAGTAATTTTCTTCTAAAAAATTTACAAAAGAACTAGGGTGGCTTAAAAATTGTTCTATGATATCACTTGGTGCATGAGTCAGCTTTGGAGTACCATTATCTGTAATAACTGAAAAATGAAAAACATTATTCGTAAGTATGAGACAGATTGAAATGACAGCTAAAAAAACACCCCTATAATAGTTTTATGGCGGTACATACTTCTCATTAAGTCTCCCAGCACTACACTCATGTAAATTGATACTCTACAAAACTAGCATAGCACATTCCTAATATACCTATTTAATGATAAATGTTACCAATAAGGCAGAAATTATATGGTCAAGCAAGAGATGTAGCTTTATTATCTAATTTTAACCTAAAAAAAACAAATCTTACCTTTTGGATTCAAAACTCTACCAACGCCATGCAGTATGCTTACTGTTTGATCTTTACCAATTGATATAAACTTGTTTGAAGCCTGTTTCTTTTTCCTAGGAGCCTTACTTTTACTTTCCTTTTCCAAGACCACACTTGTTTCTAAGTTACATTTACTTCCTGAAAGTTTTAAGAACATTTCAACATTTTTCTATAGATACATATTTATTTATGATATAGTCACCGAGAATACAAATTTTAGTATACCTACCTTTAAGACAAGCAAAATGCAGATTCAGTACAGCCGATCGTATATCGCCAGCAGATGAATTGACTACACACTCTATCATATCTGATGTAGGGATATTATAAAGAGAACTGTGCTTTTTACTGATAATATCTGCAACTCTTTTAAGACCTGATCGTAAGCCTGTTACTGAAACACTGTTGAAGCTAAAATTAAAGTTTAATTGTGTTAGTCAAAATATTTTTATCAAGTATCTAATTGAAGTCAGTTAAACAGATCGGTTAATTAAAGCTGCCAGATTCAACACATTGACTCTAGCGTCTGTAATCGTGCGGCGTGACGTCGGACTGCATCATGCGCATCATGAAATGTCTGCCTGTCAGTGTCGTTATAGTTGTACTTTACATACAAGGACGTTTAGTTTATATAAAAAGTCCTTGTTTACATACTATATAGTGCAATTGCATAGGTAACGTACATACTGTGAACGCGCCAGTTTTCATTAACTGATCTGATAACTGAACAACAAATGATGTAGTTGATTGTTGGTAAAAGTTATAGACAGAGTTAGCTATGAATTAATAGATAAATATTCATTTCATTTATATTATAGAAAAGTTTAGTTTGCCAGATTCACTCAACCTGGTATCTGAATGTCCACACTTTCAAATTCGTCATCAAAGGTGATATACCTACTTATGATAGTTCACAGGATAGGTAGGTACCTACTCCATGATGCGCCTCAAATGGCATTAAAATAAATCAAAATAGATTATAATCAATATTACAAAGTAATTAAAACAATGTCAAATAAAAATATTAAAATAATGTTAAGTACCTACTTACACTAATAATAATGAAATAACAAGCAATTCAGCTATAAATTAAAAACCGTACATGAAAATATAAATTTGTCACAATAATATTACCATAGAATAAGTATTAAACACACACAATCAATTTATATTAAAAATTCATTATCATCAAAATATTATTTTATTTATTTATTTAATCTTTATTGCACAAGTAATAAGTGTACAAAAGGCGGACTTAATGCCACATAGGCATTCTCTACCAGTCAACCATTGGGCTAAGCAGAAAGTAATATTAAGGTAGTGTGCCAAAAAAGTTTGAAAAACAAAGACTAATAATAATATGTAATAAAAATAAATTAAATACAAATCTATAAATATACATATATATACAGCAACATACATAATATAATCTTACATACAATATGTATAGAATAAACTAACATATATTTCAATACATACATACATGATATCAATTAATAATACACATACTTATAATAAAATAATAAATTATATGATAAATATGACGACAACTAAAGTAAATAAACTATTTCACTAATGTTGGAGTTGAAAATATTTTTGGAGCCTCAACTTAAATGATGCCCTACTTGGAGCACTACGGATGCTTTCGGGTAGCCCGTTCCAGAGCCTGACTGCTTGCACGCAAAAGGAGTTGGAGACGAAGCTCGAGTGGTGTGAAGGAACGGCTAGGAGAGAGTTGCTTGAAGAGCGAAGCTGCCGAGTGTGTGTCGAGCTCAGAAACTGAAACATAGATTTAAGATAGGTGGGAAAGTGTGGATTGTGAAGAATAGAGTAAAGCGTACATAGAATATGAATTTGACGACGTAAAGAAATAGGCAACCAGTGAAGCTGTACACGGTAAGAAGAGATGTGATCAAATTTTCGAAGGCCAAATATGAAACGTATACAGTTATTCTGGATACGGTTCAACTTGTTGACAAAACTTTGATTGAGGTCAGGAAAACACACATCGGCATAATCAATTATAGGAAGTATCAAGGATTGAATGAGTGTAACTTTGGTATTAATAGGCAAGAAATGTTTAAAGCGATAGAGAGAGCACAACGCAGCGGTGACCTTTCGGCTGACCTCGTCAATATGCTTATTCCAGCTAAGAGTGGAATCGATGTGCAGGCCAAGATCCTTCACAGTAGCGCAATACGGAATAGTAGCACCACGGTACAGGATTGGCAAAACAGTCGCAGTGTCCAAATTTCGAAGTTGGTGTGCACTACCCACGATAATTGCCTGACATTTGTTAGGGTTCACAGCTACTCCATACCGATCCGACCAGTCAGCAATGAGGCGGAGATCATTATTGATACTCTCAATGGTCGCATTGATACAATTTACCGTACACTGCTGGTACAGCTGCAGATCGTCTGCATACAGATGGTGAGAAGAGGCAAGGCATGCAGTAATAGAATTTATAAAAAAAGAAAATAGAAGAGGAGATAGTATGCCCCCTTGAGGGACACCAGTGGAAAGATTACACCAACATGAAAGTGCCTGATCGACCTTGACAGCCTGCTGTCGGCCTCCGAGATACGACGAAAACCAGTCGATGGTTGTGGAAGATGCGTTGAGACGAGTGAGCAAGGATAGAAAGATAGCATGATCAACCGTATTAAACGCGTTGGAAAAGTCAATTAATATTAGTACAGTAATCATGCCACCCTCCATACCCTGTCTGATGTCCTCGGTAACTTTCAGCAAGGCCGTACCGGTGCTGTGTCCAGGGCGGAAGCCAGATTGAAATTGACTTAGCAAATTATGTCTAAATATAAATTTTGAAAGTTGGGAATGTACTGCCAACTCAAGGATCTTCGATAAGAAAGGTAGTATGGAGATAGGTCTGAAGTTATTAAGGGTGGCAGGAGATGGGATTTTTGGGAGCGGGATGACGTAGGCCTTTCGCCATAGTGAGGGAAAAGCCCCCGTACGTAAGGAGAAGTTAAGGATGTGTGTGATCACAGGCAGAAGGATATCGAGAAGAATATGGACCATGGCTCGACTAACACCGTCACAGCCTGTGGCCTTGGATTTGACGGAAAGGATATACTTCCTTGTCTCATCGACAAATACCTCGGACAGTGAAAATGACTCTGAAAGAAGTGGCGGCATGGAAGATATTTCAGTAATCGTTTGAGATCTAGTAGACGTATCAAGTGCCATAGTGGTTGAAAAATGGTGATTAAGATCATCAGGAGTAAAAGTCGAGCAGGAAAGTTGGTTTTGGCGTTTACCAATACCCAAGCTTTTAAGAAACTTCCATAATTGAGCCGAAGAGGAATCGATAACATTTTCATGTATGTACCGCCGCTTGGCTGCTCTCACCATCTGATTACAGCGATTTCTAGCAGTTTTGAAATGTGCCCAGTTAATGTCGGAGCGATCCCGCTTGAATTTGCGAAACGCTCGGTCCCGTCGTGTCATCGCCGCGCGTACTCCTCTAGAAATCCAGGGTGCAGGTGGGCGTTTGAGCTTTACTTGCCGAAGAGGGGCATGTTTATTGAAAAGGGAAAGAACAGAGTCGTTGAGATACATGACCTTATCGTCAATTGAAGGAGCGGTAAAAACGGGATCCCAGTCATGGTCAGCAGCATCCGATCTGATAGCTTCCTCGTCTAGCCTGGCAAAGTTACGCATCCAAACTTTAGTTGGGCGCTGTTTTGCCGTGTGGAGTTTATAAGACGCATAAATCAGATCATGACGAGAAAAGCCAGGCGCAGAGTGCTGACCATGGGTAAGAATATTCTCAGAAGAGGAAGAAATAATTAAGTCAAGCCAGGTATCGGGAACATCAATATTATGGTGAGTGGGCAAAAGAGGAAGAATGGAGAGATTAAGAGAATTTACCATTGACAGAAGCTTGGTGGAAGGACCTGACTTGATCATAAGATTTGTGTTAAAGTCACCCATGACTAGAACATGCGCGTAGTCCATGCAGACAGGCTCCAGAACGGTCTCCAAAGCTGTCAAGCCATCAATGCCAGGAGGACAATACACAACTCCAAGAATTGCCTTAATGCCCCCAACATTGATCTCAAGAAACAGAAATTCAGCAGAGGCAGAGTAAAGAGAAGGTGACGTAGAAATAACTTTAAAAGGAATGTTGCTTCTGAGGTAGATAGCCACACCTCCACCTCCCCTCCCAGTACGATCATTCCTGATAAGCACGTATCCCGGAAGAGTGTAGCAGGCTGAATCCAGACACGGAATACACAGAATATTCTTTTAAACATTCGACAAAACTATCTTCAATTTATTTAAATTGAATTATTTTAGTGATTCAGGGAGTTTATTATAAACTTTAGACAGAAAAGTCTCAAAAATGTGCCAATAAATTGAGGATTGCATAATGAGCCCTATTCCTTACTGGTAAGGATAGCAGGAATTCTTTTACAATTATCCCTACCAATGGGGATAAGTCAATAGGGATACTCACCTTATTTGGTTTATGCGAAATTGCTCTTTAACACTTGGTGTGAATAAACTACTTGAAGTGTTTTTGCCTTCAGTATGAGATTCTGAGCATATAAAAATTATAGGTGACTTGGCTCTATTCACATATTGCCTGGAAAAAACACATCCCAAATTGTCTTTTAAGGTACCTTTCAAAAGAAATATAACAATTACTATTTTAGCACATAGTTTTACTCACTTTATTACATCTATAAATTCAGATGGTGTCCTTAAAAAGGTATTAGGAAAATCTTCCACCAAGACCAATTTGTTAGTGTTATTGTCTAGCAGTGAGGTAAAATTGGCAGCATTTATGATAAAATCAAGAAACTTAACAGACTGTTTCTCTTTATATTCATACTCACCTGGAAACAATTTATTACATAAATTAAAATTATTTAGGTAGGTACGAAGTATTGTGTTAAGCTATGATTTTTTTTTTATTTTTGAGTTTACTGGACCAGACAATATATCAGGCATATGTTGCAATGTTAACATATAAATAAATTTAGAATAAAAAATCTTTACATACACATTTAAAGTGGGCATTGATAAAACAAAGTAAGCACTAAAAAAATTACCACTTACCATATTCAGAAGGCATGTCAATATCTAAGGGAGTGATCCATTCAGTAACTTTGATGTTATGCTTCTTAGCAATGGTATGAACAGTAATGGTTTTACCACAGCCCACTGGTCCTGATAGCAGCAAAATGTCACTGCAGTTATTATTGCATGCAAGTTTCAGCCACTGTTCTACTTCTTGCACCTTTTTGATGTGCACAGCCAAGTCTTCAAGTGTTACAGGATCAAAATTTTTCATCCAATTTTTATGATCCATATTTACTACTATATTATTATTAGCAGATTGATGCTTCTGTTGAAAGGGAATTTAAATTTATCTGATCAATAAATGTTGTATTCTAATGTCGGCAATACACACTACAGTCTACCGGAGACTACTACCTGCATGCCTGCATACCTGCATTATGCCTACACACATTCCAGTCGACCGACTGGAATGTGTGTGGGCATATCAAAACAACATCAAAAATATTACAATTGATACCTAACATTTTATATTAACCTTTAACTGGTGACGTGGGGGCCGCTCAGGCCTAGCCAAAGTAAAAATATTGAATTACTCCCCTCTCTCGCATGCTACGCATATGCGACTTCTAGTACCTTCAAGTTTAGTCTGCTAGAGGCCACTAAAAGTGGTGAATGTATTGTCGCACACAAATTTGGTGAGTAAATTCATTTTAAAGTTTTTTGTGGGCCTCTCAGACCCCACGTCAGTACTTACGTAACTATTTGAAAAGTTCTTTATGTTCATATTTTGTGTTTTTACTTTCAATATTTGATTAGCTTTTCTAAAATGGAACCTAGTACATCATTCGGAAGAAAACGGTGATCCAATAACGATGATAGCCTACATATTAGTATATATGGAAGATTTGCTATGCCCAGTAATAGTAATTTTGGGTCTGACTTGAACAATGAGGGTGTTTCAAAATGAAATATCCAATAGATGGTGTCATGCAAGCCTGCAGCCGGCATTCATGTGATTGGTCAGTTGCTATGTAAATGTCAGTACCATGTCAGAATTAACCAATTACTTCCAGTCGGACCTGATGCCTATGTGATGGCATCTGCTGGAATCTTTTTTCAGAAAACCCTTATTATTAGGATTCTAGCGGTTCAGAAGCCATGACGTAGATTTTTACACTACCTTAGAATCCGAAGAACATGATGAGCAAGAAGTATTATTGAAAGACGATGTTCCACTGTCATCTGTTGGTAGTTTGACGCGAGTGATAGGGTCTGCTATGCCTGAGATTCCAGAAGTTCCAGCAGACGACGTAAAACAAAGGAGAAGGTACCATACGTGTCCACTGAAGCTTCAAAGGAAGTCTACACATACATGTTACATAATGTAAAAAGCATCTTTGCCTTCAATGCGCGAAGGAAGTTTGCCCAGATTGTGCGTAAATTGTGAAATTTGATGCCTTGCAGTTTTTTATATTCTCTATAGTACCACGGTTCTTTATTATTTAGTTTATTCAGAATCATTATTGAACTTTTATAATAAAGATTAATTTGTTTGTTTTGTTGAAAAAAATAAAGCGTTTAAGGAGATTTCTGATCTCAAGTCATTTCTGCCCAAGAAATATTAACTGTAATTTAATTGTTAAAAATAAGACTTATTTTAATTAAAAACGTTTAATAATTTTGTTTTTTTTATTAGAACTATATTTATTTAATGTAATTATAAAATATCAGGACAAATTAAACCTCTAGCTTAAAAAAAAAAACATTATTAAATACGGGCCTCTGAAGCCCCCACGTCAGTGCTTATGTAAAATTAAAACCACGTCACCAGCTAAAGGTTAAATAAGTTCATTTTCATTACACTAACCTTTTCTGATAAAATACTTCGCGATGTTTTTGAAACATTGTTTTTAGGCTTCTTAGGTGGAACATTATCGTCAAAATCGAAAGTTGGCTTAAACCACTGTCGTTCCTGAAAGTTATTGTACATAATTGTAATTATAATATCAACATAAAGTTGAAGAAATAACGGATAAATAGAATAAAATGGCATTACTTACTTTTTTAGGATTACTCATTTCATAAAACAAGTGCAAGTTATGACAATAGCTTTAAATTTTTCTGCCCGCTGTTAGTGGTGAGCCGTATTTATCGTAAATTAAGTCAGCTGTAAATCGAAGATACAACACACTGCACTCGGCAGCAGTAAAGTGACAGTGACAAGAACATGACAACTGATGATTACTGAACTGACTGACATGACAACAAAGAGTTTTTTTTTTTAATTTATAGCAAGGACTTCTTTAGAGGTCCACTTCTGCCAATGTCGAATTAGACTTTACATGCACGTTTAAAAGTCTGTATTTAATTTGAGACCTGGATTTACTATGGAAGTAATAAAAGGCAAGGCATATTAAGCCACACGATATTGAGTGCCGTGCACGCCGGGTGGGCGGGGACCCTAGTTAATGCGGCGCTTATTACTCTACTCTGAGAATCGGTCTCTAAATCTGATGATACGTGTTAATCACCCTAAATGTTATTACATCAGGATGACCCGATCGCCCTAAATCTTATTACACCACTCTTATTTAGTGTTAGGGTCTCTTGAAATTGGGTAGTGTAATAGGCCTTTTAAAGGAAATAAGAGTAGTGTAATAAGATTTAGGGTAAATGTCCCGATTATGGGCGATCGGACCATCCCGATCTGCCTATATAGCTACCTAACCGCTCTACCGATCGCGTATTAGGGCGATTATCGCGTATTAACTGATTTAGGGACCGATTTTTAAAGTAGTGTAATAAGAACCGCACTAATTAAACGCCGCCGCGCCGCACTGAATACCGTGTGATGTAATAAGGGTGGGATTTAAAAGAAATAAATATTTTTGGTACATACACATATTTATTTTAATATAATTAAAATTCAGTTTAAAATAGTCTTATCAAGATTAACACAAATTTTAATTTTGATAGAGCTAAAAAGTAATTTCTCATCATGGTTTAATTGTCAAAAGAACAATCTTCGTAAATGAGCCGTAAATTACGTAAAATTTTGTAGATATTTTTCTCCTAGGTTTTAAGTGTATTTTACAGTTTCCTTTGATTGATGTGTTGAATTTGTGAGTGTTTTGTGTGTAAAATAAATTAAATTTAAACGTCATTGTGTCATATTATCCAGTAACTCGTTCATGATGGTGTCGTATTTTTATTATTGTCATGCTTTCGTTGACATTGCAGGACTAAAATGCTGGCTATTAAAGCTCTGGGAGCTGCTGTTCCCGGTACTGCACTCTCAGTTGTGAAGAAAGGCGTGTTTGCTCCAATAGTAGATCAAGTTAGACAAACTCATTTACCCGCACCTAATCCGAACGAAAAGCGCCTGTACTCCCCGTTCCAGGATGCGTCTAACATGGCAGAATACGCAGTGGCGCGCCTTGATGACTTACTCAACTGGGGAAGGAAGGGCTCCATGTGGCCAATGACATTCGGCTTGGCGTGTTGTGCTGTAGAGATGATGCACTTTGCTGCTCCTCGCTATGACATGGACAGGTTAGATAGTAACATCAGAGACAACTGTTGTCTTTAATTCATATAAAAAGCAGTATTATTAACCTGGATATTTCATGAAAGAATTATGGTCAGAGTATAAGATAAGAAATATGCTGGTTTTTAATACAATAACTCAAGGTGTAAATAGAAGTTTTATATAATCAGAGCTGTGTAATATGTTTTATTTTGAAGCATTTGTTATCATATTTGGTATTCACTATTTGATTTGTATCTAACACCCATATTCACAAACGTTACTACATGATGTGTAGACACACAGTACCCAAAAACTTATTCATAGACAACACTTGAGTGTCAGTCTCCATTGTAAATGTATCACATTATAGCTCACATTTGCACTTAGCCATAACATTTTCAAATTCATAGGTATGTTGCAGATATGGTGTTGTGTTCAGAGCTTCACCTCGCCAGTCTGATGTAATGATTGTAGCAGGCACATTGACTAATAAAATGGCACCAGCTCTTAGGAAAGTCTATGATCAAATGCCTGATCCAAGATGGGTTATATCAATGGGAAGTTGTGCAAATGGTGGTGGATACTACCACTACTCCTACTCAGTTGTAAGGTAAGCAAACAGAATTATAATTTAATTAATTAGATTTTTAGCCACAACCATAAAGCTTCAACTAGTTCAATCTTTTTACTGCACATTTTTATGGTTTTTAAAATGCATATACTGAAAGGTATGTTTGTGCAAATGGTGGTGGATACTACTACTACTCGTACTCAGTTGTAAGATAAACAAACAGAATTATAATTTAATTAATTAGATTTTTAGCAATAACCATAAAGCTTCAACTTGGTTGTAAGGTAAACAAACAGAATTATAATTTAATTAATTAGATTTTTAGCAACAACCATAAAGCTTCAACTAGTGCAATCTTTTTACTGCACATTTTAATGGTTTTTAAAATGCATATACTGAAAGGTATGTTAGGGAGTGACCTGTCGTCTTTTCTCTACATGCCCCCTTCACCTGACCATGGTGCATCCTGCTAAATAACAAATTCGGCTTAGGCAACCAACTGGAGGCGGTATAACCATCATGATTGAAGGCGTAGCTAAATACCACAGGCCAATGAGCAACCCGCCTGCCCAGTGTGGCGGTTGTGGGTAGTGTCCAAGTGTTTTCTCAAAGTGGCAAACAACTGGAGACGCATGTGTCCAGCAGTGGACTGTTATAGGATGATGATAAATATACCACAAAATACCTAAAGCAGCCGTAGCAAAACACAATAAAGGAATACATGGCATAATATTTAATCACAATTATGTTTCAGGGGTTGTGACCGAATTGTTCCCGTTGATATTTATGTCCCTGGATGTCCACCTACTGCTGAAGCACTACTTTATGGAGTCCTTCAACTACAGAAAAAAGTTAAAAGAATGAAGACAATTCAAATCTGGTATAGAAAGTGAACACAACTTAAATAAACTAATTGATTCGAAATAGTAGCCGATTTTTTATTTATGAAAAGAAATGTCTTAGGTCCATAGTTAATAAATAAAGGAAATATATGATTTTAATCAAGCATCATTATTGTTTTATTGAATTTCAAAAGTTAGTGATTGTTTTTTCAAAAGAAAATATACCTCACAGTAGTTGGATGCAAAGACAAACTGCACATTAGGAGATGGAGACTGACATAGTATCAAATTCAATGCATTACATCTGATGTAATATTTTCCTGATCCAAGTTAAACTAAATGTAAGAAACCCGCCATATGGGAGTCGGACTAATCATCAGCTTATTGCAGTCCACTGCTGGACATAGGCCTCTCCAGTTGTTCGTGCGTATGGAGGATATACCCATAGTCGCCACGCTGGGCAGGCGGGTTGGCGATCGCAGTCGCAGCACACGTAGCTTCTCGCTCCAGTGACGCTGCTGCCCGTCATCGGGTTTTGGTATTTAGCTACGCCGTCAATTGAATGATGTATACCGCCACCAGTCGGTTGCCAGCGCTTCGTTTCGTTATTCGGCAGGATGCACTATGGGCAGGTGAGGTCGGCTTGGAGCGCAATGATGATAGGCTGCTCCCTCTACATCCTGCATGGTAACATTACCATGCAGGAAAAAAGGTAGGTATGTACATACATCATCTATGTTTTTTATTTTTACATTTGTCATTCTCTTATTTTAGAAGTTACGGGGGGGGGGGGGGGCACTTTGGAAGCGTCTCTCGCGCAAATTAAACAGTCTAGAAAATTAATTTATTAGAAACCTCAATATCATTTTTGAAGACCTATCCATAGATACCCCACACGGTGGCTTTTACACCCCCCTTCCTTGCTAAATTATTATGATTTTGGCGCCCCCCTGCAACTGCGCAGAGGGCACACTTTATGCGATCGAGTCTGCGGCGCAAAATACCGCTACAGTGGTATCTTGAGCTACAAATCGATAAATATTTCTGAATATGAAACACCAGTGTTTTGTTGGTTTCAAAATTAACGACAAAGAGTTAAATACGAAGCTATTTGGTACAGTCTTCTTCGGCGAAAGACATTCCCGTCATAGTTAAGCTGTTTGTGTGTAGATCTAATTGTGAATAGCTTACATGCAGGTCATATCCGGTGCTAACTATAAAAACTGGCTTATACCCGTCTATAGAAATAATGGATTTGTTTAACGGTTCTACTATTACCATCATGGGTATATAGTAATAAAAGGATGGCAGTTAATTTAATTATTTAGGTTAGCTTGTGTGAGTTAAATTTCTCACGCAGTTTCCAATTAAGTACATATTGATTTATATGACATGGTATGAGTGGCTATTATATAATATGGATTACGCATTTAGCGTTAGGTAACTAACGAATTTTATTCAGTTTGTTGGTATTTATAAGAAATAAATATTACAAATTGGTACAGGAATTACTAAAGCTGTTCATAAAAGATACTTGTATCTTATTTAAATAAGATCAAAATTATTTTACCGAAATCTAACATATGTTCAGGGTTAAAAGTAATTAACCCCTGAACATATGTTCAATTTAAGGGTTAATTATTTTTTGCAGGAGATTAAAAAAAATCTAGTTGGTATAAAA
The DNA here is from genome assembly GCA_031163375.1 of Conogethes punctiferalis. NCBI lineage: Eukaryota > Metazoa > Arthropoda > Insecta > Lepidoptera > Crambidae > Conogethes > Conogethes punctiferalis. The sequence continues at coordinate 8,989,406 of CM062091.1, forward strand.
ATCAAAAGTTTTAATGGTATTTTCCGAATCGCACCAAGCTTTCATTACCTTTTAGTATACAGAATGATTTTTTTGTAAACTATAATACATTTCTGACATGTCCTTTTAAGATTTTGTTAACATAACGTCTGATGTGCCTTACAACAACTGAATCATAATAAAATTTTGTCTGACTTTATGTTTTCAGTATCATTTTAATGGCACATAAAATTGAATAACAGGTTCTTTCAGCAAAGTCCAAACTGCACATTTTACTTTTATTGCTACATTTTACAATGTCACTATGTATGCTCTTTAAAAAACATCAATATTATAAATAATTATTTGATCTCCCTGACAGACTACTTGAAGTCAGACAAAATGTATTCCATGTTACAATATTATCACATACTTTAAATGCATTCAAATGAAATATGAACCGCTATTCATAACAGACAGTATTGTTTTAGTTTAACATTATCATGTTCACTATTTAAGGAGTATAAATAAATAAATAAAACTCCACTGGTACAATCGAAAAACCATTATGAGATTTTAACGGAAGTGTAAATTATAACTCCCGATACAATAATAATTTATGGGATTTTTTCCTTTGTATGACGTTAAATAAACCAATTCTATATTATAACACTAATTTACATACTAATATTTACACTTTATTTATAAGTATATATAAATATGTATAATTATATCGATAGCGATTCTGATAATCCTATCCTTCACATAATCAGCAATTTGATGTATAATTAACTAATAGTGGTCACAATAACAACTCGATAGATATTTCCAAGTAAATAAACAAGCAGTAGTGTACAGGGGGCGGCGACGAGCGCCAGTGTTCTCGTCCCGTATTGCACATGTCGCGGGCGCTCGCGCCGCCGGCCTCCCGCGCCTCGGCCGCCGCCGCGCCACTACCTACTCGCATTACACTAGACGCACGCGACGGGCCGGCTCGGGGCGGACAAGACTAGCGACCGTCGTTCGGCAAGCGACGTTACAATAAATAATTCTCTAAACCGATAATGCAAAACGATATACATTAAATTAGTCGTACTCTCACTTGCGACGTCGTTTACACTACTCTATGTACAGACGGGAGGGGCGGGGGAGGTGTGGTGACGGCGGACGCGCCGCATCGCTATCATCGCGGCTCCTCCTTCTTGAGCAGGTCGAGCGGCGCCAGCGGGGCCAGCGGCGCGAGCGGCGCGTGCGGGCCCAGCGGCGCGAGCGGCGCGTGCGGGCCCAGCGGCGGCAGCGGCGCGTGCGGCGGCAGCCCGCGGTGCAGCAGCGGGCTCGACTTGAGCTGCTGGTGGTGCGCGTACGCGCTCAGCATCTTGGCGCGGTCCTCCTCGGCGCGGATCGCGGCCTCCACGAGCGGCGCGAACCGCATGTGCTGCAGCGGGTCGAACGGCCGGTACGGGTCCCAGGGCGGCGGCGGCGGGTAGGCGGGCAGCGAGGGCGGCGGCGGGCGCGGCGGCTCCTTGCGCTCGTCCTTAGGCGCGTCGGGTGCGCCGTTGCGAAGCGGCGAGCGCGTGCGCGCCCGCTCCAGCTCGCGCTCCCGCTGCTCGCGCGCCTTGCGGCGCTCGCGTTCGTCGCGGTCGCGCCGTTCGCGCTCCTCCCGCTCGCGGCGCGCGCGCTCACGCTCCTCGTGCTCGCGGCGCACCTCGGCGGCGGCGGACACGGACACGGGCGGGCGCACGCCGCGCCAGGCGTCGTGCAGCGCGCCCATGGGCGGCGCGTGGTGCACGCCGTGCAGCGGCGAGGCCAGCGCGAGGTCGCGCCCGTAGGGGGACAGGCCGAAGGCGGCGGGCGCGCCGGGGAAGGCGCCGGCGCCGTAGCGCGCGAAAGGCGAGACGCCGGAGACGCGCAGCTGGCGGTCGGCGGGCGCGACGAGCGGCGCGCTGACGAGGCCGGCGCCGCGCTCGTCGTAGCGCACGCCGAGGTGCGGGTGGTGCGGCAGGTAGGGCGGCGGCGGCAGGTCGTAGGGCGAGCGGTAGGCGGCGGGCGGCGGCGGCGCGGGCGCCGGGAAGGCGCGCAGCTTGTCCTTGTCGGGCACGCCGCCGGGCGTCACCGTGCTGCCGCCGGACTTCTCTTTCTGCTGATGGTTGTAAATCTCCCATGCGATCCTTACGTGCATAGCGTTCCATTTTCCGGTTTTCTGTAATTATAAGAAAATAACGACATTTTTAGCGACATTCATAAACAAAAGTATTTACGTAAAATATATAATTTTTAAAAATTAAAATTAAAAATTAATTATTTACAGGCATGCTTTAAAAAGTGAAGTGCTAAAGAGGAAACCTACCGCAGTAGCGGGACGTGTTGGTGGTTTAGTGGCGGACTCGCTTGCGGCTGACACTACGGGCTGTTAACATGATGCGTAGCAGGGTTAATGATCACAGTGCAACATAAAATATAGTATAAAAGCTTCAAGCTAGAAAGATAAAGAAAAGTGTATGAGCATGAGATTCATGCCTCAAAAAGAACCATTATATTAGTACTACTTGTATTAACTTAATTCTTCAGTCAATGAAAGTCAAGGTTAAATTAAGAGTACATAAAAATAAAAGAGCCCCGTCAGTTGGGACATTATTAGTACATAGGTACTAATAATAGCTATAGAGCTAGAATGCATGTATTATACTTTTTGTAAGAGAAAATTGATTATGTCTGTGATGATTATATACAGTGTGTTCTCTTAAATTGGATTTGTTATTTCGAATATTTAGTGAATTTTTTTTTGTAATAAATCCTAAATTTCATTGACTGATTAAGAAAAATAGACTACTGTCTAGTATAATTCAAATAATAATAAGTAAAAAAGTAGTAAAATTACACATTTTAGGTAAAATGGAGAGGATGTTATATGTGACTACGAAGTATTATTATTTGCACATGAATACAATATATTGTACTGTTTTAGAAGTGGTTATTCATGTATTTAGATAACCAAATGGCTATTCTTTGTTTTTTATCAATTCACACAAAATTAATCAGCATTTGTGTTTAAGACGGTACATTATAATTATTGTCACATGTGCAAGATGGATTCATATTATAGAACAATAAAATTATAAATGGGATATCTAAATAAAGATGTATGGTGTATACCTTGGGCGCGTAGGTGGTGAGAGGCGCGGGCGGCACGTAGGGAGCCGTAGGGTGCAGCAGGCCGGAGGAGTAGGGATAGCCCAACCCTAGTCCAGTACGGTACAAGGATGTCATTTTCCCCATGTCTTTGAACTGTAACCATAAGAATCATTATGTAGTACATAATAGCAATTAAGGTAACAACCCTATATTATACGCTCCTGGTACTTTTCACTCAGTCACTGCTCATAATACAATTTCAATGTTGAAATAGACCTTGCAAGGTCTGTAATCTGTTTTGTTCTAATCTTAATCTCACGGGCCAGTTTGAAAACTTCAAAGTAGTATATTCGAGTATCCGGATGTGTCTGTAACGTTAAGTTCACTTTGCGCTGAAAGTACTAAATCTGTTGTTTCGACTTCCAGGGTCAGCGGGGCTGAGTGCGTCTCTAAGCGGTGCCCTGGTACCGCGGCTATGGGCGCCGCTCGCTGCGCCCACGCCGATCTCCTTGGCTCAATGAAATTTGCGATTTTCAAATTGTGAAAGGAGATTTGAAGAAATGCTATCGAACCTTTTTTTGTTGACTACACAAATTCTTTATCTCTGTGACTAGTAATGTTAATAAGACGTCATTATTCAGCAACGTTGCTTTAATTGAAAAAAAAAAAAAAACTGAAGTTATTTAAAACATTCCTTATTTATACAGTACAGGGTTTCTGCTTTAAAGTGTGGTTCGACTTTAGACAGTAAAGATTTAAGTAATGGTGGCTGGTTGGTTGGCTGTCAAGTGACGACGTTCACAAGGAGGCGCGAACGCGACTGATTCCATATAAAAACCATGTTTTCTTCTACAGGTAGCTTATTTTATTTGGGGTTAGGGGGTTCGCGACCGTTTGAGAACTTATACAAAGGTACGTAGGGCAATAAGTTTGAGAAACACTGCTACAGTCCAGTAAATAAAAAAAATGACTTACCAGTGGTGAGTGCGGCACGAGGAGTTGGTGGTGTGGATGAGGCGGAGGCGCGTGCGGCGCATGAGGTGCGTGCGGCGCGAGCGGCGCGTGCGGCGCGTGCGGGGCGTGCGGCGCGTGCGGTGCGTGAGGCGCGTGCGGGGCGTGCGGCGCGTGCGGCGGGTGCTGGTGCACGTGCGTGTGCTGGTGCTGGTGGTGGTGCAGCTCGGTGCGCACGGACGCCACGCCCGCGCCGCCCACCGCGCCCGCCGCCGCCAGGAACCGGTTGTCAAGCTCGCGCCGCAGCAGATCCGCGCCGGGGCCTGCAAATATACCACGAGCGTTTCATTTTAATAACACACTTATTTTCTAGAGGGAAATGCCTTATGCACCTCCCGGGGGAGGCGGCGTGGTTTGTGGGATTTACACCTCCCACACTGGGGGGGCATACCCACCAAACCCCCATATGCCGCCAGTGGGCAGGAACTCGGGCAGCGCCGAGCATACGGCCGCATCATGCCTGCCCTGGCCAGCCGCACATGACAATCGGCCAGCCCCCTTGATCTGGGGGGATCGTTTGAACACACTGGTTCAACATCTTGTCCGGCTGATTATGTTTTTGATGGGTGATTCCAAAGTAATCGCGCAAAATGCTTCATCTAACCTGGGACTTTAGCGATTAACTGTCGAGCATGGGTGTACGTCAGTCCGTTTTGCTGCAGGTTATTTAAATATATGGGCTCTTGAAGTCACAATCGACGTATTATTCGTTCATTTGCAAGACCACAAAATGTTCGCTTTTAGCTAACTGATCAGTGTCCCTCGGGATTTTGTTAGCAAATGAGTAAAGTAGCAGCTGCGCCAATTTATTTTTTCCCGTAAGAACACAGCGCAGCAAAATCTTCCGACTACGACTCCGACTTCGATTAAGTAAATGAATAAAATACATTTTTATGTGCCTTAACATTAAATGTTTAGAGTATATCCGATATAAAAATTGAGATTAAAATATTTACTCACTTGATTGGAATAACGATTCTGCGGAAAAGGGGTTAGGATTAGGCGGAGCCAACGGCGCGCCGAACAGCGGTGGCGCCGGCGCAAACCCGCTCGTTCGTTCCGCGCCCGTGGGCCTGCTGGAAGGAATATTGCACCATCACATATCTGTACTATTAACGTTATCTGTACTATTATCATAAATGTGCCAGATTTATTCATTAGCTAGAATCTTAAATTTATTTAACTACAAATGGTAAAATAACTAGTAAAGTAATATTATTATTTCCTCTGTATTTATAATATCAAAACACGACTATTGAATGTAATGAAGTATAATATTTTACATTTTACTAAATTTTTTACATTAACGTTTTCGATTCAAGCTCAGCATGTTTCAGGACACCACAATTATTAAATGTTTTGTGTCTCAGAACTTGTTATTATAATCTGAATATAAAAATAGTTATTTATTTCTTTATTTACAAACTTTGGGGGTTCTTTGTAGTAAAGCACATCAGATTAAGACATGGGCTCAAATTTTAAGGGATAGTGTCACTTCATATATCGCCGATTAATTATATGGGCAAAGCTCGGTAGCGTACTAACGTCATATTATTATTTTCAAACGGTTATTTGCTCCAGTTGTGTGATGTTAGTATGTAATTAGGTAACCGATTGTGTACTCACGTTACCCCCCAATGGGCGGGCGGTTTGGCACTGGAGCTGATGCTGGGCACGGTGGGCACAGGCGCGAGCGAGTGCGTTAGGTGTGTGGGCGTGGGCGCGGCGGGCGTCGGCGTGGGCGCAGCGAGCGGCGCGCCCAGCGGCGGTACCAGGGCACTGCTCAGAGGCACGCTCAGCCCCGCTGACAGTGGACCCTAAAAGGCGAAACAACGCATTCAGTATTTTGTGCGAAAGTTGAAGTAGTTCACGTCATGGACAGGCACATCAAGCTACCCTTGTCTAGTCAACATTTGTCAACTAAATGTCCAATAAATAGAGTTCATTATGCATTGAGATAGTTTGACAAATGTAGCATCAAGTGAGCAGTGGACATTTACACTGAACACTGTGTAAAGGTCAATGACCTGTAGAGCTGCGGCGAATAGCGCAGGCGGCACTTGGGCGGCGAGACCGACACGCCGGTGTGCTGCGCTAGAGGCCTGATGTTGCCTATTACTAACCAGTGACAGGGCGAGTGTGAGTTGCGCTGCTCACCACTGCGAGCTGCGCTGTTCCCTAGAGCACGCTGTACACCTACAAAGGTCACTGACCGGCTGAGGCGCGGGCGGCACCGAGGCCGGTACGCCAGCATGCCTGCATCGGAGGCTGCTGATGTTGACTATGCAATGAGTCAACTAACCATTGGCAGTAGCGGGGCGAGTGTGAGTCGCGCTGCTCACCACTACGAGCTGCGCTGCTCCCCATAGTACGCTGTGCACCTATAAAGGTCCCTGACCACCTGAGGCGCGGGCGGCACCGGGGCCCGTACACCAGCATATTTGCGTCGACTGCTAATGTTGACTATGCAATTGGTCAACTAACCAGTGACAGTAGCGAGGCGAGTGTGAGTAGCGCTGGTCGCCACGGTACGCTGTGTATAAATGCCACTGACCGGTAGAGGAGCGGCGAGTGGTGCGGCGAGCGGCGCAGGCGGCGCCGAGACCGGCACGCTGGCACCGGACGCGGGCGTACTGCGCGAGAGGCTGCTGATGTTGCTGCTGAAATCAGCCCGCTAACAATAACTACCAGACCATCTCAAGATATCAATCATCAATTAGCTGCTATGGAAGCTGTTTATTAATTACAAAAACTACAAGTTCGACTAATAACGAAATACAGATTGTCTCGTAAACTAAAGATTACTTGTACGATTATGTGTCGCATCACTGTGCCTGTTTTTTGTTGTAATAGTATTATTTCATAGCAGCGCATCGTACATACTAGATCTTTTATGTATAATGAAACCTATGCAAACATTACAAATTTGTCCATGTAAAAATGTTTATTTTAGCAATTCATGTATCTGAAGCAATTAAAAAACGAGTTTCAATAAAACCCTAAAACACACAAGATGAAAACTAAATAGGTAGATTTCTTGAAAAAATAATGTAATTTTCAGTATGTGCATTAGATGTTACAACTGCTACTGTCAGATCAATCTACTGTGTCTGATTACAAAAACGTAATTTTCAGAATCATACCTGAAACTCTCTCGCTCCCTGTTAGGGCTGTGCCCGCGTGGCGAATATGAGAGAGGGGCGTGTGATGGCGCAGAGCCCGCCGCGCCCGTCGAGCCGGGAGTGTGAGGTCGAACGCCCTTCGGCGTCTTAGGAGCCACAAGCGGCGAGGCCGAAAGACTTGTTCGCTGAAAAATACACATTTTATTAGTTTTATTACAATGATACAGATCATGTTATGTGTAAATAATCTGCATAATTATTGTTACGAACTGGCCGCATGGCCAACTTCTTTCCTTTCCTTTTTAATATCAGTCTTTTGTTTTTCACTTTAAAATCTATCTCTTGTTTTTCTATTATTTTGAGTTTCATCTATTTTCTGTGCTTTAAATTTTATATTTAATTTACTTTGAGCTTCCTGTCTTTTTCCTCTTTCTCATTCCATTCTCTACATTTATCTGAACCGTGTGTGTATGGTAGTAGGTAGACCTTACAATTTTGTACAATATTTTTGATATAAAAAAACAAAAATAATAAAGGTCTTACCGTATCTGTAGAGTTTCTTGGTGACGCCGCCGCAGGAGGGAGGTAAGGACTGTGTTGTAATGTGGTGGCATAAGGCGCATAGAGTGGCGGGTATGTGGCACCAGAGTAAACGACAGGTGGCGGGAATCCATTGGCGGCCAGCGCGGAGCTCACAGAGACTAGACTTTCCGTCCGTACTGGTAATTCACTTGAAGAGACAACAACTTGCCGGGAATCTATCACCGGCGGACCTATTGTATGGCTACTACTACTTGAAACGGGAGGAATAATTGCAGGAGCAATGCTAGTTGCTGGCGATGTGTCGTGATTCATGGGCATATGTAGAGAAGAAGGTGGAGCCAGAGGACCTTGGAGAGGTGGCAGACTCAGACCTGGATGTTTAAGACTGGTCGTGAAACTTGAAATTGTACTAGTCGTGGAGGAAAGTGAAAGTGGCGGACCTATGTGGTTCGGCGTAGACGTCGCTGTTAGTGGATTGGAATTACTAGAATTCATTGAAAGATGACTTGTATGATTCATAATGGAATGGCTATTTATAGGATGGCTTATTTGTGTTCCAGTCGGCTGACTTGTTGTTGAAGTTTGTATATGATTCGACGTGAGATGATTAGCCACACTAAACGGTGCGAGATGTGGAGGTCGATTTGCAAACGCCGATTGTACGGAATGTTTTTGTAAACTCGACTGGTTCTGGTAGGGTATGGGATGGCTGTGAATACTGGAACTTATACTTGTGTTTATATGACTAGACCCAATCGAAGGAGTAGGATAAGGGCGGGAAGTAGGCGCGGCAGGGGAGGCCGGCCGACCGGGCAGGGTTTGATTCGGAAGACAGCTGGGATTAGAGGGTGGTGTTGCATGAGGAGGCACATTCGGCGGCACTCCATTTATGCGGCTCGGGTAAGAGACGGGAACGGAGGAGTGAGTCGGAGCGACTGTTGCAGCATTTCGAACATCGTGACCGGGCATTATCGGATGGGACTGCGTATGTGGTATGCGGCCGGGGAGACTAGGATGCGAGGCTTGCGTCGTCGCCGGGGTAACGGGAGGCGGTCGAGGCGCATGATGCGCGTGTAAGTCGAGAGGCGCCGACGGCTGGTCCGAGGGTTCAGTCCGCGTCTCGTGGTTCGTGTGACGGTAGTCCGGCATCGCCGCCGCGGCGTGAGACTGGTAGGCGGTATGCGAGGGGAACAGCGGGGAGGGCGCGGGAGGAGCCGGCGGCGCAGGCGTGGGGCTGTCGGCGGCGGCGCGGGCGCCGGGCTGGAGCTTGTTGTTGCTGGCCGGCCGCTCGGGCGTGTCGGGCCCGGCGGCGCCGACGGGCCGCGCCGGGATCTGAGTGGCGGCGTGGCCGTCGATGGCGGGGATGTGGGCCCCGTTGGGTCTGTGCGGCGTGTCGGCGCGGAAGGGCGGCGGAGGCAGCGCGGGCGGCGGCAGCGCGGCGGGCGCGGGCGAGGGCGCGGGCTGCGGGAGGGGCGCGGGCGCGGGGCTGGCGCTGCCGCCGACCGGGGCCCGCGACAGAGCTAGCGCGCCGCCGCTGCCGCCCCTCGCCACCAGCTCGTTTTTGGCGCCGCCACCGCCACCCGCGCCCGCCACCCGGAACAGAGAGCCTGCGTCTGATGCCTAAAATAAGAAATTAAAGAAAATATTTTAATAAGGGTGTTACTTTACTACTTATTTATAGCTAAAAGGACTAATTTGATTTGTGTGCAGTTAATAAGGTTTTGCAGTAGTAAAAATATACTGTAATAAAAGATGTTTACTTACATCGTCCATAGATGCGTCATGATATCTTGGTGAGGCATTTCTACTACTTTCTGGACTCGCCTGTAACAAATAAAATGAGTTTTAGTAAATTAATAATGTCAAAAATCATTATGATATAGGACAATTTTACAAGAAAAGATCTAACAAAAATATTCAAAACATTTCCGACAGATCATTAACCCATTCTTGGTTGCTGTACCCATTTGGGAACACTTAGTTATTGATGGTAGAAAAAAACAGTATTGACACCAGGGGAAATATTATTGCGTTTTTGAGTAGTTAAGACTACAGCGATTTAATATGCTATAAATAAATTTTAGAGAACATTCGTAATTTTGTGATAATTACTTGTTCAATTTCCTTATCAAGATTGGCATGGAGGTATGTTAAGTTTTTTAAATATTATAATATGTAGACAAATGTAAACACCATATTTGTTTCTAATTATACGAAATTTAGTAAATAATTATTGATTTGTACTATATTGCAGTAAAGTATGATGAGAATATAAGTTTCAGCGACATTCGAAATAACGCTGTGCCAATTCGGGTACAGTGGCCACAAGTGGAATAATATTATCTATATTTTTTTCAGAGTTTTAGAGAGTCGTAGGCTTAGATATAGTACAAGTAACAGCTTTGAAGGTTAGGAAGAGGCTATATATTCCATCCTTGAAGATTGTGACGATTTAGAGTATGATTTAGGTCAACCACCACTAGAACCCAGTGGCGTCACTGATGAAAAAGAGGGTTTCGATTACTATTCTCCACCTAATTTTCAGATTGAAGTTTCCGAAAATGTTGAGTACCTATTAGTTCTCCATTTCTTCTTTCTTCTCAGTTTTCATTCGGATTCACTTCCTTAGGGAAGAAAGAGTCAAGTGGAGAATTTGATTACAGTTTCGATAAAAAATACTCAGTTTACTGGTTCACTGTATAGACAACAGCATTTGCCCAATGGCATCGAATTACGATTTTCAGACTCCGGCAGGGACTGAAAAAATGGTCTGCAGAAAAGAACCATAAGGTTGACATGAAGATGTTCTAAAGAATATAATATGAGTAGAGTTGATGAAATAAATCAATCCATTTCACTATACAGAATCGGCATTCATGGTAAAAATGGTGGTAGGTTTTATTTACCTCCATGATTGATATGGTCTTATCAAATGCTTGTTGGTTGCACATACAGTCCTGAGAGGAAGCTATGGACCAACTACTATTTCATTGAAACATGATCAGAATAATTATATCAAAAACAATCGCCTCAACGACACTCTGCTTGAACTTCGACATCTAAAGTAGATGGTTTGAAACTGGACGGTGCTGACCAGCTGTTCCTTAAAAGCTACCAAAACAAGTATGCTGTGTATTTAGCACAGTCAAAACCATAGTGGCTACAAAAAACGCAAGTGACATTGCGCATTTAAAAAAACTTCTTACATAAATTAACACCCTAAAGTGGCCACTGTACCAATTTGGGTACACCCATATAAAAATCGAAATAAATAAATTTTCGATTTTTTTTCATGTTCTAATAACTTTTTGTAACCTTTATTATAATTAAATAAAAAAAAATCGAAATAAATCCTTGTACTTTTCCTTTGGCCATTAATGGGTGGCAACATGTTAAATATACCCGATAAAACAACCTACTCATAAACTTTAAAATTCTCAGATGGTCCGCAAACTAGTTTTTGAGCAATGCCGACAGTACAGGCCTGAATTGTGTACTTATTAGCATTCTAAATCTGTATCTATTGTTCCAACTTAACACAATAACCACCCACAGGTTTTAATATTCAACAGATAGAAGATGAAATCGCGTCTGACACATAAAGCAGTGTCAATGAGAATTATAAACAAACCCGTAATGTGGGTTTCAATTGCCATAAGTTATAAAGAGTGGATATGAATGATAGAACCCGCCTTTTCTTCTATAAGATGAATTACTTTATATTTAAAAACCATCCATTTTTAATTAGGATACTAGGCCAATATGTTAACTCTTCTTTTTTAGTAGTAGTAGTAAACTACATGACGTCATTAATAATATTTTCAACGCAAAATATGTTTAAGTCGGCAATTGGTTAAAACAGTATTTTATATTTATTTTGCTGCAACAGACTCCCGAGTGTTTGAGGGGAATGGAAAGTAATTACTTGGAAATATTTACGAGCGAGCGAGAGAATAGCTCAATAAAACTAGCTGGGTAACCGCACCGTTTACGACGAACAGTTTAAGTAGCATTGTCTCTGCAATCCTGCCCAGCTTGTGCGTTCAGTCACATTTGTTTGTTGAAATAGATTTCCAATTTTATTGTAGTGACGACGGTATAAAAACTTAATAGTTGGCTACATTTACAACGTAATTGTTCTTGTAACAACTTATGTAACAATTATAGGGCGAAGGGGTTTATTACGGGTACTTCAATTACAATGCAGTTTATGGGCCCGCTTACTAAACAATAATTTTTTGGACCATCATGTGCGGTTGTCATTTATATCACGAAAACTAACAGGTTCAATACCAGGTCAGCTATACAATATTTATTTTATTCCATTATCTATTATCCAAATTCAAATTAAACTGTAAGTACCCTACTGGGCACATTTGGCACCAAACTTACCTAAGCGGTAAAGTAAGTACCCAAATCACTTAAAGTGAACAATCAATCTTTTTATGATAACATCATTGGAAAAGAGAACAACACAGAATCCGCTAAATACAGAAGTGGCCGGAAGAAATAGTCAATCGATCGTATTGAAGGAACAAATCGTTTCGGGAGCGTTCCGGCAATTGAATGTTTAGCCTTATCCGGTGGGGGTGGGTCGTCGCTCCGCAACAATGGAGTGATAAATCAAGTATGGATCGCGCGTGCCGACCGAGCGGCGGCTCTGCGTCCGGTCCACGGTGCATAAAGGACATTCAAAAGTGCCGCGAACACGAAAACGTTCTTTTCTTCTGTTGAAGGCAATATGGACGTTAAAGGCATCCCGACCCGTCCGTCAAGTAAAAGGAAAAACAACCAAAGGATCATTAACTAATTGAGAGCCTAGCGAGACTATCGCTGTCGTCAAAAGGAGAAGCTGTCTATCATCACCAGTTTCCACTGGCAGCTAGTCAAAATAATGTTACATGAAGTAGATAATAATCAGTGAGGTATTAGCGCGATGACTGATGTCGTGTCGGCAAGTAATAATAGTGTGTTTGAGCCCACCTCCGACCAGAAACGCGCGTCTCTAAATAAACCAGCTATAAAAATAAACGACCGCATTAGTCAACGCTGTCAAAATAAAACTAAGAATATTAACATCTAACATTTTATTTTGAATAACATACTTTTATTGGCGTTTAGCTCATAATCTTAATGAAATAAATACCAAAAGTATATCAAATGTTTAAGATAGCAAGTAGGTACAATATTATTATTAAAGATTCATTAATTTGATTGCAATAAAGCGTTATATATCATAATAAAATAATAAACGGAATACAATCTATTTATAAGAAATAGTAAGACTTTCCAGCATAGCACCTATTTTGCTATCATTATTTATACCCAAGCATTTAAAAGCAGTTAATAACTTTTAAAATAAATTAAGTTGGAAATTTCTGAATTAATTACATAGAAATTACGAATTCAAAACAGATAGCGAAGCATAATCTCGCGATCGGCGCCTCCTCCTCAGCCTCCCGTGGCTTGTAGCAAAGCAGGGAGATCCGGAAAAACGCCGTGATAGCTTTTCGCCCCTCATTCGAAATTCTAATACTCCTACAAACTTTTAATAGGATCGCTCGGTCTTAAAATTCAAGGAGGCTTTCGTTCAGGAGTAGAGTTCAAACGACGTCTCGCGATCATAGCCTGCGGCGACTTGTTGTAACGGGGCAGCTTTTCTATTACCCATTTTAGTTATTGATTTATTAAATTGTGACCCAAAGTTGTGACTAAAGTTGTGTCACTTTATTATCATTAAGGTATTTCCATTATTATTGACAAGTAATTAAAGTAGTTATTTATACTAATTGGAATTTAGTTTATGTCCTCACATTTGTCTGTGCAGAATGATAAAAATGGTTTACAAAAAGTTTTACATTGCCTTTTTTGCACTGCTGTAGTCTCTGATTCAGTTTACTTAATCACTAGTGCTTTCTTGCATTGCTATTGTCATTAATTTAGTTCTCCTACAAATCCTCTCCCTCAATACCATTGATTTTTGTATGTTAACTTTCTTTGATCTATTTTCCCATGAATAAACCATACTTAAAGCGTAAAATTGTATGGAAGTGGTTAACAGTGCGTAAAAAGTTTAAAAGATGTAAGGGGCTGTGCTATATCGCATGAAGTCGCATCAGTATGTTATTACGTTGCCTTCGTCTATCTTATGAATAACTAGCTTTTGCCCGCGACTTCGTCCGCGTGTTTAAATTTATACATACAAAAGTTTTATCCCGCTAACTCCCGTTCCCGTGGGAATTTCTCAAAATACAGCCATAACTAAACTTTATATTTACTAAGGTACCTGCATGCCAAATTTCAAGCGTCTAACTTAAGCGGTTTAGATTTTTCATACAAAAGGATTTTCCCGCTAATTCCCGTTCCCGTGGGAATTTCGGGAATTCCTTTCTTAGTGCACCCCTACGGTACCTAAGCTACGTCCCTTCCAAATTTCAAGTGCCTACGTTTAGCCGTTTGGGCTGTGCGTTGATATGTCAGTCAGTCAGTCAGTCAGTCAGTTTCTCCTTTTATATATATAGATGTATACCGGTTGATACGGTAATGTATTGTACAATTCCACTATTAACATTCGGTGACCAGCCTGGCATATTTTCACATTAAATACAAAGGTGATAGAGTATACATATGGCGGTGGTAACGATATTTATGATTAAACTTAAACATCATTTTCGTAATTTTAGTAGAGTGATGTAAATAATCATTACTTACTATAGGTAGATATAATTCCAAAGTACGGGTGAAATATTTTAGCACTAAAACTTTTTTAAACTATAATGTGTAATAGTAATTTCTATCTATGTAGAAAACAAACAAAAACGTAGTTTTGAACATGCTCTATCAGTTCCATGTAATTACGCTAGTAAATTTGTATTCACGGCTGTCTTTAACTACTTAATTGGTCTATAATTTAAAGAATTAACGACACGGTCAGTCTTATCTGATTAATTGTTAATATTCATAATTACCATGTTGAACCTGTACTGTATTAATAGAATTAATGGATCATTTCGTAGCTTATGTGAAATTTGCATAAAGTAGGTATAATTTAATCTTCGGCTTTAATCTTTGAACATAAAAATATGACATTTAAAAAATATGACTGCATGTTAAGCATGTTTCAAACATAACGATTTAATTATACGATTATGAAAGAGAAGATTATACTAATTAGATAACGCTAATGAATACAATACATATTTTATGATGAAATAAGTACCTACCGAGTACCAATCAATATCTTGGTGCGGAAAGTAGGTTTTGAAGTTTTATAGAATACTAGCTGTGCCGGCTGCGTCGCACGCGTGGATATCGGGTTTAAAAAATAACGGACTTCCATAAAATGGTACCTAAAAGTTAAGTTAGACCTCTAGCAATACATTGGCGAAAACCGCATTTAATTCCATGCAGTAGGTTTCACGTGATGTGCGATCAAACATACAGATCAAAATTTCTTCCGTTTTCCCAACATTTTCCGTCACTGCTCTGCTCCTATTGATGGTAGCGTGATGAAAAATATACTATAACCTGCCCAGGAGTATGAAGAATAATTGTACCAAGTTTCATTAAGAACCGTCCAGTAGTTTTTTTTCTATAACGAACATACAGACAGACCGACAGACAGACAGACAAAAATTTTACTGATTGCATTTTTGGCTTCAGTATCGACCAGTAATCACCTCCTGATAGTTATTTTGAAAAAATATTTCATGTACAGATTGACCTCTTTACAGATTTATTATAAGTATAGATATAGAAGATAATTTCATAAGCTATTTGGTTTGTCGAACAATTATATATTTTTTAATATATGGTGATTTTTGGTTTATTTATAAGTGTTGGCTATATAAATGCACTTATTTTTATACCTGAAATTGATGCTAATGCTACCTATATATATTCTAGCCTATAATTTCATGGGAAGCAAAGAACATACATCCACATTATTCATAAAGCATATCATTAACTGTCGAATACTGACACGATACAATAGATTTTTTAATGTGTCGGGAATGCGAAGACCTACATGATGAAGGTGTTAAAATGATGTTAAAATGTTGTCATACAACAAGAGTCAACTAACTGATGCAATAAACATTAGAATTTGAAATTAATAGCGCAACATGGATGAGGAGGAGGCTCTGTATTTCGCTCATTTTTAAATTACGGTAAATTTTATATAAATACATTGGAGGTGGCCGACTAAATACATAATAATTTATTACTGGAATTTATACAATATGCCTTCGTTATTTACAAAAATACCTAGAGTGATAATGGTGAGTGCTGTACGGAATTACACACAATGTATAACGTACAATGTTAATATTTCCAGTTTATGAATAAAAACACTTATTAACCTAGATATGGGAAGTAATAAAAAATGAAGTTAACAACTGAGTGTTAGACTACAATTACGCTGTTGGTATAGTCTCCATATACATTCGAACTGAATTGTAGTGTAGCTGTAAAAGCCGCGCTGTTTGCCTCTCGGATGTATGTGACTCGTGACCGACCGCAATAACGATTCTATTACTTTTTTTCGACGGTGAATATGTGTAAATTGACTACGTGGTGTGTATTACAAGTTGTGTTAATTTCAGTAAGATATTTGCGTTTATTGTTCCAGTACTATTGCGATTCATTGTTGTTGCCATTGTTTCTTTGTGTAATGTCACTTCAGAAAGTAGAAATAATCCAGTATCTTATAATATCATTGATTATTATTTATTATCCTACGATCGCGTTGTGCACGGTAATCAACTGAATTGAGCGTACAATTCTTACATGTTGGCAGCTTGTAAAAAGCGTGTTATAAAATACCTATTTAGGTACAACAATAGTGTCAAACTATCTACACTTTAGAATATCTTAAGTTTGGAACTATAGTAAACAGATGAAGTTAAACATGTGAAACGTAATAGCTTTGGTTTAACAGATATTATGTAAAAAAATAAGTAAGTAGGTATAATGAGAATTTTTAATGACACATTTGCTATTAACAGTAAAACAAACGGATCAAATATAGCGCCTCAGCTAAATTCAACAGCGACAGTGAATGAAGTTAAGTGCAATTCCACATTGAAATTGGCTTCAATGTAGGTAACTAAAGCATTAGATGCCATTAATAATAACGCCAAGAAAAATTTGACGCACTTTGACACGTGATACCTGTTGTTCAGGCTCATCTTTGGACGACGAGCGTTTCGGACTTTCCTTGTCTCCTTTTGACTGGACAGAGGTCTTATCATTCTTCTCATTTTTGGTGTTTGTCACCGTTGCGTTAGTCTCTCCTTTTTGTTTTGAAGTTTTTTTCTTGCTTTCTTTCTTGTTCCCGCCTTCAGCATTGCTTTTAGGCGAATCTTTGATCCTCACTATGGTAACTTTAGCGAACTTTTAGCTTGTAATAAAGTTATTTCAACGGTCGTATTATAGTTGCACATACACATTCAACACTTTTAAAAATTGATCAACGTTTACGAAAATTTAGATCAATTAATTATTATTGTCGTAAAATAATTCACTTCAATTTTTATAGCACTTTAAATATTATTTAGCTTTTGTTCAATCCAAATAGCATATCACTGCAATCCTGGTGCACTGTAATCCAAGTCCAGCGTGTCCGAAACAGTATTGGCTCATAACAAAAATACCGAAAGATCGCGCGGGTA
Source organism: Conogethes punctiferalis (assembly GCA_031163375.1). Taxonomy (NCBI): domain Eukaryota; kingdom Metazoa; phylum Arthropoda; class Insecta; order Lepidoptera; family Crambidae; genus Conogethes; species Conogethes punctiferalis. The sequence goes on from CM062091.1 coordinate 9,006,843, forward strand.
TCGTATAGACAAAGGAGATTGTGACGTAACGGACAGTACGTATTTACGGCCCGGCGGCCGTGGCGAGAGTGCGGCGGGCGCCTCGCGGCGGTCGTCGCCCGCTCGGTCCGCGCCCCCCGCTCGCGCACGCGCCGCCCGCCCAACGAAACGCCTTGTTCAGTATTTCTTGATGCAAAGTATTTTGAAAGCTAATACATGTTGTACAGCAATGCTTTTCATAAGCCATTTACGTAGGATAAACTGACGGGTTTTGCGTTTATTTTATTACATTTCACCTTTATACTCGTACCCTGTCTCTTAAGGATTGATTATTATGGATATTCTAAATAATTGCCTGCTCCCTAGGTGGATATTTTTATAAGTCTTACAAAGTGTATTCATTAATTCCTCTTATCAAGAACATACACTGCTAGGTAGTAAGCATTATTTTCACGCGGATCTATTGTGAGAAATATGTAGGTGATACGGCTGGAACCGGGGGGTGTGGAATCAAACGAGTAATGGGAAACCACAAAAACACTTTAATGGTCCAGCCGCAGGTGGACTGTATAACTCAACACACTAACAAACAATAAACAATAAAAACCATAGCAACTAGAATATTCTTAAAAACACTTCTAAATATAAAACTATGTACAAAACGTATTAAAAAGGTAAAACTATATAAAAAGGTCGTTCTGTCCGCAACAGTAGGTATCTTTTTTAAATGAATAAGTTTCGTCTTACAAAATAACATACCTAATAATATAACAAAACATAACATACCAACGTAAATAGTATATGAACGAGAGATGTTCCAAATTTCATCGCTATGTGATATTGTAACTGTTCTATGATTTATAAATACCAACTTCATTAAATAAAACTGAACAATTTATATTACAATTAATGAACTCAATTGTATGAATACATTACGAGTATTCAATACTCTTTATTGTACAAATAATCGGTCCTAGCTAAAGTCTCAAAAATTGCTCCATAATTTTCCAAATTATTCATGAAACATAGATGAATGTAAATACGATTCAAACAGTGACATAGGTTCTTTATGATTGGAAAAGCAATATACTATTAATAGTTTACCATGTTTAATATTACTAATTCAGTGCTCTAAATACCTGTCCGTATCGAATTGCCCGTGATTAAACCATTAAATAATTGATACATTTCTTACAGTAGCAATAAATAACAGCACTAAACGATAGTCGTTCCGAACAACTCGTGAATGTAGGGTTTTCAGAAATAAGGAATAAGAATTTATTTATTATATTATATTGCCGCATCAAATTACTCAAACAAAAATCTATTTCTTTTTGTTTTTATTTAGGTATCATCATATTAGGTATATTTAACAAACATATTAGTTTATTTTTATACTACAGCTTTAACTACAGCTACTAAAAAGCGTTTCAATGTTACGTAATTTCTTTTTCTCAATCTGATCAATAGTTTTTGACATACGAAGTATACAAACTTTCGTTTACGTAAGTATACTGTTATGACGACGAATCAGATGATGTCGAAATCAACATCATGAAACCTCTGGTGATATTTTATAAACAATAAATATTCGAATGTAGGACCTAATCACTTATCCAGCTATATCTCAGCCAGTTTTCTAGATTTCTCTAGGTTTCAAAATTCACATACCTAACATCTTTTTAAAATGTTTTACAAAATACATACCTTTGAATGAATACGCAAATAGTTTTGTTTTATGAACTCGTGAGTTCTGACAATATTGTGCCTGCAGACGCAGTTCGACACGTCGATAACAGGGATGAAAATTAGACAAGACTAACAAATCAGAGTGTTTTTCAATATAGGGACCATATGGATTCAGTATCGATATCGTAAAATACATCGATTTTGATAATAAATATTTTCATAAACCTCTCCATACACAAGTTCATTTCAATTTATAAGTGTATTTATACTATTGGCAGAGTCCGTTTGCAACAATAACACATTTGTGTGCGAGCAGTAAAAGCGCCATAAAGCGATTTATTTATATTCGTTTTATAACTTATTGCTTTACTACGGCGATAAATGTAGCCGTTGTACGGTAACTATTACAGGCTGGACGCGCAGTAAACACGCTGCGCTGTTACCTTTGTGCAAACATTCTTTGTTCAAACATTAAATTAATTACGAAACTTATAAATCAGATAAAAGAGTTCCATCCCATGTTTATCAAGTACTCAGTTTTGTTCCAACAGTGTTTATAAGCTCATCTTCCAGGATTAAAAGTTTAATATTAATTTGCTGCAACTTATTTGTTGAACTTCACGATTAATTTATTGAGCATATAACTATGTTGTGTGTGATACGTACACTTTAGTGAAAATGAAATAAAATTATTTTATTACGAACAAAGAAAACACGAAATCTCGACAAAATAAGCAATTCGGAGTGTCCCTAGATAAATCATACGTATAACAAACGAAGAACAGAATTACAAAAGAATGGTAATAAAAACGCTCCCCACAGAAAATATTAAGTTGGTATCATTTATTCGTGAAAGAAAAAATCGGGTAATATAGACGATCCCTTATTTTAGAGGGAAACATTCAAGCGGCGGGGATAAGCGAGATAAATCTCGGCTTGTCTTCGGTAACTGACTCTACACGTCTATAAGAATCTCTGCAAATATAAAGAGCAATTTTTGTGAGTTTTCCCGCAGAGAGGATTTGATTATTTTACGAGGAATTGTGATCTCACGTAAAATATTAACGTATAATACCGGGGGGAAATTAAAACGATATGAATCTCTTTGTACAAACAGTGACAAAAAGACCCGGATCAAAGAGAGCTCAAGAGCTCGGGCCCGACCGTTTGCAAGACTCGATATTTTGTTCCGAGAACTCTCACGCGGCATTTTTTTTGTAGGAGCACAAAAATACAATGTACATTTTTAAACAAGATTATCTACTTCTTTATTATAGTTAGCATAATTTTATCGTAATAGAATCTGTCTATAAATTATATTTACGATCAATGAAGATGCTAATGTGGAAATTGCCACTAGGGTGAAAGGAAATGGAATATTATCATTACACACATGGGTATTGAAAACGACAAAACCAATTCATGATAATCGCATTAATATTATGTTAACAACCAATTAGTTACATTAAGTACGGACGTGCATGAGAGGAATTTATTAAATTAGTATTCGATCAAGTTTAAACTGCATATTTTACTGGGAATCCGAAGCATTGAAATGAATTAATTTCGCTAAATGAGCTGATGGCAGCTGCGACTACTTCTGTTTGCTTTTATGTAAAACGCGGTAATGGGATTGACAATAATATCATTTAACATGCTTTTATTAATGAAGAACACTAATACTGATGGTGATAGGTCATGTTATAACCAGTTTTAGCGTTTATTTCCACCAGGGCTGTGCTATGAAGAGGATGAGCGGTGTGAAGACGGTAGTAGAGCTGTGAAACGGTGGTCAGATGGGCGGTTCTAGGATGTGTAGCGGGGTCTTTTGAAATGTGAACGTAAGGTGTCCCGCGGACAGCTTGTTTTGTATGTATAAAAAACTACTAAGGCGTTTAGAGTTGCGGTGAGCGTCTCTAGGTAAATTAAGCGAGTTGGATCTTAACAGACACATCCCTCGCAAAGCCTCCTTACACATCTCTGGTGGAAACTTCTGATAATTTCCAGATGTCACAGTAAACGACAAAGTAATTTTTACGACGCCCTTTATTATGTTAGTGATAAAAAGGTCTTGAATAAAAATGACGGGTAAATTATTTAGTTATTACGTTGAACTCTTTGAAACACTGAAACAAAAATAGGAAGCTAGTCGTTTGTCAGGAGTCGAAGGGTAAAAGTTTATATTTTGTAAAATTGAAACGTTCCGAACGGCAGTGAGCCGGAAATATGCTAGCGAGCGTCAGTGCGCTGTTTATTTTTTCCTCTCGTTTTCCCACTTTCGGTAGCAAAAGCAATAAAAATGAGTGGAGAATTTTTAAAACTAATAAAATATGATTTTTCACGTACAGTTCTGTAACGCTATTATTTTAAATTGAAACAATTTCGGGTGCTCCAATTTTATCTTCATATTTACGTTTTATGTTTACATTCGACTGGCGAAGGCTTTTCGTTATAGAAGCTCCTGTTTTATCTTGGTATCTAGCTCGGGCATTGTGCGAATATGATTTGGTGCCACAGTTATGAAAGTGACGAGTAAAAATAAACCGTGTCAAATAGCGGCCGACTTCGCCGGTCTGGGCGTTAATCATAGGTTTGTTATGTCAACAGTGTGCCGGGTTACGATGTCGTAGTACTTTTAATATTTCTAGCACCAATTAGGTTTCGTTGAGAGCTATACGGGTAGATTGCTCCCGGCGTTGATTACGCAGATTGAAATCGGCTCGCCCCTCGCGCTGCCTGTTAATGATGCAATAAAAACGACGCTTATCGATTTAGCCGCCCGTTAAGAACGCTCTAAGGCATAATAATTTATTATCCAAACAATGTTGCGTCAGTCGATGTAAATTACAGTACTCGACAGTGGCATTATGTAACAACGAGATTTGTTAACCACCCGCCTGCGGAGTGACAAAAGTAATTAACACTTACGATACACAGGAGTGTTGGTTTACGACACCCAACCCTCACAGCCGATCTAATGAGGGGGACTCCGACGCGACCTGATTACAATCGTCCTACAATTAAATACGGACTACGCGTCCGGTTTAACTTCACTAAAAAGAATCGCGAATATCGTACTAACAAATCAACCGGTTAGAAGCTTCTTGTCAGATCACGTCATTCCAAAATGATAGCAGGAAAGAGTGCAAATATTGAACGTTTGGACAATTTTTGTCAACTGAATTGTAAACGACAAACAGGGGTGAAATACGAAAGGGAGATTGGGAGTCAGACAACGACCGCAGGATTTATTTCGAGCCTGATTCAATTTGTGGTAAACGTATTGTTGGATTGCGTTTTTGTATCGCTTGCCTTCATCGTGTAAACATTGCGGCGTAGTTTTTTTATAAAGATAGGTAGGCATATACCTTTTATAACTACGATTTCACAAATTAAAATGCTATTGTGAAAATTGTTTAGCTTATTGTTTAAGAGCTGGTTTACGACGCGTCATATATCTAAAAAGAGAAAGCGTAAGTAAATTTGAAAGTGTTATTTGAGTGTTCGAGGACACATACATAACAAAGAGAGAACGAGTAATGCAAAAGACATACAAATGTATTTGTGACCCGACTGAGTTTGAATTGTAATGAGTTAGAGGAATTGCTTTTGTGTTGATAAGGAATAGAATAAAATTATGATTTGTATATTACTTTCTTACTTCAAAGATACAAAGTGTACCACAAATTTTAATGAAAGTATTCGATACTGGCTTCGCTTCTGTGCGAAATTAAAATGGTTTCTATTTTTATAGCGTTTATGAAAGCAAAATGTTTAGCCGTTTTTCTTTTAGGAATTTCGTATTGGTCATCTTTTCTTTTACCCTAAATTATTGTCTTTTGCCCTATGATGTGCTGTTTAACACGCACATCATAGGGATTTATAGCCTACTTGTACTGTATTACATATATACTGTACACTGTACTGTCACTCTGTTTTGTATACCCAATAAATAAATGTGTAAAACGGTATGATAGGAAACACCGTTTATATGAGTATAATCTAAACACGATTTTAGCGAAATTACGGGCGAAAAGCATGTTTAATATGTTTATACTTTGTTCAAGACCAAGCGACATGTTTACAAGTTTACCACAACAAAATCATGTGTTACGGTATTAACGCTGTTGCTCAGTGATGGGGCTAAAACATCCGATAAAAGTACTTTAAGTTGATATTTCGTAGTAGCGCGGTGTGCGAGTTGTAATCAGAACTGAGAGATGAAGGCCGAAAAATGAGGGAGTGTAAACGGCACAAAGGCTTTCCCGCTCATGTCGCTTTGACTCTGGAGAGATGCAAGTGAGTTCACTCAACAGATGCCTATATAGGTCTATTAATCTAGGAAACTGTTCAGTTATCTCAAACAATATTACACATCATGGAATCATTAATTAATTGAGTGAATATTTAATTTAGGAGTAACTTCTTATTTGATGTCGGTTTGAGAACAAGACGGAAAAAGTGATTTATCTATAACGGAAACATAACTAAAATAACTCACTTATCTAATTGTTACATTTTGCCTACGTTTGTTTCCACCCGTTCCTTAAAATGCACCTTTGACAGTTAACTCTATAAGTTCCGAATCCTTCAATGTTATTCTTTTACTAATTTAAAAGTAGAAAAGTTACTTTAAAAAAATATTTGCGTTACGCTGAAAGAAAATATGAATATTGCACAACACGAGTCGATGGCAACAGCACTTAAAGAGGGTGCAGAATTACGGATGCGGGGGGAGGTGATGCAGTCGAGGATGCAGCGAGAGGCGACATAAAATTTTCAACGACTGCGCCGAGTATCTGACGGCATTATCTAGCCGTTTGCAAGTGCTCCACCGCTTTTCATATCTTTTGAATAAAAATTCTCCACAGCTAGTGTAACATTGTTTTCATGGGTTTTTTTTTTGTGAGCACATGGCGTCTTTATAACGTGTTTAAGGACGAGATAACGTCTTTTCACATGTTCGGTTGCATTATACGTAAGTGTCTGCAAATTTCAGGTTTCATTGTTAATGAATAAAAAATCTAATGCGATGGAATTATGGTATACAAATTTACGCTAATGAAATGTTTATTATTTGTAAATTATATAGAGCCTCCTTATTTTAATATGCAATACAATAAATCAAATTATAAGTACATAGTTATTATTATATTGCATCAATTTCGTTCCAAGTGAGTCGTGACCGTGAGAGAGTTAAAAGGAAATCATAACAAAACTATAACAGCTTCATAACATTACAGGAAAAATGGAGAGCAGCAAATATAACTAGGTTGGTCGTGTAACGAGACGAAATAAGCTTTTCGGAGCAGCGGTCGGCACAGGGTGCACTGACAATCTCGTTATAGATGTGAATAAATAATGAGTTAGCATTAAGGCCGGCCGGCGATCGAGCTGCCTTTGTTGTCTCTGTTTACTGCGCACAGGGGATTCAGTCCACCGCAGGCGCAATTTATTCCGCTAATCGAGCCTTACACACGTCAGCGTTAATTAATTAATGGAGGTAAGTCCATTAAGAACCTTTAAAAACTTACGAAGTACATATTTAAAGAACAAAAATATTTTCCTTATCATGTTTGTTGCCTGTGATTGTTAAACAGACATAGATGATAAACTTTATTATAATTATTTTTAATAATAATAACTTCCTGTTTTAGAAAAAAATACATTTACTACCTACCTATGTAAGAACCAAAGAGCTTACAAAGAAATAAGCAATTAAGAATACAAACAACTTTAAAACGACATAGGTACAAATACGAGGTCGGACAAAGCAGAAAACAATTAGCGGCATCGCTTAATTATGTAGGTTAATTGCATTCCAGATGGTGTCGCTTTTGTTTATTTATCAGTTGCCTGTATCATCGACGCGTTCCCGGCCGACATCAAAGGGTGGCCGGTGATGTGTGCACGCCCACGAGCCACGAGCCAGGTGGACAGGTCCGACATTCTGCGGTATGTACGCTTACTCTTGCCAACATTTAGTTCCTACAACGATCAAAACTGCTTTGACACGCGAGTCATCCTTTATGTCTGTGACACAATGTATCTTTTATCTAATTACGCATTGTTTAGCTTATAACTAACTCTACCAATACGAAATTAACACGAGATGTAATATCCTGCTACAAATTTCGACAGATGCTGACTGCGTTAAGCCATCCGTTTCCAAATATCAACTTACAAATACAGTAAGTTGAAACTCTTGCCAACAAAGCGTTATTGCATAAGAGGATTCGGGCAGAGAGGTAGAGTTTCGACGTGAGCTTTGTGTGCATGAAATTGAATTGAACGTCATACATAACGCATTCTGTGCTTTCAAAGGGAGTGTAATAGTGATGCGTCGGCTCCATTTAAAATGTATCCGTGCAAATCTGCACTAAGCATAGCGAGGCAAGGCGAGGAGCGAGGAGGCGGCAGGCAGCGGCGGCGGCATCGCGATGCGCAGCGCCCGTAACCGGCGAGCGCTCGTGTCGCAAATCGCGCGCCCATCCACTCGTGTCGCGCGGCGCGGCGCGACTTGGTACTTTGCCAGCCGCTTTGTTTTATCGCTCTCGCAAACTATTTGGCATCTAAACAATGTTTTCATTTAATGATACAGAAAAATCACACCAGATATTTCAATGTGTCATCGCTAACGGTTTTAACAGCGGCGATTAGCGAACGTTATTCAATGTAGGGAAAACATTGTAGTTTTTACGACTCTACGGCTTTGTGAAAAAATATAAATATTAGTTAATGTATCGCCTGCTCAAAATACAAATCTATTCAATAATTTCCTTGGAATAATAATAAATTATGTAGTTGTATTTAAGAATACGTAATAAAAAGTAGAGTTTACAATCAATAAACAAAAATGAGCGTCATAATAAGACGTAATTAATTACGGGCAGTGCGCGGAGCCGCTGACACGACTACCGGCTACCGGTAACTTGTATTTTATCTACATCGTATTTTAAACTCTCGCCCTCGAGCATGTCGGAGGTCTTTTCATCGATGCTACTGCTTGACGCCTTTTTGAATGCACATAATATCTTTCTTGTTTTTATTGGCTTAATTTTTATACGACTTATCATGCAAAGCATTGACTTGTCGTCAATTGCATGTAACTGAAAAGATTTGTAATTTTGTATCGCATCTTTAACGAAAATCGAGTGCCAATAAATCGAAATGCTCTATTAAGTTCGATCGACTATAATGTGCCTACATTTCGTTAATAAAATAATAACATCGTAAAAAACGAGCAACAAACCGAAAAAGATAAAGAGGGAACGTAATAAAAACACTGCAATTTTAGGGGTATTTTGTCGAGGTTATATCCATAAAGCGAGTGGGGTGGGCCGCCACCCCCGCCTGCGGTGGAAAGTAATGAATAAGCTCGACCGGGAGTTTCTACCTATTTTATTTAATTTCACAATGAAAATGATCGTACTCACTTTTCAACACTTGCTAAAACCTTTCAATTTATATTTGCTACCGTATTCATTACTATTATTGTTAAAAAATTCTTGTTGATTTTTTGCTTTTTATCTATGGATTATAAACAATAATGTCATACATACCTAAAGTACGAACGAATAAAAATTTTGCAGCTGATGAGTTTTGGAGGTGCCCAGAACACCTAGATTTAACAGGTTATTCTCTAAATCGAGCACCATCGCTCGACATTCATTTAATCACTCCGCATAAAGTACGTCCACAGGCCTTTCCCTATTTATTTAATAGAAGAAAATTAACAGTTCTTTATTACTCCCATTAACCCAAGTTCATAATTTAATGATACAATTATGCTAATTCTTTTTTGAGGTTATCATTATAACTTCGTTAAAACATTATCTATATACTTATAATAAATCTGTAGAGAGGTCAATTCTGTACATTAAATATTATATTTTCAAAATAACTATCGGGGGGTGATTAGTGATCGATACTGATGCCAAAAATGCAATCAGTAAAATTTTTGTCTGCCTGTCCGTCTGTATGTTCGTTATAGAAACAAAAACTACCCAACGGATTTGGACAATAGTTGTACAATTATTCTTCATACTCCTGGGCAAGTTATACAGGTAGTATACTTTTCATCACTCTACAATGAATAGGAGCAGAGCAGTGAAGGGAAATGTTAGGAAAACGGGCGAAATTTTTACCTGTATGTTTGAAAGGGCATCACTTAAAAACTACTATGGAATTGAATGCGGTTTTCACTAATGTATTGCTAGCGGTCTAACTTAAAATTTAGGCACCATTTTATGTGTGTTATTTTTACCCGATAACCACGCGTGCGATGCCGCTGGCACAGCTAGTAACCTAATAAAAGCGATGTTGAAAAATATTACTAAATAATAGGGGTCAAATGATCCTAGAAGACTTTAAACGTGATGAATATGCCCTATACTTAATTCATTTGTTTGTTGTTCTAATCATATACCTATATGAAATCAAATTCTGTTGTTTATTTGTATAAAGAAAGACAGAAAAATAAAAAGTTGTTTAATATTGTACGGTCAATCTCAAAAAGAATGACGCGGAAAATATTCACACATAAAGTAAATCTGAGCTTGGAAAATATTTCCGAGCAACATGAGAGCTGTAAAGCGTTGTAGAACAAAGGTATTAAAGCGAATTTTCGAGCTCTCTCGCTAGGAATACAGGGAAAGCGACGCAATGGTACCGCTAACTCATTTTGTTTGCTCCCCGTATAAAAATGTAGTTTGTTTCTGAGCGTTTGTCGAGGGCGCCGACTTTGGTTCGCGTTATTACTCCGTTTCTCACAATGGCCGCTTGCTTGTGCCGAATAATCAGACAAATTGCTCTGTTTATGCGACTTAGGACTTTATTTACCGACTAAATTGGATTTCTCGTTTTTCTTTGTTCTTCAGCGTACTTATTATATCATATCCAAACAATAAATAATATTCACATTCTTTTCTATTACGCTTCTGTTCTGATTCTGTTTATGTCATGAACGTGATGCTTAAGAGGACACTGTGCAAACTTAAGTCCCTATTGAAGTACAATATTATTTTATGTTACATCGCTCATAGGTATTCAACCTATGAGCAAGTACTTACTTAAATATGGTGTACCTACTAAAAGTTCAACCATTAATCAGATCTAAAGTATAAAAGACAAAGGCAATTTGTTTTCAATTTTTACAGTAATCTCGTATACCCGAGTAAAGAGTCGGGGTCGAGGAAAGACGCTAACGGATCGCTTGTTCGAAAATAAATTTACATAGTAACGTGAGTCTAAAATAGAGGGGAAACTAAGCGAAACGACGAAGAGCAATGAGCCGATGCATAAAGTCGCTCCGAGACGAAGTATAAAACAACAAAGTGGTCGACGCATCTCTCTCGCGGGTATAAAGAGGGGAATAATCCGACACGACGAACGCTAAAGTGCCGTAGAATAGTACTTTAGGGTCCATATAAAATAATGATCTGTCTTCTTACACGTTATTCGCGTACAGTTTACGGCACGTCATAAAAACAAAATTAGAAACCCACACGATGTTGTTAACGGCTATTTAATTTGACGGACAAGTAAAACAATATTAATCCGATTACAATCGTGGATTAGTAATCTGGTGGCGACAAATTGCCTCAAATGTTAGTAGGCGTATAGGTGTTAGTCAAGATGGGTGCGATAACGGCGTGTCGGCATCGATAAGGAAAGTTATTTATTACCACGTTCAAGAAAAAGCTTCGGCTAATTTAGAACTTTTAGGGTACTTTTGATATACATCGTTAGACATAGAATAGACAGGCTCGGTGGCTCATTTGGTAGTGACCTCTGTCCTCTGAGCCAAGGGTCGGGGGTTCGATTTCCGCACAGTACAAACATTTGTGTTCATGAACATGTCTGTTTGTATTGGTCTGGGTGTTTTCTATGTATAATATGTATTTATTTACAAAAAAAATGTATCTAAGTAAGTTTATCAGTTGTCTAGTACCCATAGTACAAGCTTTGGCTTAGTTTGGGGCTAGGTGGCGCTGTGTGGCCCAGGGTGGCATGTCTTGGGTTATTTATTTATTTACAATATAGAGAAAAATTAACACATCATTATCTGGTAAGACAATCAGTGCATTATTTTTACATACATAATATAACAACGAAAGGATAATATCATCGTCTCAATGTGCTTGATAATTCGATACACAAGGTGGCAGTGTAAGTGATAGGTTACGGTTCAATAGCAGTACAGCAAAAAGATAAACATGAGAAGGGGACAAAAACCTCTTCAATGAGCTCGCGGGAATGTTCACCGGCGATATTACATGAACGCCTGTGCCTCCAGGACCGGTTCCGCTCGCTTCGATATCCATTAAAAGCCCATTTTAATCTCTTTATACGTTTTGAATACTAATTGAATTAGAGTAACCGCTCTAGTTATGACGTTATACGGCATTAAGTGAGCCGCCACTCCGCTTAATTACTCGGTGTCGGAGCTTTGAAATTTCATTTTACAACAATTTTCTGTAAATTAATAATAAATAAACGCTACTGGCAAAGAATCTTGACAGAAGTAGATTAGGTTAAAAGATTTGACTTACTTTATACTTATCTACCTACCTACGTAAAGGACAGTAGGTATATTTATTTATTGAACAATAATTTGGGTGTCTTCTCCAAAAAATAAGAAAAATCAGTTCAGCTCAGTTCAATTAAACAAGAATACATCACAATTATTATCAGTAATAAATCTCTATTCAAATATAATTTGAAGAAATGTTCGGCTATGAAAGGCATCTGAAATGATAAAGTAAATTATAGAATACGACGCGACTGGGAAGCATTACCGGACAATCCGGACATATTACTCTTATTTATTATGACAGAACCGAAGTGACAGCGACAGGCGAGGTGAGAGTCGTGCTCCGATAACCAATTAGAGACGGACAGGCAGACAGCTCCGGGCCGGATCGGACAACCCGCGGCTCCCATACAATACTGTGGTTTATTTACTCAGGCTATTATTACGTCGCGTTAAGCCGCTATTAACAGCTACTCAGGGCCGTAATAGGAAAGACTTTAACCGTTTACTTTTTACTAGTTTCTACCATTTAAGGACCGGTAAAATGATTACTGTGCGGCTTTTACACGGACGTTCTTTCATTTAAATGGCTTTCCAATATGTTTACCTATCTTCTTAAGTACCTATTAAATGCGAAATAAAAGTAAGAACAGTTATTGTTTTCATTTTAATTAACCTAATTTGATGGTAGTCGTCTTGTCGATATAGAACAATATAAAAAGGTTTACAAAAATACAACACTGCTTTTGTTATTAAACATTGGGACCATAATCAAAGTTTTTAACAATAATATCTTATATGTACAAAAGTTAAGAAAGCATACGACCGGACGAAATGGATGGTAAGTTCAAAGAGCACGTGCCCCACAAACCAAGTCTTGCATATTCTGAGAGAAAATTATCTACAAGCGGTACGAACGTACCGTACTTCCGGATATTTAAACACCTGTCAACCCAAACGAGACCCTAGTGGTCGCCTAACTTAGATTACTTTAAAATAAACCCTTGCAATATTATCACATTACTAACCTGGAATATACAAAAAAGGCGTCGTTAGTCTCGCAGACCCTATGAATTGTTTATTGTGGTAAAACGAAGCCAATAAATATAATACACGTATGCAGTTTAATTTCAAAATCAGGTAGACATTGTTTCCCTTACTTAGGAATATTAATGCGAAAACAAAATAATGTTCAAAAAAATTATAAGACACCTACAATCTAACTTTGAGGCGCGTACCAAACACAAAAGAAACAAACATTAGAGTAAAGAACCTTTCACGATTAACAAGCAACCGAAACCGACCCTTGTTCGCGATCGCAAACCTGTGAGTGAATAAAACTTTTTCTTAATAGGAAAACGTGCAATGATACTCCAACCAATCGAAACTGAGAAAGAGGCAATCGGAAGTCGAGAAGTAATCAGCGAGGGACCGAAAGCTAGCCGGCCAACTTTGCACTTACACCTGTTCGTGGTTGGGAGCCGGCGTGTGTTACCCACAAATCCTCTTTAACTACCACCCCAAGGAAAGTGGCAAATCTTGTTAACATGAATGTTTTGACAACACTAACAATTTTTAAATGAAATTCAGACAGAAAAATGCCGTTTTTCAATTCAATTAGAAAAGAAAAAAACAATAAGGTTATTAAAGAATTTAAACTATGGGATGTATGTCTGATATTTCAATTTTCTTTTTCGTTGTCAAGTGAAGTATGTACAAGTTAAGTTATGTTAAATTGTATAGTGTATTTAAAATTAATTTAATATTTTTCGGGTAAGCTAAAGTAAATCAAATATCACGTAGAAATGAGAAAGTCTGAAAACTATTTCATAAAAATTTTCTGTCTACAATATATAGCCCAAACACCCACAGGAAAAATCAGGCAAGTTTTCGAAGAAGAAACAATTTTGAATGATAAAATGACAGAGAAACAAGCACCAGTTAAATGTTCTTCCATCTTCAAAGCAGCAGTCATTCGTCGCAATGCCTCATTGACTCTAATTCAGTGCTGTCCGGTAAGCTCAGCGTAAAAAGTGGTTCATTCCTTCCTCAGAACACCGATTGTACGACAGAGCAGTTTTTCAGTAAACGACTCTCTCGTTCTCTCGGTGAAAATGCTATTTAAGTGGATGGAACAAAACGAACAAAGCCCGCCGACCGTTGGGACTTGTATAAATTATGTACGGTATGTGTATCGGTGGGATCGTGGGGTGTTCGTGTAACATTCCGGCTAACTTTGCGGACGGCTAATTACGGCCGGGCCGGGTCGCGCGGCCGACGACGATGTGCAAATAGCCGAGTGGCTTATCTACGTATCGCATCGCATGCGCCGCGCGCCGCCCCACTTCCCGCCCTTTCTACATCTCATAAGTAATTATGGACAAATAGTAAAATCCATGAAAAGTAAACAATATAACATTGTCATACATATTAGAATATCCACAAAAAGGATTACTTTCTCTACTATTGTTTTACTGTACCTACTAGAGCGCTAAGTTTACTAATAACACCTCTCCCTTTTACATGATTAAAAGCGTAAAAGAGAACAAGTTGTTGTGGGAACAAAACCAAAGAGGTATTTTTTTTAAGCCGGTAAGCATGACAACAAGAATTTCCTAATACTTTCAATCAAGTTAAAGCTCTCGTTTCTTACATTACATGCAATCTAAATCATCATAAGGGGATTTAAAAAATGTACCAATATTGGTACATAATAAGAAAAATAATAATTCCTTTAAAGAAATTATAGGAGTCAAAAATTATATTGAGGAGAAAATAAGAACTACCCTTTTATTATTGGAACCTTTGGAAGAAATATGAGAACTTTTCAGTTTCCAACCTAACTTTCAATGCCAGTTAAAAGCTGTTTGAAGATCGCGAAGTTTTGTCCAATTCGAGTTCTAAAACATTTACTGAGTTACTCATGACATTTTCTTTTATAACTTCACTATGTAAATTAAAACTTTCGTACTTGATATTTTCTGTTATAGCATTATTTATCACAGAAAATGTAATGCCGAAGACCCTTTAATAACTAGGTTGCATTCGCTAGCTGCAAGTGATTGCCCAGAGTGTGAACGCGATTTCATTTCACAAATCCTCAAGGCATGCAGCACTCTAAGCTTGGACCTGACACAGTGGTTAAAAGCAGACCGTATTCAAGGCACGTTGACATGCGTTTATCGGAGCAAGAGCTCAGACCGCAGCCGGGCGCACTGTGCACTGACAAACGGAATCGCAGAGTGCATCCCAGTGAGCTGCTGATCCGTCAAGAGATATCTCGACCTCGGCGTCGAGTGCTAACACTCGCCCGCCTACGGATAATTACAGCCCTTTGACGACGCGCCTTTGTCCTACACGCTGCGAAAGTGGCAACAATGTTTTTAGCTCTCACAATGTTTGTGTCATTTGCAAAAAGCATAGGACTCGTACGAGTCAAATAAACGAGAGATTATCTCGTGAAAGAGGCAGAAAGCATTCCTCTACAAATAGGACGTAGCGCGGCTACCGTCCTATTATGTGCAGCCTGTGAGATTAAATATTTCACTAAAGATACAAACAACAGCTAAATATCTCATGTCGTAAACAATAAGCTGAAATGTGAAAGTTGTAAGCGAGTATGTTTAAGGTTCAGTTTGCATCGTAGCGTGTTGGGTTTTATCCGAGTCAAGCCGGTTAGAGTAGAGCTTGAGAGAGGAGTAATACGAATCTCCGTAGAAGTTTGCAAGCGGGTAAGCCTGCGGGCGACGACGGCATGACGGGTGGGAGCGCGCGGGGACGGGCTCTTGTTATTACACCCTCTCACCTACGCAAGGAGTTTCTGCTCTGAGCCGTACTGTCGCACAAGATTAAGACGCTCCTTTACTGTTAACGCTCTGCTTTCCGTTCTACTGATTTTGAATAGCTTTATGCATGCCTTTAGTTTTTTGTTAGCTGACAACTTCATTTGTTACACTTGAAATAAATTTGAAATATTTATGTAGAGACAATATAAACAACTCTCGAAAATAATCCGCTTTTCATTGTTATTTTTTATAGACCTGCTGTAGGCTGTAGGAGGGGTTTTGTAACATCGAATCCTTTAATGGCGCCTAAATGATAATTAGCTATCTAATGACACAGTTCGATAGATAAAATAACTTGTCTGCTGAGAGACGGCCAAATTTATTCATTATCACCAAAAAGGTCAGCGGCACAAAATTAAATGGTGTCGAGAAGTATTTCTCACGATATCAATTCTACTATTTATACTATGGAAGTTTATAACGGCGACAAAAAAGATTTGGTTATTATGGTTGGTTGATTACTTGTAGACTGTTATCACTGTCATCATCACCCACACGGGGATATAATGGTTTATTTAATTACAATAGAGGTGTTAATGTATTTTCCTCGTTTGGTTTATTTAATTTAGAAAACGTATCCTAGATAAACAATGATAGTAGTTGAACAACATAATAAACATAAATGAAAAATGCTGGTCAAGGCTACTTATTGGCTACGACATAATAATCTACTTATTATAATTCAAATAAAAAAGAGTAACTTATACGTAAATCAACCAAACACTACCGTTAAACAAAGATACTAAAGTGTCAAAAGGCGAAAGGATAACGTAATCGTTTATTTCACGTTGTTACATTTCACCACTTCGGTTATAAATAAAAGTGCCGAAGAAAAGCCAGATAAGACGGCAGAGAAATAAGTTTAACCGAACGGGAGAAAGCATTATCATTGGCTGCGAGCGAGGAACAAAAGAAAATGGTAGAGAGCGAGCGTACGAGAGTACTTTATAGGCGCGTAAATATGTTTTATATCCCTCTACTGTCTGTTATACACTGGCGTGCCGCCGTCCCATCCCCCAGCGCCCATACCACCCCGCCAGGAGGGTTGCCTCGCTCTCGGAAATGCCGAGCTTTAATAAAACATATATTTTTCCGAGCGAGGAAAATACTGGGGAAACTCGCAATTTGTTCTTTCACTTTATGCTCGTTTACAAGACAAAACTGGAACATTCTAGAAACATTATGTTAATCACGTAGTTATGTTAGTTTATTATAATTGAATCGGTCATTTCAAAAACCTCATAAGTCACAGAATTAAAATTTTTCAGAAATCAATAAAAACTGTTTCATACACAAACACTTGAGTTTTAAAGGACGTGTTTATGTTTATTTTAGTAATTGAGTGATAATAAATTAAAATAGCATATAACCTTTCAGTTTATTAATAGAAATAATGAAAAAAGTCAGAAAAACAGTTTTTGACTTACGTTGTTTTAGCAAGGAATAGGTTTAGTGACATATAATTTAATCAAAAACATCGTAGTAATCATATTTTTTATTGCTTATAATTAAGAATTGCGTTTGAAAATAATCAGATTAACATTTTCGATACATTAATTTGTCATGTTTTAATATCTATATGGTACATAGTCATATTCTCCATCATTCTCATCTGGATTATTTTCAACATTTGCAGTTGGCCAGCTATAAATGTTGTTATAAAATGGCATATGCTCTTCCAAAATGCTATCTTGAACTTGTTTTAAACCGTCTATTTTTAATTATTATTATTATTAAAAGGGGAAGGAATGTATTGACTTAAGTTGTTTTCACCCAGAATACGCATCTACTTATGAGGAAGCATTTTCCGCAAAAAAACGCATTTTGGAAAAAATGTGACTTAAGTGGTTTTTGAAATGACCGATTCAATTGTACCTAGCTACTTATAGTTTATGAGAGCTCAGGTAAACCAAAACAATATAATCGAGGATAAGAGTTGCAGTTAGCACTAACAGCGTCAGATTAAAGCGCTAGTTAGTAGGTGTGAGAAGTCATAAAGCGAGTCGTGGGAGGGTTTATACACGGTTGATCGGCGGAGCTGTGACAGTGTAGTAGTTAATGGTGTTGCGGTGACCCTTATCTCGCGTGCCGCAGCGCCGTCGTGGGTGCCAGCGATTTATTGCGGTTCACGTGGGTACGCTACACCACACACAACACTCGACCCAACGACTTTAACGCTAATTATTATACCCTCTCAACTCCTCCCTTAATACCACCTATTATGTCTCTACATCTATATCGTACTTAATGTGTTTATTTTATATAACAAAAACTGCCTAAGGAAATCTCATAATTGCTGATTTAACTTACTTTCCGAATGCGATTTTTTCATTTCAAGGAAATGAAACAAAAAGAATTCCTTTTACGAATAAGCCAACTCTGGAAGATGATAAAATAGAAGTAGCGATTAAGATAATGTTGAAAACAAATTTATATTCCGATTCCGTGAAGTAGATTAAATTATTTTCTTGTTGCTTTCGAAACGAGTTTTATAAAAGTCGTAAGCGCCAGTGGAGTGAGCGGGTGCTACACCAAAATTAGTGCGTGTCGGAGGGAGAAGAAATATCTCCACCGCGGAGCGGCCGAGACTTCGTTCGTGCCATAAAATATTACGCCAAACGAAAGAAGCTCTTTCAATTAACCGAGGCAGGTTTGCGTAAGGCAAACCCTGCCAAGAGGCGCCCGGCTTTGGGATATATTTTTTCTTGTAGGATGTAAAATATTTTATGTGTATACTTAATATTACATACATTTATGCGGGTTGTGCAATCAGTGAATTATGCAGAAAACGAGAGAATATTATTTTCTACTCAAAAGAAATTTTACATAAATTCATTAAGTGCAAACATTCCATATTACCTTATCGTTACGTCAGAAAGAGCAACATTAAAATACTGTATTTAAATATTAAAGGATGATGTAGGAAACAAGAAAATTAATAAAAAATTGATAGTTAAATGTAGCTAGTTTTGGAATCTGCTCTTATATTTATTTATATCTTACCTACATACTATTTTAAATTTGTATGTAACATAAGGCGGTGTTGATAGGGGCTTGGCACCCGATCAGTATTCATGAGCTTATTAATGTGCTACGAGGAGCCTCCCCTTTCCCCTGGGCGACGAACGCGCACAGATTGTGCTCCCAGCGAGCTGCCGCCCGCTCTAATCGACCAGAAGTGATATGCCTACCAGATGAATGATGATGAGCATTTACACGCTACCTCACAATCCGCGTCAAATATCGACAAAAATGATAGTAATTCACAATCTTACCGTTAAACGTTATTTTTATGTCATCATCAAAATGCGTTAATGTAAGCGTTCATAATAAACCCCAATATTTTATTTTACATTACAATAAAGAAAATCTGGTACTTAGTACGAGTATTTATATTTCCTTACAGTATAAGACCGAACAAAAATAAACATTAAATGTCAAGCGATAAGTTTACACTATTAAGTATCTCAAGAAACAGAATTTGGCAACATGAAACGGAACGTTTATCTGTTTAACACTTGGTTTGTTTGACAACACAAAATCACTGTTTTATTCTATATATCTGTTTGTACCTACTTGTGTAATAAAAAGGTTTATTACCACTTCTTCATTAGTTACAGTATTTTTAATGTGGAAAAGAAAACTGAATATATATTTTAATTGATTGATTCACGTGGTTTTGTACGTAATACATGTTTAAATTACGTACTAGAATAATTTACTTAATCATTATAAACAAATAGCGGTAAATCTATTTTAAATGTCCAAGGCGATCAATGATTAATTTAATACGTAACAATGAATAATGTAATCCGTATAAATAAGGATACCAATACGAAATATGTTCTCACGACGAACAGAATGCGAAACCAATTAAAAAGAAACTAGTTTGGAAATGAAACGCGATACATTGCAAAATACGATAAGTTGTGGATTGGTCCGAGAGCTCGGTGCTTAAGGCGAGGTGTTATAATGACGCGTGCGCTGTTATCGCGGCCAGCCCAATAAATAATGTGGGCATGCTAGTTGCATTTGCCGTAAGCAGCGAGTTACGAGTGTGCTTCCTGGAGTCCGGAGCGGCTGCAGCATTCACCCCAAGAGGGCTGCCCTATCACTTTTATTATTTTATTACCAAAATTCTTATTACATTGAAAATAGAAGAAGTCAGTTAACGGTCGGTGTTTGTTCATAAAGAGTAATTAAAACACACAATTTATTTTCTGTAGCTTCATTTAAATGAAAACTCAACTAAACAAAAACTTTAAGCAACCAATATTTTCGCGTTTATTATATGTATTAACATTATGGATCGATACGATCATTTTAAAAACCATACAATTGATTGATTGTCAGGTTTCATAGGGCATACTGTCGATAGAACTTACTTAAATTCCTCCAGATTTACGCTACGTTATTCGAAATTATTACGTAGCTACTCTATGTAATAATTTCGAAGTTTAAGTAGAACAAAACATAAAATATTAAAGTAACTATGAAGCTACGTTATTCTAAACTACTACATAGTCTGTTTTACAAAATACCGATAGAGTCCGTCTCTGTAACACCAGTAGGCGTAGAGGGGAATAAAATTGACGTCTAATTTTAAAAGTTAATCTTGTGCAAATAACGTCTCAGCAGATATGAAAATATCTGGGATGCTAGCCCTAGCTAGGGGTGGTACGTTCGAGTGGCTGCATCGGCCGATGCCGACTCCCGTTACTGCTAAGCTAATAACAGAGTTTACTGTGCCCGGGGACTCGCTGAGATTCGTGTTCTAACTATTCATAAACTTACTATCTTATGGGTGCCAGATCAATACAATACTTAAGGGCTGGTTGTTTTTAACAAACCAAACCAATGAATGCAAAAAGTTTGATGGTATGATTATTCTAGTAATTTAAACATATTGAAACAAGTCTTACAATAAAGTGTTTATCTAAGTTTATTGCAAAAGACAGTATACCGACATTAATAGTCATTTAGCTTGGCTTTCACTACCAGATTATAAGAAAGACGAACAGTTTTTGAACAATTGGAGAATTCCTATGTCAAGCAGTGGACTGCGAAGGGCTGTTGATTGATTGAACAGTTTTTATTAGTATGTATTAAAATCTCTTAACAATCTCTTATTTCCCTTAAACTTAAAACCGGTGTAAGCAAAGCTTAATAGAAATTTAAATAGACAATAATTGCGTTTTACGTCAAAGTTTCGTAGCTCTTAAATAAGTTATAACTCGCAAACATTTCCTGTGTAACAACAAAGCAGATGTAAATTAATAATGATAGAAGTTACTAATGTTTTGTTATGGCAAGTAAATTCAATGTGAAACACGGCGGGTTGACGTTGTCAAGAGCAGTGCAACGGAAGCGTCTACGTAATTAGCCGAAAGCGACCGGATTTGCATATCAAAGTGGAGGCATAATTGAACCCGGAGTGCAAATAGCCCGAGTGGAATAGGATCGAGTTAGTGGCGCTCTCCGAATGTAGCAATCGCTGGCCGCCCTCGCTACCTCACACGCTCGCACTTCTCAAGGATATTACAAACGTAACTAGAGGACCAAAAGAGCAACTTACCTACTATACACATCCTCCTAACTTGGTCTTATTTGCATAACATAACTTTTTCAGACATTTTACGTAAATGATCTTTAAAATGTTTTATTTGGCTTTACACTGATGAAAACTATGTCAGTTATGGTAACTGGTATAGTACGGTAACTTGATATGGATAAACCTAATAATATACAGATATCTACGCAAACGAAGCCGCGGGCAAAAGATTGTATTATTTGAAAACAAGACTAACATCTTGTACGATATTCCCCGCTACCGCTTAACCAGCGGTTGGTGTTAAGTATAAGCGAATCGCTGCGCCCCTTCCGGCAAGCTCTCCCAGTGTAATTTAATTAATCGACTACGGTACAACAGCGTAGCTGAAACTGATTTCCTCCTCAGATATCCATTTACTGGCTTTATTGTGCCACTCAACTTCTAATTTGATTATATTTAAGGATGGATGTTCTATTAAACATTTATTAAGTACCTAATCATATTACAATAGTAACATGTACTAACACACTATTGATAGGATAACATTTATGGGGAAATCGACATTGAATATTCTCCATATGTAATCAATTGAAATTACGGCATACACACACACACACAAACATCTATATGTACGTGAACTAGTAAGGTTTAAAGACATTTTCATTAAAATAATATATTCAAGAACAATTACCGTTAACCAACATCAGAATGTGTTTAAACACGTCCCTAATCTCGGAATCTCATTTGGCGAAGTGATCTTTGGTCTTGATACTTATGCGTGAAATGCAAAATTATTGCCGGGTTTATCGCGATTTCCCACGAGAGCCGAGGCCACAATTTCCTTACCCGCAGCGAGCAAGGTAAAGGCATTTACATACGAAAACTTTGACGTCTGAAACTCATTTAAAATCTGGTATTCTATTCAGCGTTGCGGGATGGATTGCTTAATAAAATACTTTCATACTTAAACGTTCTCTCGGTAGGGAGAATTGTGAGATAGAGGGTGGGGTGTTTCAGACGGAGTCGGCAGCGAAGCGGCCAGATAATTAGATTAAGGGGAACGTGGACGAGCTCGGGTTGTGGGTGCTCACGAACAATACTATCAATCTTTAAAGCTTTCGGATTTGCACGAATGCTGCCGCTGATGGTACTCAAATATAGTCTTCGATCCTATTTATTAGTGTTGTTGGTTCTTTATTATACATATGGATCAAAATAATAATGTAACAAGTACATAATTGAATTTTTAAAGTATAGTAAATCTTATTTAATAATTTTGTTCGTTCTATGATCTTGTAAAGAATCTTGATATATTATGATTTAAAATAGATAAAGAATTTTATTATGATTATAATAACAGCTAAAGAAAATTGAATCTACGTACCTATATTCTTATTTCGAATCGTCCATTGAAATGTACTAGTATATAAATGCGATAAGAAATGATGTCTATAATAAATTTGTTAATTTCTGCAATGATTTCAAATAACAATTTCCAGTGATGTTACGAAGACTTTAAAGCTAATGAAATGTTTATTTCCAGTAATAGAGTACAATCGTTCCATGTAATAAAAGGTTTGACCCAAATCGTATTTTCAACCCTTATTATCATGCCATGGAAATGTCACTGAGAAACGTAGTGTAATGTATTTAATTACGGGCACTTCCAGACTGCGCCAATCTAGTAATTACGGAACAGAGCGGCGGCGCATAATCAGCGCCCTTTGCGCCACGCGCTGGGCCGCTTCAAGCTCAAACTCTGCCCGCTTTTGACTCGCATTTCACAACCTGTTGACGAGTTAGTTAAGCCTCTACAGCGCGTACGGTCCGAGTACAAAGAGCAACTGCCATTCAAAGATCTTCAACGTAGATTCATTTCGTCAATCGTAAATCAGTACTTCTTTCAGTATATTACTAAGCTTTGGTCAGACGTTCCTATAAACTTTATAGTATAAAGTGAAGCAATTTTTTTTTAAATATCAGACAACATCACATCAAGATCCCAAAGTAACCTAGTATGAGCTGTACGAGCATAACGACTTGTGTTATCAGTATTAGAACAACAAAAGTACGACAAATAGCAACAACTTTAATTCAAATACCCAGACACGGAACAAACGCAAATACCTATACACAACACGAATGTTTGTACGGGTGGCAATCGGAACATACGGCCCTTTGGATTAGGTAGGGATTACTACCTAAATAAGTCACCGGGTCAGTCAGAACGTATTCAATGTAGACATAAATTATAGTTAAATTGATGCTTCAAGTGTATTAGCGCAAACAAACACAATCCAATTAGAGATAGACTAAGCTAACTAAACAATTTGTAAACAGGTGCGGAGGACGCCGCGTCTCGCCCCGCGAGATTAATCACTGCGACGAGTCCGGCCGGGTAATAAACCGGGAACGAACAACTTCGCTACTTACATTACACGGACATTTATTTCCAGAGCTCTGTTTCAACTTTTCCAACTCTCAAAGAGGCGAAGAGTTGGGACTGGTTTTAATTAATTTACGTGATTCGCATATCGCACGGAAGACACCAGACGCGAGCATGAAAAATTGTCTCTGAGACCACTGTATATCATTCGAAACTATATACAATCCTATTCACTCACCTACTTCCATTTATGATTAATAAAAATCTATGAAAGTTATTAAAGTACTTGCCTTATCGTCGTCGCCTTCACTATCACACTGCAAAAAAAGAAAACCGCATTGTTAATTACCTAGTCAAAGACAACTTTTCATCAACAATTATATAAAATATATTAAGATGGTGCACACACATGCATAAAACGAAAATAATCCGCAATATTAGATCACTGTTCAAACATTTTCTAAAGAAGCGATTCAAATAATCCCACGCACACCTGAGTAAGAAGCTGTGTATTACATTATTGCTCATTATTCTGCCACTATTTGTTAAGACCAGTACGATATTAAGTAATATAGGTATCTAAAATAAGAAAATATTTTTTATTTATTATATGGAAATACTTATTTATGGACTCTTCACCATGTTGTTAGAAATTAATATTTAGTAGGTAAAGCTCTTGCTGTTCTGTTTATTTTAAAAATGAATTTAATCTTTTGTGATGGTAACAGAGTTGCTTCAGGAGACATGACTTTGTATACTTTGTATGTAACTGAATACGTTGCTTTCTACTTTTAAACATAATTTGTCGCCGCTTATAAATTACTAATATTTACAATGTAAACTTCATAAATGGTAACTACCAATATTATGCACTCAAGTAATATACCATATGGAAGGACATGAACATGTTCACTTTCTCATCATTACAAAAATATCATAAACCATCTTCAGCAAAGTACAATTCACAAGGGAGAAAGAAAAAGACTATCATCGTATCATAAATCGACGAATACGTTACAACATATTTACGAGGTAAGTTCGCGCCGGGGGAAACAACAAGGGATCAGGCTGAGATATTACAATTTCAAATAAATACAGAACATGAAGTATTCAGGGCGGGCTCAGGTAATGTTATGTAGTACGGAGCGGCACCACCTCGACAAATCTCGTGATTTAGCTGCGATACGCGCCGAATATCGAACAGGCTCTATGTGTGTTGCGTGATCAGGGTAAATTTGCACACGATAATCGAAAATTATAGCTATTACACGATTTAGGAGGCATAATGTTAATATTGAAAAATAAATAAGATAAGAGCCATGCAGTGCCTGAAGTAAACGGTCTAGGGAGACAGCAAGCGTAATGTAATGATTGTGCAAGACATGCCGATGGAAGTCTGCACTATAAACAAGGACAACATTGAGTATACTCACGATATAGCCTTTTCCGGAACTACAGCGGCTACTGGCCTGTAGGCAGGAGAGAGAAAGCGAACACATGAGTGGAGTGACTGGGGAGGTGAAGACTATCCCATCTCACCCTTGAATCCTACTAATCCGGCTTTAATTTGGTATGTCATTGTCGTACTTACGTACGATAACATACACTTTTGATCCAGCGGGTGAGACGAGAAAAGTAGCAACGAAAAGAAGACAACATTATTGCGCATTTTGTTTTTCTATCTAACAATCATTCATTACGTATACAACATTTAGTGATTTCTTTTAAAATGTCATGCACCTCTGCATATGGAATCGATCGTCCATATAACGTTCTCACAAAAGCAGGAAATATTATTTTTGATCGGTAGGTAGGTGATCTAATCTATTTGCATAAATAGGACAATAAGCACAATGTAAATATAAACATCCTTTGTCAATCAGTTTCAGTAACAGCAAAAGCGAAACTTTGTACGGGTGTGATGATTTGTAGGATACTTTGAAGTGTTTCAAAACAGGTGGAAGATTGAAATAATGTGTAAGCGTATACTTACGTCACTGAGGCGATCCCGGGAAGAGTCAGGATCGCGAGGTGCTACCGAACTTCCCGTGAGGCGTTCTGATGCCCGACCACTGTCATCCGACGTTCCAGCGTCTTGAAGCAGCGTAATACCCTACAAAATTAAACGCAAAACTTAAATATTACATTACGCTAAATCGATGACACATTACCGACCATTGTAAACTTTGTATTTTTATAATTGAGTAATTTTAAAGCCGCGGAGAAATTTTAAGTGCTCCATGTTCAATCATATTAAAAGTTGCTGCAGGAACCTTTTTGTACGGGATCCCAAAATTGAGCGGTAACTACGATATAAGTAAACTTGATAAGACGGGTTGGAAAGTTAGGGTGAGCACGGGACGCGAAAAGTAACCCATAACGTAACGTGCCCCGGGCCTGACAATAAAAAGAGTTTTCCATTTATCACATTTCGCGTCTATTTTACGGTAAGGTTCGAAAGGCGCGCTCGAGCGGGGGAAGCGGCTGTGATGCTCAGCGATGAGCGCTCTCCGGACGGGTAAAAGAAAATAAAACGAGAATAACTCCTCTGTAAATGGATAACTCCACGACCGCCCTCGCTCAATGAACTTCCACGTTATTATTACTCGAGAAGTTTGCAACCAATTTGATTTGGCACTCATTTTATGGATAATAAAAATGAATCGCAAAGACGACTCAGCATTTTATGTGTATAAGATACGATTATTATGATTTTACATTGTTGAACTGATGTGTACTACAATTTATGTAATAAACTAGTATGTCAATGCAGAATTCTCCTTGGCCGATATATAACTTAGCAGTTATGAACTATTTACTTAATTGTTCTTTATTCTGTTTATTTATTTCGTGTAAACGTTAGTATATTAAAACATGCTAATATGTATTGTTTGTGGAGTATGTATTGTCTTCTTTTTTAAACAAGTTGGATGTTACTGTACATGTGATAATCATATAGGACGATTAAATTTGTTTGTGTAGGTACCTATTCTATATTTGTATTGGTTAAAAAAGGTAAAATACTATAATTTCAAATGATCCAAATACGGGCTAAGTTTGCATATTATCATAGTACTTTAAAATATTTCTGTCCCCAAAACAAGAAAAAGGAAAAGAATATACGAAAAATTACAAACAATAGCTTTAACCAATATTGTTTTTATACACACACCGAGTACAAAAGCTCAACTTGATCACAAAATGAGAATAGCGTTGTTTCACAATTTAAAAATTCCGTTCAAGTCGCTCTATGAGTGTAGAGGCCATTATTCGCAGCCGGTTTAGATTTGAATAAATGTTGTTGGTTCCGGGAATGGTCGTCGACCGGAACAAAATCTCCGAAAAGCTCTGTGCTGCGATTCCCGCACATAAACCGCGAATTATTCACGCTCGCATTGTCCGCTCTTTTGAAATGAATAAACTCATATTAATAATGAACAATGTTGCAACCTCGTAACTCCATAAAGACATCATAACAATCCCTCGCTAATAGCATCTTAAGTAGACGACTTGAAAGGATAATAAAAGTTGAATACTTCCGTATCCCCATAACGGAGTACAATAAGACATACGTGCACGATTATGTCCCCGTTCCTAATAAAAGGGATCGCTTTCCGACCCTTTACATAGATAAACGAGTGGATCGGAGTCGCACATATCAATTTAATCCGTGGCGCGTAGGCAAGTAAGATCCCTCTAATCCCGTACGGGTTGTGTCGCGCGGGGATGTAGCGCCGGATGTTACCACATAATTACTTTCACTCATTACAGTTCGCTCCAATTATAATGGACTTTCGTGGGACTTTGTCGTCCAAATACTGGGACGATTGCTAATGACTTATTTTTTTTCTAAGAATTGTACACATCTATCCCAATCTGTGCAGTGTGCACAATAAAAATATCGATCTATCGCAGGTCTCAGCTGAATACCCATTTAATAGATATTTATTTACAAAATTACCAGGCAGTTACTAGTTAGTCGTTCCACTCTGGCATACTAAGGAAATTTATGATTTATCATATTCGATATCACTTTTAGTACCATAAACAAAGAAAATGATAATTGGCACGAGTAGTTAATATCGCTGGTGAGTGTGGTCAATTATGCGGGCTAGTGAATCGTTTCTTTATGACAATGGTATTCAGTTGTTCTGTGGAGCGCTGGCAGGCGGGTGGTGGCGGGCGGCGGTCGTGCGGCATGCCCGACTGGCGACACAACCGCTAATTGAAACAACGACCGCGGCCAAACATTACTTATTCATGAGAAGTCCATATGGCGGCAAAACGTGACCGACCAGATAAATCATTCAATTACATTTTTCATAAACATAGGTATGTATGTTATGTATATTGGTCCGAAAGAAGCTGAATACCGATCAGGTGCAGGGAACAGTAATATGAACGAACCTTTATGTTCTGTATTCATTTCTATACATATTGCCAGTCGCCGGCCGGTCTATCCGGTTGTTTACTTGTTTACGTAGAGAATTTAGTGTTCCTATCGCTTATTTATTTACAACCAGTAATAAATCTTAGGATACAAGATAAGTGTCGCAATCTAGACGCTTATTTATCAGTATCTAGTTAGAAGTGGGAGACGTAGATCGGCGAGCGAGTAGCGCTCGGCAGCGAGGTGGCGGTGGCAGACAGGGTGCGGTGTTGTTAAGTAGCGCGTTGCATAATTTATTTTATGTCGTGGCACGTTACACCCTTGTTGGAACTTATCTGCGATGTCGGAACCTTGTTATAATTACTATGCATTAAATGAATACATAAACAGGTATATGAACCGTGTATGAGTAATTATATCCATTTGTAGTATAAGTAATATAGTCAAGAACAAAATACTGATTTTAACTCGATCGGGCTATTGTACGCTAAATCCTAAATTCCAGTGAGTGTAACTAGGTACCGATGCAAAGAGGATTTCAAATACATAATACATTCGAGCCGTGCTCTCGTAAGCCGAGCGTACGCCATCACACTGAATCAATCAGATCCGTCGCCGACATCAAGCGGTGTTAGCTCGCGGCATTTCCAAATGGAATTTCGCGACAGACCGCTCTCAGATTAATATGGTATGGCCACGTCGAACGAATGGAACTGTGATTGAATTAACATTTCTACGGCGTAGCCCTGGTCACGTACCGATTACCAATTAGTATGTTGTCTTGCGCCTCGCTACCAGACGACCATGATTTGTGTTAGGTTAAGCTCTGTCTCGACGTTTTTAGTGCCTGTTTTATACACATTTGTCTATATCAGTAGGTAAACAGCCAAGTATCCAATGCGAAGAGGAGAGGTCTTGAATGAAAAATCAAAAGATCTGAACATTGTTAAATAAAGGTATGTACCTAAATTAATAAAACGTTTTGGTTAGTTACTTCGGGTAGCTGAGCCAGCGCAGTAAGTAAGTAATAGGATGTTAAATCTATAAAGATTGAAGACATTGATGACATAGTCACGATTCCCCAGGCCACACATTGTTATATCAAAACCAACGGGTGTGTATACGACCAAAATAAAAGAATTCAATACTTCAGTTCCTTGGTTAATTGCACAATTTGTAGGTAATTATAGGTAAGCCTAACTAATTGAAATTCAAATCTAAATGATTATTCTTTCATTGTTGATGATGATTTTATTACCTATGTGATAAAGTGACAACATTTCAATGAAATAATACAACCAATAACATTAACATAAGAATGAATACGAGCCCTTAAAATACATTATGATCATAATTATATTTGTTCCCGTCCAAAGGACAAAGTAAATTGCTGTTAAATTGGGAACCACAGGCGAATTTTCAATTAACTTCCAATACTAGATGATAAATTCATTTTGATACACGTTATTTATCATTTAATATATTAATGAGAGGAGAGTTTTTTAAAAATACATTTCGAAATTTAATACAAAATGCATGTAACATGGAATCTTGTTCTATTGGTCAACTTAAAAGACGTTCGTCCCACTTTCTGAAAACATGTAACTTAAAGGAGAGGCAAGTAAACTGCAATATCGGCCGGAACATATGAATAAAAAATATTTGGCGGCGGCAGCAGTGTCGGTTCTGTGGCGGCTCGCCAGCTTTCCACAGACACAATAAGGATGCGGCTTCTGTCGAAAGCAATCTGTGTTCACCACAACCAATTTTATAGGAACGTACAAACATTTACTAGATATTTCAACACTGTAGAAGCAAATTCAATCTCAGCAATTTTATTTTCTTATGATTGTTATCGGTAGACTTTTTTTACAGAATTCCACGTGTTTCATTGTAGTCAAATTTACAAAAACAAACAACGGTAAAATAAGCGTACCTATTAATTCGCCCACTAAGGTATACATTATAATAAGTATTATAATACAATATAATATCTAAGTAGATCTAGACAAGCGGGAGCGTGTCAGCCAAGTTCCATAAGTATGTTGTAAGACTCCTTGAATACCATGGTAATAATATATATTTGTATCTAAGTTATTGTTTTTAATTTTAATGATCATGTTTTTTGTTCTAAATTAGTAAGCTTAAGGTTAAATTAAGTGCTGTAGACGGTTAAGAAGAATTTTGCTTGCTTCTGAAGTCGGCGTAACTTAATGATCGCGTACGGCGCACCGGGAGGCTATATTCTATTCGACGGCAAATTGAATCTGCGAAGAGCTATTAGCCGACACCGCAGCGGCAACGGGCTCCCAGCTCGTGCCAAACGATCGTGCTCATTCCTCGCTTGATATTGTTAAAGGTGTGATACAGTCGGTAAACTGCAAGGTATTCGAACCGAACAAATAATAACTATCGATATTGTCCGACATTGCAATAACAACGTCGAGCTTGTAAATACATAAATATAAATTTAGACTTAAGTGGTGTAAAATAAATTTAGTTTGTCAAAATTACTAAGGCTAGCGTTACACACTAAGTTACTGTCATTCATGTAAACTGTGGTTGACTTGACGAACGATACGAATAACTATCTTCCGTCACCATGGCATTTGTAACAGTGCCGAAATAATAAATATCGGAACCTCAAATTAAATAAACGGTACATATTCCGTAATAAGTAGTAATTCCAACCATACCATCTACGGACTCTGAATATAAATGTCATGTCTGATACTAGTATAGATTTCTGTACTTATTCTATTCAAACTACAATTGAGGCAGGTAGAAGTAAACATCGAACAGACGCGCTCTTCCGTCGGACCGTTTGATATTGAAGTCGGCATAATTTATTCTTTCGTCGTCGGAGCAAGATTTTCCGCTTTATTCGAGCAGTACGACCGGCGGGAGGCAAATTGGATGGGATTGCGACATATCTTGGCTGGCGGCGAACTGTCGAAATGCACGGGGGAGCACAGAGGGTAAACTGCTCGCATTCCGCAAAGAGTGTTCCTTTCGTATGCAGAGAAATATGAACCTATTTAAGAGTTAAGTGTAAACTTCTGGAAACTGAACTGCTCAAACGCAGAATATCGTGTTCGAAATTTAACTTTATGCATAGTCAATGTTATTCTTTAGTTAGATGTAATGACGAAGAGACACATCTACTTATATGTAAAGTCGATCCGCATTTAATTTACATACATTAGAGCTTATTATTTTCCACGGTCACAAAGACGTGTCAGTAATATTATTAATCTATACATAACCATTATTTTTGAACTAATGAAAAACTAATTTTAAAGAACGAGTGGATTAATCAATGTCTAATCATTAAACTGTTTTTGATGAATTTTGGAAGTAGGTAGTTTGCTCTATTCAAGGTACTCTTTCAAAAGAAATGCTTTGGATCAAATAGCCAAAATACTAGCGGGCGTACTGCGGGAGCAATTTTATAAATAGAAAAAAAAAGAACTGGTACAGCCCTGAACATTAGCATAATGAATATGTCAATTAAAATATGTGTGTTAACATTATAATAATGTCACGGTGTAAATATTTCATATGACGGATGAAAAACAAGCTTAAAATCAAGCCACAATAAGGATAAATAATAAAAAGCCTTAATTAAAAATACCGCACCAGAGGAAGGGCCGTGCCGTGAGCGACGTGCTAACCAAATAAAGCTTTCATGACGGCCAATATTGAGCTGAAATCCGCTGCCCTGATGGCCAGCTCTCTCGGCCGACCGTTTAATAATATCGCGATGCGATAGGAAGCCAGCATAGCCGATTATCTTTCACAGAATTCCTACTCACTAATTAATTTTACAATCTTCCTAATCTGTTGATCCCCTGTAGATAGAAGTAATCCAATTTGGTATGGGTTTCTAACTTGTTTGAATCTTACATATTGTTCTTTAAATTCAATCATTTATGATTGGTTTGTTAAGTCGTATGTAAGTTTCTAAGCCCGTTAATGTATTATGTCAATAAATCCATTATAGTACGTTATGATTCTATTACACATAAACCGCAGGTTGTACAAAACAAGAGAAAAGCCAACAGCCTATTTACTAATCCAAAGCGTTTTGTAAAAAGACGGCGCGTCTCCGATTTAACAAAAATGGTAAAAGGCTGAGGATAAATAACGGCAACCACCTCGAATCGTGCTCTCCCGCATTTTGCTTTAATATCGCGCCGAGTGCACGCTCCGGCTATCCGCATCTCGTCCTCGCCAGCTTTGCGAGATCCGAGTGCATTGTGATTCACTTCCGTCTTACTACTTTCGCCGCAATCAAGGAGTCGTATTAAAACAACGACCCGCTTGTTCAGAATACTTTGGGAGTTAGTTCATATTTTAAAAATCGGGAATATTCTGTCGGGAAAGGTATTTGTTACATTTTCCATTATGTAGTATTTTTTGATGGTAGTTATATATCTATAAAGCTAACTTGCGTTTTTTTGACTGGTTATTATACACTACCAAGTACTTGTCAATGTCAACAGTTAGAACAGAGTCAATTTATTTTTTAAATAACTTACATTTTCAACTTACCAACATAATATCTGGAATCAATAGTCCAGATTGAATACCAACGATTTTACCTTTCGTTACATGGAAAAGCAATGAATTTTTAGACTAGGGTTATTAAATATTGAAATGACTTTTATTGTTTTATATCATTCTGCAGGTTATAATAGTTTAGTAAACGGCTCGAGATGAGTAAATAGTTCGCATTTCATGCGTGTTGTTTTAGCATCCCGGTCGGAGATGAGCCGAGTCGCGTTGACAAGGCGACTGGCAGTTTGCGTACATTTTATGCGAGAAAGCGAAGCCCGGAAGAGGCGCGCCGATAGCTCACGGATTTAGACTCGCTGCATTTAGACGTGTGAGATCACCCGGCGCATTAATGTTTAGTACGAAATGCGTGGTGGAACGTATTTGTTACGTCTAAAGACGGACAGTTTTAAGAAAAATATATATTTTTAGAGGCTGGTTGGTAGTGGTTTTCAAAGTGTTGCAGTAATTTTGACACGACTGAAGTAATATAATGGAACTACAACTTACATGAGAGTTGACGTTGTTGGGCGGGTGATTGCGCGCCGCGTCCGCTGCCAAAGCCGCCAGTGGCAACCGTGGCTTTGTTGAAAGTGAGTTGGTACGAGGTGAGGAAGCACATTTTACAGCAGCCTGTGAACAATACAAACAAATACAATGAGTATACGTTCATACTACTATGAAGACGATCTACAATACAAAAGCACACAAGCGGTTGTCTTTTCCGACTAATCATCATCTACCCAAGGTCATTGGAGAGTTTAAATCAAACAACGAACATCTGTTTATGAAATATGTAGCGTCAAATAAAGGATACCTATCCGTCTACAAAAATAAACTGGGAACACTTAGCATTTTCAAACAACACTTTGATACTCAAATTGCTGTCCCAACGTCCGGGCGCTGAAAGTTTATATTGTCTAAATACGAAGAAGGGAAAATTTCTCGAGAGATTAAATTGTCACAGGTTTTACTTGCAAAAGAAACATCACGGTTTCAAGAAAAACATTTCCTTCTAATCTAGGACACGTTTTCTTCAGAGATCCTATAATTTAGCTAAATGAGCTGAGAGCGGCTGCCTCAACTCATCTACTTCCACTATAAACTTGCCAGCATTCTCGGATCGTTGAGAAGCGCACGAATTTTCCAGTCTAAGTTAGTGATATTATGGTCCCACTTAATCATACTTAGTCCCGTCCGTTTGGCTGACTATGCATGAGACTCGAGACGCGAGAACGTACTAAGTACCTAACTAGCTTCTCGTTTAGGAGCTTTGCATGTTATGTAGCGGTAAAGAACTTGTAAACCTCGCTGACTAGTTGAGTAGATAAAGTAAACATTTACCGCCTAGTAAGTTATCTTATAAATCACTTCCATTGCCAATAAGTGTAATAAAAAGCACGAAAGAAGCACCCATAATGTAAGAAGTGCTTGCAACAA
The DNA here is from genome assembly GCA_031163375.1 of Conogethes punctiferalis. Taxonomy (NCBI): domain Eukaryota; kingdom Metazoa; phylum Arthropoda; class Insecta; order Lepidoptera; family Crambidae; genus Conogethes; species Conogethes punctiferalis. The sequence continues at coordinate 9,041,214 of CM062091.1, forward strand.
TAGTTTACTAATTCTGCCTACTTAGAGCCGCATTATTTTAAGGGATATAAGTTTGTTCGTACATAGTTTTATTTCCTTATTAAATAAGTGGACATAACGAATTTTTCAATATGTTGATATAATATAAAATTGTTAACAGCCGCGTCATTTTTTTTCACGCCGGGGATTGCTTAATACATAACAATATAACGTAATTACGATGATGATGACAGTAAAGTTTTACCAAAAATAAAGTAAAGTTTCAGTTTGACCATTATTAATTTTATTAATACAAGCATTATGTTTAGATACCAAAAGTAACACGAGACACACTAAAATATGCTGAATGGTGAGGCGAAAGATGTACTCATGTTTTTTAAATAGATTAAATTTCTAGTGACTTTATTAAATATTTTTATAAGCCAAAAACCCCGAAATAAAGCATTTAAAGGGTTATATTTATACAGCAAGATATAGGAGCAAACTTAGTCTATTTGCACTTTGTTTTAAGCTACCTTGCCAGTCAAAACCGAGTAACGTAATAAAGAAGAAAATATTTAATTTGTATTAGTCAGGACCAGAATAAGGTACTCTCAAATTTAAAGCGTACACGGTTTTTTAATATGTTCTCTACTCTAACAAATACTGGCGAGTTTGCTAAAAATATACCAATTAAATTTCGGAGGGGTGATAACACGTGACCACCTAGGGAGTAGCGCAAACAAGGGCCCCTACTGACACATTTTTGAATCAGTGTTATACAAAAATTCGTCGTCCGCTTGGGACGAGGGGAGAAGCAAAGCGCCCAGGGGGATGAGCAGGGGTGCTATTACCATAACCATTATGCTATATTCCATGCCACGGACACGACAACTGAACTAAACGGCAGATGCTGCCGCTTGTAAGATCGTGCAATAAAAACTGATTCCAGCACCTCTGACAAATATTTAAAGAAAAAGTTTAATTAACACGACATAAAAAATCAAAAAGGGATTACAGAATCACAATAAAAGGTACTGACGATTAAAAATGTTTTTGAATACATTTGGTGGAGGCTTTATATTTGAAAGAAAGTAAGTAATAACACGGGTCAACAAAGTTTTGTAACAAGAAAGGTGCTTGCTAATTTTAAATAACCTACCTATCCTCATTTTATTACCATATTTATTTTGATTCCATCAGGTCTAGTTTTCATGTTACAGCTACTACCCAAAAATTAATCATCTTTGTTTCCCTTACGTATTAATAAAAAATAAATAAATTTAAAACTTAAATTATAAATATTTTCGCTGAAAATACATTGTCTTTATACTTATTCTTAATATTTAGGCGCCCTCAGCCATGAATACAGTGAAAGACTTCACCAAAACATCTCTATCATAGACGATATCTCTATCTAACGATATCAGAGAAAATAGAGCCCATGTATGATAGCGAATTAGATGAACATTAAAACGAGACGTCCCTGTACCAAAATACCAATGAAAATCTTAAAGTAAATTCATATTAATGTTGCAATAATCTGAAGAACTTCTGAAGAACTAAAACTGAAGAATTCTTACTTATTGATAAAAATTCAACATTTGTTACCGTATTATAAAAAAATATTTGTATTATAAGCAGATTAATTTCATTTTATTTCTAGTATCCATATTCTTGTCTTAAAAATAATTGGATAAAAGTTTTCATGTTACATGCAAAAGTTGTTTCTTGTTGACTAGTGTAACTTATTGATGGTACGTTGGGTGCACGAACAAGATATATTTGTATAATATCTTATAGATCCATTATCAACAAAGTTTTACCTACGCTAGACTGATGATCCGAGATACTTGATATTATTACAATGGAGCTATTAACCGTTTGACTACTTCAGATATTCAGATTACATTATTTAGGTATAATAAATTAGTAATCAACCATTTCGTATTAATAATAAACATTTGAATGGCTCAGCCCTAAGGCTACAATTTTTTTGACATAACCCTTCGCCCTCTATTAATAAACGCGAGGGAGTGGCATAGATTGTCGTGTAGATAGCGATAGAACCGGCTTTTAAACAAGGCATTTAGCGCGCAACAAATTATTTTATTTAAGGTATCATCTGTGGTGCTTCTGTACTACAGGTGTTGCCGTGACCGCCGCCCAATATGAATAAATAATAACAATAAACTATGTCCCGAGCTAAACGGACGATAACTCACACGCTTTGTAAACATTACAGACATTTTAACAGACAATAGGTAAATTAAAAGCGTGCCGGCGAACAAACTGTTACACCCCTTAATTTGTAATTTAAATACGTTCAAAATAACCTGATTTTAATGTATGTATTTAAATATATGAATAATATCTGTTCCATTCGCTGTGAAAGAGAAAAATTTTCAAGTTTACATTTGCTGCTACATATCACTTTAACAACGAGGTTTAACTAACTGCCGTTATGCCACGTTAGTTTCATGAACAACCTTATCCAAATAAGAGCTTACAATTTAAGTACAAGTTAATCGACATAGGTATTATATGGGCCCCTTAAATAAATAAAGGGAAAACGCAAACTCCATTTTATAAGGTATAAATCTCTTTAGGACTGCGACGAAAGCAAATTCTCTCGAGAACTTTATGTGACTTCCACCGAAGATTTTATACAATTCATTTCAGTCTCATAAAAAAGTTATCACGAATTCGCAGAATCGGGCGGCTATTTTTCTGCCGGCGGCGGGCGGGAGGTGCTCCCTGTGGGAAAAGGAGCTTAATTCTAGACGCCTCTAACCATAACATTATTTTCGGTGAGCGTGTATTGGGTACCTGTCTTGTCTTTTCAATAATGAATGTTTGCCAAGTTTCACACTTCTCACAATAATTAAGCAATCAATCTTTGACGTAAAATCATGTCTTGGATCAGTCACTTTATCATCCATCAGACGGCCAGCTGATTTCAAGATACATATACACACATAATATTTATTCTTACAATTGACGCACACACAAGCATTTAGCTTGTTTGCTTTTTTACTGATATTAACATATCTTAAAACAATAACATTACGACTAAAATTTCTTTGATGATAATGATCAAGATTTGTGATACTATAAATATTTAGTCCATTAACAAGTTGTGATTGCATATAAATGTTTTAGGGCGTGTTTACAAGACGACTTCAAATAATTAGCATCGGTCAATAACTCAGTGGGCCGCGAGGTAATAATCGTCTACCTACGCCACAAAGTGGTCACACCTCGGCGCGCGGCAGCCCGCTACCGACAACGGTCATTTGCTGTAATTGCTTCACCAACAACAAATTAATCACTAATGTGACAACATCGATACCACCATTATGAAGATTAATACATGATTAAAGGATATTTGTTATTATCAATCGGTAAACTCATCAACGGTATCTATATTTTATATTAGGTGATAGAAAAGTTAACAGGTTGTAAGTAGGTATACAAACCCATGACTGATAAGTGCCTACTTTCGACGTAATATGTATGTGTACATCGATGTTTCTTTTTTAAATAAAAGTAAACCAATAAGAAAGAACTAGTTGTGCACTGATAAATAAATTGGAATGTGATTTGTAATCGTCATTATTAGACAGCTTATTGTTAATCGAATTATTCGATACACAATCTTTAATAGATAAATATTGCGTAGTTTAGGAAATACATACAACAAATTAAAATTACCGCTCTCGATCGACCGGGACCGCTTTATTTGTTGTCCCGATGCGTGGGAGAGCACTCGATTAATCGCTGACTATGTTACCATTAATAACAAGTAACAACTACTTTTCCAGTTGACAAAGGGATTTCCCGAATTCCCACAGCACTAAATATTTTTTTAGATTATCTAATCTAATAAACAATTTTTTTTTTTATTTAAAATTAAGTGTAATTTCTTTTTTATTTATTTGAGTTCGTATTTCGACCGTATTTTTATTAAGACATATGTCGGTACGGGTTACCTGGTTTTGGTTTTAGAAGGTTTAATTTAACATGTACATATTACTTATTTATTTACTGGACAAAATAGAAAAAAAGGAGAAATTAATGCTATGATCAATGTTTTAATAGTCAAGCTTTAGATCCCCTTTAAATTTCTAGACTTAACAAAGTTATGTAAACTTCAGAGTTGATCGGCGTTGGTGCGCACCAAATTGCATTTTGTTTTTAATCTGAGGATAGCCGCGGGCGCAGGCGCGAACTTCAATTTTCCCGAGCTGTTTAATTAACGACACGGCGGCGGGTCATTAATTAAGTCATCAGACAAGCCTGTGCTGGTGGTAATGGACGATAAAAAATAAACATAACAATCAGTCAAAGGAATTAACGCCGGGAAAGTTATGTTTTGTTATTGTAACGTACACAAGTAGTAGCCGACAATCGATTCTTTGTATACCTACCGCAAAACTCAATAGTAATTAATTCTGAACTATGACTTTGAAATACTATTTTCGCAAATAAATAACACAGCCACTTGTCAACCACATAGGTATTTAATTAGACACTAGACAGATGGATATTGCTTACTGCAAATAAAACTATTGACTTATAAAGGCTAATTTTAGGGGCACAAATAGAAAAAAGTCTCAACTAAGAACCTTAAATATATTTTTGTTCTATTTTTTGTAACAAAAACAGACACGAGTTCATTAGTTAAGATTAGTATAGATTAATAGTCATTTTAGGTATTAAAATCTAACACAAGTACATAAATCTAAAATTAGCATGCAAAATTCATTTATAAGGCGCGAGCAATATACAGTACCTACATGATTACATGAGAGCAAATAGCCACAGGTAAAAATTATAACCTAGCGGATATTCATATAATGTATTTTAATATTGTCTATAGTGTACAAAATTACACATGTTACAGTATTAAAAAACAATTATGTTGAACAGGGCAAAAAAGAAGGCCCAAATAAAAACTTCTAAGTAAGTATTATGGTTCGGTAGACGCACAGCAAAAAATTTTGACAAGAACAACATCAACAAAGAACATTCTATTGGGTTTATTAGCCAAAGGCAGGAAAATATACAAAATAAAGTGTAACAAAAAATAACAAGATAAGTAGGTAGTAATGCAATAAAAAATAAAAACATTAAAGTAATAATGTGACAGTAACATAGAAATAACAAACAGCAGTAAAGCTCTGAGAATCATAAATCATAGAGCGAAGAAAACAATGTGAAAGCAATTAAGTAAGTCTCATGACAACTTACAATTTAATTGAGCGAGGGAAAAATAGTGGCGCGTGGAAACAAATATGAGGGCCGTAATCGAAATGTTTGTAAACGGCTGTCGCGGCGCTCGTCGCGTGTCACGAACCGATTACCTGTCTCGCCCCTCGCCCACCCCCACGCTCGGGGACTAAGGATGTGCTTTCACACACAACACAAACATCTGAGCCAACATCTGCGTTATTTCTAAATAGACTTCGGTCTCTCTACAGTTACAATTGAGAATACATCCTAATGATGTGTTGGCTGTATTAATTATTAACTGACACATTTTATTACTTATTGTTAGCAAGAGGTCGATGTCGGATAACAATATTACTACGCCTTTTCTTGTAAATTAAAAAAAAGTCGGACTCGCGCACCTTTGATATCGCGCAAAAAAGGGCAAATAAAATCGCATAATATATGGTGTATGGGAGCCCCCCTTAAATTATTGTTTTTTAGATTACATGTGAGTTACATACATCTGAACATAATTAATTCGGGTTTGTGGTTTTATACACCTAAGTTCTATAGTACTACTTATTATGTTACTAGCTTTTGCCCGCGGCTTCGCTCGCTTTAAATTCGGGGTGAATGCTCCATACAAACTTCCACCACCCATTTTAGGGAAGTGGGAGGTTAGAAAGGGGCAAAAAGTAGCCTATGTTACTCTCCATCCCTTCAACTATCTCCACTTAAAAAATCACGTCAATGCGTCGCTCAGTTTTGCCGTGAAAGAAGACAAACATACATACAGACAGACACACTTTCCCATTTATAATATTAAAGTATGGATTACATTACAAATTCTACGTCTACATATTATTAATCTTTACTTTCTAATGAACCTTAAATTATTATCACATCTCAACAAATCAAATTACAGAAATGTACAGAATAAATTGTCTATAAAGTTTTACAAGTCATTTCTAATTCACCCAAGGTAGTCGTAAACTGAGGCAATTATTTAACATTCCACGGAACTGCAGTTAATTCTCGCGAGACTAGATTCGCGGGGAGAATATTGATTGAATTAACTCTAAAACTAGTTGCTGCTAGCTAACTAATGATTATGTAATTTGTAGCTTGGCAATCGGTTTTAAATAACAAAGCTGTATCGTTTACTAAACTCACTTTCACAGTCAATCAATAAGTGTATTGGTAGAGTCAGAAATATTCGTATAATAATGCCGATGTGCTAGTATTTGTACACGTTAAATACTAGTTGGTGCCAGCGACTTAGTTCACTTGGACTTTTTATTATAGTAGCTCGACATAATGGCTTCCCTGCGCCTGATGGAAAGCGAAAGAGAAGGCCAAGTCGCTGTGACAACTGGCAAGTAACTGGTCAGTTACCTGTCAGTTGCTCCGGAAACCCTGCTCACCGGCAGTAACACGACCTGGAGGTCATTTGGCTGCGGTATTCTATAGGGCGGGGAAGGATCCCCGGAAGTCAATTCGACGTCAAGTCGTCGCCGGACTTTATGTACATATCAGAATTACTCAAACTTTTCTTTGATATTATGCCATTTTTACATCTATTTATAGTTTAGCTGACTTATTATCATCATGGGTGTCTGCATCTTGTCATCATCACATTTCCAAAATCAATTAGGTATAGCCTATAAGTTTCGGAGACTGGTTTGTAGAAACAAACATATTTTTTTGGGTTCTCGCTCTGTAACTTTTTCTTCACCCCTCTACTTTTTTTTTTGTAAAAATACTCGATGTACTGGCACACCTTTTTCAGATTTATTATATTGATGCATGTCTAAAAGTCCGTAACATTGGTATATTCAACTACATCCAAATATATGAAAACCCAGTATGAAGTATAATATGTTAAGTTTATAAAGGTTATTTCCAGTTATTTACAATAATATAGAAAATTTGTCATTCATACTGATTCAGTATTACGCGCTCGGCTACCTTCTAACTCCTCAGTAAACATTTGCTATGACTTGACGTGTGAATGGCGCTAATGGAGTAATATATTACTAACTAGCTGTGCCCGCGGCTTCGCCCGCGTTTATGTAGGTGTGTCACAGAAGTGTTTATTATGCGTGTTCCTATTCCATCCTGCTCCGTGACTCGATCTCTTCGCCCAAAAGTAACTAACTTCCATACAAACTTTCAACATTTATTTCACCCCCTTACTGGTCGAAATTTGAAAAACGCTAGAAAATGTTTGATTATTTATTATTATTATGACACACTAATTGATAATCTGAAAGTATTTATTAACACAATCCAATTACAAACACTCATTCAACCAGAGAGAGAAAAAGTAATAATCGGCGGGAACTCGATGACAGCTGTCGGTGTCACCGTTACGTCAAACTTCAACTGTCAACGTTAGTGCGGTGACTCTTGAGCGTGGCGAATAGTGCTGTGCCGCAACGGTTGATTATTCTCCTCTAACATTATCAAGTGCTTAAATATACAGTTTTATGGTTTTATCTTTTAAAATTAAGAAATCCCATACAAACTTACAACCCCTTCATCCCTTTTTTCGCAATAAAAGGGAGCTTAAGTCCTTCCTCAGGAACTAAAGATTGTCTGTGCCAAATTTCATCAATTTGGCTTTCGCATTTATAATATTAGTAAGGATTCTCTAAGGTTATCCTTTATGTTTTTCGGGTATGCACGGTTTGTGCTTCTGCCACTGACGACGGTGAAAGGCTTTGTATTTGCTTCGTGGTGAAAAGGTTATCGTCAGGTTTATCAAGTCTCGAACAAAGAGAACCTCTCACGTGTCAAAAATTGTCAAAAACAATAATTTCGTGAAGAAACGTCAACGATTGACGAATGTGGACGCATGTTTCTGGCGGCAAAACGTTTCGTTTTACATAGTCACATGAGTCACAGTTGTTCGTGATGAATACTTTTTTTCGCGCGACACGCACGCAATGTATTGAATGAAACGGAACGTGCTTCACGTCAATGATGGCGACAGCGGTTTGTTTGATTGTTGTTTGTCAGTGCCATCGGAATTTAACGAAATTCTCTTGAATCCGAATTTTACGGATATAATATGTTGTCGACTCAAAATCAATATTTTTTTATGTTTTGTTATTCGTATAAGGTTTCGATCGAGTCTACCGTACCCCTCGACGAAATTATTAATATGTTGAATGAAACGGAACGTGCTTCACGTCAAAGATGCCGACAGCGTTTTGTTTAATTGTTGTTTGTCAGTGCCATCGGAATTTAACAAAATTCTCTTCAATCCGAATTTTGCGGGTAGGTATATGTTGTCGACTCAAAATCAATATTTTTTTATGTTTTGTTATTCGTATAAGGTTTCGATCGAGTTTACCGTACCCCTCGACGAAATTATTAATATGTTGAATGTTGAATAAAACGGAACGTGCTTCACGTCAAAGATGGTGACAGCGGTTTGTTTGATTGTTGTTTGTCAGTGCCATCGGAATTTAACAAAATTCTCTTTAATCCGAATTTTGCGGGTATATGTTGTCGACTCAAAATCAATATTTTTTTATGTTTTGTTATTCGTATAAGGTTTCGATCGAGTCTACCGTACCCCTCGATGAAATTATTAATATGTTGAATGAAACGGAACGTGCTTCACGTCAAGATGGCGACAGCAGTTTGTTTGATTGTTGTTTGTCAGTGCCATCGGAATTTAACAAAATTCTCTTCAATCCGAATTTTGCGGATATATGTTGTCGACTCAAAATCAATATTTTTTTATGTTTTATTATTCGTATAAGGTTTCGATCAAAATTATTAATATAGATGGTTTTATCTTTTAAAATTAAAAAACCCCATACAAACTTTCAACCCCTATTTCTACCCCTTCATCCCTTTTTTCGCAAAAAAAGGTAGCCTATGTCCTTCCTTATGGTCTAAAGATTGTCTGTGCCAAATTTCATCAAAATCGGTTGAGAGGTTTAAGCGTGAAAGCGTAACAGACAGACAGACAGACAGACAGACAGACAGACAGAGTTACTTTCGCATTTATAATATTAGTATGGATGTATACTTTATGTATGTCCTGCAATAGACGACAAGTTAAATAATTTATTGCAAAACCAGGTTCCTCAATATTTCTAAATAAGGCTAATTTAAGGCTTTGAGAACAAATCGTTGAGATGTTAAAAGAAGTAAGGGAAATGATGTTTCGATTTCGCCGTTCAAATCACACAATCACTAGTAGTCGTAATGCTAGCCCTAGGTGTAACCTTCATCGATAACAGCTCGTAACCGTACGACATTAGTTACGGTTAAAAATGTAAAATCTGATAAGAGTTTGTCAAGTGTTCGCTCGTCTCGTTGTTGAGAATCGAGCATGTATGGGAGACGCCCACAGCCACATGTTCACGTTCATTCTCGGGAGCTCTCATCAGATTGTTTGATCGCGATGGCCGGGAGCGAAGAGTGCGCCCCGGTCGATTCGTGGGCAGATCGCCGAGATATGCCGCGAGCTCCCCACAACGTGTCTCCTGACGTCGGCGCCGCTCTCCACCGAACATCGTGATTTTCGCCAGTCGGGCCACTTGGCACATCTTATAACGAGCGCCTGAAGTAGGTAATACATTTAACATGAAATTTAAGATAGAAGTGGAAGATTTCCTTTGATCGACTAAGTTGCCTCTCTTTAGTCAGCATCATTAATATTTCTTTGTTGGAGTTATTAGTAAATTATTTTTTTATCAAATTGGAGCTGCATGCAAGGTAAATTACTAACTTGCATGTCAAACAATAAATAAATGGTCAAGAAAAGTCATTAAACTACAATAGGATCTAAATATAGGAACAATAAAAGGTAGCGTTTGACCTAAGACAGAAACCAAGTTAACGTTGCGGGATTTGCGGGACACTCGAGTATGCTCGTCCATTTTATTACCAAGCATAGCAGCAATTCATTGCAAATACGAAAGCCGTGGTTTAATTGTTTATAGATACTTACTATATTCTTATGATGATGTCTTTATATGAAGCGTTTTTGGGCTTGTGAAATTTATGATTTTCAAATTACATAAACTCGGAGACTAATAAATTGCTAAAGGCAATTCTTTCTATCTATGTATTGTCCGTAAGACACATAGGTACCTAATTTACCTTTATTTTAACGTTAACAATACATTATATCGATGTAAGTTACTATATTTCGTAAACCACAATAAACAAAGAATCATTTTAAAGTAATTGAGAACCTACAGAAAAGACGGCTTTAAACAACCATATGGTAACCAAAACTTCCCCTTGCAGGCGTGGCGTGGCGAGCGTAAGCGCCAAGACAAAAGCAATTTTTCCACAATATTCTTTGAGTAAATGCTGGTGCAGTGTAAGTTGCGCCCCCAGACGGAGAGGTTTCCGGAAATTTGTGCATTTGCATGTCTACGAGTCCTCTGTATTTTACGGCTTGTGGATGGCATACGTTACAATATCTTCCAATACTACGATTGGAATAAATGGCTGTAAAATCTATATTAAGTAACTATGTACTTAAATGTTAAAGGTGAGTTTCGATAATACCTGACTGGGCAAGTATTAACCTCTGATGTTGAGTTACGTTGAAGGACGATATCGAGTGTCTGATGAGGATTGTCCGAGCAATTTTTTCAACTTTATATCCACCTACTACCTCCGTCAGAACAAATAAGATAAATTAATGCCTTTACTTTGACAAAGATGTATCCATGCATGTTGTGAATTCAAATAATTTAAAACGTGCTGTCCGGAAACTGAATAACTACTACTACTAATAACATTGATTTTGGCATACAATTTCAAAATTATTATTTAAAGGGCCATTCCAAGGGAAATGGGAAAATGAGTTAATTTCTTAAATTGCTATGATTATAACCAATTTATTCTTAACGCAATGTATATTAATTAAATTTACATGATCTGTAAAAAATATTTAGAAAAACAAGAGTAAATATTTTTTTCACTATGACAAGTTGGTGTTTATTGTGATCCAAGTCGTACGATTTTTGCACCATATTGGCTACCTGTTTTTGGCCATTTTGATTAACAATTGCAAGAAAACAGCAGCAGGAGAGGGTTACTAACATCTTGAGTTTGTTTGAGTTTGAGTTGTTGGACTAATTACGTAACAAAAACACCATATGAGCATACAATTTTCGGTTGTTGCCCTCAATTTCTCCAGGATCCCATCATCAGATCCTTACTTGGTGTTAATGGGACCACCTCGGAAGTGTCTTCTGTCGAACTGTCGAAAAATTTTTGAAATCCAATCATAATTGACGGAAATATCGCTGAACATACATAAAAAAAAAATATTATACATAGAGACGAATTGAGAACCTCCTCCTTTTTTCGAAGTCTGTTAAAAATACAGCAAAATGGTAAGAATTTTACTCTAAAACTCACAAATACAAAGAGCAAGTGGCATGTCCCACCAGTCACACAAAAACATATAAAAGTTGTATTTCTGACCTCAAAATGCGTTGTACTAAAAGGGGACTTATAGGAAAGTAAGAATTGGCTAATTGCTAAACTGTTTAGCATGTTTTTCTTGCAATGTGATATAGAGTAGGAAAGAGACTGTGGTTTTAATTTTATTTATTTTATCTTTATTGCACATTATAAAAAATAAAGTACAAAAGGCGAACTTAATGCCGCGTAGGCATTCTCTAACAGTCAACCTTGTCCTTCATTTTGTCCCACCAGTCAGTGACTGTTTCGATTTGCTTGATTCGATGCAAGCAAATCACAAATTCCTGAATCAGACCTACCTCAGCAATTTGGAGAAATAAACTAAATAAATAAAAATCAGCTCATAAATAAACATTAATGGCGGAAGTCTACTGTTGAACACAGGATCATCTGATCTCCATTTTTCGGTTGTAAGCGACTCTAAAATATTACAACCTAACAATGTCAAATACATACGTGAAACGGAAACTTGGTTATCTCTATTTTAAGCATGTTAAAATAATACCTAAAGAACAGAAATCTAAAGTACCTACCTGAAAGAATTACTCGCAATAGAAGCCCAACGTAGCGGTTTAAAGTTGGTTCAGGTAAATAAGTATTATGTCAAAACGTGATAACATCGTGCTCTAGGAAATGGGCCATAGGGGGTCTTTATACATCATGGCGTATTTAAGATATATCTTATTATATCTGTGTATTTCCCCTGGTCACCTATAAAACGTGATAAATCCAATTAATTGACTGGCCACTTTGCAAACATTATGATCTTAGCAGTTTCCATAATAAAAATGTATACTTAAGTAAAAATGTATAAAAAAATACCATGCCGCCATTTCATACAACGAATTACATCTTAACTTAGAATGACCCATATGTACTAATTTTTATTACCCCAACCAGGTTAATTTAGTTGAAAAAGTTTAACTTAAGTAATTAGGTATTTGAACAATTATTTCATACCTATTTACTTTTATAAATATCAAAGACGTCTAGCTATATTAAAAAACCAAAAGTTTGTAGTACGATGCAGGCGGACAGGGGGTCCTGCCTCGGCGGCCTCCTTATTCACAAAATGTAGGAAACGGATTCTATAATTCGGGAGACTATGCTTCGTTCTTTTCTAGCCAAAATCATGTTAACCATATCAATAACAAAGGAAAGCGACTAAAGTGCGATAAGACCTGCGTACCTGAACATTCCACAGAATGTTACCTACCTACCTATATTATTTTAAAGCTCCGAATAAAGAAACAACTAAGGATTATATTTTTAATTTTACGCGTTTCCATTTAAGACTCACTGCTGCGCTCTTATTGTTGTTATTGGTTAAATGATAAAAAAATAGTGCATCGATGCACTATTTGTTTGTATCATCCAGAATACGAGTTATTTAAATACCATCGCGTAGGCTTGAGAATATCGTACCTATGTAGGTAACTAATTGAATTGGAGTGCCTACATTCAAACAAGAGAAAACAACGTCGTTCCGGCTTAAACTTAAGGTTAAATTTTGACATTAGATAGCTGGTGGAGCGATTCATTCAAAATTCACACTTGGTGGGTTGTCACTCGTGAAGCCCATCAAATTTAAAAAAAATGTACGTAATAGCTTATAAAAGCCAAGAATTTATTTCATAGCTTACTACTATGATTATAGAGCTCGTTTTTCGGCCCACAGTAGGCCGCTAAACCAGGGCTTGGTAACGTTACCAATTTAACATTATAATAGCGGTAAGTAACGTTAATTTATAATGTTACTTTTTTTACCGGTAAAATAATTACCGGTAAGTCGGTAGCGATACTAAATTTTAACGGTAAATTATAACGGTAATTTTTACCGGAACGCAAACTTAACGTTAAGTTTCAGGTATCGATACTGCAATATAACGTTAAAAGTATCGATACCTGCTTTAGTTACCGGTAAAAGTAGCGATACTTATTACGCTACTTTGCTGCGTTGCCGCTCCGCACGGTTACCTATAGCAGAGCGGCAACTTCGCGACACGAGACGCATGAGACCATGTTGGGTGGGAGCGATAGAGACAGAGAATGAATTTAATCCAAAATTAAGTAAGTAACGTTTAAACGTTTACCGATACTTTTACCGATACCATCATGAAGGTAGCGGTAATTTATAACGTTAAAAATTACCACTATTTTAGGTATCGCTACTTAAAATAGTATCGATACCTCGGCGAGGCAAAAGTAACGTTACCATATTTTTACCGGTATTCCAAGCCCTGGCTAAACTCCGCTGTCTACAATATTTCACGCTCGCTCGCTAACTTCTCCATGCCACATCCAATGTTTTTCGGCCGCTTATCAGGTAGACGGATCTTGTCAAACTTTTTAAATTAGTTTCGAACATCCTTCATTTTTTATTTTTAATAAACAAAGTTTGCTAGCAATCTTTTTCATGAAAAAGCTTATTATTTGATGGTTCAAATCAGGCTGTTGAAAGTTTATAACAATCTGTAGGTATAGCACTGATTGAATTACAATGTAATAAAAGACAAAACAAAATACCTACCCATGAAATATACGTAGGTATACTCGTATTTCATTTTCTTTTCTTTTGACTATTCAGGGTAACAGAAGGTAGACGAGTGCACCGTGGGAAAAACGTCAAAGAATTTGGTTTTTTTTCATGTTTGTTTCATAACTGCGGGTGTCAAATTACCTACGTGTTTTATAAAAATAATGTACCTTTATGAAATAATACTTCGTACCTACTAACATATTCTTTCCTCGCTTGCGTAGGTATAATAAGAAGAAAGAAGGTAGGTATAATAGGTAAGTGTACAACCAGTATGAGAATTATTATAGGTATTAACATACTTTCGTGGTGGTTGTACAGAAATCTGTATTCGAGATCTAAAACAAAGTTGATGCAAGCAAAAATGCGGGCAGAGAAGTTAGATTAAACCAAAACAAAGTGGGTTCAGATACGATGAGGGGCAGAGACGTCGGCGATTAGTCTATACAAAATAATCGCGCTTGATAAGTAAGTAAAATATTTACATCCACCAATACCTATTAGACAGTGGGCTGGCCACATCAGCCGCAGAACCGAACAGTTGGGGTAAAAGAGTTCTGGAGTGAAGACCGCGTCTCGGCAAACGTACTGTAGCACGCCCTCAGGCCAGGTGAAGTGACGATTTGCGCAGAACGGCGTACAAGTCCTGGATGAGAAAAGCCCAGGATCCATCAAAGAGGCGAACATTCCGAGAGGCCTTTGTCCAGCAGTGGATTGATACGGGCTGATGATGATGAATATTAGACAGACCCACAGTAAGCCCCTGTTCCATTATCTACCAATATTTCCGATTCAGATATGCGCAAAAAGTAGGTAATGATGACTACGACTCGAGGCCGCCACCCAGAATGACCAGACCAGATCCAAGTTGATTGAGAAAAGTTCGTTTGACATAACCGGGAAACCGGGAATCCAACCCGCGCGCGGCTTTTTGTGACTTACACATTGGTCGCCAAGAGTCGCAAAATTTATTATTTTGCTTAACGAACTTGTCGACGTTTGGATCACCTACCTAGCCAAAGTAATTTTTAGAAATAGGTTAAATCTACATAATACTCATTTGTGTGAAGCTGACTTATGATGAATAGGAATACCTAGTACCTACCTACATAGTGTTTAACTTTCAAACGAAGATAAAAGAAAACACTGTTTTCGATATACAAATCACGAAAGTAAAATAGGTTAGGTAGGTAACCCATTTGTTAAAAAGAATGTCCTTTTACCTTTATGAAAACTTGGCCTAACCATTATAGGTACATTTAGAAGGTAGGTACTACACCCAATACAAGTAGCTAATCACCTGGTAAACAGATAGGTAAGTGCTGAGTTGATTTTACTCATAGGTACATACATTTTAGTAACTAGGTAGGTACGTAAGTATGTTACATAAACGCGCATTTTATCAACAATAGATTTACACATAGACGTCAGGTCAAAATCCGTCACCTTGTCGTCATTCAGTACCTACTTACAGGCATTACAACAAAAACCTGTTTTGCGTAGAAATTAACTTTCAGCCATTGTAAGTAGAAATTGCATAAGCGTTGCAGACCGCATGTTGTGAATTAAATAGAAGCAAAGGAACCTGTTCGGGCCTATAATATACGCGCCCGCCGCACCAACGAGCCACAAACGGCGAGCCTGTCGCCATAATTTAAAACGATAGCGCTGAATGTAGTTTTATTGTGCACATACGAGACTTCAACGTGCACAACATATTGCCATTTGAGGACGGCGCAATAAATGAGCACAAACGAGCGAAAGCCACTTAGACCAAATTTACACTTTGTGGGAGACCGCGACTGCACTCGGCGGCCGAGAGCGGCCCGCTGGCGCGGCGGGCGCGCCTATCGTCAGCTGCTCGGTTCGCTACACTATACCTACACAATACTCAATACGTATTATCAATACCTATTGCACATACTACCATGTAATACGAAACGCTATTAATCTTGTCATACAATAATACTTTCACTTGTTCTGTAAATATACACAACGAAGATTCTGAATTTTAAGTCATTTACACAGGGTTCATTCGATGGGTCAATGCACTTCCGAGGCGACGTCCAAAGCGATTACAGAGCGCCGTTTTTATAATGAGTATCAAGTAAAGGAGAAACTAAACGCAAAAGCGTAAAACAAACTAAGAAATGAAGTAGTAAATAGGTATATAAAAGCGCATTAAATTATGTTTTCGACATGCATGCTGATAATACCTTGTCACCTATTTAACCAATTTCAAATATCCAATTAGAGGACTGGTGTCAATGATCTATCTACTTAAAGTGCAAGTCTATCAGAGTTTCGGAGTTATTACTTATACTAGGATACAAATAAATAGCAAAATAAGTTAATGGGGTACTGAAACCAACCTACATAAGTAAATGTAAACAACTTTGTAAGATTTGTAATTTACTAATACGAGAACGAACAAAAGCAGGCTAAGGTTTAGGTATTGTGATTGTCACAATGCTCCAATATCTAGACTTAAAGACTCACCTCTAGATCTTCGTAGGTGCGAAATGCCATTATGGCGAAACCATCAATGATATCCTCCTCTCCCAGCGGCTCCCGCGACTTCTTCCTCCTGGCCGTAGGACGAGGCGGCTTCTCTCTCGCCGGAGACTCGTCCTCGCCACTGTCCCCATCCTTAACTTTGCTCTCTCGCTGTGCTTGCATGCGCTGTGCCCGCTCCCTTCGCCTATTTCTCTGATTGCGCTGCTTCACTTCGTTTTCCATCGTTCACACATTATTCGAATCACCCGACCACCGTGCTTCACTACACAAAAGTCCGCACTACACTTTTATCACACATGGTTATCCGTTGTTTCTAGGCCGCGTTATTCGACGAAATACAAATCTTGCACACAGAAAAAGACACTAGCCGTTTCCAATGGCGGATCGTACACCGTTGCCGCATTGCAAGTAAAATGGCCGCGTAGCACCCAACAGGCTGTCTTCTTTCACATTCACGTAAACGGAGGCATAATTCCACTTAAACTAAAACATATTATGATATATTTTAACAAGAACGAAGGCAATAGTATGATAAATTAACTTTATACATTATTCTCTGTATTCAGAATCAGTCAATAGTCAATACAATGAAAGGTGTTGCACGACGCTAACGCTACGTTGCGGTCGCGATGGTGAACTAAAACAGCGTTACCAACCTAACCAAACCTACATTCCGCGATATGGGGCGTCATTGGCAATGTGGCGCTTGTTCTCACTGCTCTAGCAAATAACTCTGTCTCTCTTTACGTCATAAAGTTCTGGATTGTCTTTAGTTTTGTTTTTCGGTAAGTAACATGGTTTTTGAGCAAAACAGTATTATTATTGCTTTTTTTGTGGACTTTTTTTGTTTGTAGTATTAATAAAATTTTAATCTGCTATTATAAATAGAGAAATGACCGCGACAGATAATAAATATCGGGAGGTTAGATTTTCGAAGTTGGCAGCGACTCGTTTGTGTTCATAAATGTGTATTCCAGCTGGTACCGTGTTCATTGGTGTAATCGTTTTAAAAAGCATCAATAGCGACACAGTGCTTACAAAAATGTTTCAAGTCATATTCTGAAATGAAGTTTGAACGTGTTGATTTTGACATTTCAGGATGCGTTCAAGAGTATGACGTTCTAACAGTAATAATGACTTACGGTTTTAGTTTAATAAAAATAATTTATTTGTTTATAATGAGTAAATAACAATAATATTTAAAGCGTTTCTCATTACATTCACATTTCTGTTAACAATATAATTTATAATTGTATTGATAATATACTAGCGCGTCAATAAATACCTACCTACTTATTATTTTAAGTACTAGCCCTATTATTACCTAATTTGCGTACGATATTATTCTGGTCTTAAATCTTCCATGGGCTTGAACTTATCTATAGTACCTAGGTACAACAATACCAGATTTAAATGTTGCAAAATGTTCGTAATAAACGTTTTCCATCAGTGTAGTAGCACTTACCTATAACATGTAACAGTTCCTAACAAAATAAAACAACTGACACCATCTGATAATAAATGTATTTATGTATGTTAAAAAATGTTTACAAACAATTTCTAAAGGCAGCACTTTGGGAGCACCACTTTCGTATTTATGACCTCCGTCTCCGTGACGCAATGGTTAGGTCGTTCTCGCTTATAGGGCGCAACTATCCGAGGGTACCGGGTTCGACTTCCGGATCTAGTCAATTTAGGAAATTAACTTTTCTAACTGATGTCGTTGTCCGTGTGGTTTCCGGATAAGAATATGGTCCCATATTCTCATCCCGTGGGTGTCGTAGTAAACGACTAAGGGAATATCTGGAAAAGGGCTGCTGCTTTTACCTGGGTAGGTACAAACAAAACATTTTTTTTTTAAAATCAAATCGGTGCTATTGGTTGTGTATAAAAAGCATAATAATGAATAACTGTTTGGTCTGTTTGTAGGTACCTAGTTATTAAAAACAAAAATAAATAAAATAAATGGGTTGATTGTATAGAAATTGAGAAAAAATACATATTTTTCTTCGTTTCACGGCAGCCAAAGGCTTACATAATAAACATAGCGTATTGTGTATCATTGATCTGTTTATTTGATTTCTACATGAATTTTTACTACGAGGTGAGGATAATAAGAGCCAAAATAAGGTTGTCTACCTTTGGACTTACGTTTTAAAAGGTAGCACAACCACTCTTGTCCCAAATTCCTGTACTTATACTTGAAGTGGCGCTTTGTGCGTACGATACTCTCCGTAATCGTGCATCTTAATTTAATAGACCTTTCCGACTTAAGTATTGATTATGAATATTAAATGGGATGTTTTCTCACTCGGGGGTGTGGCTAAGAAATCAGTCAGTGTCGAGCGAGGCCAAGTGTAAGTCTAATCGTTTTAACAGTGATTTTTTATCAGCTCTACATTCATTGGTGATCAATTTACGTGGCTCGTCACATCGATCTTATCGAACATTTTGTTATTCGGCAGTTCAAGGTAATGACGTGCTATTAGACAGTGTTAACAGAAACGTATAATTAATTTTAAAATAGTTACCTACATATGCATTAGGCAAACCTACTTTCTAGTCCATGGCATTACTTGTGTCTGAAGACTATCCATTCGAATTAAAAAGTACCTAACATCACCGGTGTCAAATATGAGGTGAACAATGGTGAACATTCAACCAGCACGAAGTTCTGTCGGAATAGGTAGGACCTACAGAATTTCTTCTAGATCCTTATATATGTCGTGGCCAAATCACTGAATTGATCATTTCATGAAGACGTGGCCAACTAATGGTAACCAAATCATTAAACGACAAACGTTTAGCGATTTGGTCACCCACGTTTGACCATAAAGTAAAGGGTCACAAGTCTAACCTAACCTAACCAACTGTGTCAGATCTGTGATGAAGAGTGTATTTTTGGTTGCCCCCCTTCCCCCCGCTTTAAAAATTACATGAATTTTATAAAAATCTCGTTGTTTCACCCAAATTTTTGATAAGCTAAGAGATAAAATAATTTGCTAATATGGCAACACTGGAGCTTACAGCGCCTCTACCAGTAGTCAATGAAATAATTCCATGATATGATCGATTGAGATTGACCGTTTCATGAAATAGCAGTCTAGTTAGTTGGCCCTATCGTGGAAGTCAAAAGTCAAAGTCAAAGTCTTTATTTGCGAAGAATAGGTACAATATATGATGTTCAAAAAATTTTTTGTGTTTATCTCTATTCAGCTAACATAAATTAACATGCAAATTTTTTAAAGTCGAAAAATTCCTTTAAATTATAAAAACAGTTAGTTACAAGCCATTGTTTTAACATTTTAGTCTTGACCCTTATGTTCATTGGTCCATTCTTAAATTGGTTTGGAATTTTATTATATATCTTAACACACATACAATAACAATTTTTCTGGCAAAGAGATGTCCTTGGTTGGAAATCTATGACTAGTCTGTCGCCATCTCTGGTGTTTCGGGGGTATATTTCGCTCGCCTTTTTAAACAGATGTGGATGTTTTTTAACAAACTTAAAAACTTCTAATATGTACATGCTAGGAAGAGTAAGTATGCCTAGCCTTACAAATAATGGTCTGCATGTCTCAAATGGGCCCTTGTTACATATAGCCCGTATGCATTTTTTTTGTGCAATAAATAGTTTATTAAGGTCCTTACTATTACCCCATACCAGTAGACCATATGACAGATTTGAAGCGACATAACCATAATATGCAGACAGTGTCACATCAAGAGACGTTTTCTTAGCCAATCGTCTTAGAACATAAACAAACCTGTTGATTTTATTACATATTTTGCAAACATGGCCAGTGAAATTCAGACTTTTGTTCAGTTCTACACCTAGAAATGTAACACTATCAGTTCCTTTAATAATCCTTTCCTTATATGCTATCTTTGTGTCGTGCACTTTTCGTCCTTTTATATTGAAATTTACATAATGTGTTTTATTTAAATTAATATTAAGATTATGTGCATCAAGATATTGAATTATATTAAATATTGTCGTATTTATGTCATTTTCAAAATTATGTAAGTCATTATAATAATTAGATTTAATGATAATTGAAATGTCATCAGCGAACATTATGCAGTGGTTTTTTGTCTGATTAGGCAAATTATTAATATACAGTAAAAACAACACGGGACCCAATACGCTTCCTTGCGGTACGCCGAATTTATTAATCCTATATTTAGATCGATGAGATTCTGCGACTTTGTTGCAGTTAATATTATTTATTTCCACGCATTGGTTCCTGTCGTGCAAATAACTCTCTATCCAAGAAAGACAATTCCCTCGTATGCCATATCTCTCCAGTTTGTCCAGCAATACACCATGTACAACATAATCAAAAGCCTTAGACATATCTAAAAAGAGAACAGTAGTATGTTGTTTATTATCGAGACCCAAAACCACTTTATGTACCAAATCAAAACATGCAAGTGTTGTTGATTTCCCTTTTTGAAAGCCATATTGGCTTGGTGTTATTATATTAAGATTTCGAAGAAAATCTAATAGTCTTTGTTGCATGGCCTTTTCAAATATCTTAGATATCACCGGAATTAGTGTAACTGGACGATAGTTACCGATCTCCGATTTATCGCCTTTTTTATAAATAGGTTTCACAATGGAGTACTTGAGGGCATTAGGAAACTGTCCGGATTCAAATGACAGATTTATCAAGAAAGTCAAAACTTGTGCTAATTCATGTTTACAGAATTTCAATACCTTTGTAGATATTTCATCATATCCACATGAGTTGGAATTATTCAATGATTGAATAGTATTTCTGGTCTCTTCTGCTGTTACAGGCTTAAGAAATAATGAGTTTGCCACGGGATCAATTTGCGACAAGATTTGCTTTTTTTTATCTGTATCACATATATGTTGGTCATTAGTCAAATTTATGTAGTAGCAATTGAATAGTTCTGCGAGTTCGGACCCGTTAGAAACCACACTATTAGCATGTTTGATACCAGAAATATAAGTTTGTGCAGTATCATTTTCAGCTTCGTCTCTAATAAGTTTCCACGACGCTTTACAAATGTTCTTACTTCGTTGGAGATATTTATTATTGCTATTTTTCTGGGCCATTGTTATACATTTTTTTAGTAGTTTGGAATACCTCAAATAATTCATTCTGTTATCAGCAGTGCTTGACTTATAGTACTTAAAACGCAGGGACCTCTTTGTCTTTGCACAAACTCTTAGACCCTTGGATATCCATTTTGGCTGTGAGGGCAAATTACTTACTTTTACTTTCAGTTTGGGAAAACAAGAATCATATAGTACCCGAAAAAGTTCATAGAATTTCTCGAATGCTGTGTTTGTGTTTCCTTCACTAAGTACATCCGAGAAGGACAAGGACTGTAAATATCCGCGGAACTTGAGAAGATTTTCGTAACAATAGTCTCTCCTGTAAGCGAACCAATATTTCAGTCGATTACAATTTTTAATAGGGAATAGCAACATTTGTGCCGTATCGTGGTCTGATAGACAAAGAGGGAGTGTGAAGCCTGCAGCAGTTTTTATATTACTTAAAATATGGTCGATACAGTTATTTCTTCTGGTAGGTTCATTAATATGAAAAGTGAGATTAAAATATTCAGCCAGGTCCCTCAGATGCTGGGTTGATTTGTTACAAGTATCCATCATGGTGTTGATATTAAAGTCACCAGCTATTACCACTTTATAGTGAGGGAACTTCTTCATCAATTCATGTACCGTTGCTTCCAATCTTACTAGGAATGAATGAGCGTGCTTATTATGTGAGGTATAGACACATAGGATGGCTATTTTATATTCAGTAATACCCACACCGCAACACTCAAAAACCCCCGGCAATAAAAATCTATCGGCACATTTCAGCTTCTTACCCATGAGATCTCGGCGAAGCAAAATACAGGTACCCCCCCTGCTATTAGTTCTTGAATAATTTGCTGTTAATTTATAATTATCAAGATTTGCATTTTTCTCATCCCCTCTCTTTATAAATGTTTCTGAAAGGCATAATACATCAGGCTCTAAGTCTGAGTCTCGTAATTCAGAAATTGTTATTTCTATTATGTCTTTTTTTGAAAGCAAGCCCGCTATGTTTTGGTGCATTATCCTGAAGTACTTGGAATCGGTAGAGGGTGTGTTATTAATGTTATTGTTGTTGTCGATCGGGTCGAAAAAAGGAGGAATTAGGTTGCTTGTTCTCCTTTTGGATAGGAGAGAAGTAGTCTAGAATAGATGATTGTTTACTAGTTCCCTCATGAAGGCCAGTCATACGGAGGTCGCGCCTCCTGGACTTAGTTCCCGTTACACCACTTTTATTCATAATATGTTTTCTAATGAAGGAATAGTTTAGAAATTGTTTTTCATAATGCATATAATCTATTAGCACATTTATACTACGACACATGCCAGCTATTACACTACAATTATAGAAACGAGTTGTATCAAGGAAGTAGCAGTTTTTTTGCTTTCTGCATACCAGTTTAAGTTGATCGTTAAGCAAATGGTTATTTATATGTACACTATTGTTAACACTCATAACAATGACAGTGGTATGTTGAAGTTGCTTAAGAGCACTATATAATTCGGCTATACATACTAAAGGATCACAATCATTTTCACCTACACATAAAATCAACTTATCGTTTATATCAGTCTCTAGGATTTTGCACTGCTTTAGTACTTCTTCCGTGTCAGCAAATGGCTTGATGAATGCCGATATTTGATAGTTCTCGTACTTGCTATTGTGTCTAGTTTTCAGTAGTTCCGATGCAATCCCTGCACATTGCTGAGTTCCTAGGATGACGATTTTCGGTTTTGAAGATGTTTTATTCATTATATCGCGTTGTTTATAATTCAGGGAATCTGGCGGTGTTGAGCTTTGATTTAACTTAATTCTAAGTTCCTGTATTTGAGTCTCCAGATGTTTTATGTCATTCTCAGCTGTCAGAAGTTTTGACTTCGAATTCTTTATTTCTTCTTGTAGAAAAGCTATCAAATCAGTCGTTGTTTTCCCGGTGTCTTTTACGGTGCCAGGAGAACTGATTGATAATCTTCTAGACTTTGACGGAGTAAATGATCGTGTAATGTTATTTCCTATCTTTTCAGCACTAGATTTACTTGCTGGAGTTCGACATATATTCTTTAAGGTCTGAAGATCCTTGCTTAGACTATTAATTTCCCTTTTGAGTGAATTATTTTCTAATATCGTATTTTCTAGTTCAGCTTGTATACTTAAAAGATTGACCCCGAGTTCTTCGTTTTCCTGCTTCATTTCATGTATTTCGCTCAGTTTGATTGTAGAATAATCTTCACTTTTTGAAAGAAAATCCAAAGAGCTTTCCTCAAATGAATCCTCATTGCCATCGTTATATAGCTCCTGTATTGAAGGTGACTGAACTTGAACTGAAGTATGTCCAAGTAATGGGGGCTCTGCGTTTCTTGGGGAACTATTAGATGTCCTCGTTTCTTCTTTTGATGAAGTAGGTATTTTTTTCCGCATTGTAATATTTGAGATTTCTTTAGAGCAGTCCACAGTATCGGCCGTTGCCGTATTCTTTAATTTGGAGCTCTGAATACATAATTTGCATTTCCACTTTGCCCTCTTTTCAGGAAGCATTAATCTATATAGTTTTTCAGAAAGACCAATGCAATCGAAGTCGTATCTTCTGTTACAGTGTGAGCATAATACTGTATCTCTTTCCTCTCTGCTTGACTTACATCTATAGCAATTTACTGAAGCTCTGCGGGATGATTTAGCATCCAATTTAGATTTTCCCTCCATTTCTTAGTTATTCAGTGCTTTATTTATCCTTATTTATCTATTTTTCGAGAGTAAAGCAAAATATCATGCACAAAAAGCAAGAATAAGCAAAAAAAAAAAGAAAAAAGTTTTGTTTCGCCAGACTCGAACCATCGACCTTTAAGGTGTAAGCGCGGGTCGTGCGCAATCAGCTACGAAGCTAAGTATCATACAGGGCGAAAAGCCATATCGTAAAGCGAAACAACAAATTCACTTTTACGCTCCTGGTCACTAGGTGTCGTTACTTGTACAAAGAGTTCAAAGTTCATATCAAGTCTATTCTTAGCCGACTTTCACTTTGAAATAGTTCGTTACACCACTTTAAAATACACGCGTGTTTCACTTGGTATTTTTACATTATTATGGTCGTTGTCCTTCTGTTTTTGATAGTCTTTTATTTTGTTTTCGTTTTGATGTTGTTTAGTATCACATTACAACATTATTCCGTTAATTTTTGTGCCTCAAATTTTGAGTTATTTAGGCCACTTTTTGTTATGATAACACTGTCACTATAAGTTCACATAATAAAGTCACTGGTGAATATGTTATTTAGATTATTTGCACGGGTTAACTATTTTTAACTTAAAAATAATACAGAGCTCGATGTTGTCGTGACGACTAGCGCCATCTATCCATAGAACGATTTCTTATCATTGATCTGGCCTGGGCACATTATGATACGGCCAATAGACAGTGAACATTTCATGAAATGGGCAAATTCTACGATGTGGCCACGACATATACACTTCTTTTTTTTTTTTTTTTTTATAGTGGCTCGACATAATGGCTTCCCTACGCCTGATGGAAAGCGAAAGAGAAGCCCAAGTCGCTGTGACAACGGGCAAGTAACTGGTCAGTTACTTGTCAGTTGCCACCGCCATGCCGGCCAAACCCTAACCCCCCACGAGCTCCGGAAACCCTACTCACCGGCAGAAACACGACCCAGAGGTCATTTGACTGCGGTATTCTATAGGGTAGAGGTCCTTCCCCGGACGGGCGGCTCAATTCGAGCGAAGATTCGCTATGCCCTACCTCTCTCTCCTCTCTCTCTCTTTCTAAACAGATAAAGCCAATCACTTACTATAGATGAACTGTATATTATTATGTAAGTCCTAAATTGCACGTTTATCATAAAAAAGGCGTTTAAAGCAATATTATTATCTACTAGCTGTGCCAGCGACTTCGTCCGCGTGGAATAGTTTCTTGGGTAGTGATTTTAATGACCCCCAGTGCCTGGCAGCTGGCAGCGGCGCGACGCAGATCTCGGCGCGCTTTATATACCTACCCGCGCTTTATATACCTAAACGTACAGCAGGCTCGACGTGATTAGTTAAATGGGCGTAACTTTTTTATTTATGGACCGATTAACATGAAACAAACACTAAATGTTAAGGGAAACTTCCAGCAATATATTAGTGAAAACCGCATCTTAATCGGATACGCGGTTTCTGAGATTAGCGTGCACAAACATACAGACAAACAGACAAACCGACAAACCGACAAACAGACAAAAATTCCAAAAATCATTGTTTTGGGTACTATTGCATTAATAAAGGCCTCCCATAATATTTTTTCACATATATCTTCCATGTACAGACAGCGACTCGTTACATTTTTATTATATGTATAGATAAAAGATTGACTTGATAAACTAATTATTTTTCAAGGATTAGACAATACCTAGTAGTGCCTGATAATGATTGTTAAATCATTTTTAATCATTATTATTATTATTTTATTTAAAATAATAATTATTTTTAGAGTCTTGTTTTTATTTATGAGTACGCTTTATATAAGTAGGTAGCAATGTAGCATACGTACGTGGCCAAAGCCTCACAGTTTGTATAGGTGATAGGTCTGTACGGTATGAGTAGTTACTATAGGCATATTTTTAATTTAAGATTACAATTCATTTACTGCTTAAAATTGATTTATAGATTAATATTTTACCTTCAAATACTACAAATGACGCTATGTAGGTAATAAATACTTAATTAGCCCATTACTATTAGCACAAACGTAACGTGCTCGACCTCGAGTGCTAATACGATTATTTTTTACTGCCTTATGCTAATAAAACTCAGACCACCAGCCGACTGTTTGTTTTCTTTTTAATTTTAAACAGCAAAGCCATAATGCCGAGTGTACACGAAGGGGTGGGTAGCGGAGTAGGTAGGCACCGGGCGACTTTTTTTATGTGTTTTTTTCTTTGTGGCTGTCTACGAACGTACAACTCCCCTTCAAAATAAAATTGATTTGTAAGAGAGCGTGTGAAGTGATTTGAAAATAAAAGTTGGATAAAAATAATAAGATACAGAAAATGTTGAATAGCCGTTACTCAAATAGTTAAATTGAAGTCACCTATTTATATTAGGAACTTGGACTTACACCTTTTATGGTCTAACTTAGACACCCTCGTCAATGGCCGTAAGGGCAAATTCGGCCGCATGATACCTAATCACTTTTCAAATGTGTTTGGAACACTCGATCTTAAAAAATAATCTCTTAATTTATATTAAAATCTTTAAAATGTCGAAACGCTAAATCTTAAACTCATAAATAAAGTTTTAAGGACTCTTAAAACTTGTAAGCTAAGCCATAAACACTCTACCTACTCTTTTTACTTGTCTACAATTCTACATTACAATACATAGCCAATAATGAGACCCATCATGAGCTATAAGCTCATTTCGGCACATTGAATGTAAAAGCTGAATCGGCAAAAATTATGTACAATACCAGGCCAGGCCATGCGCTGTAAATAAAATAATTATTTAACTCAAATTGATTGTCCGGACGTTTTAAATGTAAATTGGCTGGCAGGCTTTGTGTGAATTCTGTCTACCGAGCGATAATCTTCCAATATTCACAATAATTCAGTTTCAATGTTTTAATTAGCGATTCATAATTAATCGTGTTATTGCTGGCATTCGTGAACATATCCCATTGCTTCAGCATTGATTACGTTTTCATTGGAAATCTGTTATACGCGGTATTTCACCGTTTGGCCGTTTACCTACTCTTTGTCCAATCTGCTGCTGGAACTGTACCTACTCAATTACATCATTGTACCTATTAAGTATAACATCAAGTTTGTTTCTATTGTCACATGAGCTTTTTCAAGAAGAGCATTTATAGTACCACCAGTTCGTTGATTTCAATTTCCATAACACAAGGGATTGCTTGTTGTGGGTTTCGGTTATCTCTGATGTAAATGGTGATATTTATTTATTTATTATTATACTTATTTATACTTATTTGCTATATAAATAATCAAATAAAACTTGCAGTTGCCTTGCATACAACTTCTTGGTGTTATGATAGTATTAACTTGGATTAACTTAACTTGCCAACAACTGTAACTGCACAAACAGCTATCCGCGGGTTCAAACACTACATACTCAAACCCTTCTCGAAGTATGCATGTTTGCCGGAGATTCCACTCAAGTGTTGGATTCATTTCATATCTGCCGTGGAAGCCACTATCACGGTTAGATGTTAAGTACTTATATGGAGAAGCTATGTAAGTCGAATGATACTATACTGTTTTCCGGATACATATAAGTTATGGTTATGGACGTAGAATCTCCAACTGCATGTATCGTAACATTTTTTTAAAAGCAAATATTAAAGATTTTTTAAATGCGTAATGCCTATGCCTACTCGTACCTACCAAGTCCATCGTGACAAGACTTTGAAACTTATTTGTATCCAGCATATTATTATACGTATTATGTATAGCATGCGATGCGATATTTTTGCTAATGCTAGGCATAAAGTCTGTATGCGCTACTTTATTATTTCCTGGTGTGTTCAACGGTTTGCGGGACGGGTGATCAGTCTGTCTACCTTTATTGTGAATTCATTCTCCATTTCCCCCAATATTGTACTTAAGGTATTGACAGTACACAGGGTAGGCACATAATATTATAAAGAGAAATCCAAGTTAGTAAACCGATCTAAAAGATTGACCGTCTCGTCATCGCACACCTAAGAACCAAGACAAGGATAGGTATCCTGAATAAGAAACCAAATATTGCCAGGGGGTGTTTCTGTCTATATATTAGGTAATAGCGGCCGGAGTCAGTAGTTTAGCGGTGATACACCCCCAGTCATTGGAAAGCTTATTATGCTGTTTGTTCTACACTTAATTTCACTGGTCGTGTCGGTCTGTAGTCCCTTCGAATTTTGAGTGTAAAAGAGTGAGGAGTGAGTTTACACCCCGCACACTAAATGTAAAAGAAAGGAAAGGAAGGACATTCCGTTTTTGTTGCACTTCCTCCTTTCTTACTTCCGTAAGACCGATATATTGACTCGATCTACGGTCACGGTGGTGTACTAAACCACCAGCCATATGTAGATATGAGTAGTGTAGACTAATATAAAGTAAAGATGATATATTTAAATAAATAAATAATCCAAGACATGCCACGCTGGGCCACACAGCGCCACCTAGCCCCAAACTAAGCCGAAGCTTGTACTATGGGTACTAGACAACTGATAAACTTACTTATATACTTTTTTTTTTTTATATAAATACATATTATACATAGAAAACACCCAGACCAATACAAACAGACATGTTGGTTTGGTTGTTTGTTTGCATTAAATAGGCTCCGAATACCTACTGGACCGATTTAAATAATTCTTCCACTGTTGGAAAGCTACACACTATCTCCGGCGAAAACAGCTAAGTACATATATTAAATTTTCAAAAGTTAGCGATCCATACAAAACTCCAATAATGTAACTATGTAACCCAAGGTGTGCAAAAAATCTTTCTTACATCGCGTGCATTGCGAAAATTATTGATTAATAATGTACTAGGTAGATAGATAGGTACGACTTAGCAGAACATATACCTAATTGTCTACAAAAAATGTCGCTCGCAACAGAATATTGTCTCTCTGTTATAGTTACGTCCCAAAAGTCTTAAATACCCGAAGCTAGTCTAACAAATATGTTATTGTATTACAGGATTTCTTGCCGAAATGAAAACTATAAACCACAGTCGCGCTATAACAGCCGCAGGTATACTCGGCGTGCTGGTATCCACTTACGCATTGTATGTGGAAATGGCTGCGGAGGCTCGCCCGGGATACAAGGCTTTGTGTGACATATCCGAGTATGCCAGCTGCTCTAGGGTTTTGACGTCAGAGTAAGTATTTATTACCATCACCATATTTTTTTTATTCATTATGGGTTTGCACTTGGCCACAATTCACCTGGTGTTAAGTGATATTGAAGCCTACGATGGAGCACGCTCGCCCAGAAAATACCGATTCACTCTCGCCTTGAACACCTCAAGATTATTATGTCTCCGGAAACAAAGAGTCCGGCAAGGAGTTCCATAGTTTGGCTGTTCGAACCAAGAAAATAAAGGCAAACCGTACCGTGCGAGTCCTTGGGACCTGCACCATAAAACGGTGTCTCTTGGCCGTATCTCTACTCGTCCGGTGGTAAAATGGAGCTGGGGGAATCAAATTGTGTAGTTCAGTCGCACACTCCCCAAAATGTAACCGATAGAAGACCGATAGGCTTGCAACCTTTCGACGGTGATCAAGGCTTTGATCTTCAGTCTGAAAACGTCCACAGTTGGTTATAGCCCTCCCCTAATGAGAATTGTCATTTTAAGAATTTGCCTTAGTCACCACGCTTAGCGGGCGGGTTGGGGACCGCAGTAAGGCCTCATTCGCACGGAAGCTTTTTAAACGCCCGTGAAAAAAGCGTCCAAATTGGACAAATGCATTTTCAAGTATACTTGTGTTCATGCGGCAGCGCTTTTAAAACGCGAAAATGCATTGTTTTTGAACGCTTTTTTAAAGAGCGTTAAAAAGCTCCCGTGTGTACGGCCTCTTAGTCGTCTTATACAACACCCAATCCATGAAATGGTGGTGGTCCTTTTCTAAATATGGAAATAACATGGACAAAGTATAGTAGGTGTCCATAGGCTGCGGTAACCGCTTAACATCAGGCGGGCCGTAGGCTTGTTTGCCACCCAGTGGTATAAAAAAAAAAAAAAAATTATGAACAATGAAACACCATATTTAATAGCCATTAAAAAAAATGTATCTACTTTTATTTGAAAAAGAACACAATAGGAAACAAAGGGAATCTGATGGCGTCACGGGAGAACATATGGATACGCTGAATTTCAGCTTCCCCCTGCTATCAGCCTGGGTTGTTGATTTGAGAATCTACTCTTAACATCTTCCTTTAACCGTCGTCACTCTAGCATCATTAAGTTTGTTTTTAATCTAACAATTTTTGTAGTTGTCTGTTACATCATTTGGGATCATGAGTAATAATAAACTATGTACTAGATAAATGTTTGTGTTACATACGTTTGTAACGTATTTGAGTTATCTACACATTGTTTACCGCTTTAGATGACTGTCATTTGTTTCATGCACCACAGGTATTCCAAAGGATTTGGATTACTTCCAAAAGATACCGCATTGGAAGTACCGAATTGTATTTATGGAATATTGTTCTACTGTTTGATTATATTCGTAGGTGAGTTGATATATTTTTTATATTTATTCAATCCCTTTTTAAAGTGATCTATTATATACCTACCTACTTAGAATATGTGTTATTATTCTAAGCCTACCTACTAGTGGACAAAGACCGTCTTTATTAAGACCGCGAATTGGAATTCCCATGAAATGTCATAGTGCACAAGTAGGTACAAGTTAGAGATAAGCTATAGGTATAACGAGTTATATGATGAGATGCGTACGTATGTATATTTTATTGAAATATATGAAAATTTTAATGTTTTAATTTTTCAATTCCTTTACTGTACAAGGCTAGCTAAATACACACTATATAATGCGTTTGTTATGAAATAAAATAACAGATAGCCACAATTTAGGATATGACATATTTAAGGAGTGCCTACCGCAGATCTTCAGAAGCAAAAGCATTAAATTAAACGCTAATCACATTCGATACTTGGCTTATTGCGCAAGGGTACATTATGTTATTCGTCTGAATGAATGCGATTACATCGAGTGTTGCGACAAAGATGATCCCGCCCGCATCTAATACACGAGCGATTACAAATTGCAATGCCAATAAACGACGGGCATTACCGCCACCGCAGCCTGCCGAGCCGATCCAGGGCTGGCAACATACCTACTGAATAGATTAGAATAGAATAGAAAAATAGGCTATTATGGCTAAAAATTGTAATTAGTCCGTCTTTTAGCTTATTCAAAACTAAAAGACACGTATTTTTCTTTTTTTTCATTCAAATAAACAATAGCAAAGATACAAGGCATCAAAAGTTAGGAGTCGGAGTCTTTGACGTCACTCGCTCCCGTAAAAATGCCTCACCGAATGACGTCACGCGTAATTTCAACGGGCCATAACTTTGTAATTTTTAGTCTAATTTACAAATAAAAAATATGTGTCTTTTATTTTTGAATAAGATGAAAGACGGACTAATTACAATTTTTAGCCATAATAGCCTATTGTTTATTCAGTAACGCATTTTACCGTTTGACGTAAACCACCAAAGTAGTGTTTGGAACAAATGTCTAGAAATGCAGCCTCCGCCGGACCCCGGTAGAAGGGGTAGAATAAGCGATGGCTTGATGTCATCACCGAAGATATGTGCGCCAATAGACTCACTACCAGGGCTGAGTCGCCGGGATCCGAGGCGCAGCATTCGGACGCAACTGAGATTAAACGCTGCAATGATGATGAGATGACACTTTAGTCCTATTATAGCACAGTATTATAAAATGCAAACTTGTAGGTAGGTAATATATGACTCCAAAAAGGACATGAATACTCAGCATACATCGCGGTAACATTGGTCTGCCACACATGTTGTCCTTAGCTTAGGCACACACATTGCCAGTACACATTAATAATAATAATTATTATTTAATTTTTTAAAATCCTGATACTGGAAACTGAAAGACTAGAATTTTATGGTATTAATTTTTGATATCCCAATTGCTAGTAATCTCATATGACACATTGTTTTAATGTGATAATGTAGTGTGTGTCTTACATACTAAATATTCCCTTAGCATGTTGCAACTAAAAACGCCCATTAGCAACCCTGTAAACAGTTTCTATTCTAGCTTGCAATTCGCACATCATCGCAAGTCGTGGCGTGGCGGTCGTGACTACACCAAGAGAAAAATATTGCGAAACCCTGAGCTTACTCTACGCTTATTTGGAAGCTCACGAGCTGTGAATAACTGTTATCGTAATAGGCTAACATTTGTACTCCTGGGAAGTGCGAAATATTGGTGTAGGTAATACTTACCAATGCAATTTGCATACTAAGTTTCTATTTATAGACCGAGTTCGGGAGTTTGGTATACCTACGAGCTACGAGCACTTAGCCACTTAGGTAATATTTTGATATAGACTGGATATTCACAGTGCTTATATTGAGATTGTTTAATTAAAAAAAAGATAACTAGAGTTATACACATTTGTATTCTTATTGTAAAATCTTTGAGCCTCGGAGATTGAAAAAACTTAACTTAATAAAATTCGTCACATTATGAAAGCCCCGGGACTTTTCTGTTTCATTGTTCGTGTATTACTCACTGCTTTATAATTTTCAAAGGTGAAACGCGTAAAACGTCTGCAGTGTCCTAGGTTAGAATCCCGGTCGGGTAAATTTTGAAAAAAAAAACTCACTCACAGATTATTGATTTGTCATTGGATATTTATTACGAATTGTTTTCTGTTATAAGGCTGAGGAATCACTCATACCTAAGTCGCAATCTAACGTGAAAATGTTAATAATACGAATCGCATATGAGTGAAGTCACAGTTGGAAACGGAATAGTTCATCACTAAAACGGTTGCAATAATATTTAATGTCGATAAAACGATCTCTGTTTTAGACCGACCGGGCTTGCGTGATCTTTTATTGCCCTGCCAAAATGTTAATTCCATGAAACACGCTCGTAAACGGCTTGGATTTGTTAGAGGCTATTGTGATATTTCAGTCCGATATTGAAATTTAAATAAGCCGCGGCCCACCGTTTGATCTGCTCTGCTAATTAATAATCCATCAAAATGTATAGTTTAATAATTGAATCGCAATTTCTCGTGCCGACTTCCGTCCTGTTGGATAACAATGTTTATTTGCCGAGCTTTGTTAGGTTTAGCGTTTGTTTGTATAATTATACCTATCTTTGTTAAGTGGCATTTTATAGTAGGTTATCGTCACATCCAAAAAAACTTTTAGATTTTACTTTGGAATTTGTACCACTCATATGTTCTATGGAAGGTTTAGTTAGACGATCGATCATAAGTATTGTTTTTTCATAATACCTACCTCCTCTAGTAGATAATAGGTACAATGTTCAACTTACCTGATTCGTATGTGTTGTCTTTGTATTGTTTCGATAGATCGAACAGTTATTGTTTTCATCCCCTATGTTCCCAGATAGTTATAATTCCTATTTAGGCGTTTTTCAAAAAAAGTGTTTGCTAACGTACCTACCTACCAACACAATAAAAATTCACACTTGTTGTGAGAGATACATATGGCATATCGGTTTGAAAATAACGCATTTAATAGAGTAGGTATGAGGTCGATTTTAGAGTACGTAGACGTGTATCGTATACCTACCTACCTACATAGGTATTATCTGCTACAAAAAAATTACCTTGAGTTTATTCAAGTGTTGATTTGATTTGTACCTAGGTATTTGGGTTTAAAACATTACTTTGATAGGTTTAACAAATCACGCCAAAAGTAGGTATATTGACATTAACCTACATAGGTACTTTTATCTGATTCAAAATCAGAATTCAGTTCAGAATTCTGATTAGGAATCAGATATGATATACCTAGGTACCTCTAGATATCTATACGTGAAATTTAAATGTTATGTAGGTATCAATTGCTATTTAAAACGGGTACCTACTAAGAAGTTAGGTATAACACATCCGTCCCGGAGAA
Organism: Conogethes punctiferalis; assembly: GCA_031163375.1. Lineage (NCBI taxonomy): Eukaryota > Metazoa > Arthropoda > Insecta > Lepidoptera > Crambidae > Conogethes > Conogethes punctiferalis. The sequence continues at coordinate 9,075,649 of CM062091.1, forward strand.
AATCAAAAAGTATTCAACTTTCCTAAGTTTTTAGAAAGGAATTAGGTTTAGCTTATTTAGGTTAAACGTTCTCGCTGCTACTCCGATAACTCCGATTGTGCTATTAGGAAGTAGCACACTTACCTTACCTAATTTAAGGGTAGGTAGATATATTTGCGAAATTAATGTACCTATCTACATATGTAGCATATTTGAATGATTTAAAAACCTACTTATTACATATATCCTACAGTAATTGGTTTTATTAACATAATAACATGAAGTAGTTACCTAAATATCTTCTAATAAAATGTCTCCTACTTTCTATTTCAGCTACATTTGACAACTTGATTGTGGTGCGTTTGCAACTTCTACTGGCTATATCAGCGTGTGCATCTAGTGTATATCTGGCGTATCTCCTAGCGTTCGTGTTACATGATTTTTGTGTAGTTTGTGTATCAACTTATTTTGTCAATGGAACGTTACTTATTCTTTGTTACAAAAAAATTAAATCGTTGACTGAGAAAAATAAGTAGGTACTACGAGACGTACAGTAGCGCCATCTAGTATCAATTTCTATGACTACAACGTCAAATATATTTCAAGAACAGTGCCATCTAGTGTAAAAGTTTTACTACTTTAATGTGATACTAGATGGCGCTGCAGTAGTCTTTGACAGCGCCATCTATTGTGGAGTAGATGAACTGATATGCAGCATTTAATGTTTAAACCTATTTTGTCACCACATTCCGATAATACATTCTGTTGAAATGTAAAATTTCTATAATAAATTCATTATTATTATTTGCATTGGTGTTGATTTTTTTATTCAATTGTTAATATATAATTCATTACGCAATAAGTTTAGGTATACCATAGTCATAATTTAACCTGTAAAAGGGCACAAATTGCTTGCGTTGTTAGTCCCCGAAGCCGGCATTTCCTTGTCAAGCCTTTAATGCGAACCAACCTCTTGTTGCGGACGTGATGTCCATATCAGTCATGCATTCACGCCAACGCAAAACGTCCTGGCGATCCTTCTTTGATTAGTCTTGCAATTGTGCGAGCAGGCGGGTAAGTACAGTTAATGGAAGCAGTGTAGGTATGGTCTACCTATTCAACCTACTTGGTCGTTTTTGAATTGGTTGGATGTAGGGTTGCCGTTACCTAAATTGCCGGTGCCGGATAACACATAATATCATGCCCCAGCACATTATATATATAGTACGTAGGTAGCTACGTGGAACATTTATCAGCAAGTCAGAACGCAAGATCGTTTTATAGTAATTACCTATCATAATTCAATTTAAGAGCCTCACATAACTTGCTTATAGTACTTGCATTACAATAATATATCAACGAATTATAAATGTAGGTACCAAGACGGACATACAGAATAATCAACAGGTAAAATCATCATCATCATCAGCTCATCAGTCCAGTGCTGGACATAGGCCGACAGGTAAAATAAATAAATTTAATTAGACTGTAATGTCGAAACCCATTTGCGATTCTTTCGGCCGTAAACTTGACAGTGTGGGAGCTTAACAGTAAATAACAGTAAATAAATATTGTAATGTAAGTACTTATGCCACAATATAGAAATGGTTATAGTATAGCTGTCGACGTAAAATTTGTAAAGATAGGAATAACTCACGAATATAAGTTAATAATCTTAGGATGTATGATTAAAGGTACGACTACTGCCTCATATAATATACTAGCTGTGCTCGCGACTTCGTCCGCGTGGAATAGTTATTTTTTCCCCGTTTTTTTTTTTACATTTTCCATTATTTCTTCGCTTCTATTAGTTGTAACGTGATGTTATATAGCCTAAAGCCTTCCTCGATAAATGGTCTATTCAACACAAAAAGAGTTTTTCAATTCGGACCAGTGGTTCCTGAGATTAGCGTGTTCAAACAAACAAACAAACTCTTCAGCTTTATAATATTAGTTAAGATTATAAAAGTATCTACCGAAACTTTATTTTGGTACGAAATATTTTAGGTTTAAACAAAAGAGCGCGGTTTTTTTGTTTTTCCAAATGCCTACGATGATGGCTAGGTCGGCCTTGTCATCATCACCGGACTGTTGGGCGAGCGGAAGGCTTTCACCTGTAAGCGGAAGGCTCTCTCCCCAAAAAGGAGCGCGGGCGTTACTCTTACCGATCCAGGGTTTTTAAGGTTTCTTAGCGCTTATGAACGGAACCTGCCAATAGTCACATCATCATCAGCCTATCTCAGTCCACTGCTCGACACAGGCCTCTCCAGTTGATCTTATCCAAACACCTGGAGGACCCAAAATCGCTGCGCTGGCAGGCGGATTGACGATCGCAGGGCGTAGCTCTGCGCTCCGGTGATGCTGCTACTCGTCATCGGCCTGTAGTATTTAGCTACGCCATTAATTGTGATGGTTATATCTCCACTAGTCGGCTGCCAGCGCCTCGTTTGTTATTCAGCAGGATACACCACGGGCAGGTCCTCACCTGCCTGTGGTGTATCCTGCTGAATAACAAACGAGGCGCGGCTGGTGGCATTCTAACTGGCTCGATTCAGGAGGATCACTAGCAAGTGAGAGTTTGTACTGATTTTCTAAGACATTGGCTCACTGTTATCCATTTCATTGTGACTAAATGTGAGGAGGTATGCATGAATAGAGCTACCAACTCTGGAATCTCACATTACTTACATAACACTTTATACGCTAAACTTATGCAATTGTTTTGTAACTAAGTTAATACATTACGTTTAATGTTACTATTAGCGCCTCGCTGCCGTTTATATAGTATGCTTTAAACAAAGCTACAGTATTCATGTATTGCCGGTTATGAAGTATTATGAAACTTTATAAATTAGTTAGGTTTTTAGGATCCCAGTTTAATGTAAGCGGTATGACCACGAGGTAAAAGGCATGCCTATTCTCTAAAAACCTCTTGGCGTTTCAGTATTGAAGTAATCCATACTAGGTACATATATCCTACCTATTTCCCGAAGCTTTGTGGGAAAAAGATTGATGGTTTTAGTTAGGCCGACGCATTTGTTTTTTCAGTGTAGTTCAGTTCAGGTTTAACTCGCATGGTCTTTTTCATTGTTACTTGCGTAGGGGGTACACCGTTGTGTACCCTGCAAGGGCTGCAAGTAACAGTTCTTTAACTGTCTGTTTTAATGAATGCTCCTAGTTGGTACTAAATTCTTTCGAAGGTTCTTACCTTCGAAAGAATCCTGATATTTGGTAGCTCTTTACCGATTGTATAAATTTGCATGTATTTGGCCAATGTAAAGGTTACATCGCGAATAACATAATGCGCGGTTATGGCATTCTTTGCCTACGCACGTGTCACATATATAAGTAGTTGACCGAACTATAGTTTCTCAATATTTTCAGATTAGAATTTTCTAATTTTAACAGCACATCAGTCGCTGCTTAGGTTGAGTATGCTTATTTAAGTCCGGATTTAGGGAAAGTAAAAGTGATATTTTCGAGTTTGTAATAAGCCACATGCATTATTTAGAACTAGTATTGTGCGGGATCGTTAAAAATAATGATCTGTGGATCCGGGTAAGGTTATTTGGTGTCAAGATCCATGGGTTTAGGCTTAAGTATACGGATCTTCAATTTTCCTTGGATATCCACGGATATATTTATACGCTAATAATCCTGATATCCATCTACATTACTATTTACCATACCTAGAGATTATAATCATATTAAACCACAGAAGAACCACTGTAGTAGTGTTACCTACTACAATCTTCTAGACGGAAGAGGGGCGATGAATTGAAATCAAATTTTTAAATTTGAGAAGCGGTGGCGTAGGCAAATTTTTGGCGTGTTTACAAACTCATCCTTTATTTATGTGTGCTGATCCAAGTAAAGTGCTACTTGATTCAATGACAAACATCTGAACGATCATACCTGTTATGACAAGCGTGGGACGTAATGAGATCACTGCAGCTATTGTTCGACGGTGTGTGTGATTGAATGGCCGATTGTAGATTATATTTACGAGCTATTAATTTATTATCATTATTTTTTATTCAAAACTTACCGGTCTAATTAACTCGGACACAGCCATATACAAATGTGCTGAATATTTGTCCCGGGTGGGGATCAAACTAATCACCCTTGGTTTAGAAGCCAGGGTGACTGACTACCAAATGAACCACAGTTCTAGTCATATAGATGAAATAGTCTTACATTAGTCAAACTGGTATTCACACCTACATCCTAGTTTGAAGGTAATTGCTGTATTTTGATTATTGGATTATCAAACTAAATCCAGCCTACATGCATCCCACCGCTGGGCATAGACTCTAGCTTAGCTCAATTATGAAGTGCCTACCAATTGCTTATACTAGATACCATCATGTAATAGAATATCGGAATATTCTAATAGGTACCTTTGCATACTTTCTGTACTTATAAATGATGGCACAATGAATAGAGTGTAAACCTCGGATGATTCGAAGATTCATTCGATTCCGGGTCTTGAAGTAAGGAATGAATTTACTTTAAGACCCGGAATCGAATGAACCTTCGGATCATTGGGACCAGGTGTCTTGTCACAGATTCTACTCATGTTTTGCAAATCCGTTTTAGTTAGTACCTACTTCTGAGGTTGGTAGCGTAGCTCGAATACGCAATACGCCTAATTCAGCCTTCGCGTCAGTTAAAAAACTATTGAATCTAGAATTGCAAAAGGGACACTAGGAAAGTAAGCTTTGTTTTCAGTCATCTGCCACGCCAGGAATCCTTTTTTAGATATTTATTTTTTCCTGCCCTAGATTTATTTGTTTAATTTTTTTTGTCAAAATACCTATTCAATATATGTACCTTTTTTGCTTTATTATACTATACATACCTATCATAACAAACTTGTATGTATTCTTAATAAACTTTCGACATCTTACAGCTGAGTTTAGCCTATAAGTCAACCAACCTTGAGTGAGGTATTTTCTTGTCTCAATTCTTGTTACTTGTTATTATGTGCGCTAAATTGCTAGCTGTATGTATATTAAGCAGCCTTCGTATTTCAACCACCCCTTCTAGTTAAATACGTATTAATTACAGGTTGTTACGCCGCATACGAGAAGCTAAACTGTGCGACGATTGCTAACTGATCTAAATATGGCGGAGACTCCATAAACAGAACGATATAATTGCTAGCCATTATGGCGATTATAAATCAAATGGTCGTTAAATTAATCTCTATAGATTAACGATAAATCGTGACGACACTTCGCAGTATTTTAATTTTCTAATTGGTCAAAAGGAACCATTAGGCTGTGTAACTCTCTTTCAGTACACGTATCCCTTATTCTTATAATCTTGAGTCTTAAAAGGGGTGTGAACTTATGCAGGCCGTCTTAGCGTGATCGATCTACGTTGCACTAGTAAAGCGTGATGTGTGTGAATCGCTTAGGTACATTTTTTTGGACTTCATTGTCTGCTCAACATCAGGCAGGATGCAGTCATTTTAACGGGCTAATATAAAAAAAGTGTTATCATACAAGAATTTTATTTCTTTTGTTTGTTTACCCTCTTTTCTTATTGGTATGGTAACTTATCCGTTGCTGTATTGATTTGGGCTTCTCTATCGCTTACCTTCAGGCTAGGAAAAGCCACTATGCCGTTGCTATTATACAAAAAAATACTTTGCAGTTTGTCACGTATTGGCAACAAGACCATCACATTTACAGCTAGACCAATGACTCAGTCATATGTCAAAGATATTCAGATATTACGTAACATTGTACGTTTTATCCCTTTATACAAACTATCTTTAATGGTATATATAGCTATTTGTATTTTTATTTCTGTTTAAATTGTATGTTGTGAGCTTAAATTATGTTGTCAAGTAAGTGAATGAATGTTTTATCTGTCTATTTATCTTATACCACATACTTACTTGTTGTTCTTTGATTATGGCATTAGGCGGTCCGTAGGCGTAGGCTATGGCGGAATAAGCCACAAACCTTTTTGCGAGGCCTTTTGTTTCGTCGTCCGTGAGTCCGACATAAACGACATGCCACATGCTAAAAATGGCTTTGGAAGCTTTCCTTTTCGCCTTTAATTTTAAATCATGCTAATCCTAGAGCCACTTCTGCTACTGAAGTACTTAGATTTAAAATCTTCATCAGCCTATCAGCCGACTGCTGGACATTGGCCTCTTCAGTTATTTTTCACTTTGGGAAAACACCTGGAGGATTTACCCATAATCGCCACGCTGGGCAGGCGGATTGGCGATCGCAGGACGTAGCTCTTCGCTCCAGTGACGCTGTGCTGCCCGTCATTGGCCTTTAGTATTTAAAATATTACATTGGAATTTATATTATACGCCAATTGGAAGATTAAATTATATGAAATGTAATAAATCATCTGCTGCTGTTTATATTCAAAGTCGATGATTAAGTCATTAGAGAAGATGTAATCATAAATATTTTGTTAAAGTACAAACCGGTTCGCTTAGTAGTGGTAGTTGTTTTTTTAAGACTATGACAAAGTAGCATAGGTTTTAGTTATTCCAATGGGGTTAGATGCTTCATGAAACCTGAATGATACTGTAACAAAACCTTGTTTAAAAGGTTATTTTATCAATATACATAAAAGTAATACAGTTGTACCTACACTGGATACTGCTCATCTAAACCTGCCATTTTTGATTGCAACTGTCAACAGTATTTTATATTGGTTGCCTTACGCCCAAATCACAACCGGAGTTACTACATCTGCAGTATGTTTAATTTATATGTAAAACGTACATATAAATATTTAATTAGCAATTTCCGTGACAAGTTGTTAAATGTGCCATAAACACACGGAATGCATTAATCATTAACCACATTACTATTATAGGCATTAAGCTACATTACTGTGTCTTCCTGTCCTACATATTTCATTTCTCTATAAAACCACGAGATTATCCAACATTCGATTCGTGCGACTTACGCGACGTTTGCAAACAAAAAGAATAGCCATTACTTGGAGCTTTATCACTAGATCAAAATTCTGATTATTGTAGAAGCTTGCTTCCAGGCATGTCTCGGATTAATGAGCAGGAAGGCGGCAATTACATTGCGTGTCGAGTACTCTTATAACAGCTATTACAGCGTTGTTAGATATTACCGAATCATTGTAATTTGTATAATTGTAACATCACTTATGTTACATTGTACGCATGTCGATGTTTGTGGAGGTTACGGCTCATTAGTGAATAGTGATTGTTTCGTTTGGTCCAGTGTTAGTAATTATACAATCAACATTAAAATAATAATACACTATATTGTCATAAAGTTAGAATTAGCAATTTTAAAATTTTCCGCCTTGCCCGCAGGTACTTTTGGTAGTGATCTTGTCTTCTGAAACAAGGGTTCAAATATGTGACGAACATTTGAGTATTCTTTAAATAATCCATTTGGGTAATCCTTAGTCAAAGGCATGTAGATAGGTTGGATCAATCGTCATCATTAACTCAAGTAATGTGAAGCTTGGCACAATGTAAGCTTGTACACTTCCAAAAACTATATTAATTGCGATTACCCTTACACAGAGTACAATAATTGTAATACATACCAAATTCCCCACTATCATTTCAACATAGTTATTCGTCTGTGGTGTACTAACCCAGCGTGTACTAATAGGTGCGCTGTCAAACTTCTCACTTTCGTCAGCTGAACAAACATCAGCACAATACAGCGATAAACATCATTTACATCATTACGTTCCAATATTCATACTTGCACAATTGTGTACAAATGTAATCCCTATCTGTCTATGAATAAGACATATACCGTATTACTATAAGAATCATTTAGCCAAGGTGCGGGCCAGTATTTGAACATGGCGTAATACAAAAGAACGCTGTTTGCCCAGAGGCTGCGAACAACCGATGGTGTATCTATAATGGTGGTAATTACTCGCCAGTTAGCTCTAATCTTATGCTATTTGTTAATGATTAATGATAAAAGGTCAATGGGACCGTTCAATAGCGTAGGTGCTTAAATTTATTGGACAGGTTGGCATAAAACACACTCTTCTAATAAATTTGTTATAGAAGTAGGTACACTCACCGTTATTACGTAGATAGCTTTCTATGTAAACGTTGTTTAAAAACTTATTGAGCTATTTAGATTCAAAAAAAATATTGTACACTTCAAAAAGTTTGCAGAAAAATACTTTTAAAGTGGAGTTTGAACTTGCAGCTGTATTAAGTATTTGTTAAAAGTTCAACCTAATGCAGTATCGTGTGAATGCCTCAGAGTAGATTCAGAGAGATCAAACTTGACTTAATTGATTTAATTACCTATTTCTCCTGAATGAGGAAGAGAGCGTGTAGGTACAGTGCGTTGCCAGCGGTAGGTTAAGCTTTTGCTTTACGAAAGCGAACGCTTCGCTTCAGCTCCTAAATACAGATTCTGTGACAGTTGACAGTGAGACAGATACCATTTGTTATTAAAAAAAAGAAATATGACAACTTAAAACTCAAAATTGAACTAGACTTTGAATAATAAGATGTTTGAAATCATTTATCAAGTAGGTAAAAACGTGAAGCACATTACTATCACTCCTTATTTGCAAGTACCGTTTAAAGTTCAGTATCATTTCTGCGGGCCGTAAATTAAAGTTAATTTTTTGCTGTGCAATGAGTCAAATGATTACTTAGACACAATTTTAAACAATCTATTCTATTGAGGTGTGTAGGTGTAAAAATACCGCCTACACCCTGGTAGGTGGTAGACCTCGGATGTGTAGCCAAAATTAAGTTTTTATCGTGAATCATCGTAACGTCGCAGTTATTAGGCAGCATTATTATTATGATTTGTTAAGAATATCAGATACTGTTAGCAAAACATGCAAAAAAGCATTTTGAACTTGCTTTGGTAAATCGGAATTTTGTGGTCGCTGATGTCATATAAATCTTATACTTATCTACCATGTATAAAACTTTGATTGCAAAGCATTAAAACATCAAATACTCCAGACAGTGCATATATATAGCCAGGCCTGAAACTAAAGTTTTATTTCATGTGAGTAGCAGATGATGATTGTGATGGAAATTTCAAAACTTTTTTTTTGTAAATTATCTGGGCTTCGATTAAATAAGTAGCAATATGCTAAAAATAAAAACCCATGAACTAAAAAGCTTGAAAAACAACCTCATTATTTTTGTTGATAATATTCAACAGTTAATTTCTACAGTTATATTTTAGAAAACCTAGGCACTTTGGCTACTCCACTAAACGATGAACCTGGTTACTAAGTTGTTAACCATTTTTTTACCGCAGAAGAGTCTTGCTACTTCAACTATCAAACCGCTCTCTGTACCTACTTACAATTGTTTTTGTTATTATTCGTATCATAGGAACGAAGAGAATTGGTCAAACAAAACCCTGTAAAATAAAGGAATAAAATCCTTTCTCGTAAAAGTAAATAACTAGGTTAAATAAAATTTTGCTGCCAAAAAATACATAATGGCGGATTGCCTATCAGGTATTACAAGCAAATTGGCTCACGCTCATTCCAGATACAGCAGCAAAATAAATTCGTGAGTTTATACTCGCAGGAATGCAAGCATTTTACGTGGGCATGGGCTCGGCTCGGCATTTAACATTAAAAAAAATGTCCTATCCGCTCATCAGCATGGAAATGTGCGCGTGCATCGTTAAATTGCAAATGAAATGTTTTCTCAAGCTTATCGCTTGGCAACAGATCATCAGCGGCACTGCGTGTGCGCAAAATGACCATAACAAACAGTAATCTCACCGACTCAGTGATTCCGCTGCCGCATAATGACGTCCAGCATTGTCTGATGTGACTTGCACTCTTGTTGCACTTTAGATCGAACGCGGGCCGTTCGATATAGCTTTTTGTTTGTCTATGTCAGGGTACCGTAATTACAACGATTTATTTACAAATTAATTTTTATTAGCACTTCGGGATAGCATAGGGTGCCACCACAGAAATAATTACATCAACTTATAACGGCGATAACACCTTATTTTTCATTATTAAGAATCACAGCAAGTCACTTTTTCTAGAGTTTGTAATTCAACCGTTCGAAAAAACGATCCATATTGGCTCGCATACTGGAGCATAGTTTGACTTCATTGAAATTGCACGTTCTCCTTTAAGTAGGTGGTAAAATGTACTTAGGGTACATAAGTCGTATCCATCTGAAACCCGCCTGGTGGCGGTATAAGAACTCAAAGTGGCGAACAATTGGAGAGTGGACTGTGATAGGCTGATGATGATGTCGTATCGATGTCTGCGCTGATTGTTCTATTTACTTGATGTAGCGTATGATTTATTTACAGGTATGTACAACCAAATCGTCAAAATTTTATAGGAATAAAACTTAAAATCAAATCACGCTGTAGCCTTATCAACGTTATATCGTTGTAGGTAGTCTACTAATAATCCAAATACTAATATTAATTTGGTTTAACCTGGATCCGCCTACGCCAAACGAGCAGAATATTAATGTCCTTACCTTATTGCCTATACTGAGCGTTGGTGTTATCGCCTACATAAATATCTTGTGTATCGATGGTTTCCCAATATTAACCCGAATGTGTCTGTTAAGACAAACTGAAAATGTTTACTTCATCTACTTAATTAGTACATGGATAATACCTACAATTAACATAACTAACATTCGGTAAATGAATCCGGTAGCAAAGATCAGATTCCAAATTTATTTTGCACTTGGACGCGTGCATGAACACACATACAATATATATGTATCTATACTTATAATAAATCTGTAGAGAGGTCAATTCTGTACATAAAATATTTTTTCAAAATAACTATCAGGGGGTGATAAGTGATCGATACTGATACCAAAAATGCAATCAGTAAAATTTTTGTCTGTCTGTCTGTCTGTCTGTCTGTCTGTCTGTCTGTCTGTCTGTATGTTCGTTATAGAAAAAAAAACTACTGAACAAATTTTGACGAAACTTGGTACAATTATTCTTCATACTCCTGGGCAGGTTATAGGATACTTTTCATCACGCTACAATCAATAGGAGCGGAGCAGTGACGGTAAGTGTTGGGAAAACGCGAGAAATTTAAACCTGTATGTTTGAACGCGCATTACGCGAAAACTACTGCATAGAATTGAATGCGGTTTTCACCAATGTATTGCTAGAGGTCTAACTTAAAACTTAGGCACAAGGTATAGATGGGTATTATATGGAAGTCCGTTATTTTTGAAACCCGATATCCACGCGAGCGACGCCGCTGGCACAGCTAGTAAAACATAAACACGGATTTTGGTGATTAAAAATTTTTGATTTATTACTATGGAGGCGGGGGACCTCATTCCACAAGTGCTGTATACTAGGTAGGTTTGGATTGCTGTTTGCACTGTAAGAAATTATGGAGTAAACTATTTTTGTGACTATGATGCCACATAAAATACGATCTTCAATTTATATATACAAGAGTTTCACATTCGTTCTACAACAAACCTATAAATTCGAAATGCATTAGGTGTGTGAAGTACCTTTAATAAACGAACGAGGCAACTATGTTAGTTAAGATATATATTTATATGATACGAGATCTTGGCAGACACTAAAATTATTATCTGGAACCTCGTTCCCCGAGACATTGTAGCTAAAATGTAGCGGTCGATAATATCGGGCAGATTGTTTAGTTATTGGCAGCTCTGGATTATGACATCGCCGGCAATGTGTATGCGAATGTCGCCTACGCATCATTGGCATGCATCTGGGTCCGACGATAATAAACAAGATCAGGTATGCTCATAGGGTTGTACAAGGTACAAAAAGGGCAAGGAGAACGGATATTTGGTGATAAGTACGCTGAACTTGATCCTTTTTTGTTTTATTTTCGAGGGGAATGGCATTCCGTATTGTCATCTTCGAGGGGCAGTCGTCGTCGCAGAAAAGGCGTACCGAAGATACCGCCGTAGCTTAACGCCTACATCATATTCACGTAGGCGTTACGCTACGGCGCGGCGGTATCTTCGGTATACCTGATAGTATAGATTAGTAGGTATTAAGGCTTGTGTAACTGGGCTATTGATAGGTACCACGTCCACGTCATGTCACATCCTTTCTTACCGTGAAAACGGAGGTGGCCCTTGTAGTTTATGTTATATTTGCCACAGGTGATAGTGTTTAGTCGCGGACACTCAGCGCAAGTGGGTGCCACTTGCTTCATGACCATAAGAATTGTGAAAACCGCTTGTGGTCTACTCTCTATCTACCAGCAGGTACAATCTGTGGACCGTTTGCGCGGAGCATAATATATCAACCAACCCAAAATTTATTTTATTTGCGTACAACACGCTCTATGGTATTATCAAGGGTTCTTATGTATTAAACTAACCACAAACCCGCTGGAAAACTGTCACTTTACCAGTGACATCGCTGGCAAGCCGGTTCTCAGAGCCCAATACAACAACCAACTCGGTGGTAATTTAAATATGTATCAGACAACATCACATACATATATTATCTTATTCCGGTAAATCCCGTTTCCGTGGGAATTTCGGGAATTCCTTTCTTACACACTCTTCACACACTCTCACACACTTACGCACCTCTACTGTACCTAAGCTACGCCCCTTCCAAATTTCAAGTGCCTACGTTTAGCCGTTTAGGCTGTGCGTTGATATGTCAGTCATTCAGTTTCTCCTTTTATATCTTAACTAATATTATAAAGCTGAAGAGTTTGTTTGTTTGTTTGAACGCGCTAATCTCAGGAACTACTGGACTGAATTGAAAAATTCTTTTTGTGTTGAATAGACCATTTATCGAGGAAGGCTTTAGGCTACATTGTGATGTTTCACGCTGCAACTATTAGGAGCGAAGAAATAATGGAAAATGTAAAAAAAAACGGGGAAAAAATAACTATTCCACGTGGACGAAGTCGCGAGCACAGCTAGTATTTAGATAACCATAAAATCGCCGGAGAGCCATCATACCACTAGTGGCAGCCCTGGCGAGCCGGTTCTCCCACCGCGGGCCGAAGGTGCTCGGGTGCTCAGCACGCCTTCCACATTTTTATGTCGCATATGCTAATTTGCAAGTAACTGCATAACCATAACTTGACAATTGCTCGCTTATTTTGTGCTATTTTATACTGGCAGTCCATTCAGCTAACGCGCAACCAAAGCGGGAAGATATGTCACGCATCTGAGCCAAAATAAAGATATCCTTCTTGTTTATTTCTTTCGGTTCTTCTCGATAGAAGTTACATTTCAAATCCGGCGGTAGAGTAAGATCAAGAAACGTGGCAAACAGTTGGAGAGACCTATGTCCAGCAGTGGCATGCGAAGGGTTGATGATTAATTGAAGTGAGTTGAGTCATTAATTTCGATTACAAAATGGCTTATTTAATGTAACTGAAAAAAATATTGAAATCCATAAGAATTTGTCATCTCTATGCAGAGCCCAAATTGTTAGTCTTGTGTACTTTTTGTGAAATAAATGTATATAAATATCATTTTTACAATTTTGATCACCTTATACCCCAAAAAAAAAAATATTAGCCCTATTGCCTTATCCTATTGATTTCAATTATTGTGCCAAACATTAACTTTTCTAATTATGGAAATTGTAAGTACTCTACCTTTTCCAAATACAAATTTATAGGATACTAAATACTACTACATACTATGAAACAATGTTGTTGTACCTATTAATTGTAAAATTTAATATTATACTATTTATTAACTTGACATTGTACACAATATAAGTGTTGGCATTGTCTACCCATGTCAATATTAATAAATTATCACGTAGACTGTATTGTCATCTACAGAGAAGCCAATGACACAACCTTAATCAATAGATGTACTTAAATTATTAAACACCTATTGAGGAAATCTCGTGTATCTATTTTTAATGATGAATCAGTATTTACCTAGTAAGTCGTTAACTTCAACATCCTACAATCGTACGGAGCAGGCACAGTCGTTAGATATATGTATATATCTACGAGATGACTTCACAATATCAGCATCTAATTTATTTTTAAAACGCGAACCTGTTTCAGATGAGCGCGGACCAATGACTTTAACAATATAAAATGGACTTTAGGTACAATGTCGGTTATGATTTGAATAAAATAAATATTTAATTTGACGTTTGGGTAGTGCGTGGACACAGTTTTCCATGTTGATCCTCGCCCCACTCCGGCGCACGCGGCGTTTCCGAGCCGTACTATAGTGTTGTAGTCTTCTGTCTCTGTCGTGGTCGCGCGCGGTTACCACTCCGACAAACTATTTCCGATATACATTTTACTCGCTTTTCTGAATGAAAAGTTGTAAAAGTTGAGATTAAAAGTGTAAAAGTGCCAGTGCCATATCGATTTTTACTCATTAGTTTGCTAGTTCGGTGCTAAAAGTTATTGTAATTGTGTTTCAGTGGCAGCAAATTTTCGTAAACAAACACGTGCAGTGACATTCGGCCTGAAGGCTGATTTATTTTTTCGTGAAGGTTGGTATGCTCTTGTTACAGTTAGTAGCGATTGCTATTTTTATTGATTAAATTAAATATGACTAATATTTTGATTCTATGTACTTTTACGCTATAGCATTTTTAGTTAATAGATGGATAAATAAATTCTTCAACAAACTTATCGTTAATTATTTTTTGTTTTTAATAGTAATAGTTGTATTATTTTATAATTATTGTTATATTAATATTTAAATTAGATAAATAGATATTTTATATTGCACATCTGACATCATACAATTGATTTAAAACAAATCATAGGTATCGACATTTGTTTTACAATTTAGGCGTTCTTGTCGCAATCAAATCTCTTCCAGACAACCATTAGGATAGACAATATTACCAACCATTAGGTTAATAGAAGGGGTGAGGTGGATTCAACTGATTTGTAACTACTGATAAATTAATGTGATGGCTTTAGGACTTTTATGCTGGCGGAGAGTCATTACATTTCGTCCTACCTATAACACATTGAATCAATTACCTATATAAGTATATATTCTTATCTTCTCAGTTTACTCGTATATTTGATTTCTATTAACTTAAAACATCATAATTCTCCTACACTTATCCCACTCTAAGTAGGGTCGGAGCAACATGTTTTCTTCTACCACTGTCCTCTTTCGGCCGTCATCTCTACACTCAACTTTGACACGCATACCACTTTTCACACAGTCCATTCATTCCTTTTTCGGTCTTCCTCTTCCTCTAAATCCTTCCAACTATAAGTTGTTGGAATGTTTTAATTCCCAATAAAAAACCCAAAACCTGTACAAACATTGAAATTATGAAATGAAGTTTTGCTTACATATAGTGACGCAACATATATCGAAATCCGCTGGCAGTTTTTCCGGGCCATATCTGAAGGTTGCCAATGAATGACATAACCAGGTTGCATACAAACGAGGCGTTTGACGCGCGTAGGCGGTAGTATTCAGGCTCCCAGCCTCACCGGCCACTATGGGCGGCCAAAGTCTAATCAGACTGATTATCATACATCTTTACTTCATTAACCACTACATGGTAATGAGTCGCTGCTGAATATTTGATATCACGGTACATTCATAATTGATTGTGTATCTTGACAGCGGTACATTATTTCGCTTTTCTCAGGTGACCGTTGTTTTAACAAGAAGATTTCATTGATTGAAGAAGACTTATGATACCTTTTCCTATGCAATAACAGTAGATAATGAAACCTAAAGAAGAAAGTAATAAATTATTTGAGTAATCAAATTGTGTATGAAAAGTTGAGAACGCTTTACCTTGGTACTCGAAAAAGGCGTTCTCGATTGATGAACAGGATATGGAGTGGAACTGCTGCCTAACTTTAGTCACAAAATATTTATTTTTAATTCATATAAAATATTTAAACTTTATTGCATTATGTGTAGAAAAAAAGAACTTAATGCTAGGAGCATTCTCTAGCAGTCAACATTTAGATCATGCAGAGAGCAGAAATGTGTGTGTACAAAGAGAACACAGTATTAATATTAATCAACCCAATTTATATACTGACTGTGTAATTATGATATAATTAGGTGTACATATATATAAATATAATATATCGGACAACATCACATACATTGCTCCTATCCCAAAGTAAGTAGCTTAAGCACTTGTGTTATGGGTATCAGAGCAGCTAAGGTACCACAAATATACACGGAACAAACACAAATGTTCATCACACCAATGTATTTTTCGCGTGGGGATCGAACCGACATGACCCATGTTCAGAAGGCAGGGGTCACTCAATTCAGCCACCGGGTCATTCACAACTTCAACAAAATTTTGTTTAAAACAAAGATACATACATACCGTCACGCCTTTCTCCCAGAGGGGTAGGCAGAGACCACGTCCTTCCATTTGCGACGATCCTGGCACACAGTTTTTGCTTCGTCCACATTCATCAAACAAAGATAAGATGAATAACAGATAAAACAAAGATGAATAACAGATTTTACCTAAATCAAATCAATCAATCAAATCAAATCAATTTATATGTATATATATTTCAAGTACATCTAATAAGGTTTTACGAGACATTGTCGATTAGATAATGATTGAATCGTCGGAAAACTACCTTAATTAATACGATGTTGACTTGACATGTTGAGTGTTTCTATTTAACACGACATGATTTATTCAAAGAACGTGTCTTTACTAGAACTGTGTGACTACATAAAGTTCAGGACACTTACAGTATTGCTTAAGTACCTATAATGAATCATTTCCTTTGACAAAGAACTAAGTCATGTCTTCTAAAAAACTATTAGATGTTGACTCAAACAGTAACTAGGCTTTAGGTTTACCACAAACGAAGCTTAAGGTATATCTCTGTATTTTATACATTTATTTATTTTATGTCTTAGTTTCTTCTTTGAATTTAATGCTTTCTTCTCAAAGTCAACAAGGACGGTAATTCTGTACCCGAGGAATGGAATTGGAAGTCATTTCTGGCAAAACGGAAACATTTCAATGTAGATTATAAACAAGTTACTTATACAGATTAATAACTATATTTAACCCGTTGAGCGCAATACCAGACACCGGTGACCGACGGACAAAATATATTTTCTATCAGACTGCGTTTCTCGGTAGCCAGTCTTAATAAAAATTGTGCATCGTTGTTATTACTAGGTCGAAGTGCAGTTGAAGGGACAAGACAATGCTGCACTTTGTACCTAAATATCTAGTATGCAAGTGTTAGCACTCGCAATATCCGCAAGATGCGTGGTGCATGACATGACCTAGACTAGAAGTATTTGGTGGTTCATATCACGGGAGTTGGCGTTGGGAGTTCTTGGAATATAGAACTCGTACTACTAGTACTCTCTTCACTAGAGGTCAGGCGCAGGACCAACGCTTACATGCTTTAAGATTCATGATTACAAGATTTAACTCTACATTTTCATCATTATTAGCCTTTCGCAGTCCACTGCTGGACATAGGCCTCTCCAATTGTTCACCACTTCGATCGATCTTGGGCTTCTCGCATCCAGCACTTGGCAGCCTTTCACGCAAGTCGTCACACACTTTATTAATTAAAAATTTGTTTGAAAGTAATATTGTTGTACAGGAATTTATTAAAGTACGAAATTATAGTACACAACTATCCATGTTAAATTAATTTTGTTGTGTTTCAGTTTACATTAAAACCACATTATATTTCTTCGTTATCTCATAATCTAATCATTAATGCAAATCAAAACATTATTTTACCAATTGTACATACAGACGAATTGAGAACCTCCTCCTTTTTCGAAGTCGGTTAAAAAAAGGTTACAAATCTAAGAAATACAAAATATTGTAGGAGTATAATTATGGTAGTATGGTATGTTTTATTATGGCGTTTTAGCGTTTGATACGGTAGAGCGCGCTGAAGTCTATTATGTAGGAATTGGGATTTCCTTTGGCCTGTTTAATTTAGTTCGAGTTTGCCGGTTAAGCAAATTATTTATTGTATATATTTATATAAAAACAAACGACATAGTATATATTAAGCATCTTAAGAAAGTTGCTTTTGTTAATAACGTTTTGCGTCTTCATCTTCAAGTGGGGGCAGTGTAAAAAATACTTAATTAGTTCTGTTTTCATACGGTAAAAAAGAACAAAAAAAAACTGTAATACACTCCTCATTTTGCTTAAGGTGTATTTACTGACAAAAAAAAACGTGAATAAAATACAAGCATAGGCGTTATTACATTAGATTGAGGCATAATGACAGGCGGCAGCTGTCAGCGTCGGCCTGCGCCCACGCACGCACTGTCGATCACTTGCGCGGCACAGAGTAACGGAGAGGACGTATACTTACCCTATTTAGTGCCTATACTTCTATGCACTGCTTTTTCTTACATAAGTGTATTTGCAGTGATAAAGGTTGTTGTCCGATGTGTTCTGAATATAAATAATGTGAATAATATAGCAATGAGAATCCGATTTACGCCGCAGGTCCTCAAAACACGCGCAAAAAGCTTTGCCTCTACTTTTATAGCACGAACGGCTAAGCTATGGAAATCTTTGCCAAAGTCTGTGTTCCCCGTTAGAAATAATCTTCAGATTTAGGCGGGAATAAAAAGCGCTACACATATAATTATAAAAAATATACTTAGGTATGTACTTGAATTACAGTTGTACACCGTAAGCGGTTCGTACAGACGTACACATGAATTTAAAATTTGGAATGGGGGAAGTCGGCGGCCTTAAATAGTGGTGGGCCTTAACGCAAAACAGGACAAAGAAAAGATGAAGTGATAATCTGCACCACTATTTACTAGCTTGGCAAAAACGAATTAGGGGTTAGGACGACTGGAGAAATTTGCCCAACAGTGAGAGAACAGAGACAAAAAATTATATAAAAATTTTCTGACCCTTCTGCACATTTCAATAGTCATAGTACCTGTCGGTTTACAGTCGTTTACAATGCATCTGGATCATTGATCTCGGCGCGGTGTGTCACTGCGGCTTGCTTGTTCGTTCCGATCCGTCCGTGCTGTTTACTAAATACCCGTAATGTGATACGATATGGTTTGTTGACTCGATTCGTATTATCGACCCTTTATTTTGACGACGGGATTTTGTTTATTTTTAAAATTCCGCATAATTTGTTTACGCTTCAATAATATATAACAAAATGGTATTAAATAAAGTGGTATTTCAGTATTATTTACGCTTCATTTGCTATCAGAACCAGAAGAGGTAAATTTTAATTAGGGTTTATTATTGAATCACAAAACAAGTTTTAGAGTAGGTATCAAACATTAAATTGTCAGATACGCAAGAACGAATAAATATTTCGATCGTAAATGTTTTATTTCAATAAGTATTAACTGCAGTATAGAAGTTAATTAGTGTTTTAAATAAATAAAAAAAGAATGATGATGAGTGATGACCTTGCCTTCTGAATCGATGGAAGTGACTTTTCTATAATATTATTAGGAGACTCTCACATCGCGGGTGGTAAACGAATCGTACTGTGCCAAAGTTACTAGACTCTCATAACCTCCTAAACCAGTTTCTTCTTCGGCTGTTACCGATATACTGGCACGGCAAGAGCTCCTTCATAGGATCCATATCAAAGACTATTAAACTCGTAAGACCCAGAGTACCAGATACAATATATAAAAGAATAGGATTTGGATCAAAGTACTAGTTAATTAGTATTATTTATTTAAGATATTAAATTGGAAAGGTAGTTCATCTATTTGCAGAAATAAATTAGACTCGTATGAGGACATTGGACCTTACAAGGTTAAAGTAACACATCATAGGAGTATGAAATACATAATAGATGTCAGACAACATCACATACAAATTAGCTCTGATATTATGATAATAGTTATTTTTCACAACACCAGGACGGACATTGCAATTTTACGAAAAGAATAAGGGTAAAAACTAAGCAGGATTTATCTTAGTCACATCCGCGTGAGATAAGGCTAAGTTCTAAGAAACGATGTCGCGGCGCCGCCTCTAGCTTGTTTGGTTACCTGTTAAAACGATTGTATAATCTACATTAATACCAAGAAAATACCATTTGCTTTGACTTATTAGTTCTTTGAACTGCAGAAAATTCAAAGACCTGTTGGCTTTGGAATTATAGCGCCACTTATAGGGAATTGTGAAATGCGCGGATATTAGTTATGGTTTTAAGGAATGGAAATGTTTTAATAAATTATACTTATAATGCGCTAAATTTTTCTAGGTTTCAACAGCAGATCCTAGAAAGGAGGTGTTAAGTGTATGTTACTATCGGTCCTCCTACAATGACTCAATCCTGACATTAATTTTTGGTTTAAAGTGGAAGTATTTGATAGTTAGATTTGTTATATTCGTTGAGGAAAAGTAAGTACGTAAAGTTTAAATAAATAATATAAATTTACCAACACAAATGTTAGATGTTTAGGTATTTTTATCTAATTATTAACCTTTTATTAAACGTTACTGAAGCGCTAGCCTACTATTAAATACATAGCCATTACAAATACGTAGCTATTAAATACTATTACACATTATTAAAGTGTTTGTCCAAAGTGGCGAACAACTGGAGAGGCCTATGTCCAGCAGTGGACTGCGGTAAGACGGATGATGATGATATTATTAAATACATAGGCATACAAAAGTCAGAGGTGTGTGTCATAAATTTACGACGAATAAACAAGTTTCATATGTATTACTCGACAGATTCACGTCTTTGTCATTGAAGTAATCTATACTCACAGATCGCATTATATTCAGACAGAAGCACTGTAGTTTTTATGCTAACATTGTTTGTTTTTACGCATTCCACCTTTAGGCCAACTTTGAATGTCAAATATACGGTCTAGTGATATCGACACTAGGAGTAAAAAATAGTTACCGATATTAATATTAAATTGCCATGACTGTCCATACTGATTACCTTCCATTAGAATTATCATTGACAGTTAGATAAAGATGCTCTGAAGACCATTTAGTGTGACTTATAATGCAAAAATAGGTTTTAGATTACGTTTTTTTATAATAAGTATTTGTACATATATCGAACAATAAGCCGTTAAGCTTTTAGAGGTAAATCTGTCAGCCCACCAGCAATATGGACAGAAGACATAGTAAAAGTCTAAATACGCGATCCATTCAACGAACGATCGTTTTCGATTATTAAAGTAGGGGTATTAATCCAGGGGCCCTGGTGCCAATCTCGCCAGTCAAGCGAATATTGTTGCGACAAATCCGATATCTCGAGAGTACAGTCCCAGAGAAAGTCCAGAGAATCCAGTTTACCAACAGTGCCCCGATAATACATTGTTTCCGGCCGAATAATTCGCGTTGCAATATTGTACATCATCATCACGGTTGGTACGAATATTCGCTTGCTCATATAGCAAAAGAATATGCTCATATACGATATAGGCGAACACGATTCTTCGCCTGCTAATGTTGCCGTTCGGTTGCTAGTAGTTTATAGGAACATATGGTAAATAATCATCACCATTAGTGGTCGAATGTAAGCAAAAGGTCACATCAATTTGGACATCAGTTGAAGCAGTGTCCAGCACTGCTTATTTATTATTCCTGCTGAGTAAAGGCTGTTCTGGCATTTACTGTATTGACATAAACTAAGTTGTAAGTTATTTAAAAGCTGGCAGTGGCAACTCGCTCGCATTCCGCGCCCGGCCGATACAAGGTGACTAAGTTACTGGGTACCTATGTCGAGTTGCTTAACACTTAAAGGGCAATACAACTCTGAGGGCAATACTACATTACGTTTACTCCACATCAATGAAATCTTAAAACACTTCTATTCTTGATAATCATAGAACTTAGTAAGATCTTTTGCCATGGTTAGTTTTAATTATATTTTATTGCGGTCTAGTCAAATCTTTAGGTTACGCTTGTTAACTCAGTGTCCGTTACCGTTATAATACAAGAATGGGGTGCAGTGACTTTTTTACAGTAGCTCGACATAATGGTTTCTCTACGCCTGAGGGAAAACGAAAGAGAAGCCCAAGTCGCTGTGATAACGAGCAAGTAGCTGGTCAGTTGCCACCGCCATGCCGATGCCGACCCAACCCCTAAACCCCACGAGCTCCGGAAACCATACTCACCGGCAGAAACTCGGCCTGGAGGTCATTTGGCTGCAGTATTTTATAGGGTGGAGGTTATAATAACGGGGAAGGCCCCGGACGGGCGCGCGGCACAATTCGAGCGAAAATTTGATATGCCCTACCTCTCTTAAAAACTGTTACCTATTTGAAGTTCACAACGATAGCGATTCGCTATAGATATAGAACCGTTTTGGATCATGGTTACATATATTAACCACTACTTTATTACCTGTATTTACGTAATATTCTATCAAAGCATCTACACATTATAAAACTATAAATACTTATCTGAAGTATGTAATGATTCTGATGAGTGATACTTTAATCAATCGCATTGCGTAAATTCAGTTAATAATTTCGCATCCAAATTCTTTGCTAGAGTCTTTATCATAATATATTTTGGCGGTCATACAAAGTAAAATAGGCGCAATTAAATTACGATTTACGTAAGAAAACACCAACATAAATCAACTAACACTGTCAATGTTTATAAGTAATATTATTTAAACTGTGTCTCGCTATTAATTGCTCTGGAAAACGGCTGTACCTATTAGTTTCATCATATTTCAGTAGTAATTATAATACCTTGATAAAAATGCTAATGTGTTGCAGTCCTTGAAACAATTTACCTAGCTCTACAATAAATCTGACTTATAAGTACCACATTAAATGTTGTGGCTTACAAATACCACATCAAACATCGTTAAATGGACAGCTCCAATCTTAAAAATATGTATGAAAACGACTTTTTTGTGGAAATACTTTGAAGCAGTTTGAAACGGTGAAAAATTATGAGTATCAATGAATATCGATTCATATTAACACTGGACGAACCTTGAAAATCAAATTAAAGGTAATTTATAGTCGCAGCGACACAGGTGGCCAAAATAGTAAGTTTGTCGTATTTCTTGACATTGGATTTTAGGGATTCCCAAGAGAAAATATTAAATCGCGTCACCAAGGCCAGAAACGATGTACGCCAATTTCGCAGGTGTTCAAGCGAGAATCTTGTCTCCAAAAAAAAACTCACACTAAAAACACTTATCGTCATCACCTTTAGCTACGTAGATGCTCAAGCGTGCATTAAACTTACCTAAAAAACAATGAACGGCCAAGAACAGAGGCTCATTATTAGCTTTGTGAAAATTATTTTAAATACAATCATAACGGTTGTGGTTTGGTGACAAACGGCAAAAGCACGCAGCGGTAATTTTGGAGTTCATTACTACGACTGTTTACCCTAATGCCGGCATTTGTGTAATGGCTCTTTGCGGCTACATATACAAACAAGGGGTAATTGAATTGATGCTGTTACTAGAAATAACAAGCATTTAAAAAATACAGAAATAGGAATGCTAGCGAAAATATTGCTATCATTAGCAATTTTTTTTGGTCTGTCGCCTCAATGTAATGCAGATTCATTCTGATTCTTGTTCTGAGTTGGGATCTTGAGTTAAAGTTATATCTAGGACATGTCTTTATGTGATGATCAAATATGGTTGGTCTATGCAACTGATTAATTACTATTATTTCTAATATGGAATAGTTTATTCATAGAGAAGGTGACTGAAAAGCTTTTTCATTCAATATAATGGTAGTAGTTGCCATACGTAGGTTTTTGGAAGTTGTGGTATACGCTGATAAGACTTACCAAATCAACAAAGCCAGTAGGTAATATTAATAAAGAACACAACAAGTTGTTACTGATAGGTCCTTTAAAAATAAGGGATTTAGGATTGGGTTAATCTAAATTCGAAAAATGTATGAAAAGTATGCAAGAGTTTTTAATTTACAGAGCTGTATGTAACACTTTAAGTTATTTCTTTTTCATTTTCTTACTTTCAAGGTATACCTTGAAATACTTCAATAACTAGTTAGTGGAAGACGCACAAGAACGTCTCATAATATCACATTACAATTATAATGGCAAAACCACAAAATGGTCTACTATAATTTGACGTTGGACCTTCGTCACCCACTGGGCCGCACGGTAGACTCTGTTTTTGCCACTTCACTAATCATGCGCACACAAATTTGACTCATAACTTGTTTTATTGCTTTAATCTTCTGCTGCCGAGTGCTTTGATACGTTCCTAATAATACTTGGAACCATAAACAATAATATTATAAAATTAGCGAGTCTTTATAAAAGGATTTCGGTGACGTAGGGGTGGTACTCAAGAGATAATTATTTATTATGAAATGTATGAGCGATGAGAAATAATGTTTTGTACATAGTGTACCTACTAGTTGTCTTATATTATTGTCTACAATACTATTCAGCTGATTTAATGATTAGAGAAACTTGTTGTATAGAATAAATTTGGAAAAAAGTATAATAGCAATCTTTATGACGCAAATAAAGTTTTGCTAACTGAAACTTCACTTGGATAGTGGTAGATTATGAATGTATTCATCGAGGTCTCTTTCATTTGATTCAACATAGGACACACAGTTTGCATAACAAAATAGACATACAACTTCGTGAACATACCTAAGAAACGTGAATCTCACTCATGGCATTGAAGTGTTACATTCTTTAAATTCGCATCACGCACGCAGCGGTGCGTCCGCTTGTCGCAGTGTCGAGGCTTCGTCTCTGACCCTACGAATACCCACGCTTGTGCTGACTACCCACATAAGCAATTATACACCTTATTGTCAAACCTACAAAGACAAAAGTGGAGCGACACGAACGAAGGTCGCAGGGTTGTCAATGAAGCGTGGAATGTTGCAGGAATTACAAACAGGTGACCTAAGTTGTAATGAGGTTAGCCAATTACGGTTATTATTAGAACATTAAGCGCCACTAGTAAATCACAGTTGTAGTTTTTTTACTGACTGCTGGTTAGACCGCTAATTAAGAATTAGTTGATGAGGTTCAACTCTTTGCATAATCGTGTGAACATGATTTTGGCTTGGATGCAATAATACTAGTCTGACTACTACCAGAGCGTAAAGCGGAGCTAGACTTGTAACTTCTGGGCATATTCTTAATAAGCACTACATTACGAATACTAGTTGATAATTTAAGATTAGCTAGGCATTACATCATATTTCAAAAACGGTCACATAAATATAATGTCCTACTTCGTATGTTTATATGTACGCTATTTATTTGGCTCTCAGAGTATGTGGGTGGGTATATACGACGATTTAATACACAGAAATACAGGGAAAACTGTTTCGGAGCTTTTTGAAATTAATTTTACAGGTCTGAATTAAATCACTGCATTATTTATCAGTCTTTTGTCGTTTAAGCTACTCCAATTGGGTTCCCACAAGGCGATACGGCTCGTCGATATCTTAAGACAGTCACCGAAAAAATGGCGTTTCTTTTTGGGTGACTTGTACAAATTGACCACATTTACACAGAGACAACAAAGGACGCGAATGTCCATACACCATCCTCTTTGTTCTGTCTTATCATTTATTTATTGTGGTAGTTAATCTGAGAACGGTACCTTAAAAGTCAAAGGATCTTGGGAAATAAAGTCATAGGTACGGTAGCTATTGACTGTTGCAACTTTATCGAGATTGGTATGATTCTAAAAAACTAACAACATGGCAAGTATACGGTATTACGGTTGTTGCCGACTTATTGTTTTGTTTATAAAATAATAAATTAGTTGTCATCGTAAAATTGGCGTTTGTAATTTTCACCTTTTATATTTTATCACCAACAACGGTAGTTCCCGACTACGCCAGAAGGAGGGTTAGTTTTTCGAGAGTATATATGTATGTATGTTTTCTGTTTAGCACACTCTACAGAGTAACCTAAAAGGCTCCGTGAAATTAAGCTTGAGACATGTTATTAGATTCGTAGTTTCTAGTTTTAGAGCTTTTATTAGAATTACACAGAATTCAGGTTTTTAGGTTTTTAGTTTAGGGCTCATTGAGTTCATCTATCGCTCTTTAGAAACATCAGTAATTCTACTTCTATTGATCTTTATCAATAAAATTCAATAACCTTCAAAAGCTTTACCAGTAGATTCCGATAGGCCTCCAGCAGTGTTCACACATTGTCAGTTCATTGTTCTGCTAATACTGAAACAAATAACTTTAACGATAAACAATTACGAAATCCAATTAGGTACACATGTTCGTACTACTAACCTACATTATTGATGATCTAAACAAATCGTATTTGTCGTTCGTACTGTGCCAAAGTCTTTCCCACGAAGTCACAGATGCTTAAAGGGCCACCATTTGCAGATCTCTTACTTAAACTGTGTTGCATAAAGAGTTAAACGTGTATAGAGATCAAATTACATTGGCTACAGGTGAAGAGCATGTATTAATAAAGATAACACGACGAGTTTGCTTGTCAAAATGTTTGCATAATGATGTGACGCAACTTTCTGCTTTGCGTCTATGTATACGATTCATGGTTGTGTAGTCAACCTTTATCGTAAGTTGTTGTATGACAATAATTTCATGCCTTATATATCTTGCGACGATAGGTATACTTAGTTACTACATAACATTATAAAGTCCATAATTCGAAGAAACAGTACAATAGTATTTGACTGATACGAGTATTATGCTCGTATGGTATAAAATAGAAAAATTACGACGAATATTGTCAGGCAATTCAAGACTTTACTACGAGTATATCAGGCTGTCGTAATGCACCTAAACTATACATACCTATTTCAGAAGAGAAATACATCTTCTAAATATATAAAACTCAAAGGTGACTGACTGACTGACTGACTGACATAGTGATCTATCAACGCACAGCCCAAACTACTGGACCGATCGGGTTGAAATTTGGCATACGGGTAGATGTTATGGCGTAGGCACTCGCTAAGAAAGGATTTTGATCAATTCTACTCCCAAGGGGATAAAATAGGGGATGAAAGTTTGTATGAAACTTTGTCAATTTTAAACCGTTCGGGCTGAGACTTGCATTCATAAAGTTACTATAACGTAGGTATCGCTATAAAAGAGTTTTGATAATTTCTGTTACCAAGGGGATAAAATAGGGGATGAAAGTTTGTATTCATGAAACTATCAAGTTTAAGCCGATCGGGCTGAGACTTTGCATGTTTAAAGCTACTATGAGGTAGGCATCCGCTAAAAAAGGGTTTTGATCATTCCTACCCCCAAGGGGATAAAATAGGGGATGAAAGTATGTATGAAATTTTGTCAATTTTAAACAGTTCGTGCTAAGACTTTGCATTCATAAATCTATACTATGACGTAGGTATAATTGCTAAGAAAGCGTTTCGATAAATTCCACTCCGAAAAAGATAAAACTTCAAATATTTACCTAAATCAACCCTTTACGGGATTCAATAGTAAAAAACTTGAAAGGCCGAGAAATAAACTCACAGCCCAAAACTACTGATTTCTCTCAATAAATAGCCTTACTGTGGTAAAATTAAATCTAAATAAATATATAAAACTCAAAGGTGACTGACTGACTGACTGACTGACATAGTGATCTATCAACGCACAGCCCAAACTACTGGACCGATCGGGTTGAAATTTGGCATACGGGTAGATGTTATGGCGTAGGCACTCGCTAAGAAAGGATTTTGATCAATTCTACTCCCAAGGGGATAAAATAGGGGATGAAAGTTTGTATGAAACTTTGTCAATTTTAAACCGTTCGGGCTGAGACTTGCATTCATAAAGTTACTATAACGTAGGTATCGCTATAAAAGAGTTTTGATAATTTCTGTTACCAAGGGGATAAAATAGGGGATGAAAGTTTGTATTCATGAAACTATCAAGTTTAAGCCGATCGGGCTGAGACTTTGCATGTTTAAAGCTACTATGAGGTAGGCATCCGCTAAAAAAGGGTTTTGATCATTCCTACCCCCAAGGGGATAAAATAGGGGATGAAAGTATGTATGAAATTTTGTCAATTTTAAACAGTTCGTGCTAAGACTTTGCATTCATAAATCTATACTATGACGTAGGTATAATTGCTAAGAAAGCGTTTCGATAAATTCCACTCCGAAAAAGATAAAACTTCAAATATTTACCTAAATCAACCCTTTACGGGATTCAATAGTAAAAAACTTGAAAGGCCGAGAAATAAACTCACAGCCCAAAACTACTGATTTCTCTCAATAAATAGCCTTACTGTGGTAAAATTAAATCTAAATAGACTGACTTACTGACTGACATTTATATGCCTAAACGGCTAAACGTAGGTACTAGAAATGTAGAAGAGACGTAGCTTAGATCCGGTAGAGGTACACTAAGAAAGGCATTCCCGAATTCTCACGGGAACGGGAATTAGCTGGAAAATCTTTTTGTATGAAAATCTAAACCGTTTCAAGCGTCTAGCTTGAAATTTGGCATGTAGGTACCTTAGTAAACTAAAAGCTTAGTTGCAACAGGATATTGCAAAATTCCCACGGGAACGGTAGTTAGCGGGCAAAACTTTTGTATGAAAAAATCTAAACCGCGTAAGATAGATGATTAAAATTTGGCATGCAGGTAGCCTAATGAACGTAAAGCTTACTTGCAACGCGATATTGCAAAATTCCTACGGGAACGGGAGTTATTGGGAAAAAACTTTTGTATGTAAAAATCTAAACACGCGGACGAAGTCGCGGGCAAAAGCTAGTATCCAATATTTACGTAATGAAGATAACTTTGTGACCATGAATATTATTCAAGGTATTATTTGTATGTACATTAATTATTATTTATTTATTTATTTTCATCGTACACAATTTGTTTTTCTTCCAGCCTAAAGTGAAAAGAATAATTATAATACCTTTACTTTAAAATATGACTAATAGGGCCATTTGAAATGAAAAGGCTAGAACGTCGTCGGTTAAAACAAATGAAGTTGTTTTTATAAGAACTATCGGAATGTTCACAAACAACGTTAATCCCTTCTGACATTCATGATTCGAATGCGCTTATCTATTCGAAAACGTCAGTCAAATAATTTGGATGTTTATTTAGGTACGTATTCGGATATGACAATTATAGCGCAGAGATGACAGGATAATGACGGCAGATGAACGAGTCACGACGTGGGGTTATGTAACGAAGGGACCAAATGCCAGCCTGAGACCCTTCACCTATCGCGCTGGGTCCGATGCTAGGATTAGACATACTAGTTTGGTAACTCGAAACTTAGTCATAAGTTAGCCGATGAATTCCGCAACTTTGTACATACCTTTATTCATTTACTAGCTGGCCCGGCAGACTTCGTACCACCCATTATTTACCTTTTAAACCTTCCCTGGACTTCCACAAATAATTTAAGATCAAAATTAGCCAAATCGGTCCAGCCGTTCTCGAGTTTTAGCGAGACTAACGAACAGGAATTCATTTTTATATATAAGATTTGCATAACGCTATTGTGAAAAAGGGTACATTGGTAACAAAGGGTGTGAATTAAACGGTTATAGAGACTAAAACTATTGCAATGAGACCTGCGTGTTCGGTGTGCATAGTTTAGCGCACAAACTTATATACGAGCTTTAGTTTCATTCATTTCCTATAAGCGACGGTTAGTATTTCGTTTCATAGAAGTAGGCAGGTACATAAAATTTTACGCAACCTTGATTAATAAAGTTGTTGTTACAGACTTGATATGTTTGCGACAATGACATAGCAATTATGGATTAACCTATCATTAAAATCCATCAACCAAACAAATAAAATTGTTGCCAGGTTGCTTGCCCGCCATCGCGGCGACTTGGGCTTTTCTATCGGTTTCCATTAGGGTAGGGAAGCCATTATGCCGTGCTACTATATAAAATACACAGAATAAATAATACTGCTATTAGTCTATTGTTATAAGAGTTTACTACAAACTATATTTATTATTCAAAACGCATTTAAAACGTCATGCACAGTCTTGTAAAACTACAATGTTACGATCACTATTAAAGCACAATAATTCGCCGTGATCATCTACACGAATTACATGGTAATAATAGGTTCATTGAAGACCACACGCACAAACCATCAGGTGGAATGGTCCGCATACAATGGAGTCGTGAGGAAGCCGCATCATAACTGAGTGATTGGACAAAGCCCACAGAAGGATGCAACAATTTATTGCTTTAAATGGAACTAGTTCAACAGGTACTCGTCGTATGCATATTTATGCCAGCAACGTTGAGCTTGTAAATTTTATTCATAATTGTTTCACTGCGCGAATAGTTATTGTCGGCACACAATCGGGTAGGTAGATCCGGCTGTGGGTTATTTTTAAGGTGCATGTACCTTATCCCAGAGCTTCTTCAGTCCTATTTTTCTATAAATAAGTACACAGTCTATAATTTTACTTAAAGAATGTGACTTTTTACATTGTAGGCAAGGTGAGATTTGGTAGTTTAATTTTAATTTTAAGTTGGATAAGTTACTTTACATTTAAGGTTAACGCTTTGAACTAATATTTAATTTTGCGAAATTAAATCCTATAAAATAAAAAATAAAATCCTTGATTTCCGACCAAGCGCAAGATAACACGAAACTTGAAAGAAACGACCGCGTTTATATAGTCTAGATTATTTGCTTATTTAACTTTTTCTCTTAAGTTATGTTACCGGCGTTATGCATTATCAGATGGTAGTTTTCTTGCCAATTTACATATTTTAACAAGCTAAAATTTAGTTCTTAAGTGGTTTCAGGTCTTTCGTATTCGTGTTAGAGCGCTCCCTCTAATTTGGGCAGCGCGCCCAATCCAAAAAGTTTCGTTTCTACTTTTTTCCCATACCTCTGCCCATAAATATTGATTCCGCAAACCCTATTGTGCGATCGAATGCTCATGAATAATGTATCGATTCGGAATCAGATATCGACGAGTTTGGCGAGATTTCGAAAACTGATCGGGCACTTACGAATGTTGAGCCGGCATACGTAATTAGAGGTGTAGATGACCATTTATCATTTTTAGCGTAACAATTGCGACATTAACTAATAATGTGAAGTCTGTTAACGCCCCTGTTGCTTAAATATAATGACATTGGTATGTGAGATTTGATATTTATATGATCAATAATCTTAAGACCTCAGATCATAGTGACTGGCAAAGGAGGACATTTTGTAAAAGATAATATCATCTTAACCATTAGGCAGCGCTTACTATCACAATATGTTTAATAGTATCACAAAATTAGTGTAAAGTTTAGCTTAATTTTACTAAGTGACACCACAATATACGCGGGACTAAAATTTGCCTAACGGCTACATATATCTCGGATCGTTTATCAAATTCGTAGTATTCATTTTCATTTATAACACCAAAATGATTAAACTTTGTGTCTTTCGGTTAGTCTCAGTTTGCGTTGCGTGAGGTTTTTATAATTTTACTCTAGAGTTCAAGATCATACAGTAAATTCTTCATCCATGCGGCCATTTGTACAACTCTGTACCTGGACAGAATCGCCACAAATCAAACAGAACGCTCAGCCTTCACGGTTAATTAGTTAGTCCAATCGTGCAATTAACTTTGCGTACTTTACGGGAGGATACTGCATCGTTTGAAGAGTTTGCGCAAATGCATGTTCAGTGGAGCCGACTCCTACGCATGTCGCGAGAACTAGTCGTGAAGGGACACGTTAATTTGGAGGTAAATAAATAAATATATGCACCTAAACATATCAGAAAATGCACACCACTGGCGTGTACTCAAATTCATCTGTTACTTTCATGTCTTTTATGTACCCACTTAAAAATAGCTATGACAATGTCCTTTTTTTATATGTACACATAAACTTTCCTCTCTTGCATAGTTTTAAAGATATAAGAATACATAGGAACAGACAGAAAACATAAAGCGACTTTGTTTTTTTTGCTATGTAGTGATGAGTTGAAAATAATCAGGTGATTATCTAAATAGGAAAACTTACAGAGGTCCTCCCTGTAAGTTTCATACACGGATTAATTGGCATGAGTAACGTGTACATGACATACTGTCATCTTCTTTAGACTATCATATAATTGAACACATGCAACACCTGAACATCTGTATTGCGAAAGGGCCTAAAATATGTTCTTGTGAAGTGAGGACAATCGATTACATCGAACATAAAAAGTTGTTGAAATCACTTGAAGGCTATCTGGGGTAAGTTAGATACGAGCTTTAATAGTTATCAAATTGAATTGCAAATACGTGTATCTAATATGTAATTTTACTCCGCATTTTGCAGTTAAACGGTAGATAAAAATCTTGATTGCAACATTGAATAAAAGTATTCACATAAAATTATAATGATGGCAATTGTAATGAGCTTTCAGAGTGAACATTAAATGAATCAAAGTTGTACTTGTATGGTTCATAAAATTGTAGTAGGTGATCTTAAATATACCATATTGATATAGGTATGCATTTAACGTCGTACCGAAATGTACAAAGCTATATTGAAATGATTCATATTTTTTCATAATGCAATGGTACGAGATTTTTAAGTTGGCTTGCATAGTACAACGTAGGGTTTAAGCTAATAAGCTCAGTACAAAGACTAAAGCTTAGTAAATTTACTAAAAGAAGAGGATCCTGCTCAACCTAACCGAGGCTCCAGATAAGCTGGTGTTTATTAGTTTAATGGCTAACTTAGCACCGCTTAGGTCAAACCCCCTAGCGAACGTCGATGATGACCCAAAGGAATTATCCTCGTATTAGAAAGGAAAAGCCACTCCCAAGTCAGAACTATTTCCCAACCATACATAATCCAATCCACGTCCATACATTACAGGCTGTCTATGCGCTTGTCGTCCACCGTTCACAAGTTGCTGGTAGCAATAAATTGAAAAGCAAAACTGCCGATTAGTTCAGCTGGTCCCGATTGGGTAATGGGGTCGCTCTGGCCCCACTTCCTTCTGAGTACAAGACCTAACGAGTACAAGCGCTGGCACCACTCCAATAACTCGACAGATTGCTAAACTGGACATCCATTCAAACTGTACGTGTAATATAAAGTTACTACCTCATTGTGTGCTCCTGACGTTAAGTACGTACGAGTATGTATTTTGATGGCGCATGCTTACTAAAAGATACTCTAAGTTGTTGTGAAACAACAGAACAGAATTACGAAACCTGCATAGAATGAGCCGTTACGACAACTAGGCATCTATTGGAAAATATCTAAACTATCGGTGCCAACATAATAATTAAATAAATAATAATCCAAGACATGCCACGCTGAGCCATACAGCGTCATCTATCAATAAACTAAGCCGATGCTTGTACATCTATATATATAAAAGGAGAAACTGACTGACTGACTGACTGACTGACTGACTGACTGACATATCAACGCACAGCCCAAACGGCTAAACGTAGGCACTTGAAATTTGGAAGGGACGTAGCTTAGGTACCGTAGGGGTGCACTAAGAAAGGAATTCCCGAAATTCCCACGGGAACGGGAATTAGCGGGAAAATCCTTTTGTATGAAAAATCTAAACCGCTTAAGTTAGACGCTTGAAATTTGGCATGCAGGTACCTTAGTAAATATAAAGTTTAGTTATGGCTGTATTTTGAGAAATTCCCACGGGAACGGGAGTTAGCGGGAAAAAACTTTTGTATGTATAAATTTAAACACGCGGACGAAGTCGCGGGCAAAAGCTAGTGTAATATAACATACAAGGTGGATTTTCATCGTCCGTAAATTTTTGCAGCGAACGACGACGATGGACGATTGTGGCGTGGGATACAATTTTAGCGAGCTTGTCATTAATTTGTCGGGTGTATATCGCCATTGCTTCTGTTTTAATATATTTATATCCTTTATGGTAATGGTCTGTCGTACTTTAACTATTGATCGCTTATTTTTTTGTAAACACTAATATCAAAATACCTTAGTGTGATATTATAATAATATACTCGTACATCATTTGGTTTATTTTACACATAGACAGAAATAAAGAACATTAGTAAAACTTGGTAGCTAGTGGGCAGAGCGCGCACGAGACCTGAAGGTTCTGAGTTCAGTTCTCTATCGAAACTTCTTTGACACTGGATCGTGTAATCTATCTTCTATCTTCTATATATATATAAAAGGAGAAACTGACTGACTGACATATCAACGCACAGCCCAAACGGCTAAACGTAGGCACTTGAAATTTGGAAGGGACGTAGCTTAGGTACCGTAGGGGTGCACTAAGAAAGGAATTCCCGAAATTCCCACGGGAACGGGAATTAGCGGGAAAATCCTTTTGTATGAAAAATCTAAACCGCTTAAGTTAGACGCTTGAAATTTGGCATGCAGGTACCTTAGTAAATATAAAGTTTAGTTATGGCTGTATTTTGAGAAATTCCCACGGGAACGGGAGTTAGCGGGAAAAAACTTTTGTATGTATAAATTTAAACACGCGGACGAAGTCGCGGGCAAAAGCTAGTAGAACAATACAATTGTTCATATGACATTGTAAGTATGATATAGTATGACATTGTCACCTAAGGTGGTATACCTATAGCATAGTAAAAGAATAACCAATATATGTAATTGCAAGTGGTTTTTGTATGGTGCCATTATTATTCTTATTGTACCTACTTGTAATATTTTCAAAATCATTATTATAAAATAATTACTACTGAATAAATTTACATGACGCCTATTAATTTTTGTTTTGGTTGAAGTAGTAATGAGTCATGTCTCCACAAAAAGATGTAGCTACTCATGTGTGCTAAAATGGTCTCACAAAGAAAGTCTTCACGTGGCAAGTTTCCTTACCGGCTCAGGCGCTAACGCAGAAGGTCAGTCGACGCTAGGGTTACCACACACACTCTGATATTTAGTATCGGATCTATAGAAAACTGAAAATGAAATGACTACATCTCTAAGTAACTAGTTGTAATAGTATCTGACTTTTGAAATCACCATCTGAATTCGCCGAAATTTACATTCAATAAATAAAATATAATAGTTTATTTCTGCAAATAGATTCTCTACTAATAGGTACTTTTGTATGTCAAAACCTTTTTCCTACCAGCACTTCAAGGTGTAGCCTGTCAAAAGAAGCGCCGTAACAACCTCAACAATGAAATCATTTTAATAAGCACGCAAAGTCACATAAAGTGGATCGGGTTGGTATTGAAATTCACGATTTTCTATTTAGAAAGGTCACTCACAGAAAAGCCAACATGGTCCACTAATTCATATTATTTTGTTGATTAAAAAATATATTTAGGGTCAGCTAGACTTACCACTGATAACCCTATTGACTGACTCATCCGCTTACGAGACGCCTTATATAGGCACTCCAGCACCGATCACAAATTAATGTTAATGCGGTTTGTGAAATAAACAATCCACTTTTTGGGGTTCAGTAACATAAAAACAACAATGAAGCTCTTATTGGAAAAGCACTTGCCAACTTTAAACAACTTTTTTGTGGGACAGATAGACTCGTAAATATTACATCCAAATTAGTTTGACAGTTTATTTCTTGGATTTGATATACTCGTATGACTACCTAGATCTGCGACTTTAAAGCAGGCTTTGCAAACAAAACCCGTTATAGAGAACTAGTTCTTTTTGATGACTCAGACTGTGAATTTGACAATAACCAAATTTTACACTTTGACTATAAAAGTTTTAGTGGAAATGCGTTAATTAATAACATAATTTTCAGTCATTATTTAAATTGATACTCTTTGATTAACATTAAATTATTATTATTTCACAATTCTAAATATGGGTTCATAAGCATAGACTTATTTATTATTACTTATGTTTCATTCACTCACTTAAAGGTCGCTTGGAGGCAAGAGAAGAAATACAGTTCATAAATACCCTGAAATGCAGAAATGCTTACTTTTAAAAGAAATTCGGTGATTTTGTACCGGATATTGTAGAGTCCGTTTTTGTATTAGCCGGTTTTGGTAGCCTGCATCAAAGAAGAACAGTCTTAAGTGTTTCTATAGAAGGCCACAGGTTATCGACGCCGTATCACATTGCTTCACATTGCCGATTCTTTATGAAACAATTAACATTCCGCTGCAGGGGACTGGCCTTCTCTACGTATATGGGTGTTGAGGTTGGTGGGTTTTGAGGCTATCCGTAAATCACATAAATGTTCGTATATTTATATAAACCCTGAGAAATCTTGGTAACAAGATGGAAGAAATGTGTGATAAGACAATTTATATGCAAAATAAATGTAGATATATTCTTAGAATTGGCGCAAAATTTCTGAAATCCTAATAATAAAAGCAAATAAGAATAATTTGCATTAAAAATAAAGGTTTGGTTTATGTTACAAACTTATTATGAGATTTATTTATTTATTTGTTACGGATAAACTATACAAATAGATTGATCATCATGTTTCTTTTAGCATTCGAAAATTTCATCAAATGTAGCAGCATGAACTATTTTGTAAATTTCTGTCTAAAGCGATGATAATCTAAACCAGCTTAAATTTTGTTTTCTGATTCAGAACATTTTTTCTATCTAGGGTTATTTGTAGGTAAGGTACAATAAAATCTGTTTTTACATGTACATACTTGTAAAAAGATATGCAGAACTTTATGGTATCAAGAAAATATCAAATATAAAAGTCACATACGTATCTCATTATTTCGTACCCTTGGTAATATAACGCCACATCTGCAAAAAGTCAACTTTACAGGAGAGAGGTTTAAAGTTCGGGGCAGTGTATTTTTGAGCATAACTTTGTAGCGTTTAATGGAAACTTCATACAATTTCGCATGTATATGGAAGTGAATGAAACTAATTAAATGTGGTGTATTGCTTCTTATTTAATACATTATTTTTGAAAATAGTATGTCGGATGTGCACATGCGGCATTGTTTTACCAAGACCTAGCTAACGTATGTGCACATGTATCATTATTTTACGAAGTACCCCATGGTACATGTAACTATATGTCATTTTTCTACAGAAAAAAAGTCAACAGTATTAGGTCGTATGTCCATTAATCAGGAAATTTCTTAGTTAATTTAGACATCTCTGGTCTAATAACTTTCAAGACTAACATTATAACTTAATCCTGCCTAACAAAGCACGTCTGGGTTCACAATAACTTACGTTAATCTAAAAAAAAAGACGAAGGACTCGTAAGTTTGTATGTCTGGAACTTTATGGATAGTAGGTAATTGTAAATTTAAAAAATACAATATCTGAGAATATAACATTTTCTGTATTATAATCTTCCTAATTTATATACCTGCATGTGTAAAAACCAATAAATACAATTTTTTATCTTGCTCATACATTGAAATCTTCATTAAGTGCAATATAATGCTATCACAGATGCAGATAACAGCCCTTGAAGCACAGCACTTTTGAACTAAATCACAATTTCATTGTGTACTCTCTTTTCAATATAAAATTACATCCCAGCTTTGAAAACTCACCATCGACGTCAATTCTTAACATTTTTCAAGACGAAGTTAATGTACCCAAGCACACTCTGAGCATTTCAGTTGTGGAGATTTTTGTAATGGCTAACTTTGTGCTAAACATGGTCAGCATATGAGTTTTAAAACACAGCATCTCTGTCTCAAAAACTTATTGCCTCTAATAAAATATAAAACGAAACTACGTTAGTAAAACATTACGAAGATATTTGCTCAGGCCCATCAACATTTAATTCCGCTACCAGATACACCTTCAGCGGCTGCATCTGTTACGCCAATTCCTTCAAAAGGCAACGAAAATAACACTCCTATGCTTCCCTCGGGTGGTAAAAATGATCAAGACGTGGTCTGTTCATGCTGTTATGAATGATAACGACCAACCCGACTATGAAAATAGCACTACCGACGGTACAAACGAAACAAGCCTGAGTGGAGAAATAGGGCCGTGAAAGGCATTGGAGTAACAAATGTGGCTGCTGTGTCTGGCGGAGTTATGATGATGATGATCTCCACGACGTATCTGTCGACGGCGAACCTTGTAATTGAATAGAATTCCATTGAAAATCGTAATATAGACTCTTGCAAGGTTCATCTGCGCTTAAATTTATTTCAAGTTTACAAACAGTTGCTATGATGAAGGCCCACTCTCTCCTCTCAAGCCATCAGGATTCGGTAGACCAGTTTCCTGATACGACTGGTGGTAATTTGGAGATGCAGTGACAGTGTAATTACATAGATCCTGACTAGCGCCCTACAGGTTTATCACATTACCCTGTTATATCGCATGCAGTATCGACATAGGTTGTTACGGGGATTGGCCTGGGATAATTATAATGAGATGTTAGTTGCCTTGTCCGTTTATCAGCAGAGTCACCACTTGCAGGTAAGGTTAGCTTAGGGGATTGGATGTTAAAGACTCCCCCTCAGACTCCAAATTATTCTGGCGGGGTTTTACATATATTTTATTGTAATTAATTTAATCAAAGGCAATTTTATTAAAGGCAGCACATTTGTGACAGAGTGGTTTCGTGTGAAAACTCTTATGCTGATCATTTTAGTACGGGATTCGTCATTACAGCTTCCAGATGTTTGATGAAAGTGGCGAACAAATGGAGAGGCTTATGTCCAGCAGTAGACTGCGAAAGGCTGATGATGATGATGGTCTCGACTAGGGGTACGCGGTATATTCTTCAAATTGACTTTATCAAAGACTTCCTCATGCCCCTAACCTCCAGAACTGTTTTCCAAACTGAAAATGGCATATTAAATAGCCTTCGTTACGTACACAATATATTTTTTTTACTCAAAATTCGTACTGTGTAAAAAGGAAAAGTTACACAAATTAGGTTCAAAATTTGTTAATAAAATTGCTTAGGTATGCTATAAAATAAATAACTAAAGATCTGTAATATTTGTCCAATAAACATGTCTTTTTTAGGCAGTTAAAGTTTTTTATAACGACGCATCTTAGACTATGACCTAATATAACGCTTCAAGTGCACATGCGATTCCAAAAGATGCATGATATAACGCAACATCTTCACAAGCGGCTATGAAGAGTTCAGACAACAATAACGCAAGTAAACATGAGACCAACCCTAAAAAACATGCGAATTAATTATAATTTATAGCATATCATATGCTTAATTAGTTTTTATAAACATTTTCATTGAAATACCAAAAGTCAATAAAAAATATCGCATATGATCATGCACCAGGTTATTTTATGGCAGTAAGTGCACATACAATTATTTTATACAAACATGTCCTAATAATGTTTAAAATTACTCAGCTTTGGGGTTTTTATTTCCCGCACCTATATTTGTCAATTTTAATCCAATATACAACACACACTCATTATCCGGTAACACTGACGCGACTAACATTACGGTGCCGCGTGCGCAGCCCCGCGCCCGGACCAGCATCGTACAACAACGAAGCATGTGCATTTGTAACATTATTTTACGATCACGAATGACTTACGTCATTTTCCGACTAAATTATTTCCAAAACTAAAAAAGATAAAAATAAAATTCTTTTCGTATAATATAAAACGCATCTTTTGAAGACTATTTACGTAATAAAAGTACTTTTGACGTATGGGTACATGTTGCATTATATTACCATGGGTGCGATTTATAAACCTTGGCTTGCATGCCATATCCTTAGTATGAATAATTTATTTTCCTATTTGCATTGCATCGCCCGAATTAGCCCTTACCTCTGACTATAAACAGTGTTGAATTTATGCTCATAACTTTTGACGATATTGATACGACGGAAGCTATATCAAAATATTTAAACAATGTACCTACGTGATTGCAATGAAATAGCCTATTGTATATGGCCAATTGACCTCCTAAGGGAAGTCAATATTTTATAAAATATATTTATTTAATTACCCACATCGTGCAGTGTACTTTTGATAAATAGGTACCTCCGCTGCTTTATTTAGTTTAGTATACTCGTACGTACTATAAGTTTATAAGAGGTTACTATTTATAAGATAATGTTCTTATGTCAATGCCTCTTGATTTTCTCACGGAAATTCCAATGTGTAATAATAATAATACACATAATTAGTGAACTAGCCAAGATACACGTACTATGAGGCAGAAGATCATACATGGTTATAATATAAATATAAAATACACTTTTTACACGAGTAGGTAATACCAGGTGCAGCTATACCACCTCCCAAACAATCTTTCGCGTATATAATATTAGTAGAATACTAGGTGCAGCCTGTAACTTTGCTCGTAGGTACATCATACTTTACAGTAATATAGCTCATGCTATGCATTCAAATATGTGTAGTAACTACTGCGTGAAAGAGTAACAAACATCCATCCAAACAAATTTTCGCATAATATTGGTAGGATAGACCTAGTAGGATATAGTGAATTACAGACTCCTTTCCATTAGATTGGTATGCCTAATATCCATTGCGCGTGAGTATGTTAATACCAACACGAGGAAACATTATATCAAGGAATGTCTTTGGCAATGCGCGATAGCTGATTTCCTTATAAATGTATTGTCGAAAGCTCGTTGTAAGGCAGAACACGAGTTATGCGCGCGTTTATGTCTATTTTAGTCACTTTGCTTGTTCATTCACTGTCTGGCTGGTGGTAGAAATTTTCAATGACATAAATCAGTACAAATTATAACTTAATTTACAGAGTCTTGTTAGCTAAGTAACAAAATATGAAAGTTTATGCGTGGTCAATGTAAAATGTTTGACGTTACATTTTCAACCCTTGATGCAAACATGATTGGCTCTCGCAAGGAGACGATTTTTTTTTTATCTTTTGATGAAAAGTAATTTGCAGTAGTATTAATCAAGATAATAATATGTACCAATAGAATTCAGGGTCGAAGGTTTTTAAATTTCTTTATCTCTAAATTGTATTTGTTTTCAGCTTTTAATTCTATTTTATCATGAAAATGTATCACGTCTATAAGACGTATCTTTAAAGTCACAAATAATACTCTCGAATTTTATGTCGCGTATCAGATGTGTTAAATTAGCGTCTCCGTGTCAAGAGTATTGGTTGACCCAAGCAACCATAATACGGATATTTTTAGTGTTATCGGTGTCATCTTTTATTGTTTAACTGTAAATCGATGCAGTAAACATTTACAATCTATTATATGATAGGAGCAAACCAAACATCGGCTTGATCATAATCGAAGTTAAAAAGTTAATACTCAAACAATAATAATCAAAATTTAAGTTTGCTTTTGTCATCATTATTACATTACCAGAGCGGTCCAATATTATTTTGAAGTTCCATGTATAAAAAAGGACTGAGGTGATTTTAATGATTTTACTATCTACTACTTCTTTAACAAAATTATTTACTAACTTTGAAATGGTAAAATTAAATTTATTTATTTAAGATTTTAAAAAAGGGGTTATGTGAATGAATATTTTACTGTTAAGAAATTACTCAGTAGCACCTCCGGAACAGAGAGCGCCTGTCGCCGTCACCCTGAAGGTCCACTGAGATTATTGGAAAGTACATTAAGCCGATGGTCCTGCCTGATCTCTCTCCGCTTATTCGATCTAAGTATAGTTCCATCAGATTATGAGAGTGCTTTTGTGATACATACATGTGTGATACATTTGTGCACTACAATAACTCTTAAATATTTAACTGGTCTTCTTTTAGATTGGCCGTTGGGGCCGAAATTTGGTCAAGGGATTTATTTATGGTCATTTAGGTACAAACATTCTGCCCTTTTAACACCTCACACTTATCTGTCTTGTAAATACCGTTTTGAATTCCGTTGTGGCCTCGGGTCACTGTGTCCAGTTTTTGTGATAATAGGTTTACAAATTCCATGAATATGCTAATTGGTCGAGCCACGTTCGAGTGGTCAAATTAGGTCGTTGTTTTACTTCTTAATGGTCTGCGCATTTGTTGATGTCTAGAGAAAAAATGTGTGCGTAAAAAATGCATCCATGAACTTTATCAAATGAATAATGCAGTTTTTGTTAAATAGTTGTCTTGAGACAAGTTATTCGTTGTCGGGATGTCGGGATGTAAGGGAGCGGCCTATCATCTTGGGATGTAAGGGAGCGGCCTATCATCTTTTCGCTCCAAGCCAACCTCACCTGCCCGTGGTGCATCCTGCCGAACAACAAACGAGGCGCTGGCAACCGACTGGTGGCGGTATAACCATCACAATTGAAGGCGTAGCTAAATACTAAAGACCGGTGACGGGCAGCAGCGTCACCGGAGCAAGAAGCTACGCCCTGCGATCGCCAACCCGCCTGCCCAGCGTGGCGATTATGGGTATATCCTCCAGATGTTTGCTCTAAGTGGCGAACAACTGGAGAGGCCTATGTCCAGCAGTGGACTGTAATAGGCTGATGATGATGATGATGAAGTTATTCGTTACAATGGAATTCTTGTGATTACTGTGATATCTTATGTTAGAATTTTTATTGTATACGTCATACTTAGTGGCTTTCTCTCATGGGAACTTAAAGGGAAGCTCAAATCACTATGGTGAAGAACTTAATGTAACTTGTATGTTACCACTGCCTATGCCGGCTTATAAATGTTACCTCGCAAAATTGAAAATCAGCTCTGGTCGTCTTATGCAGATTGGCTTTGCATGCGCGAAGGTAAAAAATCGGTTATTGATATCGGTAAATCTATTATAAATGATCTCTGTCCAGTCATGCCCATCGGATTAGAAGAATCGAGGATAGAACATATAATTATCTTCTGTGTACATTGCTAGTCACTCTGGACATAGACCTTCGTGGACGAAATCAAAACAGGATTAGGAAGGAGTATAGTATTATTATCTTACGTACCACTATATAGCAGTGTGCCATTATGAGAGAAATAGATAATAAAATCTGGTCAATAGCGTAACTATACAATTCGATTCGAAGCCCTATCCCCGAAAATAACTATCAGGGGGTGATAAGTGATCGATACTGATGCCAAAAATGCAATCAGTAAAATTTTTGTCTGTCTGTCTGTCTGTCTGTCTGTCTGTCTGTTCGTTATAGAAAAAAAAACTACTGGACGGATTTTAATGAAACTTGGTACGATTATTCTTCATACTCCTGGGCAGGTTATAGTATACTTTTCATCACGCTAAAATCAATAGGAGCAGAGCAGTGACGGGAAGTGTTGGGAAAACGGGAGAAATTTTTATTGGCATGTTTGATCGCGCATCACGCGAAAACTACTGCATGGAATTGAATGCGGTTTTCACCAATGTATTGCTAGAGGTCTAACTTAAAATTAAGGTATCATTTTATGGAAGTCCGTTATTTTCGAAACCCGATATCCACGCGTGCGACGCCGCCGGCACAGCTAGTGTGCAATAAATTAATGTTGCCAGTTGAGATTCTCTTCTGCCCGAGGGCCCCTTACGGCTGGGGACCTGAGGCAATTTGCCGACATGCCACCCTGTAGTTACGCCACTGATTCTGGTAGTAAGTAAAATTACCGGTTATCATACAAATAAGTACATAAAGCTGTCTACTCTTAGTATAACAGACACGAGACCAGAGTGCCAAGCAAGTGTATCTATTTATAGATTGTCTCTGCATCTGTGAAAAATTATACGAAGAAAATGCTTACCACCAATTAAACGATTAGCTATAAACCAACACTTGCACCGTTTTTATACACGCTTACATTGGTATAAAAAAGAACTGAACTATATTCGAGGTTGCATACCCATAAATTCAAGACAAATTGCTTCGAAAATACATTTTACGCTACAAAATTGTAACATGTGTGTTTGCTGTTTATGGATTCTAGAATAACAGCCAAGGTACTCGGTGTCAAGTCGGGTTAGTCACGGCTCCGTCGTGTATGGTAATGAATGTTTGTACAATCGTCACATCGACGCCACTCGCCAAGGTCGCCACGACGTGTGTAACAACACGACAATGTTCGATCAACATCCTACTAGTAGGTATTATTTTTTCGATCGTCGTCTTCAGAGGACCTAAATTATCTAGGTATTAACATAAGTTTGGAACATGGAAGGATTTAAACTCACGTTCTTTGGGACATAGGACAAGATCACAATTACTACGAAGTGTCAGTCAAACTAAAATAAACAACATAGGTATCCGTAATCGTAAAATCGCAACGCAATTGAAGTATTAAATATTTGATAGTATTTACAGTAAAAATATATTGTGAGAATGCTATAATTTGACTTTAAGCCATTTAGTAATACTAGAATTATGTCATTATAACATAATGGTACTACTGGCCATTATAATACGGCCGGCAGGCTATTCGAAGTCGGCCTAATCACCTGTGCGGGTGGCCCACATTCCGAAGGCCTTTAATCCTGCTTATTGGACATAAATTAGAAATAATAGGGCAAGTTATTATTCCACCGTTCCATTTAAGAGGCGGCACCGCTTTAGTTACTGTTTGGATTTTTCGGTTAACATTAATACGGATTAGGATAATGTACCTAAAAGTCAGTCTTAAGATTTTCACGGTCACCAACTGCACGGCGAGGAAACCTAATCATTATGAAATAGAAATTATTCATTTATATGTATCATACAGCACAAATTTATGCACCGCTCTACGAGTATTTGATGTTAAAAGTTAGCCGCCGCCCATATGCTCCACAATGCCAGGGAAGCAGCTACGCTACTACCGTGAAGAAATATCTCTCTGACATGACATTTCGTAGCGATTCATTCCAATGTTTTCAAGTAAGTGGAAGAAA
The DNA here is from genome assembly GCA_031163375.1 of Conogethes punctiferalis. Taxonomy (NCBI): domain Eukaryota; kingdom Metazoa; phylum Arthropoda; class Insecta; order Lepidoptera; family Crambidae; genus Conogethes; species Conogethes punctiferalis. The sequence goes on from CM062091.1 coordinate 9,120,243, forward strand.
ACGAACAGTCATTCTACCGATGATAATGACGTAGCCAAGGCTAAAAAAGCTCTCGCTGAAAGCTAGAGGTGTTAAAAGGCAATGCTACGAATGTTGGTGTATGTACAAGTGATTTGAATCGAGTTATTGATGTTCAAACTTGTAAGTAGGTACTGTAAAAATCACATTATGGATTTGAGCTTGCTAAAGGTATTAAATGTTTCTCAACAGTCGTGAACATCGCATTTACGGTTACCAGTATTTTATTTACATTTGTTTCAACACGTTACTAGGTACAAATGATACTATTATGTTCAGATCATGAGCGATTATCTGTCTTGTTCGAAGTGAATAATCTGTTATTATTATACAGGCCTGACACGATCACGCCTACTGCAAGTTAGAATAAATTAATGATCTTCTAGTCGATATTTAGAATGTGTTCAATGACATGTTGTGTATAAGTATAGTGCGGTTTAACTTACATGGGGTCATTAAAACATTTAAGCAATTAAGGCAAGTGTCCTTTGATTTTCGACATCTGTCTGTAATAGTATATAGTTATAGTAAGTATGTGTATAATATCTTCAAACACGAGGCGCCGCGGCTGCCAAATTTTGAATGGGTATATGTATGTGCCTTATAATATGTTATGTGTGTGCGCACGTTATAAAAAAATATGCTGAAAAACTTCACTTTTCCAAAATGAACGACGACTTATATATAAATGTTATTAGTAAATGGGTAAACGAGTTAACAAAAAGTTAAACAGAAATACTCCAAGAATGATAATCAAGTGCCTATGAAATGGGTTTTCCTTAGAACCTGTGTGGGTTGCAACGGTCAATCAAATTACAGTTTCACAATTGTATTTGACACATTTATAGAAGCAGTATCTTTATTTAGTGGTATTTACTTTAGATCTGAATGATATTATGAAACGTTTGTTTATTATTTATTACGCGGAGAAACTTCCATTTCATAAAATACCATAATGTGGGCGCTTCGAAATTGTTTTAATAAATTCTATTTGTGTACCTATTAATTAATTTGATATACATTTATTTGAAGAAAACTTGTGTTTGATCTGTGTTTGATATGAGCTTTATGTAAAGTAGTTACATTTATGGTTTAAGTTATACATATTCGCCATTGTCTAAGAAGTCCAGCGGTAGTTATGTATTTTTACTCGAAGTTACTGGTACCTACCATTAGAACTTAAATGTGCTTGTCAGCACTTGCAGAGGTATTTTGTCGGTTGTCTTTCCATAAAACCATATTATTTTGACATCTGGCCTTTAGTCGAAAACCGTAAACTATTTCGAACACTGCAAATGTGGGTATTTTTACTCGACCAAATTCGCGCCTACGCGAGATTACGCGATATTAGGAAGGTACTAGGTAGGCTTGTTTACGTAAACACTTTGAAATTATTACTACTTACTACACCATAATATATTTGAATTGTGAATAATGCTAAAAATACAAATAGTTGTAGTCTTATAAATTTGCATTTTAACAAAATTTGCGTTTGAACCTTTTGAACTTTACAATAACAACTTTTCACACCCTACATTTCGCTAAGAAACTTTCGCAAAGACAATGTTGTTAATACAAGTTGCTCGTAGAGCGAGCAACTTGATGAAAAAATCTCCCATGTCAGTTTATTTGGCTTCAAAATTACCCATTAAGTATTCTCATAAGAAGCAATATAACTACTAAACGAGAATATGCTCAACAAAAATGGTATGAAATAGGTACGTGTTAGAGGTACTACGAGCAAACTGTATACTTAGGCATTGGAATCAAAAACTGTTTAATAGTGGGTACAAGCTTATCTTACCCGCATTGGGCATAGATTTTAATATTGTATGTGTAGTATTTGCGTATTTTGTACAACTAATTAAGTGCAGGGACTAGGTAAATTGTAACAGATATGGTTGTACCTACTAGTAATGTTTATTGTTGTAGGTACATTATGTACTTTAGCCCGTGACATACTTATATGATAAACTACGCAATTTCCAATAGGTAGTTATAATTAATTATACTAATTGACGACCACTTAAGTTCAGTGGTGGTGAACGATGCCTCTGACAAAATGGTCGTGGTTTCGATCCCCACACAGTACCTACAAAGATCTGTGTGCATGAATATGTAAGTTTGTATTGGTCTGGGTGTTTTCGATGCATAATATGTATTTATTTACAAAAATAACAGCATTTTCCAAAAAAAAAAAACCGACTTTTATGGCGACAATGGGACCAACTCAGAAGTATACAAAAAATAATATTTCAAATCGTTTCACAAAATTCTCGGAGATAAGTGGTAACGAACATACAAAAACAAAATTGTCGAATTGTGGACCTCCTTTTTTTTGAAGTCGGTTAAAAATGTATCCATAGTAAAAGTTTCGGCTTAACTGTGTGGCCTGGCGTGGCATGTTGAGTTAAATAGGGTTTTAATATATTTGAATCTTCTTTAGCCCGTAACATACACGCACTCAGTAATGTTAACAAACCGTATCCTTTGGTTGCAGTTGTGCAGTGATGTTCTGACATGCCGATAGCAGCCCTCTCGCGCGAGACGCCGCCCGCGTCGTCTCCCCTGGAGCCGACCACCTATGAAGAAGCGTTGGCTACCGTAAGTATACTTTTAGTTAGTATTCTTATAACATGTACCTCACCTCACCCCATCTTTTAACTATTCTTTACCCAAAGGTTGTCTAGAAGAGATTGCTTATAGCGATAAGTCTATCTCATCATCATTAGCCTGCGTCCACTGCTGTACAAAGTCCTCTCCAGTTGTTCGCCACTTTGGGCAAATATCTAGAGGCTTTACCCCTAATCGCGACTCTGGACAGGCAGGGTTGGCGATCCTATCCACCGTATATAAAAACGAAATGTTTTTATTACACAAATTCATAAAATTATAATTAGTGTACCTGTGATATCGATAACATGAAGAATATCCACAATTAACATTTTCAAGCTAAGCTGTTTCAGTTACAAATCTAGTCATAGTACAAAGCTACATTCGTTGAAGGATTAAGTAACTGTTGAAGAATAAATGAATATTTCATTAACTCTCCTATACCATTTACTTTACTTAGACGACCGTAGAATATCGAAAATTTGAGTAGGCAAACCAACAAAAATCACGTTAAAACATTTTAAAATTTCAAAACTGAGCATTCTTCGGCGCATCTTCGACGATAAACATCGATTTGTTATGCTAATTCGTTATCTCCTTGACATGAGTTTTGCACAAACATTGCCGAAACGGGCCACGCTCGTATCTTCAGTACAACATCACGCATCGACTTACCGAACGTTACTATTGCCCCACTGTGTGAATGGAAAATGTCCATAATAAGGCAAATGGACGTATAGTACAATCTACCTGCATACAATAGCTTAGTAGCGTGGCGCGATTCCCAGCATCCGACGGGCCGGCTCGTGAATACGTTTACGAAATTACACGACAAAAAATATCTGAAAAGTGTGTAGTGCTAGTTTGTGGTCTGACATAAGTGCGAAAATCGTGATTGTGCGCAGTGTGTATTACAAAAATCGTGGTAGTGATAACAAATTACTTGTTACATTTTACAGTTCGAGTAGATAAAGTCTTCAGTTTCAACAATTACTGTAGCTCAGTAATAATAACAATTATAGGAGCCCTGAATTATTATTAACCTGTAAAACAGTTCTTTGTGTAGAGACCTTGATTAAATTATTGAGTGCGATCTAATTAATGTTAACAACGATTTCGATCTTTTGAAACGTTTTTTCTCACAGGTTTTTTTGACGTGATACGTGGGTGTTTGAGCAGCTAGGTACTTGAATGATTGGTCGGATTAATGTAAGTGTTTGGTTTTCAGGAAATTCGCTTATCCTGATTTCGACGGACTTATTTTGGCTTCGTAGAATTTAAATGTGTCTATGCGAATAAGTTCATTATTTTTATATCAATTAAGCTTCAATATGAATCAAAGATGACTACGATTATGCAAATGGTATTTAAATAATATATTTCTGTTTAAGAAATAATAACGGTATGACTCATTATCAACTAGCATTTAGTTAGCTGCACCCTAGCCGGCATCATACGTAGGTACTATGATGTTTGATTCCGCTAGTACAAACCTGTATTCATTCTCATACTATTCGTAATATCGTTATTAATATTTGTACAAAAAAGTTTACTTTTAGTGGTCAACATTACTACATTTGACAAGTAGACTTTGTACCATCTACCAGGCGTCTGATCTATCAAGCCGATAATGTCAGGAATCGATTTCACTGGCATGAATTCAATATCTAAATCGACATAATAACGTCTTAAAAGGACAAGACGTTTGATTTTGTTTCGATTGTATAATTGGTGTCGACGTATCGTTTCGTTACATAACGCCATTCACGATGTCAACTGTGAATACTTTAGGATATAGACAACGACGCAATATAGAAAGATACAAAGTAAAGAAACTTTCTGCAATATACCTTTGCAACTAGTAAATAATGAAAGAGTAGTATATTTCGCATCATTCTGATATTCTATCAATATTGTTATTTAGCCAGTGGTCTGGCTGCTTAAATCGTGCTTAGTTTATGCGCCAATAAATCAATCAAAATCTAACATTCATTGGTCCAGAGAAAGTACACACGTTACTCATCCAATAATCGACTTGAAAGTATCATAAATTGTATCATTTTATTGGTAATTAGATACTGATAGGTGCATTCAATCTTCGTTGTTAAAAATGGGCTTAAGTTTTTAGGTGTTGCTTTGTTTGTAAACCCGAATTACAAAAATCGAAGTGCTATATACATTTTTAATAGTAGGTGGACAAAATCTATAAAACTTTGGTTACAATTATCTACGTACAAGAATGACTTAAATGGAATATTCAATTAAACGCTCTTAATAATACGCATAGCGTATTCAGGGCTATCCCGACATGTCCACTCAACGGTAGAAGTTTGAAGGTCGCTATAGAGATGGCTCACTGCGGTGCACTCGATTGTGAGAACGACATAAGAATAGCCGGTTTACCTTGCGCCGTGGGAGCGCCGGTTCATGTAAATACCGGACAACTACCGCATTTCTATACCGACTCTATTTCGTAGCGCACCGATTAATAGGGAAAGTTGGGATATATGCGCGATGTTCGGGACTCTGGTTAAAACTAAACAGTAAAGTAACTGGACTGATGTGGGCTGATGATGATGATGATGATGAAAGTAAATATATTATTTTAACGATGTTGTTTATAGCTCATAGCTTTAAACCAACAACCTTGATAGATTCTTCATTAAATTTTCTTCAATATTGGATAAGCTTAATTATCTATGTTGCTGACCTTAAAGTAGATATAGCGTGTAATCAACACTAATTAATAAAACTATGCAAGACAAAGCAAAAACAAACCGTCTGTCATAATAATGGATGCAAAGATGCAAGCATCATTCAAAGTAACATGCAATCTATTTTTTGTTCTTTATAACTAAATTGGTCTGCGGAATGACTGACCTATGTCTAATGCAAATTTGGTTCCTTGTACGTTTATTCTCCATATTTGCACTACAATGTCCGTTAGTGGAGATTAAATTGAGTTTATTGGTCTGTATTACCATAGATAGATACATGTCTCAGTTTTTCGGTCGCATAATGTACACGTACTTTTCGCAAATGCACCTTTCTCCAAATATCGGAAATCCCAATACCTATGTCGTTGCCGATATAATGGACACTTCTAGATTAACTTAGATTTGTTGATGAAAAAGGAACGTTTTTTAAATAATTCAGTGTTTGATGTAACTTTTTCGGTTCCTGGTATGTACAAAGTTATGCCAATGATAAAAATAATAAATTATATTTCCAAATCCTACCTATTGCGTGCAGGCAGCCTGGTGCTGTTTATTGCAACTGTCATATACTACGAGTATAGGTAGACATATGCATCAATATCAAATCTAACTTCCTCGCTGTCATTAAATCTACCGGCTACCAGACCGATTGGGCAGTTCAGTCGCCTTGCAGGAAAGATCGTCTTGCAGATCTGACTCAGGCGTCATACGAGCCGCGCCGACTGGATCTGTTACATTCTGCAAGGATGCGAGTCAAGTGTGCGAGTTGAGGTCGACTTCTAACGACTTCACGACAATGATAATAAGTATCAGGTGACATCATTATACTTGTATGTCGATTGGATTTGGGTAAATAAATATCAGACAACGTCACTTACATCACAGTTTCCTAAATAGGAAGTAGCTTAATTCAATTGTGTTAGAGAAATTAGAACTAAACGAAATACCAGACAATCGTCAAAAAGATACTGAATATATTTTGAACTTTATTCTTTTGAAAGAGACTCCAAACGCAATAAATTTCGAAGGTCATACATGTAGTAGGTACATCGAGACAAACACAAATATGTAAATTTCAGCTTATTTCTGATTATATTTGTATAGATGACACCATGCCGTGTAAACATGTATTATATATAAATTAAATTAAATATCAATTATTTGAAAAGAACCCAAATAAAAATAACACCATACATACAAAAGAACAAATAATTTATTAAAAAAAAACAAAACGTGCGTAAACTAAAATAAACTAAAATACATTTAACAATAGCGTGCCATCGGACACTGTGAACAAGTGGAAATAATTATGTTTTGTTTGAAATAGATTATTCAAAATGGAATACTGAATGAAGTTTTATTGTGGCATTAACAAAAATGTATTTGAAAATGCAAACAAAAAAGCTTAAATACTTATTAAAGAAATAGTTAACGTTTGTTTTTCACAGCTAACGTAAGACTATACAAAAAAGCTGCGTAACCTATATTTAATTTACAATTACAGATTACATATGACGGTAATAACATAACAAACGTGCTGATTCACATCGACAAATAGAATAAGTACCTACCATTCCCATATGAAACAAGACCGGATCAAATAAGTCAACCAGGAAAAACGTTTGAAACAAAGAAGTGAAACAAAAAAATGTTTGTACTGAGCGAACGCAAGTTAGGAGACACAACGGTTGTAGGCAGGGCGGTGCGCGCAAAGTGTGACTTCCATGCGCCTACTCGTATAAAGATTGTTATGAAGTGATTACGGGGTCTGATTATAATTAGCCTAGGGCGGGGTCTTTTTACTGGTACATACTTTTAAAATAATTGTCTGGTATCCAGGAAGCTTGTAGCTTCGATTTATTTTGGGATTAAATGGCGATGTGAAGCCCGGCGTGGCATGTCTTGTCTTAAGTATTTATTCAGTAATTTTGGGAAATTTTACGTAATACCATTACATTTCGCAGTCTTTTTCTAGGAAAGTCTACGTACATGTAGGTAATAGTTAATACGAGTATGTATGAGAAGCGGTTATGGAGGATATTCGGTGACGTCTTAGTCTATTCAAATACATATTATAAAAAATTCACGTGACAAACATTTGACATTCATCCATCTTTGGATGTCAAATAATATTTTAGTATAATATTTAAATTTTAGATAATAAGATTTTTAGGGAACGATCAGTTCAATGTCATATATCAATAATACGTAGGTAGTATTATTGATATAGAGTTGGCTTTAACCCTCGCGTGACTTATATAGCTCTAAATAATTTAATACGTGCACAATAACTGCGCATAATAATAAAGCATTGCTCGACGTTGTAGCTCCCTACAAAAAATTATTTGTTACCCAAGTATTTTATTTTAAAAGTACTTATTACTTACTTGTTAACATTGCTTAATTCATTGGAAAACTATGTACATTGCACAATTACATTACAATAAGTACGTAGGTAAGTTATTTTAAGTAGACGATTGTGTAGTGTTGTATATTTAGTGAGTTAACTGATAAACCTTTCATTTTGCCCGCTACGATACTTTTATCGGGTGTTGACATGAAGTTTTTCCTTTTAAATGCAATCGTCTGTATTGCTAATATGTTTTGTTTATTTTTGTAACCTGCAACGTACAAGCTCAGAAACTAAATGGTCGACATTTTCCTGATCCTGATCAATCAGAATCCTGTCCAAATGTTATACTACTTCATTAATTAGTTACAGATCTATTATTAGGCAACAATGCTGGCTACCCTAAAACGAAAGCGAGCGAACTCGTGATTAAACAGTACCTACATAATGGTCTAATTAACAACCATATTTTATAAACAATCGACTGCTGACGGAACCATTAACAAGTAAATACACAAGCTATGAATTATTATTTCAAGTTTCATTTGTAATAAATAAAATATGATTACGCAATTGTTTTAATTAATTAAATCCAACTAAGAGGTTATATTTTATTGCGAACGGCAATATTGATTTATACAGTTATAAGGTAATTGGATATTAAAATTGTCCTTACTAGTTACCTATGTTGTTCCAGAATGTTCTGTAACCGATAATAATGAATATCAGATTATATCATTAAACTAGCTGTGCCTGCGACTTCGTCCGCGTGGAATAGTTTCTTTGGGCAGTGATTTTAATGACTCCCAGTGCCTGCAGCTGGCAGCGGCGCGGCGCAGATCTCGGCGCGCTTTATATACCCGCGCAAACGTACAGCAGGCTCGGCGTGATTAGTTAAATCGGCGTAACTTTTTTATTTATGGACCGATTAACATGAAACAAACACTAAATGTTAAGGGAAGCTTCCAGCAATATATTAGTGAAAACCGCATCTTAATCGGATACTCGGTTTCTGAGATTAGCGTGCACAAACATACAGACAAACAGACAAACAGACAAACAGACAAACAGACAAAAATTCCAAAAATCATTGTTTTGGGTACTATTGCATTAATAAAGGCCTCCCATAATATTTTTTCACATATATCTTCCATGTACAGACAGCGATTCGTTACATTTTTATTATATGTATAGATGACAACATACAAGCCTCAAAAAGCTAAACACACTACTCATATATTAATATAGTACAACTGAATTTGTTTTAGTTGAATGAACACTTTCTTTTATTTATTCTATAAACCGGGTGATGGTTTCACTGTAGTAAGGTTTATGAGATTTGGTAAATATTCTTCGGCTCGTACTTTAAATAGCACATTGGAGGCAAACAAACGTAACTCATTTGGTACGTGAGATTGGGTTAGAGAGGTGTAAAACGTAATTAAAACAAAGCTAGAAGTCAATAGATTCTTCTTCTGCGTTTTAAAGTGATTATTGTACTGGGCGGGCTGGTTATGTTGACGATTAGGGTCATCAGATTTCAGACGTTAACGAGACGACCTGTCAGCTTTACCGCCATGCCGGCCCAACCCTACGAGCTCCGGGAACACAACTCACCGGCAGAAACACTACCCGGAGGTCATTTGGCTGCGGGTCGGGTCGTGTTGGGTCGGTTTCGATGTCCATTTTACTCAATGATTTGGATAATGCTAGCTTGTCGCTATATGTCCGATTATTTTTTTATGCAAGGGACGGCAGACGAATAAATGTGGTGCCTAATGGTAAGCAGTCGACACCGCTCATGGGTGTGCAACTCAAATCGATTACAGGGGTCGCTGCCGGCCTTTTAAATGTTATATGAAATGTTAGTTATTCGATTTACGAGTGCTGGCAACCCTATCGCCGATAGTAAACAAGCGGCGACCTTGCACGGGGGTCGCGTGGCCGGTCACCGACCCACTTCGTTCACACTTTCTTCGCGTCGTGTCCACTGACCGCTCTCTCCCTACAAGTGCGGGGTTATTCTCGTTACATCGCATTGTTGGTAATGATTGTCAACGGAATTTTAGAGAGAACTGCCATGTTGTATGTACTTATCCGATATACGATGCTAAATTTATTCGCCTTACTTGTCGTGAAACCGTGAAACTCACCTACTGTGGAACAGTCATCAGTTTACCTATCTAGAGTTGTATGATACGAATAATAATTTTCAAAATATTTTTTTCTACTAATATTATATTTGTGAAAGTTTGTTTGATCGGATAGATGGGATGGGACGGATAGGGTGTTTGTTATTCTTTCACGCAGAAACTACTGAACGGATTTTATTGAAACTTTACAGTAATATAGCTTTTACATTAGATTAACAGATAGGCTAGGTTTTATAAAAATATTTACGAGGGCAGGGCCGCGGGCAGCAGCTAGTAATCCATTATAATGACGATACTACTTGTAGAATGACAACGTAATTTCTCATACGTTCTCGTATTTAGTTGACATTGAAATGGGCTATGATTTCTTAGCTCATTAATTAGCTCTCAGGTCTTCGAGCACATACGTGCTTCAAGTAGTCATGGCAACGACTGATAATTCAGTAGGATGTATGAGACTTTAGTTTCGTGTCCACTGCTGGCTTAGGTGGGTAGGTACCCTTTGATATAAAAAGGGCAGGACAGTACAAGTTAATGTAAATCGCTTGTGCTAGTCGCGGCTAGGCGCGAGTGAATGGCCTTGCGCCGTAGGGTCAGGTGGCCGGTCAGTGGGCCAGATACAATGCACCTCGGCACTCTCAGTTTCGCCGTTAGAAATGTGACGCTGAGCCACTAAGGTGATGCAACTTGTGCAACTGGGAAAACATAGCTAATTTTTCGTCTTTTCTCGTTCCATCAATTCAAAAGTAGGTATTCCTTTTCTTAACAATGAAATGGAAGGTAGTTTATTGTTACCCCTCCCCGTTTATGTGGAACTGTTGAAAGCTCTTGAAATTTAATTAGAAGGACTCAAGTGTGATATTTATTATGTACTTACAACTTCACGTTTCAATTGACAGGTTGACAGCATACTCAATGTAGTGAAATGCTGATGAGAAATCTTATCTCAACCATTTTTTGTTAGCGTCTAGTGTAGGTGCAGTTTTCATAATGCTTATAACTCGTGATTTGCACCCTCCTTGATGGTGAAATATAAATTAGCATACTAAATCAGAAACAGCGGTGAAAGTGCAGTTCCTAATGAAACTAATTTGCATCAGCTTGAGTAAGAGTTACCTTGTTTGATTGCACTATATCCTATTATCTAATACCGGATTGAAGCTTCCGTCGATATAAATTCTGTCGATTATATATTGAGCTTTCAGTTTACGAATCAAAGATGTGTAATCCGGATGCAATCAACAACGTACTAATACGCAACTCTTTTTATGAAACTAGGTATATACGTGGACATAGGGGAAGTCTAAGAGAAAATGCAACATAAGCTTCTACAATATTAAGGAAAATAATATGACAACTCAAATGAAAACAACTATGTCATTGGATTGACTGAAAAAGTAAAATGCAAAACGCTTAGAACGGGCAAAATGTATGTAACCAAAAAACTAGGAAATATGGCATGTATTGCTTGTCATTTTTAACACAGGAATAAATTGCGAATTTGTTTCGGCGACGCGGTTACTAGGTATATGTAATTATGATATACTTTTTAGGCAGTTCATGTTAAGGAAGACAAGAGTTTTTCACTATTACATATTTTTAATATCTCACGATATTTCACCATTTGTCTCTGTTACTAGAGATTTTCTACTCTTAATCATCATCATCATTTTGAAGGCGTCCACTATCTATTAGACATAAGCTTTCCACATAGACTTAGTTTTGGGCGGTCTAAGTCTAAAGGACTTCCGCTACCAAAATCAGGTCGTTTGTCCATCTCGTTGCCGTTCCTGTTTAGATCTTCCTTACCGAGGTTCCCCACTCCATCACTACTGCCACCGATTGTTAACCGCGGGAACCAGGTCCAAAACAGTTCTTGGATTGCATAACAAATTCTTGCCATCATTAATGGACTCGTAAATCGACCTTTACGAGTCAAGGCATCAAGATAATTTTGTTTTACCACTATCATTTTTGGCAATACACCTCACTATATTTGTATGTGACCTTTGGGGCAAGTTTTGTAAATGATCTTATTCACAGCCGACAGTACTGGCATTGGCCACTTGAATTATTACGAGTGTATTTAGGGTATGGTATACGGTATGGGATACATTTCAGAGTCAAAATTGTCAGTCGTCAGATCTGTGTATAAAGCAAATTGTTTAGAAATATTCATATTGATTAATTATTGGCCTGAATGTGGCCATCATTTTATCAATTTGACATCTGTATGTGTATATTTTACTCACACAAATATTACATATGCAAATGTAATATATTTTTTTAATTTGAATAATTATTCAATAACAGGCTGGGGCCATGAAGTTGGCATATATGCTCTTGAAACCGTTTAATTTTCAATTCTTTGTATTTCTTAGTCTCTCGTACATCCTCATCCCTTCTTAAGTGAGGGAAGGACCAGCGTCGCTGTTTGTTGAAAATAAGGGCCGCGCTATTATGACTAACAGGTTTGTTTCTGTTCCGTTTTTACAAACTACCTACAAGTTATCGAAGAAGACTATTTTACTGTTACTTAGTGGTTTACTTTAGGATCGAATTTAAATAATGCTTTGATAGTAATTACGGAACCCTTAAGACGCGGTCCTCAAGCGGGCTTGTACGAAACGAGCTTTATTTATAACTCGAGGAAAAGTAATGATGTCGATTTCCTGGTGGACATGTTCTTGGAACTGGACAAATACCGGTGTTTCGGAGGTGTGCATATAATTATGTTAATTTTATCTTATCAAGTATATTTTATTCGCCATTACGTTCTGGCCTCATGTGATGATTTGATGTAATCGTTCCATATAAAACGTATAAAAAATTGTCATTGGCTGTTTTATGATTGAGGATCATTAAAATGCTAATAGGTGTTGTTTTATATTATGTAGCAATTATAATAAAACTACAACAAGTTACTAACATATAGGTACTATGAGTGGTATTCACATTTTTACTAAAGATGAAACTCACGTAGGCACTTCTAGGCGTGGCATAAGACTTCAGTTTTGACATGCACTAATCGTTCGTTTATAATCGTTTCAGAAGAAAATATGCAATGAATGCAATATTTATACCATAGTATCTATGGCCTTATTCGTCTTTACTATATCAGAGCAGATGTTAGTTCATTGTAATTAAGTAGTATTTCCTACCATATTTGCCTTTTGTCATTTGCGGCAGGGCAGACAAGGACGCGGCCCCATGCCTCTGCGCTATTCGTATCCCTTCAAGTTGCTGCCGACTGGTTGCTGACACAGGGGGATTTAGCATGCCTTTTTGCCGCCGGGGAAAATGCGTTTAGGCATCCTCGCTCTTCGGGGGAATACCGGCGGGGTATGTGAGAATCACCTCGAAAATGTGGCACCCTGCCTCAAGATGGTAGAGAGGCAGGGAATACCCACTGAAATCCCGGCTCCTTCATCAAACGCCATAGGGCGGTGTCAGAGTGCCTAGGAGACAAATGCGGCCCTGCCACCGCCAGGGTAGTCCGCCCAAATGGGTAGGTCCTCAAACTCCCCCGATGGATTTAGCAGGCCTACATTTGTGATCGCAGAGGCCTACCATATTGAATTGAGAATGTTATCTAACGGTTTCACGATCGGACACAGGATAAAACACAAGATGAATTAGCTTATGTTTGTAATAGCCTTATGATGTGTGTCAGTTTACAAAACATCTCTATTACTGCTCGACTAGTTAACCGATAGACACATGATAAGGCCGAACGCTCGTCTTAAAACCGTGTCATAATAATCTAGAGCTATTTATCACTGCGTTTGTCTGTATTATTAATATTTGAAACGTATACTCGAATAAAAGGGTTATCACCGCTAGCCATCTTAAGTTGTGGTAATAGGTGAGGCTTGTAACTTGTTATGTTAGCGACTGTTAATCTGTTTTGACTTTGTGAAAGTTATTGTTTTGCGTGTGGTTTGAACTTCAGACTTTAGAGTTTAAACTTTTTAAGTGCCAAATACTCGTATATACTTATAGGTAAAAGGCGTGACAAACGCTTCAGTGTTACATCCAACGGAACGTCATTTTCTAGTAGTAATAATAGTTACTATGTATAATAAGTAGTTAGTAGAATTTGTGAGTACACTAAGTTAGTTGTGTTAAACCTATATGCAATTTTAATTACGGCGTACCCACCGTAATAATATTAATTGCTTGTAGAGATTTCAAATTAAAATATGTAACATTGCATTCTTTCACTCTAAAAACTATAAATGCTAAACCTAAGGAAGATTTAACGGTCACTAATTTACTATTAAGTATAATAAAAATAAGGGCGTAATAATAATTAAGGGTTCATTTCTTTCGTTTGAATAATAAAAAAATCATTCTATACGCGGTATTAGATTGACAGTTAAGTATATAGTATGTATATGTATAGCATAGTAGTAATGGGCAGGTATGATGTCTGCCCTATAATATTTATGTTAATACAACAAAAAAGTATATAATCAATGGCGAAGTACTCGTATTTGGTTGTCGCACATAGCCAGAGTGGGCAATCTTAAGATGTCATGTAAACAATTGAGTAGGCTATATTGTTCGCTCCAATTGTGCCGTCAATCGTCGTAAAATATTTTAATATCTACATCAGAGGTCGGTCCTGCCCAGTGACTTGAGGACCTACACTGAAATATGTTATTTAAGTTTCGGAATCGCTATTAATATCTCAGCATGTCACCAATTCTTAAAGGTCAGAGTTACCCTAACTGACGACACTGTACTGGTGGAAAGGAAAGGGCTGTAATAAATATGTAGCTGTCTGTTAGATCGTGGCCTGCGATTATTAAATCTCCCATTCAGCTACAGGAGGTTTTGTACCGAAGAAGCTGGTTTCAAAGTCAACCGTGACAGTGTAAATGTGAGACTTTGATAGCGTCACGAAGGCCCGAAACTTAGCCAACGGTCTTGGCAATAAGCGCCCCGGCTCTATGTCGAGGAGGAGTTAACATTATAATTTGGTAATCACCAGCGGACACCTCCCAATCTGACATTCAATACTACACGAGGTTTTATACCTATCAAGCTGGTTTTAAAGTCAACCGCGACTGTATGAAGTTAACTCTGAAACGTTATTGGATGTAATGTGTATGGGGATGTAAGGGAGCGGCCTATCATTTTTTCGCTCCAAGCCAACCTCACCTGCCCGTGGTGCATCAAATACAGGTGCATCCTGCCGAATAACAAACGAGGCGCTGGCAAGCGACTGGTAGTGGTATAACCATCACAATTGAAGGTGTAGCTAAATACTAAAGACCGGTGACGGGCAGCAGCGTCACCGGAGCAAGAAGCTACGCCCTGCGATCGCCAACCCGCCTGCCCAGCGTGGTGATTATAGGTATATCTTCCAGATGTTTGCTCTAAGTGGCGAACAACTGGAGAGGTCTATGTCCAGCAGTGGACTGTAATAGGCTGATGATGATGATGATGACTTGTAGGCACGGTATACTGAATGTGAGATTCCGATAGCTTCCCGACGGGCCGAAACTTCATGAACGGACTTGGCAGTAAGGCCCTGGCTCCGTGTCGAGGAGGAGCGAGATGCTGCCAGATAACGGCTATTGTGAACGGCCCGGCAAGGCGATGCTCCCCATTAGCGCGCGTCTAAATATTGTATTGTACACGAGCTCGCCTAAAACCTAGCATTGTTTCGCGCCGTGCGTAGGGTCACCATATATGTACGTACCTGCGTGGATTGGTGACGATGTTATTATATGCTGATTATAATAAATAAATGCAAGTAATAAACCGGCTTGCGACATCAAATATTCAAGTTTGAACTCACAGATATATATATATTTTTTTCGAGAAATCATTCTCATAAATAGCAAATTATGATTATTTATTAGCCAAGCCCTGATGTGAGCGCAGTGCCAAATAATAAACTTTTTATGTAATTACTGTTGGTAACACCGGATGGTAAACTAGACGCCCGATACCTACCAGATGTCATTTAATAGATTTCGTACAAAATGGAACTGACAGTTACTGTCTGAAGTATCCTGTCCTTTGACTATGTAAGGGACAAAATGGAGGAGGTAAAGGACAATTAAACAATTCCATGAATGTTATCTTAAAATTCAATTCAATCTAAATTTAAAAGTTTACTCTTGTCGGTGGAGCAATTTCCACTCTTCCCAAGACTCCAGCGCATTCAACTTCCTGTACGCCATGGACGGTGACTTTGTCCTTCATTATCTTGTGATGTTTTAAATGGGTACCTATCTCATATGCATATTGTCAATGGCGACTGCCCCACATGCATTAGGCAGGCTTTTTCGCGCACACTAAATATAGTGTTTTCTATTCGGTAGCAATCGAATAATTAAATAGCCCAAAACATGCCACGCTATAATAAAGATAGACTTTCAGTTATAACTGGCTCGATGGCTCATTTGGGAGTGACCTCTGCCTTCTGAGCCAAGGATGGTGGTATTTATTTACAAAAAAAAGGTATCTTAGTAAGTTTATCAGTACTCATAGTACAAGCTTCAGCGTGGCATGTTTTGGGTTATTACTTAACTATAAGTCTATCTTTATTAGATTTCGGTAGTCCCGCTATACGCCAGCCGTGGGCATACCCTAAACATATGGTCTTTATTGATGTGCAGCGCAGATAGTTCCTGATTCCGCCGCGGGCGCTGGCCGGGTATTTAATGCCTGAATGCAAGGTCCGTCCGTTGTTCGCCGCAACATTGCCAATATTAATTGAATAGCTGGAATAATTGGCCGCGTATTATTGAAAGCGCTTTATGCTGCTGCGGGCTATGTTTTGTACACATAGCGAGATAAAACAGTGTGCTGGCCGAATTTCCTAGGTCTTTTTGTTTATATGACTACGATGATAGAACTAAAAAGTAGCTAGCTTTGACATCATCACCGAATGCGGGGGAGTGGAAGGCTCTCATCTCAAGTATGACAATTACTAGGACGCCTCTTAACGGGATTCTGACCTCGGTTTAGTGCTTTTCTGGATCTACCGATGCTGTTTTAACAATTTCCGAGCTAAATTAGCAAGAGCTATTATAGTGCACAAGAATGTGCATAAATACAGGTGCCTTCTCTGTTTTTTTCTGTCCGTATTTACCTGGGCTTACCAATACCAACATGGGTGTTTATAACCGCCAAATTTTTGAGTCCGAGGCTGCTACACGACATACCAGCAACAATTTCTATTACGGCTTTGGATTCGAATGCCGCCTAAGGACCGACAGGTCCCTTAGTCCTTGCTCTTAGGCACATAGAGATGGCGGCAAATTATATTGTAAGTGCAATAGTTATTCTCATCATTTGTGGAACATAGGACATGTTCTGCCCTGTCTATATACGTAAATCTCCTTGCGATAAGTTCCTGTTGTGTATAAAGTTCATTCACGTACTCCATTACGATACTTACACCTGGAGGTCTGATTATGTCAATTTTTTGCAACAATTTTTACATATGTATTATCCCATATGACGAAGACTTAAAAATAGTACAATAGCTAATATGTTTAGCATACAATGATATCATTGACTGTACTGGCGTCGACTGGAGTATGGTTTGTTGAGACAACTATTTTAGAGCTTACTTTATGACCATAAAAACCACCACAAAACTCAATTTTAGTTTTTTAAAGGCCATATTTAGAGTTATCAATAACAATCATCCAGAGGAAATACCTTCAAAATTAGATATATGTCATTTCTTTTTAAATTAATATAAACTTAACTTCGGTATGCTATCAGTAGATGAACGCATATAAGATAAGAAATACACATACAACACATATGTATAATAAAACTCTAACTAATTATAATTCGTTTCATTATGATCTGGCCTGGTGGCACGTTTGATAGAGACACTGCCTTCTGAACTGAACCAATGGTCTCGGGTTCGATCCTCGCCCAGGATACACTTTAATTACTTATGATGAGCATTTGTGTTTATTATATGTCTGGGAGTTATTATTGTATTTAAATATTTAACTTCGTGGTTCTGCATATCCATAACTCGAGTACTTAAGCCACATACCTACTTATGGGAATGGAGTAATGTATGTGATTTAATTATACTTCATAGACGACCACCTAGTACAATTACTCTACCTATTTACAAGATCGACCTAACTTTTGGACCTCACGACCGCTTACCATCAGGTGGAGTGGGGTCATCCTGAAAGCTCTTCTTATCAAAAAAGTGATACCTAAATGGTAGTAACATAATAGTCTAAAACTATGCCATCCAGCTTCCCATTCACCCATAAAAAACAAGATCAGATTATCTCCGAATATTTCCCAACAACAATAACCACGTTGCCAGTTGAAGCATAATCGTACACCGTTTATAGTGGCGCGTTATTTCCGAACATCGTCCAATTGTTCGATCGCCGTGACCCGATTAAGCGATGCACAACGCTGCACCAGAACCGGTGCACACTTGCGCTGACAATGAGCGACCTCGCCGCTCGGCCATCAAGGGCGTAGCCTTCGTCCGAGGAACATGTGCGGCGCCTGAAATGAAACATGTCCTATGTACAGACTCTTTCACGGAGAGTGCTCTGAGGAGCTGTTTGACATTATGGCTAGATGGCTCATTTGGTAGTGACCTCTGCCTTCTGAGCCATGGGTGGTGGGTGCGATTCCTGCCCAGTACAAACATTAGGTACTCGGATATAAGTTTTATGATTCTTATAAAATAAAAATTAGTGTCTGCCGTCGTCTTTGTTTAGTCCGATCTTTCAATATTAGTTTAAGGAATACGCATGTCTTTTAATGAATATGAATTAATTTGTATGAATCATAAGTATTCTTCATAATTCATTGTTTCATTTTATTCTTATGACTGGATATTTTTGATTGAGAAATGTATCATTTCGACCAGATATTTTGTTATCGCTATTATTCTATTGCAGCGGAATTTACTAATAAAGAAGGAGAGATCACTAGAAGCTAAAACACAAACATCACACAACATTAGCACTATTTTCAACATTCCATCAACATGAGCAAATATTTGAGCTTGTACCGGCCAAATTCTTGCAACTTTTCGCTATCTCGTAAGTTGTAAACACATCAGCAGTCGCAGAAAAAATATCTCACGCACGCTCCTCAAATAGCTTTTGGCATAAGTGACATCACGCCAGCATACCTGTTTGGGGACCCAAAGCTAGTTACTTATCTCCTTGATTTATTGAATTAAAAAATATTATTCCTTCCTTTGCCGTTTCATTAAAATGTGCAACTCATTGCGGGTGCGTGAGTTTCCTTTGCTTATGATGATGTTCGCTCTCCGGAAAAGGATCCTATATTATTTTTAAATGGCGCGCGAAGAAACGCCCTGTTTAAAATTCGAACATTATATTAATCAATCAACTCAAGTTACGCCCAAGTGTCTCATTATCCTCTGCTTTCCGCATTCAGTTCACTCCAGCCGCCTACTTAATGTCATTGGTACACCGTATGTCGTCGGTGGAGTAATTATTAGGTTGTAAAGCATGACACCCGATATGCTTGTACTATGAGTGCACTTGTCACTTGCACTGACCTCGGAACTCGACGAGGGCGCAGCCTTCAAGTAAACATGTGTCCGATGCGCTTGAAGTTGTGTTTGACGTAAGCAGAGATGCGCTTCAAAAGGCGGTAATTGTTCTTTAGGCTGCTAATGATAGATAGGTAGATATTTTTTTTCCAGACCGTACAGTCAACTTAATCTAAACTAATATTATAAAGAGGAAAGATTTGATTGTTTGTTTGTACTAGATATAAATAGAAGTCATTTTTGTACCTAAGTACAAATTACGTGGATGGAATGCCAAAGAATACCTACCAGAATTAATTGAGATGTGACCCGAGAGGGTAAAATAAATAAATATCTACAACATAACATTAAATTATGATACCAAGTACGTAGTTTTAAAGTGTGGAACTGCGGACCAAGTATTTCAATTACGGATTAAAATCAAAAAAGTTTATAGGTTAAAAAAACCACCAACAAATCTTCAATCTAGCACCAGTTTGGAAAAGAGCATTCTTTTAGTGATTTTCAAATAGAAAAGAGATACCCCATGAATGAGCTTTCGGATATAAACTAAAAAGTAAAACGGATGTATGATTTTAGTGGAAGTAGGTATGCCTACTTCCACTGAAATCATATTTCCTAGGTAGAGTTAACGTATGTTTCACCTACTATTTTGGCCAGCTGTTTGACGGCAAGGGCGCGGCCTTTGCTACGGTACACAATGGCAAAGTGGCCGGTGGTTGTCCGGTTGTCCGAGTAATTGACATAATTGTTCGGAAAACAACCAACTTGGACAGCTGTTTGAAGTGATACCTACATAAATATGAAACAGCTACTTATACACATACCCATTATAGCTCAAAGAATTTAACCGAAATAATGCTGACAACACATAATGTGCGCGCATACCGTGCACTGCATTTATTTTACTACTAACTTAATTCTTTTTACATTAATTACGTATCGGGACGACTGAAATTGTAATAATAAAAAAGTAAGATTAATAGATTGCTGGATTGGTAGAGACAATTAATATGAATTGAAAGACAACACGAATAATTACAATCTAAAGTAATTACAGGCAAGCCAGTTGATCATAAAGGATAATGAACAGCTGTGGCGAATCGACCGATATTTACAAATTGATTTGACTGTAGCGTCTACACCTACCCGATATTACCAATATTACCAATATCGGGTAGGTGTAGACGCTACAGTCAAATCAATTTGTAAATATCGGTCGATTCGCCACAGCTGTTCATTATCCTTTATGATCAACTACTTAATTAAAAGCGGTGTTTTTTGCGCGCATCTCAAGAACATCTCGATATCAATCAATTGCTTTTGCGATCTTCGTCAACTCTTAGCCGGCAGCGACTTAATCGGATAACGTCGGCTCGTGACGTTACGGCGATAAATCTGTGTAACGTAACAATTTGTCACTCACGACGCTACGTGAGCTCTGTGTTGATGCGATGTCTCGGCGGCTGTCTCAGATTTGAGTAATTGTTTAGGGCAGATGACTTTGCTTATGATTTTGTCGCTTGACAAGTATTTACTGTAGCTACTCAGCTTCAAAGACAGCGCTTGCCAAACAAGGAAATAGATAGGTAAAGATCAAACGCGTTAGTGTTGAATATACAAAGACCGTAACCAAAATTACTATAACTTTAGAATAAGTTGTACTTATGATATCCGATTGAGCTGGCAAAGAGGGTGTATGTCCTGAGGATTGTAAAAATACCACTATACGCCCATGCGTGTCCATACACACCTACCACTTTTGACGCAAATTCAGGGTACCTACCTGTAGCAAAATTTGATCTGCATTCTTTTTTTTATCTCTAAATGTAATTGTATGCCCATCTCTATTGTGCGTATTTCACGTAGCCTAATCGGTTCGAGAGTCACGTTCAGATTTCCCCACCCCCGAGGGAATGCGCGTAAATGGAAAAACTTTCCTTGCCGTTCGTATAATAAATGTGATTTATGTATGGCTCAATGGGAGGTATAGGTTTGATATTATTCTTTTTAACATTGAACACTTACCTACGTACATAGGTATTCCATTTGTATGTACAATTTTTACAAACAATATGTACGTACATACTTATATCTACCTACATGTTAGATTGAAACATACGTCAATAAATATGCTATGCATACTTACACTGAACTATGTTATATTTAAAGGAGCAGTGACTACACATAATATATAAAATCAGTTCTTACTTAACGTCATGTCAAATTCGATTTAAAATTCATGTTCATATTTATTCACTGCAATTCATGATTAGGATTTAAAGATGTTGCAGATGTACATGGGCGGCGGTTATCACTTACCATCAGGTGAACCGCTTGCTCGTCTGCCCCCTATTTCATAAAAAAAAAAGATAATTCTCATAGAAAATGACATGACCTAAAGTCACGGTTAAACGAATGTTATTTATTGTAGGTACGTATTTATGCAGGCAGATTAGACTAGGTAGGTCTAGTCAGTAATCTGTCTAAAGATTTAAAAACAATAGGTACCTACCTACCTATTATGTCTTGTTTTTATGAATTTATCTTTAGTGTTCAGAGTTTTTAAAGTCTTGTATAAATACCTTCAGTACAATACTTACTTTACTATGTAGCCTTGCGTCGGCTTTGTGTCGGTCTTACGGTCCCAGCGGAAGCCAAGGCATACAATCGGAATACTCATCGAGCTATTACAGTAACGCAAACCAAAACATAATGTTAATCCGACCAATCATTACTTATATTACAGCCAACTATTCATTTTCCTTCAGTCAATTACCAACAAGGAGTTAGGTTGCACGATTTTTCAATTAAATAGCATTTTCCTGTAAGAAAATGCACGCGTGTTATTCGTGCATGTACGAATAAAACGGTGAAGTGTCTATAAAATCAGTGTAACTTTAATGTGTGTGCAAAGTAAACATGTGGTGTGAAGTGCATTAAAACGTTAAGTTCGTGTTGTGTTGTAAAAATTTCACGTCCGTTGGAAAATTTTATGTATTTTCATGGTGACAGTTTTCCCGCTGAGTGATAATGGCGCCATCAAGCGGCGAGCGCGGGTACTACTACGTTTTATGTCCGACCCGGCCGAGCAGACAGATAGCGCGCTTAAAAAGTTCAGCTACTCGGTAAGAGATGGCGCTGTTTCCAATTTAAAAGTTTCAGTTGTTTTGTTTACTTTCTGAACAATACTCTATCTTTTAATTTCAGCGCCCTATCGATGTTATCCGCCTGATATTTGAAGTATAATGTGTGTGTGTTTTTTTTATGCGGTTCCCTTTCATTCTCCTTTAATAGTTATCTAGAGATAGGTTAGGTTTAGCTTATGTTTCACAAAATTTGTTGTACTTAATAAAACATTTCTTTTGTCCACAGGCTGAACCTGGGGATACAATAGCAACTACCAAAGAAGGTAAGGAATATCTAGTTACTTACTCCGCCTAAAATCCCGAAAATAAAAACTTTTAGGACACAAGACGTCATTGCTCTCGATTTTGTGCATGTAGATTTTCGCAGGGATTCACAATCAAAGAAATCTTTTAAGTAGGATGATTAACATACCTATAACTAATCATATAAGAATTAGAGAGAATTAGTGGTATTACTCGTAGTAGTAAAAAGCGCTTACCTACCTATAGTAATCTACTTACTAACAGTACAGTAGTGCGGAACTAATTGGAAGAAAGTATTACTGAAGGAGAATCGATTTGCTTCCAGAAACCAACCACTAAAATCCTTGTAGGTAGATATAGCAGCATTTATGTCGCGGTTCGCATTCCAATGTAACTACCTCTCCAGCCCTAGTTTTCTTACTGTTTTCATTCCTATAGGGCTTCTGCCACAGCGCTGGTTTTCTGAGTTTCTGACTGAAGTCCACAATTAACCTCTCACTGTTCCGCAGAGGAATGGGTGACCCGCAAGACGAGCGAGGTGACGACCACGCGCCAGATCGCGACGCGGGTGAAGCGCGAGCTGCTGCTGGAGGACGGCAAGATCCTCAGCGACACCGGGCCCAAGATATCCACCTCCGTCAACGAGGACACGCACACCACCAACTTACAGCAAACCGAGGTGAGGTGACAATGAACAAACAGGTACTTGGCGCGCACATCATCATCATCATCAGCTTATTGCAGTCCACTGCTGGACATAAGGCTCTCCAGTTGCTCGCCACTTACGGCTAACATCTGGAGGGCATTTTTTTTTTATAAAAAAATCGTTCAGGATTACCTCACTCCACCTGATGGTAAGCGATCGTGAGGTCCAAATGTTAGGTCGACAGGCACAATAGGGCATACCCACCGCGCCTGTCGCCCTTACCCTGAAGGCCCACTGAGATGCCGTTTCACGCCCCGCCTGAAGAACCCAGGATTGTAAGAGGAAGGAAATACATGAGCTGGAAGGGCATTCCATGATTTTAATGGCACGGGGCAGGAACGAGGAGTTTCAGTTGAACCTCTTGGTGCGCGCCACTATGGTCTGTATGGTATGCGGATGACAACGCTGCGATATACCCATAATCGCCACGCTGGTCTGGCGGGTTGGCGATCGCAGGGCGCAGCCTCTCGCTCCGATGACGCTGCCCGTC
This sequence comes from Conogethes punctiferalis, assembly GCA_031163375.1. Classification (NCBI taxonomy): domain Eukaryota; kingdom Metazoa; phylum Arthropoda; class Insecta; order Lepidoptera; family Crambidae; genus Conogethes; species Conogethes punctiferalis. The sequence goes on from CM062091.1 coordinate 9,144,226, forward strand.
ATCGGTGTGTGCTATTTAGGAACGAAATCAATTACTTGTTCATCGAAGCAATCATCAATCAAACACACAGTTGCTACCTCCATACTGACCTTGTTAGTATAATTAATACAGAATATGCAAAAGATCTTTTTGAGTCATGGCATGGTGCAAAATATCTAGTATTTTGCACCATACCATGACTCAAAAAGCTCTCACCTATCAAGTGACATAAGTAAAATAATTCAATAATTCAGACATATTCTGTCGTCTGACAATGCGTATGTTGTACATAAATGGTACACCAACAACGTACGTTTTTGGTAACTTAAGTTTAAATATATTTTTTTTATTCCGTAGCATCGAGTACCCGATGAGCCAGTAAGGGACAATGGGTCTGAGGCCCTGCCTGGGCGCACTGATGGGGCAATTGGAGCTGCACCTGATGGTACGTATAATATTTGTCTTTTACCCAAAATCTGTACACAAGTAGGAAAGGACACGACTGCATTTAAAATTTCACCTAAAGTATCTTGATAGTAGACAGTTCTCTATAATAGGTAGAGTTTATGTATGTTGTATAATTAAATTAATGTTCCGATATGTAGGTGAATTAGAATTCAAAACATATTTAGCACCTATTATTATCCGTTTCCCGAAATCTCGTTAGATCTCACCATCAGTTATACAAAAAACTGTAGTAGCTAATTATTGGACTACTATTATAAAGTCATTAGGATTCCCAAGACATTATGCAATTTAGAACGAAATTTTTTTGCAAAAAAATGATCAATAAAGTTTGTAGTAGTAGTAGGTGGTACTCGTATAAACTTTGTTGATGATCACTTTATGAACTTCTTGAGGATAAAGGCTTAAAATAAAATTAAAGATTATTATTGACTCTACCTAATTAGAACATGAATAGGCCCAATTTTGTCTCAGGTATTTTTATGATAAAATTTACCGTTTTCCTGAAAATCATTTTCTTGACCTTTGACCTGGAATATTTTTTTTCTATACACGGGAATGATGGGGAATTTTTAAATTTGATTTATCAACACTTTATGAACGATTTTATCAATTTTCAGCTTGATGCATTAAGCGAATTATACTTTCGAATGTCTAGATTGACCGGACTACCTATAATGGATAAGGCTCCGACAGAGCTTTCTGAAATTAATAAAATATTTTATTTATTTTCAAAATCATCATCATTTATTCATCCTGCAAGGTGTTTGAGGGCCTAATGTTTTTGGCTAACAAACATTTCATTCATTTGTTTGTATCAATAAAAAGCCTTAAGCTTCGCCTCATAAGGCGATACAAGATTTTCTTTATTTCCAACACAACATTTGACTTGAAACTGTAAAACAGATCCAATATTGCACAATTAAGAGTTTAAATTTTAGACGGTCTTAGTGCATATAAAAAGAGCACTATCCAAGTTTTGCCGGCTTCATCTTGGTAGGATAATGCTTTCCAAACCGGTGTGACGATAGCTTAGTGTTTTTTTTTAACTTATACGAATAAAATGAATCTACGCGTTAATCCAAAACACGAGTCCGTAGAATGAAAAAAAATATTATTTTAAAATTGGAATGTTAACATTGCCAGAATTGGATGGATTGGAGCCCCTGGGCGGCGTGGTGGCCCCGGCCGGCACGAAGGTGCTGGTCTCGTCTCGTGTGGTGGCCAACCCAGGCGGGAAGGTGCGCGAGAGCAAGGACCGGCGCGTGCTCACCAGGAACGTCACGGAGCACGTGCGCGAGACTGAGGAGCGGTTCCACCGGGGAGACACCACGCATGAGGTGAGTCTCATCACCATCATTTCAGCCTACATCTACGAACTGCTGATTATAGGTAAGAAAGTTAGTTATATAAGTCGAAAGAAGAGACTTTAAACGCCATGCTTTAATCGATTCTTGGCTTCGCAGCCCTTTCCAGCCATCTTGCGCAAATCGTCGCTCCATCTGGCCTGAGGGCGTCCTATACTACGTTTGCCGAGAAGCGGTTATATTATATTCTAAATGACTACGATGATGGTCAGGCCGGCCTTGTCATCATCACCGGACTGTTGGGGGAGCGGAAGGCTCTCACCCCTAGCCGTGAAGCGGTCACTTTAGAATTTGTTTACCCCGATTATCGGTTCTTCAGCTTATGTGGCCAGCCCACTGCCACGCACACACATAAAGGCTCTCCAGTAATAATAAGAAAGAAGTTATCGGAAATTTTAAGATGTAATTACAGCGTCCCGACATAAGGACATGTTAGGCTGTGTACTGTGCCTGAGCGTAGTATTTTGGTAGCATTATTTTTCTTAGCAAGCATATGAACCCAATTAGCCCCAACATTTACCTACAACGGAATCTACAGGCACTCTATACCGGATAGTAGTAACTGTGTTTATTTTACCTGTTCTGAAAGCTAATAATAACTACATCGGGAGATTATTGTTCATAAATTTACATAGACAGAAGCAATTCTAGAAGCAATACTTAGGTATTTATAACAGTTATGTTAACGGTTGTATTAAATTAAGATTCTAATGCATACCTAGGTGTACCTATGTATTACGGAAAGAAATGTATTTTATTATTCTGTAAGTTTTTACTAGCTTAGTGACATATCCATCAATTCATAATTTATCATCATACTAAAGAACGGTCGTCTTTCTTTGTTCTACTTGCTCTCTTAGAGAGTAAATAATAAGGAAGGAGATAATTAGTTAAGCAAATTTACTCAAATTAGTTTTGGTGGCCACATTTTAACCTTTCAATTCAGTCTTTTATGTGATCTCTTTGGCTACATCCTTTGGGTAGGAAATACCAAGTGAGAAAGGTTAAGCATTGATTAAGATTAGCTTAATGAAACATTTTTGGGCTATCAAATTGATATAACTGACAGGGTACTAGAAATTATAATTTTTGTTGCGAAACGCTGGTAATATACCGCAAGCGCAAGAATGAAACAAGATTTTCAAACAAAAATGGATATGCTCTGAATGATTTAAGGCTGCGAGGCACAGGCACTAAAGCCTATAACGTATCATAACCATAAGCCATTAATTCTATAACCAATGTCAGGTCAATAGTTGTGTGCAATTTACGAATGCTTTTAACTCTATACCGTGCATGACGGAACTTATCTACCACCATAAGATGTGATGACGCGTCGATTGTCAGGTACGTTCGGCCACTCAATAGATATAGAATGATAGACGCTAATGGAGTGCTGGAAATAGCAAGTCTCCCCGTAACTCGTCTGGAAGATTGTTGAGCTATTCGCAGAGTTAGATAAAGTATTTTTAACTGCGTTTTATGCATATCTTTTTGAACCCGACGTTTCGGCCCTGATACAGCGGCCGTGGTCACGGGGAATACTGGTGCAGCGTTTCTACTCCGTCTGCGCGGCAGAATATTTTTCCAACCGCATTATTTCTTGTTTTTCCAGCAACTATCATAAATTCTGACTTCACCATCCATTCATAACTGACGAGCTTAAAAATATACAATAAAACACAACATAGGAAATTGATTTGGTAGAATTAATCAGCTTATACGACGGTTCTTATAATATCTATCTGATACTCCCTTTATGCAGAGCTACGGTCTGACCCAGACCAAAATATAGACTCATTACAATATATTGCTACACGCTTGCACCGCAATATCAATCATGTTCAGATTAAGTGTCATACACTGAGTTTACTTTTCAATTAATCAAGAGTTTTGCAAGATCGTCGCGACGGGAGGAAATTATTTGACTTTGACACAACATGTCTATTGCAACATGAATTAGTTTTATGATTCGGCGTGTCCGGCGCGGTTACATTAGCCTATCTCTATGGGTTATTGATTAACTTGTGTTAATCACTCAAATCTGATTAGATACTTTGGAAATGTAATTTTTTTTTATATACTAAGCAAACGAGAACGGATCCAACTAGGTACCTGACGCATTACCTATATGTTCGGTCAAAATTAAAAAAATTGAGGAATATCTTGTTCAAAGCCACTTCAAAATTTTTTTTTAGTTCATTAATTTAGAAAGTGATCTTCAGTACAACTAAGAAAAACGTAAAAAAATAGCGTAAAAGCTTTTCTATTTGAAAGCTCTAATATTGTCTTAATAATGGAAAAAGTCGTTTTTATTTTACACTGATTAAGTATAAAATAAAAATACATATAGAAATTTTAACATAGATACTTCATTGACAATTTTATGCTTAAAGTTGTACTTAAATGGGAAATTAGATATACAATTGCAGTAAATACCTATCTGTATTAAGACGTAGTAAGTTTGAGATTGTAGCTAATAAATTAACGTGAAATATAAAATAGCGATGTATGTATTTTATTGTTAATTTTAGGTTTCGAATTCAAATCTGATATACGAACGCAGTATTTAGTTGAGGAAAATACGCAACGACACATCGATAAACCTGTACCCACGTACATTAGATAACGTGAGACATGATTCAAGTCTCTAAAGAATTGATCTGGGTCAATCAAAGCATTGCGAACAGGTGCAGCCGGTGTGGCTGGGGCTGGCATTACGCGAGTTCCGTCGGCGGAGGTCGCGTGAAGGCAATAACAGACCTTTGGCATTTCAAACTATTGTGAGAAGACAAAGAGGGCTACTTGTGCAGTAGATACTAATCGGCCAATAAAGATCAGTGTAGGTACGTACAACTCGTTTCCTTAACAGAAGTGTTCTACAGTTTCTTGCCGGTTTTGTTCGATAGAATGAAATGTTCGGCTTATTATCATCACTTAACTCCCGAATAATTAAAAATAGTCACATGAAAATCTTAATTTTGTAAAACTATTACTAATATAAAAATCAATTTCCGATTCTAACCTGTCCCTTTTAATACTTCGCCATCATTTGTAAGCTTATTAAAATATATTAGCGTGTTTTACATCCTAACGAGTATCTATTTACTTACAAGTCGCATAAAACACTTAATAAATTACTTCTTCTAGGCGGCCAGCATTAATCTTGCAAAAGTAATTAATAATATTTATTTCCTTAATCAATTATCATTTAATGTTCCTAATAAATTATCATGATATGTATTGACGAACAAGATTTTTAGATTAAATTAATACTAGGGTTATGTCTGGAATATTTATTTACGAAATGCCAGTTTTACGTGAGATGATTTGCCAAAGCCGATAGCGTAGTTTTAAGTGGAGAGGATCGGATGCTTCAAATTATCTGCAGACGGCGCCGGGTGGTGATTTTTTTTTATAATAATGAGAGCTTGGCCCGTACCAAGGTTTTTAAGCTAATTAATAACATGAGTTAATAAAAAAAAACTATTTAGTTTTGGTGTATAAAACGCGGAAGATCCGTAGATTCCGGGTATAATTTGATCATGTCAATTTAGGTCACGAACTATTATAAAGCGACTCGTGATTGGGTGTTCTGGAAGGCTCCGATAACCTAACCATGGCTACCCATAAGTACACCGCTAAACCATTATTTAAGACCAGAGTGCCTGTATTTATTTTATGAATACTTGACGTACTGCAATTTCTAACGAAATATTTAAAATTTTGCGATCGGATTCTACATAATATGCATAGGCGTTAACTATTCTAAGGCGTTAACCTAGTGTGTTCTAAACGCAAGACCCAAGCTTGCACTATGGCGCAGGATTATAAAACGTCAGTTCAGTCTTTCAAACGTCTGCGCGCATGTTAAAACGACGTTTTCACATCCAGAACGCGAAATCTAATTGAAGGTTCGGCGGTGTTCGTTAACGTTTCGATCGTTCTAATTTTCAATGTTTGAAAAAGTATCTCGCTGTATTTAAAAATAAGACATGATCCCCGTTCTATTATATTACTATGGACACACTCGGCTTATGAATTAAAGAGCTTACATCGTTTTGTAGCTATTGTCCCGTACTTAAGTTTTCCACGTAACCAGTTTCTTACGCCCGCGATGGATCAATGAGCACTATCAATGTCATTGAATGGTAATGATCTGCCATATGAGTTCATATGAAGCTAAAACATAGAAAACATAGCTGTTGGTAGTTACGATTAGGATCCGTATTGTATGTTTTTTCTCAGTTCTCACGAAGTCTTGACTTTATACGTTGTCTAGTAGATCGTTGCAATAAACGGAGATAACCAGATAATATAAAAGTTACACCAATGAGTATAACTTCCGAAGTCTAGTAATTAGACCATGAGAATGATGACTTCTTAAGTATTATTCGTTTTTTTTAAAGAACTTTCAACATTATTTCCATAAAAATAATAAACAGTGCCTATCGGGCGGCATTTAATTATCTTATGTGCAACGATATGTTAAAAGTACGAGTAGCATATAAAACGTACACCAATGTCCGTAAAAATCGCAACACAAACAGCGATGTTAAAGAGAGAAATATTTTAAGTCGAGAAACAACAGTAAGATAAAGAGCGTAAAATGGGGCAGCGCTTTATTCAGATGAGCGTTCGCATAAATCGATGGGGATTTTGAAATTATAATTTGTTCACGGAGATAGGTCGCCGCGGGCGCGCGCCCACGCACGCTCGCGCAGCGCGGAGTGCGCCGACGATGCGACGGGTAAGCGCCATTCGTTTTTATGAAAAAAAAATGGGTGCGGTTTCGAGTTGACAGTAGGTTTTTTGTAGCGGCTTTTTATGGCAATTAAAGGCAACGGAAAGTGATGTAATCTGTCTATTAGGCGCTGCCGCTACTACTCGTAGTTTCCGAAATATGTAAGTACTCCTATCTTCTTTGAAGGAGTTAGAACTGTTTTGTACAGTGGAGTCCTTTATGAGAACTGTTTAATGACGTAATACAATATTATTTAGCTACACATGGAAAGTTACTACAAATTTAAATTAAATTGATTTTACTGAAAAGATGGCTAAAGTAGTGAGAAACTATCATTATCATCCTATCGAAGTCCATGGCTGGACAAAGGCCTCTTTAATTGTTCATCAACCTGGAGGCTGCCCGCCACTTCAAAAATAAGTGATAATTGTAATATTTAAATAATTATGTATTAAGGATAGAATTACTTACGTTATTTATCGCTTTTTAGTTTTGGTCGTTTGTGTTTTTTTTTGTTACTAAAATAGTTATATAAATAAAGCTAGAAGTTTATATTATATAGACATGAACACAAATTTATATTGTATATGTTGTATGAGTTGCACTATAAATACCACTGCATCGGTTAGGTGCTCCTTCTGACCCCACTGAGGCGTTGCGTTCACTTGCAGTGCGCACTTGCACGGGCGCTTGGAATTGATCAAATTTTCCCGCGCCACTCCTATCCCCGTTCATATCATTATTTGAGCACAGATAGGTTCCTAGAACTGGTTTAGAGGCGGTGCTGCAATAGTCTTATCGTGAATAAATAGAAACGGAATATTAATAACGTGAAACACGTTTGCGAGTTGAAAACTAAATACTGTCCATACTTATATTTGTTAAAAATGTTGCTAATTATGAAATAAGTAAGTATATGGAACGAAACGTAGATGTAACAAGTTTCTTATTAATAATAGTAAATAGAATCACAAAGAAAATAGTTAAATGCGAGCAGATTTTGTTCAAATCATTTTGTCTTTTTCATGCCACGTGGCCTATTAGAGTTTCTATAAAAATATACACTCGTTATCGAATGGTGATAATAAGTTATGTAAAGTCTTGCAGTTATTGCCCAATTCTTCCACATTTAACTATAACCTTTTCGTTCCGGTCAAATCGCCTACTACGTTTTGAAATAACTATAAAAATAACAAAGATTTTCCATCTGTCGGAGAATTGTTTCTACATAAATCTAGTAAAAGATTCTAACGTATGGTTTCTTACAGATAGTTATTTAACGCTAGGTTTAAAGATAAATTCTTAGAAATGCATAACCTATAACGTATTTTACTACCAATGAATTTCAAAGAGTAGTTTCTAATAAAATACGCTTGCATCACAGAAAGTGACATTAACGAAAGTGATCGCCGAGCTACGCACATAAGCTTGTGTGCCAAGTACCCAATGCTTGCTATAAAACGATTCCTTATAAATTCAGCCATAGCACCGCAATGTTAATTCATAACATCGATTCAGACAAAGAGGTTTGTTTGGCAAATAACTGTTGGATCGATGCAATAATCGTAAATGGATATTTATTATCAATTTTGCTAGTAAATCAAGCTTTTAACGATCTCTAGATAACGTATATAGGAAAATAAAAAGAAGAATCACGCGAACATTTGTTATTATCAATAATAATAGTTCCGTTTGTTTAAGGGCGAAAATGTAGCCTTTGGGGTGGGCCTATATGTATGTCGCTTTTAACGAATACAATATGTATGAATACGAATAAATACAATATGACACCAAAGATGAAGTTCAAGATGTAATGTCTATTTTATTACTTATGCACTATTACTCGATTATAAAAACACTAGCTGCCACTAAAACACTAGTTATTCTAAGGTATAAGCTACATCACTCTAAAGTTTCATTAAAATCCGTTCAGTAGATTTTGCGTGATAGAGTAACAAACATCCATCCATCCATCTATACATACATCCAAACAAACTTTCGCATTTATAATACCTATTAGTAAGATGTACAACATTCTACCTTTAATAGGGTATAATATGAAAAAAAAAATTATATCTTTTAAGATAGGTAGCATTCTACCATCAATTGTAAAACTAGCACTTAAGTTTTACAATGTAGTCTGTAATGTAGGTATGACGTGAAGGGAAATACTCGTATTGCAAATCGATTAATACCTTTTTTTTGCAAATGGTGTTTCTTTGTTCTTCGTGTAGCACAATTAATTAATATGAAATTTGGTACTGGGCTGAATTTAAATAATACTGTTATTATAATTTAGTACTTCGATCTTATACGTGTGAAATAAATAACATTATGTCTGCCTTAATTAAAGGGTAGGTAGAATTTGCTTAAGCAACTGCTTTTTTATATAAAGGCATCATATTTTGGTACCAAAATATAATGCCTCATAAAACACCCTGACCCGATACAGTTAAGAAAATATCATTTCCTAAATTGGCCCGACCAGGCCTCGATCCCGGAACCTTTGGATTGGCACTGTTTATGACTAACTCTGCTTATCATCTATTGGTTATGTACATAATAAATATTTACATGTAATTTGCAGCACGTTTAACTAAAATACGTAATGTTATTGCTGTAGATATTATTTCAATTACAGAGAAAATTGTCAGCATGTACGGCAAAAAGTACAAAGATGCTTACTACACTATAATAAGCTCGCTCTGTAGTCGGTGTTAAAGCCAATTGGAACCTCGCAATCACACTAAACCGACTTTAGGGTACCGCGGTGAACTTTTGAAAAGCTTTAAGTATTGTTATTTCATAAACTTTATAAATACAAATATTATTTTATGGAAATCGGAATCATCGAAGGAACATCAAATATTTATATTGTATTGGTAATAGGTTCACAAAACATACACTTGCTCGTTGTCACAGCGACTTGGGCTTCTCTTTCGCTTTCCAGCAGGCGTAGGGAAGCCATTATGTCGAGCCACTATAAAAAAAAAGCGTCCTGGGTGGATCGAACCCACGACTCTTAGGTTAGAAGGCAGGGAAACTACCGAAAGAGCAAATTTTTCTTATACGAGTATAAGTATATTTTTTTTATTCAAGACATGCCACACAACGGCCGTCTAGCCCCAAACTAAGCCGAAGCTTGTACTATGGGTCCTAGACAACTGACAAAACTTAGATACTTTTTTTTGTAAATAAATACATATTATAAAATAGTATTAAAAAAGTACACACCCAGACCAAATACAAACAGACACGTTCATGAACACAAATGTTTGTACTGTGCGGGAATCGAACCCACGACCCTTGGCTCAGAAGGCAGATGTCACTGCCAAATGAGCCATCGAGCCAGTCTTATCGTTCATGTCTTTGAAAATGTTCCAACATGAAATGTTTAACCTGGTAAATATTTCCTAAAGTCTTCCTACGCTATATGCCTGTTTCCTATTTTGTAATTCTTGTCTGTCCTTTATTACCTTCATAATTTGAATAGGTGCTTGTAATCTTATCAATTCTAATCACAGAGTCAACTTCCCGTTTTATCTTCATATCCCCTAGTATTTTTAATAAATGACCCTATACTTAGGTATTTCGTTGGTTATTAAAATTCAAGACGTATCACATACCTTTATGAATTAAGATTTTTATCACCGAGCACGTTTTGAATGTAATTGAAGTCATTGTCCGTTTAATATTTTGTTTCTCACCTATTTATTCATTGTAAACTACTTCTTAAATTAACTAAAGTGATTATAAAATTAAAATAATGTAGATGGCAGAACTATTGCTAGATTGTATGTTTTTTATTATAAAACAAAGTTGCGCTACACTTTAACAATACCCTTGCTTCGTTCATTGGTTATATGATATTATAGGTTTTAAAAGCCTTCAAGTTAAGATTAAATAGCAATAAATAGAAAGTGCTTTACCTTTCTTGATTATTCATAAAACTACTATAATTTGAGACCAGTAGCGACATAAGTAAGTTAATGAACGATACAATGAACGTTTTAATGTGGAATTTCTGTAGTCAACCAACATTAAGTCAAACATTCAAGTTAACCTTAATTACTCAGTTGTAATGTGTTTTGATAAAAAAAAAATCTCAAAACCGTTGGTATCACAAAAATTAACGCTTCCTCAAACCGAGTCACGCTTGGCCATTCTTTTTTCATTCATCGCAATTTGAACATCAGGTTTCTAAGCACTCTCGGCAGCGTTAGCTAGTAATTTGACCTTACGCCGTGCATTAGGTAGGAGTGCCCGGCGAGCTTTCAGCGCGGATACCAATAAGACCACAAAATGCGTGCTTCACATTTACAAAATGCTGCGAAACGTCTTGGATGCGGCCTTTTTGTTGCTCGAAATTATGTTGTTATGAATACTTACTTGGCCCGACAAATACTGGAAACTGGTTTAAGTCGTTTATTACTGGACATTACGAAAGCAAACGCGAGCTTTATTCGGCTTTATCTTTCTCTCTCTCTCTGTCTAACGCAAATGTATAACTATGAAGTATATAATATACCAAACATTATCTAAGTACATCTATCATCTTTATTATCTAATTTATTTATTATTAATCTGCACTCAGTAAAAAGAAGAAACTATTAGTAAGATAGCATGATCAATTCGAATAAAATATCCACTAGCCAATCCGTTTAGTTTACGTTTTAAAACGTTGTAACACGCAGAAAATGTTAACGAGCTGATAGTAAATATCCTTAAAGAAAAACATTGAATAAATTTGAAATCGAAGATAAGAAATATGTGCCTCATCCAGAAGCGTGGCTGGGTCATTTGCTAGGCAGCTTCGGGTCCGTAGTATCTAGCTAGATGAGGCCGGGTAGCCACGGTCGGGACAATAATTTAAGATGTTTAGATAACATCTACAAGCCCGCGCGGTGTGCCCAAGAATTCATGTGATCACCTTTTGATCCAATCTTAGATATAGCCGCTACAAGGTGATGTTACGAAAAATTATCTCCTACTTTAGTATACTGTGCGCTGTCAAAGATTATGAATCCTCCGTGCGTGTTAGTTCAAGTATCTATTAGTAAGTTAATATTTATAGATTCTGCTCTGCAATAAATTTCTCCTGCTGATACAGTTTTGTCATAAATAAGATTGTGTTTCTTATCTTATTAATTAAACAAGTATACATAAATTTGGTTGCAATGTTTCAACTTTGTAACTTGATATTCTAGGTAAACATCTAACATAGAAATAAATCTTCTAACTTGTAAACGATTCGTTTAAACTGAAATTTCCTCTGGTTATATGGCACCCTATAAATCATCTAGATGTTTATTGACTAATTAGCAATCACTAAAAATATTATTGTGAATATTATATACTTATCATTGATCATCGAGATCTTTATTGTAAATGCAATTCTTTTGAAACGATGAGTCTTGTATTATTCTGATGCCTTTTGCTTTTTTCACACTTGTGTCGATTCTCGTAGCTCGTGATTGTGGTTTTTTGTTTGGAATACCGACGTGTTTTCGTTGATCTATTGAACCGAGTGCTTCGATAACATTCAGCCTTGACATTCGCGAGTTTGATTGAGAGAAGGTTTGAAATGTTTGTATCCCGGTTAAATCGTACCTACACTTAATTCAAGTGAACAAAATACCTATTTAATGAAACGAGCTTAAATGATTTTGATAAGTCTATGATTTGTATTATATGCCTAACAATATATTACGTGGTTGCAGTTGACTACAGGAAACGCCTGTCAAATATCATGATAACTTTACTTAAAAATATAAAGCGTACCTACATGCATTACATACATTTAGACCTGGTAAAGTTCTGGTTTCGAGTTCAGCAGCCGCAGTTTGACGTGCATTGTTTATTTTTTTATTTGATGACAAATACCTTATGGATGCGATAAAGTTAGAATATAATGAGTAATAGTATAGGAGTATAGATAGAGACAATACAAAGGAGAATGTAGCCATGAATCGTTCATAACCTGAAATTTATAGAAAATTGGCCTACCTAATATTTATTAATCTTATTAAAATCTTTAAAAGTTAATTAATATACTATTAAAGTATAATAATTACATAAACTCTTTGCTACCAACATTCATTGAAGCACTTTAAAATTAAGCTCTTCATTTATTACTATTGTTTCGGAATTAAATTGAACTTTTTTCTCTTTTAACAGTACTGTTTATTTTTAAAACACGCTTTTATTTATCAAATTGAGTACGTTTTTATAGTAAGCTGTAAAGGTAATTAGGTGTGAGTGTGGGCGATAGCAATTCCTGTTTATTACCTCATTTTATAAGCTTACGCTTTGTAATAAAGTTCATTAAGGACTTCTATGCTCTTTTTACAAAGAGATATAAACTGTAAATGCAAATGTTTTACTTACAATAAAAATTAGTTCGGTAAATTTTTAAAATCCCTTAGGTATTTCCATAGTAACTTCCCTACAAAGTTAAGGAGCTAATTTTAATTTTTCTTTTGTGTTTTAACAAAACTATGCAGAATACATTTTAATGTTTATGTTATTATATAAAGCTAACAAAAATAGCATTCTTTTGTCATTTAAATTAAAGTCTTTGTCTAAGACGATTGCTCTGTCGAAGTCGGTATACAAATCCAAATATTTGTACAAATCTTTATCCTTGTGATTTGAAATTAAAAAATAACATTCGAAAATCATCAACCTTCATAGTCATCCTTATGACTTTATTGTCTCAGCATTCTCCGGGATGCATTACAAGCAAAAACTTCTTACTACGCGCATGATCAAATAAAAAATGCATACTCGTATTTCATTCGAGATTTATTTCCTTAAATTAAAAAGTAGTCTCAAAGAGCCTCTCTTTCCGCAAGCGTCAACATGCTCTCTTGTCTTTTTATATTAATTACTGAGCTCTTAAAGTGTCGAGTGCAGGAAATGTTCATTTTTACCTTGACCTTTCTCGGGTCGGGGTATTTGCAAGGCCACATTTCGTCTGTGTAAACAAATATTATACTAGGCACTTAACTGAATCGATTTAGCAAATGTGTGGTATCGATTCGTAATAAATTGATACTAAGTAAGTACGTTTATGATAAATGTGATCGCAGTTATTGTGCATTAGTCGATCTACGAATTTGATTACCTTGGCATCTCACATGTGGGGGGTCGTTATTACGTTATGTGAATTTACTATTATTGATGCAACGAATTTTATTATGGTCTTATAACCTTGAACGAATATTATACTTACTATTGGAACTGGGATTAATGGAAATGTTTGATATATCTTCGTAGTACTGTGTTCATGTGTGTGTTGTACTTATCTATATCCTCACTCTCGTAAACAGCATACAACGCTGAAAACACATCAAACCCAAAATCTGATTTTTGGTAGAAATTCGATGACTATCGTGGGGTTTTAATTATACAGTGTTATTAGGGATGGGATTAAATCAAATCAACTGAATAAGAAGGTTAATAAATCGTAAATTTGTTCGGTTTTTTTATATCACGGTCTGTGGGCCCGAAAATGCGAAAAGCCCAAGTCGTACTGACAACGGATAAGTAACAAAATTCATCACTTTATCAGTTGTCACCGCCATGCTAGTCTGAAGGAATATTATAGAATAGAATAAATAATAAAATGTGTGAAATACCAAGCTACCAAAAAATAAGCTCTAAGTAGAATTATTATTAATTAAAGATGGCTATTAAAAATAATTACCTTTCAAATATTACGCATTTAATTAGAGCTTATCAGGGACTAGTTATAAAACGATAAATTCAGTAATTGCACTCTTACCGGACGGAAAAGATTCCGCGTTTGATAAGGCTTGACGAAGTGAGCATAAAATTTATGCGATGTCGACTTTTTGCTGATTGAAGAGACGATTCCGTAGACATGGCTTCAAATTGTTGGAATTCATGTTTCGATCGACTTAATTTGTATAAAGGAGAACACCAACCATTAACATAAAATGTTTGAAATTGTTAGCCACTGAATATTCTCGGGATCTTGAATCAATAGGCATCATTATTTTGTAAGATAAATTGTTACTAACTCAAATAGGCGATGCCTAACCACTAACTTACATTGGAACTAAAGGCCTTCCGAATTTGTTATACAAAAAAAAAAAAACAGAATACTAGCATATTTTTTTATTTTATTTACTAATCTCACCTCTAACCTGAACACGACCGCCCTACATCAGATTTTATGTTGTGTGTGGAATGCGAGTACATTAGATATTATAAAAATGTTCATAAAACTTTCTGATGCGGTACCCTAAGAACACATTATCATTATAGTATAGTCTGAGCTATGAGCATTTACAGGTTAATTGAAATTAAGTATAATTTGCCTGTAATAAATCTTTATAGACAATAATCTAATAACAATAGTACTACTCTCACAAATATATAGGTTTTATTTAGATGGAACGTAAATTTAAGTGAAGAAGACCATAGGCTTTCATCAGGGATGTGTCAACTTTTAAACTCCAAATCTTGAGCAAAAAAATCCAGTTAAAATTGGCTTAAGCCAACGACAAGGTACTAAACCTTGGGATTTAGCCTGTATATAGAAGGGTCAGCTTAAATCAGTCGACAAACGTGATGAGCAATGTAATTAAACAGCGTAATTATCGCTGGTCTCTACTCGCAGCAGCGCGATACAAAACTTTGGTTGCACAAGCTCCAACTCTTAATAAACAAAACAAATCTGTTCTTGCCTAAACGGTGTCCAGTGGATTATAATCATTCATTATAAATTCTAAGGCCACTTGATAATGAAATAACACATAGGTTAGACACCTATGTGTTATTTCATTATGATCGAATTAATTCCATTAATTGATAAGTGACGGTCGCAAGGACGCCACGCACTCGCAACTTATCACAGTGCATTCACAGGTGATGGATGACTCTATCACAAGTTCACAATAAGTTCTTCAATTAACTACCCATCCGTGTTGCAACGTGTTCGATAGATTCATCATCGCCATCTGAATGGTGGGCTAAATTGGCTCAGTCACGCGAGTCGCCTATTAATCTTGTTTTTGCTTTTGTTCTTGTTGGGCGGCACTGATGTGGACTGATTTTAGGCGTGCTCAGGTTGTTTGCAGTGTTGTTTTAAGGCTTTCTCTGAACAGATTAAAACTAACTTCAATATCTATTGGATATCATCACTTGAAGATAAACTTTTAATATTTGTCGATAGATTTTAATATCCTTTTGCTCGCAATAGAAAGATAAGCTAAATACAGTGGCACATGGCGATCAAAATTTTAAAAAGACCGCTAAAATTGCCTCTAGGGTTTTTAGTCAAAAAATTGCTCATTAGGCACGAACTATGCGGTGATACCTATAACCCTCCAAATCAGTAACTCTTTAAGTCGTTAGCCTATGTTTCATCTCTCTTCGATCAAGTCTTCTCATTGGGTTACCATTACCAATTTATTTGTCACAGGAATATTTTGCTGTTACTTATTAGAAGAACTCTTGGGTCTGTCGCAGAATTGAAATGCATTTTCTGAATAACATTTTACAAATGGTACTTTTGCTTAGTAATTGCGTTCTAATCTCATCATTAGCATAATACGATTTTAAAGCCATATTTAAACGAGGACTTTAACTGGCAGGTCGGCGAAATCAAAGCGAATAGCATTAGTCCTGGTCGTTTTTAGACCTTTAAAAATAATCCTTAAAATTAATGAAACTACCTAAGGTAATATGCTAAATTTACATCCATAAAACTAATACTAAGCCGCTTTAGCATTAAACAGTTTTTTATTCTTTAGAATAAAAAACTTCGCGATCCCGTATTTATACATATATATTTTTTAGTCCGTATGACTAGGTTTTATACTCGTAGCTTAGGTTGAAGGGAATTTATAATTTTGAATAAATTTATTTATCATTCAATATTTGTTTAAGCTATTTCTGTGAGATCTAAGCAATGTCCCCGAAATAAAAACATGCTTATTCACTCATATTTGAAGAAATACGATATAGTGGTGATAGCTATTTAGACGTCTCTTAAACAATTAACAAATTAGTAAAAGCGTTAACATATTTCGATACCAAATATCAGTTCCTCTTGTCCTATTACTTTGCCTATTAAAGGGTGAATTCAGGGAGAATTACAAAAACATGTAAGCAATTAGAGTTAAGCACTAGGTTCAATTCCTTGTTCGCCGTCAGGGGGCGGGAGTGAGGCAAGAGAGGCTCCATTCGTATTAGAAGAGCCGACTGGGCCCTACGTTATTATCCATTCAGAGCCGACAGATTGCAAGATATGGTCTATTTAATAATATAGGCACCGACTTACAGACTCAGTCCCGTATTGGAGGCCGTTTTACATTTAGTTTTGGACCAGGTTCGCTTAATGTCACCGGTATTGAAAGCGCATTGAGACAGAATTAGCTTGTTTGTATACCGTTTGCGAATTCCGAATTAAAGGAATTTAAGGGCTTTATGAAATCAGATTAGTGCACGCTATTGGTCAACCGGGCAAATAGTGTTGGGAGACTGTATGACTTTATTTTAATGGTGCTTATAAGTCCGTTGGAATGTAAAGCTATTGTCAACGCAGTATTGGGAAAAGTTCAGTAAGTTTGTAAATTGTTGGTATGGATAGGTACACGACAAATACGACAATTAAGTAAATACAAGAAAATATAATGCTTCAGACGCCTTTCCTATCAGATTTTGTCTTGCAGCATCAGGGGAGATACTAAGAGCTTTATATAGGAAACTTAGGATAGTTTGAATCAACATGTCATACGGCCGCCATACTCTCATATCTACTTAATATTTAATTGCATCAATGTATGGACATGACTCGAAACCTAACAATAAATAGTAATCAACATGCAGAAAAAATAATAAAGTAAGATTACACTTAAAGTTTGCATATAGGGGTCAAACCGCTAAATACAACACAAATGATTTTCACCTAAGTGTTCAATTCCTAGAAACCATTAGCCATCGAGATATTTTGACAGGTTCGATAAGTCCGTGTAGTCTATTGTTCTGCCAAAATTCCTAGATAAAAACACTGAGCGTTGCAAATGCCCACCTGTCCTGGGCAGGAGCCACGCCCCCTGTAAGCGTGCCCGCGCAATATATTCCGTGCGGATGTACAATAGTTTGTGCGTCCAGCCCGCGCCCGCGCCTTTGTGCGCCGCGGCGTGCGTACGCGCCGCGCCCGTTGCCAATTTTGTTGCAACCACTACACTAGCTAGTTCTATTATAAATGCCTTCTGGATTTGTTGGAATTATTCATAAAGAAAATGTATGTATTTCCGAATATATTGTTGGCTCGATGGCTCATTTGGTAGTGACCTCTGCGCTCTGAGCCAAGGGACGTGGGTTCGATTCCCGCACAGTACAAACATTTGTGTTAATGAACATGTCTGTTTGTATTGGTCTGGGTGTTTTTCTATGTATAATACGTATTTATTTACAAAAAAAATGTATTTAAGTAAGTTTATCAGTTGTCCATACAGTACCCATAGTACAAGATTCGGCTTAGTTTGGGGCTAGGTGGCGCTGTGTGGCCCAGCGTGGCATGTCTTGGGTTATTTATTTATTTTATTGGAGTTTATTATCTAAGGCGAATTGGATGATTATATAGAGTGAAATATTAGTTGTCATTCTTTACATAATCGCAAGATATGGTGGATGATCATTTGTTTGAGATTCAACACCGATATTGACTGCGATATTTAGCACAGAAATGAATCAAGAAGATAATGCTGATTTAAAAAAAATCATCACTGGGCGGCAGTGTAACTTTACAAACGTTCAAAATTCAAAATTTTATATTTTTGTAGTAACAAACCCTGACAAACCGTTACGTTTTTAAACCCTAAAAGTTAAAATACGATTCATAAACAAAAATAAAACATTAGTACTGCCTGTATTTATATTTTATTTTTGTTTCTTTGTATAGTGTTAATAGACGGCCCGTCTCAGCATTGCAAACAGTTTCTCGGTATCTAAGTTACCCTCTTATCCGCGCTTGTTATCCAATATGCCGTGTCTTAGCTTATTAGGTGCAATTCCGAGAATGGCTATTTCGATGATAAATACGTTGATTTGTAAGCTCAGATTAGCTCGTTACTTTTATCATATGCGCAGATACTTGCAATCGACCTGAAACCTCTAAATTAAATATCATTAGCGGAGAAGATACAATGTTGGTAAGTTTTTTGATAATGATAGGTTTCGAGATGATTTCACTAATGATAATTGGTTCATGTTTTTATGAGTGGTGATGTGTGGAAATTTTATTTTTGCTAATCTAATGATGTCTCGGTTGGGTAATCAATCACTACACTGTTTTGCTTATTACAAAATAGGTAGTGTTCTTAGTAGCCAAACAAGTCTTCTTGTAAAATATTTTATTTTGGTTGACTCGTTTTGGGTCACTCTCAATATTCTTTCATCATCATCAGCCTGTCGCAGTCCACTGCTGGACATAGATCTTTCCAGTTGTTCGGCGCTTTGGTCAATCATCTGTAGACTTTGCCTATAATCGCCACTCTGGGCAGGCGGGTTGGCAATAGCAGGGCGTAGCTTCATGTATTGTTATTGTAGCTTGATTAATGATTCGTGAATTAGGAATCTGTTTTGGCAAATCGCATCAAGAACGAGATGCACGGTAGCCGTAGGATCAATTTCTTTTTTAAAAAATCTAGACATTCCTTGTCGCTATTGCTATTATAAGCCAATACAGGGTGGTCAATTACATGCAGTGAAGATTACCTATTGTTTAAATAAAATATCAGAAGTTATAGAATTTAGGCTCGCTCGTTGTTGTTAAAAACACGACTAAAATGTCTGTAAAAGCGTTAAATGCGGCTAAAGGCCGAAGGGGCAGCAAATAAGTTGGGTTTACACCCACAGTGGTCTAGGTAGCAACATAATTTACGGCGTGGAACCAGAATAAATCGTACCGCGATCGACGCAGCGATAGCGATCATTAGTCCGCCGCCCTCCGTCGTCGGGGAAGCGATTCGTCTACGTCATTGCACTTTTTAATACCTACGTCATTACTATGACAAACAGTCTGAAGCTAAAAAATATTGAACTATGACTTTTAAACCTTTATCAAAGCGAGAGACTTCAGGACGTTAACGCTCCTGATGCTGCTATAAGTTTTCGCGGTCGCTACCATAAATATACTACTAAAATTTGATTTGTAAGAATCGGATATTTCGGCACTGTAGCAAGCGCCAAAATGTTCTTCCGTGTTCATGACACTTGTAACAGTGATCATCATCATTATCAGCCCATATCAGTCCACTGCTGGACATAGGCCTCTCCTAATGTTCGCTAAGCATTAGATACCAAAAACTTTAACTTCATCATCTTCATCAGCCTTTATCAGTCTACTGCCAAATGAACATAGGCCTCTCCCGATGTTCGCCATTTTGATCGTTCCTGGGCATCTCGCATTCTGCACTTGCCTGCCGTCCTGCGCAAATCCTCACTCCGCTTACACTACGAACTTTAACTTATGTATTCTAAATATTGCGGAAAAAAAGATCAAAGTTAGAAAAAAAAGGTAACATTATATCAATCGCTGTAATGTGTTCCTCTACCACTTCATTTAACGTAACCACTGGTATTACTGATGATGATGTAGTGCAAAATCCGGAAGTTCGGCCTGCATTTATCCAATAATATCCATTGATTGCAATAATAAAAATGCTCACAATCAAAAATAAAAATTTCTCGTATTCTTACAATTTCGTCTACTACTCGTACTAATAAATATTACGTTTTAAACCTTTCAACATAACATAACATTACGTTTTAATTTGCTTCTGTAGAGTCAAGTTTACGTAACTAAATATAATATCTCATGACGTAACATACCTTCTACGGTTGATGTGTAGGTACCGTCTATAATTATAGTAATTTCAAGCATTTTATAGTAAAACAACAAACTGTCGTATTAAATGTTAACGGTGTTTATTGTAAATGGTAGATATGAATCATTTTGCAAAAGATGACAAATTACTTGGTACACATTTTCGTTTAGAATATTTTATATATTATATATTATTGCCGAACAGATTCTCTTCTAATAGCAGCAAATTCCTTAATCTACGTATACATTTCCATGAACACACAGCATGTGAACATTAAAAATTAATGAACAAGGGAAAACAATTTACCACCTAAACATAATAAATTACTGCAAACTAACACCAATTTTATTGAATACGTACAATTAAACAAGTAAGCGTTCCCTGAGCACCACAATAGCTGACCCCGATATGTCGTGGAAACTGTCACGGTAGTCTAGCTTTCTTTTGATATCGCTTCATATTGCCTTTCTTCTTTTCTTTGTCAGGGAGATGATTGCGCTCAACCACTGTGCATGAACTGTCAAATTTGAGCGGCAAATCTTGATGGCTGTATGGGCTTTGAACGTTCAGTTTCTATTTTTATTCTTTTTTATTGTTATTTTTTTCTTACCTCGGCTTTTAGTATGTCGGTAAGTTTGATGAATTGTTTGGTCCAGAAAAGAACGAAGAAAGTACTTAATTTTAATATGTACCTCTCCTACCTATATAAAAAATTTGTTTTAATTCATGATTTTTTGACCATTAATTGACAATTTTAAGCCATCACAACCACAACGAATCAAGAAGTCCCAAATTCCAATGCCGGGTTTTAGAAGCTTTTGGTTGTACCAAAATCTTGGTACTTGCCATCTATTGTATATCTGAGAATATAGTTATGACATATAAAAACCTCTTTTTCCTTTCTAATGATCAGCTTAGTTGCATGAATTTATAGTTTTTACACTTCTTACTTGTTACCAATGCTGACACAGTAAAGTCATGCTGTTCACACATGCTTGTGGAGGTACAGCCTAAACTCGTGGCATAACTTGTATTACCATATTATAATTGTATTCACTGTATTTCTGTTGTGTGTGACAAATAAATAAATAAATAAATAAATATACTTAATAAGTAAGTATAAGTGCCTTTTACGAAAGTACATTCACTTAACTTTCATTTTGATAATCATTTACTCTCTTTCCCACTGAGAATTGTTTCACGTGAAGTTTTAACGGTTCCCTTAATTTATTTAACACTAGTTGTGCCTGCGACTTCATCCGCATGTACTTATTGCACTGTTGTGTTGTTTATATTGGGTTATATGGAATCATTTAAGTAAAACAGAAAGACAGTTATTTATCTCATATCATCAAATTCAAGTATCTATATGGTCAGGGTATTTGTCAAGAATGATGACGGTATCGTGAAGATAAAAGTCAGTCAAATATAAATATGTATAGGCAAGACACTATACGATTTTACACAATTTACAATTTTGCTACACAAAAGGACGTATAATTTCGTCACATTGGTCGGAATTGGTCGAGTTTTAAGAAGGATATCAGTTCTTTTTCTGTTTGTTAACAAACGTTATGCCTTCCGTGTCAAAAAGTAAAACACAGCAAGTGACACACAAATGGTACAGTTTGGAAGTAACAAATTAGAGTGCACCTGCGACAATCGTAATGGCAGTCGCAGTTTGCACCACAGTCAAGTAAAGCATCTCCATGTTTCATCAGTGTGCACTCCTCGCGGGCCGTGGGACTGATGATAATGAACGCTTAATTACGCTCACCATTTTATTATTCTCAAACTCGGACAACCTACTTCCCTTCAAATTTAAGTATACAATTAATTTATGTATACGTAATTTTTACTGCCGACTTTTCGTAAGATCATGTTCTAACATTGTTAAAAAATTATTAGCTGGAAGTAATATAACCATGTATGTGTAGATTTGTTCAATATTTACAAATGTAATGAATATTATCATTTACGATTCGGTAAGGTCATGAAAAAAATAAACGGCTTAATCACGATACGCCAATTTTGAGCGCGGCTAAACGCTGTGTAAACAAACTGGAATTCTTAACATCACTTTTCGGTGTAATATTTTTGAACAGTTATTTTTCATTAATTATTCAAAAGACTCTTGTCGTGTCTGTTGCCGCGTATTCCATTTGAGTAATTTCCAACCGTCTCCCGCCTAAAAAAAGTTCACGGTTTATAAAATATAAACTTGACTCACGCGAGAAGCAAAAACAAATTATTATTTTGTAGCACTAGCTCCGTGGGATAAGATACAGATATCAGCGACCGCAGTTTCTCGGTAAACTTCTCTCGAGCGCGATAAACGCACTAGCTTTAATTATAAAATTGTCTCTTTGAAAAAATAGTAAAAAGAGTCACAAAAAATGGAAGATGGTCGCAAAAAAGCGAGACGCGTAGGCTCGCACCTGCCAATGGTGTGTCGAGATACGGCGTTTTATATTTAGAAACCACTTTATTTAAACTCACCGCCAAGCTATAGCTCCCGATAAAAAGGTTAACTTAGAGCACTTGCGGTGCGTCGTTTATTAAGAACCATTTTACTTTTCGCCATGATTGTATCAATCGACCGCATGCCTGGCGACCGCGGTCCGTGGAAAAAAGACGAATCCGCGCTCATACTATAAATAAATTCGAAATTTTCAATACGGGCAGAAAATTTTCAAGTTTATTTTCGTCGGTGGAATATCGTGATGATGGGTTAGTGTGCTTTATCAGGGAGCTTAAGTTATTGGCGGAGATAGTGTGCGGCCTCGGCGTAGCTAGTTCTCGTCGAGCCAGCGCCGTGCGAGCAGGTCTCGGCGCCTCTCACAGACCGCCTCCGCTGCGACCCCTCAACCATTACTGTGCAAACGTACTATTTTGAATTTAGTGAACGGTGCTTTTCTGGTGCTGGTATTTGTGACATTTGTATTAGTGTGCTCATTGTTCTTTTCGTCGAATTAATTTATAGGTAAGTTGATAATCTCTCTCTTAAGTCTGTACTTATAGTATTTCTAAACTTCAGCTGTTTCCGTTTTAGCGTCCCTAGATGTAACTATATAGTTTGATTGCTGCAGCTGCGTTTTCCCTACAACTTAGTAGCGTATGTAATTTGATGCGGAGCTCCGCCCGGTAGGGCCGGATGGTCTAACTGTCCTATCCTTTGCTAAATTATCTACAGTTTCTAGGAAGTTGCTGAGATGTTATTATACCCTGCTACCTGTTGATCGTCATTTATTTACCTTATTACCGTTTCTTTCTAAGTGCAAGCTATTACAGATAAGACTTGATAACTTTCTAGTGGTTGGTACATAATATCTTGATAACATTTTATGAAACCACACTTTTCTGTAATCCGATTCTTAAATATTAATCACAACACATGAATGTTACCTACCTTAAGTTAAAAATAACATAAAATAATATATTGACATGTATCTAGTTTTTTTCGTGAAATGTATCTAGAAAGCTGAACAATCGTACAAAGGCTAAGTAACATTAATTTATACTTACAAAATAAATCTAAACAATATCTGAATGAAAATTGCATGACCGTAATATGTAACATACAAACCGTTTAAACCTAAACAATAAATTTCCGTTATTAGATAACATTTACACTAGAACCTTGACAGTTTCAGAGTTTAAAGGAATTTGCCTTCCAATTCCGTACCTGTCTTGCTACGTTTGGCATTCAAAGAGATATGCCTGTCAAGTTAAAGCAAAACAAACATTTTGTAATATTAATGGGCAATAACAAAATCCTTGCGACGTTTGTAAGCTATTTCGAAAGCGAACCACTTGCAAGGCGCTGCATTCTTGCATCTCGGAGCTCGTCCGACCGGCCGGCAGCCGGGGGCGCGGGGTACCAACATCCCAGCCGTCATTAAATGAACCCTCTTTCCCCATACACACACATAAAATAAACACGTCTCAATGGACAAGAAGAGCTCGCATTAAAATGGCCTGGACAGTAAAAACGTTAATCGCGGATGAAAATAGCAGACTAATAAGAAACAAATGCCTGCCGTATTATTTAAAAAACTAGCCAATTCGTATATGGTGCGGCAAATGTCATGACTTATATTATGCAACAGTGACTCACCAGTGCATTGGAAACTGTATGGCAATAGTAAACCATGTACGAGCATTAATGTTGAGATTTCACCGCTTTCTGTTTATTGAGAGGAGTTTAGAAGGTGAGAATTATGTTATGTTCAATACGCAACTAACGATTACAAGATGTTATCGGTATAAATTGAGATGCCCAGTCATATTCTTAAGTAACTCACCGAAGGGGCATTGTTAAATGACCCTGCTTTCTTCGCTAGGGATCGTGGGTGTTATAAGCCAAATTACATTTACGTTCACGAACATTTATGTACGTTGCACCGTATTTTAGTCCGATATCTGTAACACAAATATTGACAATAAATTGATAGTATAATTTTGGCGATTCTTTTTATGATATTTTCACTATTATAGCTTATTTCAGAAGCTTATCTACTAAATATTGCTATATTAATTACCAAGCTATGATCTTGGCATAAGCTTAAGCTGGGAAAACTAAACCAAATAAATTTTGTTTATTATTCAGCTACTTGAACCATGCAAATAAGGACTAGATAGGATAGGATAGACTATAATTATATCTTCGTAGAAAACTACGTTCCATGCTTGCAGAACTTATATTAATTTCGTCTTTTGATCGCCACTTTCAAAAGGATTTTAAAAAGGAGGTTGAGTGCTCTTATTGTTTTTATCCTGTTTGATTTGAGATGCTTATTTCATTCGCATGACACGCGTAATTGATTGATAGGTAATTTAGCTGAATGTAAACCACCACTTAGATACCTTTACGGCGGAAATTAATCTAGATGAGATAATTGTTATTGTTTGAATAACAAAAAAACAATATCCTTTGTTGATTATGTTTCCTGCAATTAAGGAAATAATTAATCAAAACGAATTAACATATTGATGAAATCGAACGCTTTATGGGATCCTACTTTATAAAATCAGTATACATATTCTGATTTTATCCGATTTTAAAAAAAAGATGTTTATCGATTCGTCTGAGCGAACATTTTTCGTCTGTACAGTTTTATCTTTCTTACTTTATTGTTTAAGGGTGTAAACATTTTGTAAGTACTACATAACATACCACAAACCTAGACTTAAAAGATTTTTAACTTTAGCACTCCATTGCAATTGAAATGAAACTTTTAATTAAAACGTCAAGCCGTAAGTACATAATGCAAGTATTTCATAATAAATGTCAGTCCCGTAAACGTTGAGTCCCGTAAAATTAAGTTTTAATAGTAGCAAAGTGACACTAAATGCTGCGTGTTTTGAAAGTGCAGCGTCGTCTCTTACAATAGATTTGGAAAGGTTTCTTTTAGAATTAAAGGAAGTCTGACAATTTCTTTATTGTCATTATCAACCAGAAAAGTCAAGTATTTGCCAGTCTCACTTCTTGTAAAGATTCCGCTGCAAACTGTCACAACACTTGAAAAGTAAGTGTCAAAATTTTAAGTAAAGAAGGTGTCGAATCCGAATCAATAATAGCTCAGCTGGAAGAACATAAAGGCTTTGCTTCTTCTTACGCTCAGTCGAAGATAGTCGATGCTCTTTCTATGTAAATTACATTGCCATTAACATGCGTCAACTTGCCGTGATAATGACCGTCGGGTATCGTTATGTAACGTCTACCGGGCAAAAACGAGCGTGAACAGATGCGGTGGCCGATCGCGGCTAAAAAACGCGGTATCGAGTGTTGTAGACTTAACGAGCCACCGAAATTGCGTTACGCAACGATTCGGATAAAAACTGGGACGTACTTGAGGGTGTACCTGTACATGATAGAGTTTTGTAATTCCCTGTACTGAATTCGAAACAAAAAATGAAATGCAGGATTCATTCAATGTTATTATTAGGTGATATGTGTGATTTTTAATGATGTAGATAGGAAGCGTTCCCAAAAAGTGATAGTAACAAAAGTTAACAATTTTGCTTTTGTGGAGAGACTTTAGAACACCCATTTATGAAGGAAACAGGACATACAGGAAACCCAATGGTCATACAAGCCTTAGATTCACAAAGATATATTCTAATAAAAGCAAGAAAAACAAATGCTTATGGATTCTTCTTCTTGAGTGATTTAGGAGTTCTCGAATTGTAAATTCGGTGACAACATTATTGTTTATCAACTTATTTCCGATCCATTAATTGATTTTCGGTTCATCAATCTCAAATTAGATATTATTACAAAGCGTTGTTAATTGCGTGCACTGGCCTTGAAATGGTCAGCGAACCGAGGAAATCACACAGATTACGTAAAGACTACAGATTATCTATTCACTAGAATATCTTATTAAAAACAGGAATAGAACTTCTAGTGCTTGGGATGCAAATTGGAGCTTTAAATAGCATAAGATGGAAGATTTCTCTAGCTAGAGCAATAGGAAATTATAAATTAATCGATATGGTTCATAAGTCGGATTATAATTGACTAACTTAAGCATCACTTACGTCAGTTATCGCCGTTATGGCATCAAAGTTCACAAAGCTTTCGACTTTTAATTATGCATTTGTATTTATTACTTTTATATTAATTTATTTATAAGTCTTTGAGAAACACTTAAAACTATAGTCTCACAAGAAGCCCTATTTTCTTTTCTTGTCACACGGATTTGACATAAAAATTAATTACTTTATAACTCTAATATACTCTAGCTGCAAGGTAGTAAGAAGGAATAAGATATAGAACTTTGTATATGAAGTATTATCCTGAACACTTATTTTCACTGAGCTTAAATCTGTAGAATGTAGCTTTACTAATAAACTATTTCCATTGAAAGCCCAAATACCCAAAAATGCTTTAAATTATACTTCATTATGTACCTTTTGTGCGTTTTTTGTCTACTTTCAATAGTAAGTTTTTGCTAGCACTACCATCATATATATATCATTTGATTTGTATAATAATGAACTGTATGACCGCTAGTGAACTAGGTACCCATATGATTCAGCACACCTATTGGAGTTTTTTCGTGCACAAATGTAATTATACTCAAAGGAGATACGGCGTGTGTAACTGTTAGCAATGTATCGGAAAAAATAATTACCCATAATTGGCCATGTAAGGTTAGATTTCTAAAAACTATAATAGCCGTCGAATAGTTCGGTACTCAATCTCAATGTTTATATCCGAAGGTACCTTTGGTTGCGAGGAGGTCAGAGGGGAATCGAACAATTGTAATAACCGATATTTGTGGTATCGCAGAACTTGGCTGTAGAGGATTCCTGGCTTCGAAATAAAAGCTTATATAAGTAACATTGTATTTTGTAAAGTTCGTATCAACAAGACTTATGTTCGTTTTTCTAGTCCATTTACCAGTAACCTAATCTTAATCAAAGATGAATACAGGAAATTCAAACTTTAATGTAAAGTACGAAAGTAAAGAAGTACGAAAATCGGTAACATTTGTTTCATCTTGATCTCGGCTTAAATCGTTGCATTTGTTTACTTGAACGGTCTTTGTTCTGATTTCCTCAACAAAAGTGCTTGAACTTCATACTTTTTGTCATCAGATCCTATGAATCCACAAAGCCAAATGGCATTTTATTAGGTCTCGTTTATAATCTAAGGAGAAATAATCTTGTGCAAGTCACCCACAAGGGAAACCAAAAGTTATTGTTACGCGTACATTACGTGGTAATTGGTCTGTTTAGTTGGGGGCGACGCCAGCTAGATTGTATCCGGCTGATGTATCGAGCATCGCCCGGGGCGCTTATTGATGGTCAGCGCGGCGATTACCTGCCTTGGTTAGGGCGACCATGGAATACTAGGGTTTTAGGTGAAAATTCAGCATGGTATGGGTAGTCCGGGAAACATTATCAGGTGGGAGATGCACCACCTTTCAAAAAACAAATTAAATTTTGCTGTAACGATAGGTCAAGACGGTCATCGGTAGACCGCGGTTATAGAACTATGGTTATAGACGTATTAATAAGTTACTGCAATAAGTGGGTGTAGTAGAAGACGACTAAGGGAACATCAGGAAACGAGCAGTAGCGTTTAGTTAGAACATAATCAATTTAAAATATTCGCATATATGCGAAACGGCCCTCCACATATTTTGGCAAAGATATTAAGTAAGCGTAGAGTTAAAATAAGCTTGGCTCTACATGACATCTGATAACTTTTTACAATGCAAGCCATGTGGTCTCTATATTCTACATGAAAATGTTTTTGAAGGATAGCTTTTTAATACCTTTTATTTTAACGCCTTTTACCTTTTCACTTACGAATTATTATGTACAAAATACGAGTAAAATTACTACCTCTGGACTCTTACTCTTTAAAACACCTACCTACTAATAAACAAATATACAAAGGGTATATCCTTCTATTTTATTATATTCCAGTCACCCTACGTCCACTACCGCCGATAGGATAACGCATTATCAGTATTCATAATACTGTCGCTCGTTATGCGAATACTTGAATACCTAATAAGAAATACCGGACACAATCTATTTACTTGTTTGCACCACGGCTTTTTTACTGAACAATAAAATGTAAACTCAAGAGCTTTTGCATCGGAATGTGATGCCTTGGCTGGTTCATTATAAATTTGGTTTGTAAAATGTTAGCGTAGTTAGAAGTAGTCTCAGATCATAAAGTAGTATTTTAAGAAAAATATAGAAGTAGTCTCAGATCATAAAGTAGTATTTTAAGAAAATACTAGATATGTTTAAAGCTTTAGATTTTGTTATTTATTGTCTATTGGCCGTGGACCTATTTGAACCATGAAAAATGCTAATACGTTTTCGTAAATGTATTTGAAATTGATAGTTTCAAGTACATTCACCTAAAATATTGTTGAAATTATAGACCTAAATGTGCACATATTTATTTAACTCAAAAGAAATACCGACTCGCTCTTGACCATTTTTCAATACGTTAAAACCAACATCATATAAGAAAGAGTAGTTATTGTTGACTTTGAGTAAGTACCTACTCAAGTATTACAATCAAAGATGACATTGGATGACTTAACGGTTGCGCATACGTTATCTTAAGGTCTCTTGTAAGCTATCATAGAACAAAGATTCTAATTTGCATAACACAGTCTTAAACCAATATAGCTCTACAGAAAGTAGGCGTACGTGAAAGTGATTCTTATAGATTGGTATCTCAGTGGGTGTTATAGGTGTTCATGTAAGTTATAGCTCTATTGGCCACGGGTTTTAACAATCATCGATCATGTTATGCAACTAAATAAATGGCCGTGGACATTTGTACGTGAATCGTTTACTAGCTCATTCCTATGTTTAATAGCTTTCTTATGTAACTCGACCAAATTAGTTATCAAAGTTCAATTTAAGATGGAGTAGAATAAAACAGTGAATTTATTCAAATGAGTTTTGTTTTCTTGTCGATGCGATACACTTTTTATTATTACGACTATACAATATTATGATCTTGGGCTTTCCTAAATATTTTATTAAGGGAACTGGCAGCTGAAGCTACTAAATATTTGATGGATGCAATTTTCATCATTAACTCATTTTTTAAGGTCGCAGGCCGTAACGTATTTTATAAGACGTTCGGCAAAAGCGTGAAAGATGGTTCTGGGAATTTTATTCTCGATATCAATTTAGAAAATGAATATTGGTAAATTTGGCTTGGGACTTTTGAAACTCATGAGTCTGAGTTAATTCTGAAGCCCTATAATACTAGGCAAGTACTTAGATCTAGACGAGGTGTTTAGTATTGTTTCACATGTTCGCAAGTGAAAGAAAGAAAATAAAAAAGTACCTAAATTTCATTAATACACTGATATCTAAGTTTGAAACGCTTTGGAAAAATCCATTTTATATTAACTTGTACCTACCTACCATAGTACCCAATTAATCCAGCATTTGTAAGTACGTGCCATCTCAAACCGGAGCTTTATTTTGTTTTGTTATTGCGTCGTTACGTCACGACACGGTTAACGTTTACATTGCCGGTGATAAGGTTGACGGTTTTGGCTCGGCCGAGACAAAGGTGGCGGCAACCAAACCGTGAAGCGTCGCTTGATTAGCGCAGGTATCTCAATGGTTTATTTTGCCATTAAAATGTCGTCATCTGTATAAATATTAAATGTTGTTGGTCAGAGCATCGCTTAACACATTAGCCGCTTTGGTCAAGAGGTCTCTATCTATTGACTTTCAAACTAATATCTTTTCTATTGTGTTCTTGGGCAGTTAAAGGTACCCTTTGTAGGTGGCAAACAAGCACACAGCCCGCTTGAAACTAAGGGCAGTTGCTAGTACTTGTATTTTGCCAATTTATTTTCTGGTCATCATTGCACTGATTATGCTCGATATCTATTGCACAAATGTGTAGGTGTCTTAAGACTACACTAAGGGACGTCTTGAGATTTCAGCTTATCGGCCGTTGGTAGGGCTTACTCGCCCGGCTTGCAACCATTGTACACTCGGCGAAACACCCATGATGTGACGTTAATCGCGTTTCGGGATCAGTCGGTGAAGCCCACGGTGAAGCCAGCATATTTTACAGACTAGCGGTGACAGTGGCAGCTAAAAATCATTTATTTGGTTACCGTCCTTTAATGAGGCTATTTATTCACTTAAGCCACTATATCAATAATATGTGTGCTGGATGCAGTGTGTGGACAGGATGCAGTTATTTTGACGAGCTACTAATAAAAAAAAGTACAAAGTTGAATGAACTTTCTATCAAATTATGTCAAAATCACTATCCCGCTGTAGGTATATAGGTTTCGCCGCGGGTAGGTATAATATTATACAATAGCTACGCGGGAGGTAACCGCAGACGCGAATCAGCGAAAATAATAAAAAAATATTTACAGGTTCGAGATCGATTTACGCACAGAGTTCCGTACAAGCTTGAGAGGTATTTTTCATGACGTAATTGAATGTATAAGTCTTTGTCCATACGTCTTTGTTTTAAGTTCATCGGTTTTAATTGTTGAAATTGGAGTTGGTCACCGTTGTTATATTTCACTAAAATAGTTATATTCTGTCATTTGTTGATTCAGTTTTATACATAAAAACTGAATTATAAAGTTCGTAATCGTAATACTGCAGTACTATAATTAATTATGGAATTGTACTTTAGTGTTCATCCATTTCGCCGGGTGAACAACGGTTGCCAGCCAGGAAGGTAAAACCAAGCACCGTCTAATTATCTGAAATCTTAAGAAATCCTTTAGTTTACTCATACGACACCCACGGGAAGAGCACCGTCTAATCATCTGAAATCTTAAGAAATCCTTTAGTTTACTCATACGACACCCACGGGGAGAGACGTGGCCGTGTATTCTTTATCTGTCACGGTAAGGCTATATTAACTTGCCCATAACATCGAGAAGAAGAAACTCTATATGACAACCTCATTCCTGTTGCAGTGCGGAATCCCAAAACGAACGAAGTCCTACAGACAGAGAGATTACAAATCGGAACGGCAGTTTCGTGGTCATTAGTACCGAAAGCTTCGCACCGGTGAATGAACGACTTTTATTATTTTCAGTAATGAAGCCGATCATTTGATACGGACACGGTATTCGATATCGATTGGCCGGTAGATTAGCCGGATCAGTTTCTATGTGCAGATTTGACGATATAATGACAGTGATGGTTTTTATCTGACGTGTATTAGTATTATAGTTTCAGCTAAGTTTATTGTCTCTTAATAAGAGGTGAAAGTTGCTAGAGTTTTGAAACTATCTATATAGATGTATGTTCCGAAGAGTTAATCATAGTGGATCGATTTTATTGCTATCGCGATATCACTCAAAACACCAGAGTTATATGAACACAATGTGCAAATATATAACTTCTAAGACTGACTTTAAGGGGCACAGTTCCCAGCCGTAAAAATATTTAAACTAAAAAAAAGCTCAATAAACAGCTAAATCTAGTTACTAACAAAGTTAGATTCACTAAAATAATTTATCTAAGTGATTCTCTGTCAGAAGATAAAATAGTTCATTCTGTCTACCTATCTGTTATAATTTGTGGCTCCATTATTATTGAATTCTCACGAGTCATAAACATTAAGCATAATATTACGGGACCACAGCCCAAGTAACTGTAATGTGCGTTTTGTATATTGTTAAGCTATTTCGAGCATTTTAAACTCGTCAGCAAAAGCCACATAACTGCTTAGATTTACCTTTCTGTCCATTCACTGGAATGATTTTGTCACGACTAACAGAAACGAAGACTTGTAATGTGAGGAACATATCTGAAATATTCAGTTAAAATAATAAAATTATTTACAATAATACGGTATAATAATATAAACAAATGAATCATTTAACCACAGAAAAAAAATTAAAATAAGAATTCGGAATTAAAATTTTGAAAAAAGAACGCGCTTCATAATTAACGTCGGGTGAGTTAAGGTCTAGAGCGAACCCATTAGGAATAATAAATTTTATTTAATATCGGATATTTCACTGGCAATTTCATGCAATAATACTTGAATATAAATGTTTGCTTTAATACCCAAGTTCAAAATATCTAAAATCTATTTAAACTGTTGGATATAAAAACTAAGTTTCACACGGCTTTCTTTCCGCAGTCACGTAGTTACAACAAATCTCTTATCATCTTCTGCGAACAATGTCGCTCTAACCATCTAGGCATTTGTCGCAAGTGGGTCTATCTATTTAGCGCGATAGCAACCTTGTTGATGGCACAATACAAACGACGTATGTTTAGCAGTTACGATTTCGCCAGGATTTGTAAAAAGAACAAGGATTCATGTCTTAACATTTGGTGATTGTGGCGTAATAATAAATTAGTACGTTGAAATTTAGACGTTGGCCGATGTTGACGAAGTTTTAATTAGAAAAATTGTGTTTAAAAGCTCTTAAAAAGTAACTAAAGTAAACAATACTTTAAACCAAATCGCTCTTGACGCTTAATTTATGTAAACAATTGTAAAATTCTATGTTAGTCACAGAGTACACCTAATTATGTAACCAAAAAACTGTTTTTTTGCAAACAGAAAAGAATACGTAGTAATTCGTTTGTAACATTACCTTTCGGATGCTAATTGAAATGTGAACAAATGGTAGAACCTGGACTGGCGAAAGTGACTTATGTAATGTTCATTTAGCAACGGGCCATGCAAACTATTGACCAATCTAACAGATAAATTTCATCGCGATATCATTATTGTTTATTAGTTATAAATATTGATTCTAATATAGTGACGTAGCGTGAGACAGAGTCATGATGTTATGCTTGATAGTGTAGGAATTATAAGACTTTAGTGTAGTAGACAAGATATTTTTATGGTTTGATGCTGAGCTTAGCCGTCAGACTGCGTAGGAAATAGATGTCTTGACCTCACGCTACACACTACAGTCCAAGGCCTGATAACACGCGGCAGACCCTAGAAGCGCTGGCTGGATGTCATTAGAGTGGACATGGGGAAGAACAGTCTCAAACCGGAGGATGCCGAAGATTGGGCAAAGTGGAGAAGAATGTGTCGGAAAGCGGACCCTGGCACTAGGCCGGAAACACGCTAAGACGAAGAAGAAGAAGATGCTGAGTTTTTCCATTATATCTTTCTCACTTTGAACAATGTTCGCTAAATCTGCTAGTACACTATAGACTTAAAATACTTTACACAAATCACTATTATTATGAAGCTGTCTTAAGAGACTAAGAGATATACGTTAACATTTTATCAATATTACTTTATTTTATTAAACAGTTACGAAAGTTGCTAACCCTATGGGTTTCTAGGTAGGAGCTTAAGTCATAGTAGGTATAGTTTTTTGTTGTATCGACGAAAACTTTTCACCACCTGTAGTGAAATGTACCATAGCAGAAGTGCGTTGTCAGATGGAGCCGTTACGAGTCAATGACCTCTAATCAACTGTAAAGCTAACTGTAATCAAATATTTAATTTGTGCGTCTCACGGCTATCACGTACGAAATCGAAATATCGACGTGTGGCCGGTTTGCGGTATTCGCGATTCATCGATTTTCGAGAGGTGTCCCAAAAGTCATGGTAAAAAAGTCTTTAATGCTCTACAAAGTTCAGTTACTATCTAATATTGTAGGTAGAGTTGTGCATCGTATACGCAAACTGTTAAGCTACCATGACAAACAAAAAATTATTTATAATCAGCTGTAATTCCTATCAGTAATTATATAAATTGCCATCCCTTCTTTTTTCCGAAACAGCCAACTGATTACCCACTTCTAGGCATTTCACGGAGAAACTTGGCAGCAAGGCATTGGTTGGTATACGATATTAAATACCTTATGTAACCTAATATTCGTTTCTATAATACTGCAGATATACAAATATTTCTGTACAAATAAAAAAAAAACTGTACAAGTGTTAGTATGTTGTATTGTTTTAATTAACTGTTTGTAATTGAAAATTGAGCACTGATTGGATCTACTAGAAAAAAATTGTGACTATTAAATGCTGTTGCGTCACAGCTATTACTTTGGGTAAATTATCGTTCAGATAACGATCATAACAAGTTACTTTCACACGATGATTCGAATCTGTAATTTATCACACATACCATCTGATAAACAATATTTCATTTTGGTTCCTAATAATAACTTATGAATCAGTTGAAAGTGTTAAGTGTACCACGTATATTTTAGTTTTCTTAGAAAATAATTAAAAAATTATCATACTGTTGTATTTATAATAATAATAATAAATTAGCTTTATTTCCAAATAAATTTTACAATAAACACTCATTTCTAACGGTCTCTGCACTAAACCAAGCTTGTAACGCAGTGGCCAAATTTTGGTTACTTAAAAAAATAAACAAAAGTTTAGTTTAGACGGTCCAATAAAGTAAAGATAAACAAAATAAATGCCTATTGAACTTAATCACACTAATAATAATAAAAAACAAAATATAAACAATTTTTTTTACTTGAGTCAATATAATGAGATATCAAACTAAGTAATTTGTCTACAACACAATTCATTGTCGCGTCTGAACTGCAACCTTTCTAAAAGTAGATAGATACTCATTTCTAATCCTACTAATATAGGGGTATTAAAGCTTGTTTCCATGGATGGATGTTTTACCCTTTCACACTTTTGTTGGGCAATACTCTGCAAAACGAGCCGCATCTATACCGCCAAAAATATAAATTAGCAAAATATAGAAAAACGTCCTTTCACACCATTGGTACTTTAGATATAGATAAGCGTTGGTCAACATCCATATTATGTAGATATATCATCAACATATTTATACGGTGACGTTCATTATTATCATAAGTTTTTATTATGGAATGTAGCAATTGTAAAAGTTGATCATCAAAAGTAACTGCAGGGTGGATGCACGGTAATAGATTTTGTAATAATACGCATTCGTTTTTATTCATCTTAAGTAATTTAAGTGTACCATAGCACCAATTTCTCATCTAATGCTTTTTCATTTTCTTATTACGTTTTATAATTTAATTTATATAGTTACGGTTAATTTTTGCACCATAAAATATAAGTAAAGTTAGCTTTTGTGAGCGCAAGCCGCGCGCATTAAATTTACCATCTCTGCGTATTCATTTTACGAAAAGCGAATGATTTAAAAATAAAAGTATTCGATTTTATGCCCTTCGTAAATGGTTAGACTGTAAATTAAAAATAAATTGTTCTTTTCAACACTTAAAAATTCGTATTTATGGTATCAGTTTAATGATGGGTTAATGTCATTCATTGTTGTTCATGCAGTTTTATTTTTGAGCGTTAACAGTTAGGCAATTTAATAATGTTCAATGACTTTAAAGATAATGTATGTTCGGTATTTGCATATGCCACTTTCTATACCATTACTGACGACTGTTGAGGAAAATTTATGTCGATACAGGGAACGTTTATGGGCGTGAAAAGCGGTTTTCCATTACGGTACTGTAATGAAAATTTTACTTGCACAAAAGGCGTACATTGTTTCTCTCCACAAACAGGACATAAAGATCTTCCGTCTTTGTATTACTGGGCTTCGTTTCACCAGATATTGAGAAGTTTGAGTTAGCCTATCTGACACTTATCTGTCAGATAATCCAAAAGTTATCAAAAGTGGAGAATCCTGCTCTCCGTATAACAAATCCCAGACAATGTACACCATCATTATTTACAAACTTTTGTTTCTTATAAGTTGAAGTCAACTGAGGTGTCACTGAGAACATACCAGGTTTACCAAGTTACCCAGGTTTCAACTACATTATATCCTTTTTAATCAAACTATTTTTTTACGAATCCGGTACCTTGAGATCTTTTATGTTTAAACAGTGCAATAATTCATTTTGAAAATAAATGTTTCAGTTTTAATACTTAAATAACAAATTCCTTGTATCTCGTAAAGACGTTAGAATACGGAAACAACGGTTTAACGAGCGTAGGGACATTGATAACGGTGTATACCTTTACATGCTGTTGGGACATGCTTAGGCGATAAGGAGACGTGATCTTGAACGATAGCAGGACACGTCTCCTACAATGTACTAACTGCAACTAAATCTAACAGTAAAATATTATTGAAAAATCATACAAACATATGGCGTGGACAAAATAATAGGGCAGACTGCTTTCATTTTTGTCCCACTAGGTTTTAATTCAAGGTCGGATTCAAAGTTTTCTGTTTAGAAAATTGGTGTCAAATTAAGCTTTGACCATTTAATCAGAGTGAAATCAGGCGATGTAAAAATTAAATCTATACTATATTAATTATATTTTTATTTTAATATAAGTCCGAATAATAAGGTCCGAATTGAAAAATTATCGAGGAAGGCTTTAGGCTATATAACATCACGCTGCAACTATTAGGAGCAAAGATATAATGAAAAATGTAAAAAAAAACGGGGAAAAAATAATTATTCCACGCGGACGAAGTCGCGAGCACAGCTAGTTCAATATAATATTCGGTAGGTACAATTATTTCAATGAGCAATATCTTTTGTATAAGTAAAATGACAATAAAGGGTTAGTTGGGTTAACTGTTTAGGTATGTAACTGAATATAATGATTGAAACTCAATAGGTGTCATAACACTGGAAATCGCTAAATTGATTTTGCTATTAATATTGACTTTCGACTCGGGTTTGTTTTGTATATCGCAAATTGATAGAAAGTATGTGGTCAGAAAGTTACGTAACATTAAGCTTATTGTGTCTGCTATCAAATATTGCATTGTATTTGGAGCTAATAATTGTCAAGGGTAGGCTAAAAGACGGAATTTTGTTAGGAGCAATCGGGTTTACCTACACGTAGAGAAAAACGCTCTTCAAAAACATTTATGTAGAATAGTAATCGTAAGTTAATAGTTATTAAGTAGTACTACTTAAGCTATTACAATATCTAAATGATGTCACCTTCTTTGATCAAAATAATGAATTACTTTTAAAAAATACATCTACTTCTAATCTAAATAGATTGGGGTGCCGTTATAAGTTATAACTATCCCATTTGCGGTTATAAATATCTAAACCTGTTAGTATTTGCATATATCTTATTTGAATTCTATTATCCCAACTGAATGGGCCTATTTACATAATGAGATCACATTAAATCCTCTATGCATTGCGCAAATAGATCGCGCAGATAGTTCCCGAAAATACATGACAAAGCTGCATTGTTCTTCGCAGTTAAGTTCAAGAACAAAATCAACGGAATCGCTTGCCGTAATTTAGAAATGTCGGCAGGAATTGTTGCCGCGAGATATTTATTTTGCTTCTGACCTGGTTGGCGTGTCGGTAGCGGTATAGTTTACACCTCGGAGCAAGAACTTCGTGGCTTGCTGTGACGTTTTCGTACCGTTGATAGTAAAGTGTTACAATGTCTACCATTTAATAAACGACTTCCAAAAACGTAGGTGTTTTTTATGTCACGTGTCTTTTTTTAAAGATACGGTTATGATGCCAAGGATTTGCCAAATCGACAACTATTTAGTTGTGCGAGCAAATCAGCGACATATACTGTTAAAAAACTCATGACGAACCATACAAAATAGTACTCATTTAGTAAACTAAGAGAAGGTGCAGCAAGTAGACATTTATATTGCAGATCTATAAGAAGTTACGCGGATAGGATAATAAAATACAATTTAATATCTCTAGAATCGTGCCATAAATATTCCGATCTCGTGTGTCTTACAAATTAATTAATTTCAATACCGAATGCCCATCGTTGCTTTCCCTTGTAAATTTAATATTAGATGTTCCCTTGTTAATACTAGATACCGATCTCGCAATCCTAAGCCTGTGTTCCAACATGTGCATACACATTATATACCTATCCAAATAATATCTTTACCTCTATTGTCAAGACGTGAATTCCAATAATGACACCTACTATGGTGAATTCCAATAAAGATTTAGATATACTCGTAACAGTCTACATAGTTCGTACTAAGTACAGTTTGTTTTACATAAATAGCGTAATCTTCGATATTTATGTTTATCAATTCAACGGTAGTTATTCCGATAAATCCGCTTTGAATTAGGTAATAATCCTTGCACCGTTCATCTTTGAACTTCAGGACCGAATAATCAACATCATCCTTTTATAGAATTGTTTAAAAAGGGTGTTGTAGGTCACAAATGTGTTTTTAAAAACAATGCTGCAATCTTGACCCGTATTCCCTACTCGTCACGGCTCGTGGGCCCGAAAGCGAAACCCACTGGGACCAGCGTTCGGAAAAACACTTGCAATTGCATACCCCGATGAACAGATAGCGTAGTTTACACATATTAGTTACGCAGCTTACCTACCCATTCCGTGGTAGATTAATTGAGAACAAATTACTAAATTGGCCCTAATAACAACTAGTTAAGAATGTTTTATTATTTATGCTCGGATCGTTTTGTGGTTTGCTGCATGTAACATGCGATAATGCGGTTATTGATATTTAATAATTGTTAATAATACACGGCACGTGTCTGTTATTATCTAATGATAGAATGCCTACCTCGGTTACAATAACAAATGTTTCCTACAGTTTCCGATCGAGAATATTTCTCATTATGAGCTATCAGATTTGCGGTATCGCTTATAATAAGTGGGGGTTTCATTACAAGACATTCAATTCTAAAAATATGTTGCATACATCGTGGTAAGGTTTTTAAGCATTCATGAAATTAGTAATTAATATTAGTGTTTCGTACTGAAACAGGTTTTTACATATTTAGTACAAATTTAATTTGAGTACAACACAATTTAGAATTAGTAACAATAATTGTTCGTGTATTTGCGGGTAATTTGTAAAAAGAGATTTGTTCCTACCTGCCTCCGGCAGTATAATGTCCGCTATCGTTGAAGCGGTGCATTGTGAGTCGCCCTCGAGATTCGTAAGACGACGGTCTCATATTCGGGATCAGCGCGATTGATGCAACATAACGTGTTCTGGAGCGCGCTGAAGGTGCGACATTACGTGTCCCCAATTGTGTAGTGGTGTTATCGAACAAACATTCAGAAGAGTCGCCCTCGAGATTCGTAAGACGACGGTCTCATATTCGGGATCAGCGCGATTGATGCAACATAACGTGTTCTGGAGCGCGCTGAAGGTGCGACATTACGTGTCCCCTATTGTGTAGTGGTGTTATCGAAAAATCATTCAGAGAGAAGAGTCACAATTACCAGCCTATGGAAGTTTAGTATGAAGGTGTTGGACTGAAGGCGAATAGACCCGAAAGTGTCCCGGCCGGGCACATCTACAGAGTAGCGGAGAAAAGGTTAGTGAATATTTCTCTTAGATAAATTGCCCGTCGCATTCACTAGTCCACCCCTTAACATACCCTTTTTTTGGTCATTCGAGCCGGATTCATATACCTTTTTTTGGTTTTTGATCCAATCGAGCCCTTAATCTTTTAGTCCATTCGAGCTGGACATACCATTCTTTGTCAGTGATCATTTGTGATCTTTGTGGGATCCATTTGTTATCGCCTATTCTAGATTGTGTTGTGTTTTTAGCGTACATACGTACCACATTTTTACATTCCACGTGTCGACCATCTTTGTAACACAAAATGGCGCACGAAAAAGTGGAATCCGATTCCAAGATGGAATCCGATATTTCATGTTTGCAAGACATTTTCGAGCGTGATCTTATTTTAGATGATTTAAAACGTACCTTACAGTTCGCAACTACAGATAAACAGAAATTTATATCGCGAACTAAGGACTTAACTGCACACCAGCGCAAATTTTGCAAGTTGCAGACAAAAATTGAAAAATGTCTCATCAAATTAAAATCTTTTAACAAAGAGGAACAAATTAAGATTCGGAACGACTTTGACGATTCGTACTACGCTGTCGTTGCGCAGCTGGACCAAATCAAACACAGTGAGATGCGGCAGGCCAGGCGCGCAAGCCACCTACCTGCAAGTTTAG
The DNA here is from genome assembly GCA_031163375.1 of Conogethes punctiferalis. NCBI lineage: Eukaryota > Metazoa > Arthropoda > Insecta > Lepidoptera > Crambidae > Conogethes > Conogethes punctiferalis. The sequence continues at coordinate 9,185,077 of CM062091.1, forward strand.
ATTTTTCCAATAATGCGAAATTACCTACTTTGCCTTTGCCCAGTTTCGCTGGCGAAAGTACAGAGTGGAATTCATTTTTCGATTTATTTTCTTCCCTCGTTCATTGTAATGCAGCTTATACCGATGCAGAGAAATTTAGATATTTGCTTCTTAGTTTAAAGAATGAGCCTTACAACCTAATTAAATCTATTCCAATCACCGATGCGAATTATTTTGTAGCCTTACAATTTTTAATTTCGCGATATGAAAACAAAAGGCTAATTGCTTCCAATCATCTCGACAATATTCTAAATATTGAATTTTGTAGTGAGAATTCCACAAGTGATTTACGCAATTTACTAAATAAATTTCATGAGAATATAAAACCCCTTGAAGTTATGAAATTTCCCACTAGTGAGTGGAGTTTCATTTTGTTGCATTTGTTATTACGCAAAATTCCTGCATCGATACGCAAACGTTTTGAATTGTCCTTGAAATCGTCATCTGACATTCCAGAGGTCGACTCGTTGGTTACGTTTCTAGAACGGGAACTTTCCGCCGTCGAAATTTCTAGCAATTCGTTTGGATGTTCCGACAAAAATATCGAGAAATATGGGGGTAGGAGCTCCATGACTTCCGCTGCCACGCGTGGGATGTCGGGCGGCCATCGGGCATTCGTAGCGAATCTTGACGTCACGTCCTCTACGGTGCCACGCAATTATGGCCCTAACGCGCAGAGCGATAAGGTGCAATTTAGGTGTTTATTGTGTAATGCTCAACATACGTTGACGAAATGTTCCGTGTTTTTAAATCTTTCGGTGAATGATAGATTCTCTTTTATACAAAAGAAAAATATTTGTTACAATTGTTTACATTTGGGACATAGTGTGAGGGAATGTCAATCGAGTTTCTCGTGTCGTACTTGTAATTTGCGACACCATACATTGATTCATTTCGATAAAAGATTTGTGGATGTGAACAAATCAGATGGTTCAAACAACAATCAATCTGTCTCGCTCCCGCCTACGGCGGAGTTAGGATGTGAGTCAACGGCGGCCGTGGTGACGTCGTGTGTGGCATCCAATGATTCTAATATTCGAGCGACTACGGTATTATTGTCTACGGCGCTAATCGATGTATATGATAATAATAAGAAGTTATCATCTGTGCGTTGCCTTATAGATACAGGAAGCCAGGCTACTTTCATTTCCGAAGCGTGTGCATTAAGACTAGGGTTAAATAGAAGACGTACGAAGGGTCCTCCTATTTACGGAATCAATGATAACAAACCCGTTCGTGCTAAGGGAATGGTCTCGTGTTTCGTTTCGCCGCGCAATAAATCGAGTCCGTCGGTTCAAGTCGACGCATTAATTTTGCCTAAACTAATCACGACAAAAATGCCTACTAGTCAGTTGCCATATACAGGGTGGTCACATATTCAAAATTTAAATTTAGCAGATCCTAATTTTCATATCCCACAACCAGTGGAAATGCTTTTAGGCGCAGACGTTCTCCCTCACATTTTATTAAATAATACGATTACCGGTATACCAGGTTCGCCAATAGCTATGAATAGTATCTTTGGTTATTTATTGTTGGGTAAACTCGAGTTTGAAGCAAACCGTTCGGTTTCATATCCAGTGCAGGTGTGTCATAGCTCTGTTAACGACGACTTTGACCTCCAACGTTTTTCTGAAATTGAGACAGTGTCAGAACAAAAGTCTCTCACTCCTGATGAACTTTTGTATGAGTCTAATTTCGAGAATACGCATAAGCGTAATGAATCAAAGCGATACGTGGTCGCCCTTCCTTTCAAACCCGACGCATCGCCTATCGGCGAGTCGCGGAATATAGCTATAGCTAGGTCTCGTAGATTAGAGTACAGACGTGAGCGTGACCCACAGCTCAAACGAGAATATCACGCGCGCCTCCAGGAGAACTTGGGCCTCCAGCACATGCAGCCCATCAATAGGTCTGAAGCTGCAGTTAGTACCTATCCTATTTCGCACCACAGCGTGGTCAAAAAGTACAATAAGAGAAAAAATAAAAATTTTGCGCCCGCGGTACTTCGCGCTTCTAGGCCGACAGTTTCCCATGGTGAGCGGCGCGAGAATATACCTTTCGCTGAAATGAACAAGGACTCATCTAATAAAGGTGCTGCGCGGACAATCCCGCGGGCGGAGGCCCGCGCGGCTCGTTGCCCGCTGCATTCCTAAACACCTAGTTAGTTATAGTTTCGAGGATCCTCGCTAGTTGAGCGACGATCCAAGTGTGTGGCCTAGTGTGGGGCCAATTATTCCTACCGATGAGGAAAAACGTACCTATTAGTGTTTTGTGTTCGAGTGTTTCTACCGCTCCTGTCGAGGACGTAGAAATAATTTCACGGTTTTCTTCACTCGGTAAATTTGCGCGCGTTACAGCCTTTAACATTTCGTTTCTAAGAAAATAGATACTGCTTTACGGCATATCACAGTCCATTAGTATAATTTCGTGTTCAATCGACTTGTTCAATTAGTGCAACATTCCGTGTTCACTTAGGATATCGTCGACATTCTGTTGATTTCGCGGGTCCGTTTTATGGGATGTGATAGGTATCTCAATGAGTTATATAGTTTTTTTTGCGGAATGATGTAGTACAAGCTACACTCAATTCCAAAGTGCTTGGCCAAGGAATAACTTGGCATTTTCAACCACCATGGGCAATCCATTTCGGTGGGCTATTCGAGGCGGGTGTTAAGAGTTTTAAATACTATTTCCATCGGGTAGTAGGTACGCGAACGTTAACCTATGACGAGATGCACACCCTGCTATGTCAGATCGAGGCGATTCTCAATTCACGTCCCCTGTGTGTGTTATGTTCCGATTCAAACGACCCCCTTCCATTGACTCCGTCTCATTTTTAATCGGTGAGCCTATGACGGCAATACCTGACACATCTTTAGATGATGACAATCCTAGTCGTCTCACGAGGTGGCGACTAATCCAACAGTCCGTTCAACATTTTTGGAGACGCTGGAGTCTGGAGTATTTACATGGGGTTCAACAGGCCACTAAGTGGTATAGCGGTCGTGGTTCCACGATCCGTGAGGGGATGGTGGTAGTGTTGAGAGATGACAACACGCCTCCTTTGCAGTGGAAGTTGGCTCGTGTGCACTCGCTGCATCTCGACCCTGATGGGGTCTGTAGGGTTGTCACTTTACAAATTGAACAATCATTTTTTCAAACGTTCCGTAGTCAAGATTTGTCCTCTACCTATTGAGTAGATATTTAGCTAGAGTATTATTGTTAGGTTAAATAAGTTTCACTCTACAGATATCTAAATTTCTTAAGTTAGTTTTAGTGTTTCTTTTGTTAAAAGATACTCGGTACTTTTAAGGTGAGCGGTATGTTTCGTACTGAAACAGGTTTTTACATATTTAGTACAAATTTAATTTGAGTACAACACAATTTAGAATTAGTAACAATAATTGTTCGTGTATTTGCGGGTAATTTGTAAAAAGAGATTTGTTCCTACCTGCCTCCGGCAGTATAATGTCCGCTATCGTTGAAGCGGTGCATTGTGAGTCGCCCTCGAGATTCGTAAGACGACGGTCTCATATTCGGGATCAGCGCGATTGATGCAACATAACGTGTTCTGGAGCGCGCTGAAGGTGCGACATTACGTGTCCCCTATTGTGTAGTGGTGTTATCGAACAAACATTCAGAAGAGTCGCCCTCGAGATTCGTAAGACGACGGTCTCATATTCGGGATCAGCGCGATTGATGCAACATAACGTGTTCTGGAGCGCGCTGAAGGTGCGACATTACGTGTCCCCAATTGTGTAGTGGTGTTATCGAACAAACATTCAGAAGAGTCGCCCTCGAGATTCGTAAGACGACGGTCTCATATTCGGGATCAGCGCGATTGATGCAACATAACGTGTTCTGGAGCGCGCTGAAGGTGCGACATTACGTGTCCCCTATTGTGTAGTGGTGTTATCGAAAAATCATTCAGAGAGAAGAGTCACAATTACCAGCCTATGGAAGTTTAGTATGAAGGTGTTGGACTGAAGGCGAATAGACCCGAAAGTGTCCCGGCCGGGCACATCTACAGAGTAGCGGAGAAAAGGTTAGTGAATATTTCTCTTAGATAAATTGCCCGTCGCATTCACTAGTCCACCCCTTAACAATTAGTTTATGGTGTTAAGAGTGCAACATAGTGAGACAAGATCACCAATTTCGTAATAAGAGTTTTAAACAAACTTTATGGAGATCCCTTTTTTATTTGAATTAAAAATATATTATAATACTAGCTGTGCCCGCGACTTCGTCCGCGTGGAATAGTTTCTTGGGTAGTGATTTTAATGACCCCCAGTGCCTGGCAGCTGGCAGCGGCGCGACGCAGATCTCGGCGCGCTTTATATACCCGCGCAAACGTACAGCAGGCTCGACGTGATTAGTTAAATCGGCGTAACTTTTTTATTTATGGACCGATTAACATGAAACAAACACTAAATGTTAAGGGAAGCGTCCAGCAATATATTAGTGAAAACCACATCTTAATCGGATACGCGGTTTCAGAGATTAGCGTGCACAAACATACAGACAAACCGACAAACAGACAAAAATTAAAGAAATCATTGTTTTGGGTACTATTGCATTAATAATGGCCTCCCATAATATTTTTTCACATATATCTTCCATGTACAGACAGCGATTCGTTACATTTTTATTATATGTATAGATTTACGCAAATAGAGCACTATACAGAATGACTGCAAGTGCGCTCCGCAATGATCCTGAGAAAGTTCTAAACCTTTGACGCTGTTGAATGAAATGACGATTGTATAAGTCTCACAATTAGACAGCGGGTCTCGGCCATTTGATCATAATGAGCCAATTAAGTGGCCCACCAAGGAACTGCCCTCGTCAATCAGACGAACAACTGAACGCCACCCACAGACGAAGAGGCGGCGCGACTTGAATCAACTGAAGACTTGAGGGGCTATGTTCTTTTGTATTATTGATAATATGTTATGTTGATCATTTAAATCTGAGTATGTGTGATGAAAATTTTCCGGGGATTCAATCAGAGTTTAAAACAACTCATTTCTTATTTTCAAATCATAATATCCTAACTAAAAGCCAACGGTAAATTAAAAGTTAGTGATAATTTATACATAACTTATGAATCGTAACAAGAGAAATGAACATAAATGCATTTAAAATATGACTACCTATTTCAATGGTATGTAATACATATAAAAAAATCTGAAAAGAAATCGTCTCTCGAGAGCTTTTGGTAGGTAAGGATTAACGAGATCAGGATGTCAAATCTGGTTTCGAAGGGTTTGAATTTTCTTGACAATAACGTTTTTGTTGAAAACTATAGAACCTTACAACAACAGCGTTGTAAAAACACATTTGATAATTTTTACAGTTTTTACATTAACTTATGCTATAATTACGATTAAACTTCAGCTATAAAAACCTATTTCTAAGTTTATTTTCTAGCAATGAATAATCTCATATAGAGATAGCATCCTGCTAGGGTTTGCTCATGTCAATACAAAAGATGACGCGGTGCAACGCTGATAGAATCGTATGGTGTAATTATGCGACGTCACTGCCAGATAGTGGCCGGCGCAGGCGCAGAGCACAATGCATAGTTTTAGAGATAAGATTGTTCTATATCTACCTACGATTTATATTGGAACGTAATTCTCTCACAGAAATATATCAAAGATAGTACAACCATCACATCTTATTTTCAAATAATCACAGGTTCCAGTTAAACAACTTCTATTGGATTGCACGTTCTGCTAGAAAATATATTCAGAACGCATATTAGATCTGATTCACTTAAGGTTTTTTTACTAGTCTTCTGTTTGTCTTGTTATTAAATAAAGTCTATCTGTCATGATAATCTATACGATGCTTTTTGATGGAAGTACATAGTTCGAAAGATAGTTAGATAAGTAATATTTGATTTATAAGTACATTGTTAAATATGGACCAAGGATCCATTCGTTCTGTTTCCCCTAACGGGTGTGGATATTTAATGGTCATATCTCGATTGTAATCACCAGGCTTGGTGTATTTCGCATAATGTCATTACTGATTCTGCTCATTCAACGCGAAAGCTTAAGGCATAACTAAGACAACCATGAGATGATACGTGGTTACAACAAGTGTGTACCAGATGGTACACACTTGTTGTAACCACGTACCTATCTATCTCTAAGGCTACAAGGTGAGCAACCTCCGCGTAGGTCCCATTGTCAGAGGGCGTTATGTGGGAATGCAAAGTGAAGCTCGCACTAGTAGAATTACAGCGTAAAAGTAGCGTATGCCATTCAAGTGAGCTCGCTAACCGTTATGAAAGTCTGCGGATTTAATTAGCCGTTGCACTTTTGCTGTAATCTTGTGTTAACTGATCTTCCTTTGTCATGTGTTTTCATTACGATTTGTCACAGTGTAGCGCGGCATTGTGATGTCTTGGACAAGTTTTACGTCATTGCTTCTGTTAAGAGAACTAGAAAATGTAATGTTAATGCAAATTGAGATCGTATACATTGTAAATGAAATTCTACCTACTCCCGTTCTTTCTAGTAGTCTTGTCGTCAATATTCCAGGGCTCCTGGAATACTGTCAGTCTCAACTAAAGCTGTGCTTAGGTAGGTATTGCTCGTAATATCTCACATATATGAGTAGGTATTCACAGTCGTTGGAAGACTGGTCTTTAAGACATAAAGAATTAAGTATTGAGTTAACAAGTTCTTTAAAAACAAAAATACAATAATTGTATTTTTATTAGCACAATTATTGTGCTTATTAGTTTTACTTGAAAGCGATTTATATAGTTACTTGTATATGGAAGATTTGACCACGAATATGAAATTAGAACTGAATTCAATAAGAATGGTTTTGTATACCTAAAAATAAGAGGTTTTATATTGATTTGTCAATTGTTTTGCTAAAGAAGGTATATGAATCGACAAAAACATTACGTTGAATTTCAACTAAAAGCATTTCACCATTTACTTTCACCGCGAATAATAATCATATCTCGAGTGCCCGGAGCTATAAGATGTCAAATTGTCATCACTGACATCACAATGCTTTATAAATATTACGAATACTTGACAACAAATCAAAAGTGAAAGTGTCTGTAATTTTTTTCTGATTATGAAATTGAAATAAGTACAAAACAAATATGAATGCGTCACAATGAGACTAGAATCAGAATTGAATAAATAACAGTGATTATCTTTGCCATGAACGTTTCGATGTTCGGTGAAGGTCGTGGAATATACGAAGAATATTATCTATAGATGCGGTACAACTATTGTTTGAAGGCTTTTTGCTTGTGCTTGTTGTAATGAAATAAATAATTCTACTGCCAAATCGATAGGGAAAGTGTAGAGACTATGTAAAGTTTGGAGATCATAATACCTCAGAATCGCAAACATTTTTGGCGTTGTATGTTCTTCTGACATTATTTTACAAATTTAATTATTAATGCATATTACAAGTTATTATTTCATTAAGGAATTTGATTTACATAGCATCTTCGGCAAAGCTTACAGAAGAGTACCTAGATTATATCGACTATTAAAAGTTAAACAATTTATTTACCTTATTTATAGAACCTTTCTTGTTCAATCTTCATGCTAAATGATTGACCCTTTAGTCTACAGCCCTTGGCGGAATAGAGATTGCATCTATGTTTGTGTACACACTTGTGTACTATATAATGTTTAATTTCCTCTGAGAAAGGCCGCTTTAGCCGAAAGGGAAACACTGTAGATAAATTTAAGTCTATTGTACTGCTTCACTGTCCTTCCCTAAGCTGTCCAAAGATAGACTAGAGCGCGAAACACGGTCCAGTAACTCAGATGGCAATTGAAAGGCCATTCAATATGTAATTGATACTTGAGTTATGTTGTCAATGGCCATTCTGATTACGCCCAGTAACAATCACTTGGTCTAGACAAACGTGCACATGCCACCGTAATTTTATGCAGATAAGATTAAGTTCCTTGTTGCTTCGACAGGGAAGTATATGGTCGGTGTTATAATCGGTGTAGGCCAATACATATCCGATGCAAAGTTTACTTGTATATTTAATCATAAATGAAATGAAGCATCAAGTTTATGTGAAACTTGTAAGAGAGTTACATCTTACGTTGCATCTTAATTTATGTTTTATTTAAGTCGCTTTAGCTAAATATAAATTACGAAGCCCCGTTGCACTTATATGTCTACTATGTTTGTGTTTCCTTTGTTCTGATTTGATATCAGATACGAGTGGGTGTTTTTTCAAAGATTTTCTAATATCAGTTCTTTTCTCTCACCTTCTCTGAACTTGTCCTTTAAATAAAAAAGATAAGATTTGTCATATTTAAAAGCTAAAACAAAGTTAATTTAAACAAGGAATCTTAAAGTAATTATTTGACTCCTAATTAGTTATGTGTGATCCTAAATAAATAAACACTTAAGTTTATTAAGTAGGCTGGTAGCAAGAACTTGTCGATGTGTGAATTTTACACGTGTCTGTTTCGCTCTCAAGGTATTATAATCGGAAGCGCTGTTATGCTAAAACACCGAGCTTCCTTGTGAATTTGCTGTTCATTTGCAATTAGCATACATACAGGGTGCACTTAATCACTTTTTGTTGTTATACTTTATCAGTAACGTCATTAAATTATCGTCATAAGTTATTAGACATAGTTGCATCACATCGTGTCAAAAAGTAGTAGACTAGTTTTGTTAGCGGATATGCTCCCGTGCTTTCCGGTTTGTCAATGAGACTTTACTTCATATCCAATAGGGAAAATGATTCTCATAAACTATTTGTCGAAAAAAACTTGCCTGGTTGAGTAACAAACATAATACTTGTTACTTTCACTTTCATATTATCATTAATATTATAAGTAGATATTTAATCAAAGTCTGTGGCTTTGTCTAGAACATAATCAAATTTTACTTTTTATTTAATGTAAATGCTAATATAAGTTTAACATTTGCATGTGTAATATTTAAGATTGGCTGTTATACAATAGAATAACGTAACTATAATTAAGTATCTAGATATTTCGGAATGCGTGATTTTAACATAAAATGAATACCCGATATTTTAACTTGTATCTATCTCAATATTCTTATTAACTACTGTGGTACACAGATGGTGCTACATCTTTAACTCAATTAGACCATAACTAAAACACCCTATATTTAGTGCGGAGTGCTTTGTTACGTGAAAACTTAGTTAATCAACAGCGGTATCAAGACAATGGCTCATAATTTCGTGGCTGCTTTGTGCTGGTAAAAAAACGGGTGAAATAAGTCTATAGCGGGTCGGTCGGCAGTCAACAAGCAAATGAAATGTCAAGTCACATGGTTGGATATGCGTGCCCTTTCATCAAACAATATATGAGAACTTTCCCTTCAATTCCGTAGCGTAATCGATGTGATAGAGAGAAAAAAGTTGGATACCTGTCGTATTTAACAGAATTTTCTGTTGTATCTTTACTTGACTCACACATTTAATAAGCTATGCGTTTGGTTTACGTTTGATCGCATAGTGCAGCTTCCGTGTATGTATGTATTAAAGCGTTTTTGTTTATACATAGTTCTATTACAGATTCAGATTAGAAAAAAAAATCTAATACCAGAAGCGACCCGTACGTTCAACTTTTTTAACAGTAGCGTCTCTCATATTCAAGCCTTCAGATAATCGAGGCTGGAGTCGAATCTTCCATGTCTCAAGCGTTTGCAAGTTCCATAACATAACTCAAGTACCTACATTCATACTTCGCTTATCTACTATTCACGCATCGTTCTACATAGCCCGCCTCGCTAACGGGATATCCAAGTAATTGTGTTTCCTTCGGAACAGTTATATGACGATCATGGGCGCACTCCTGCGCATTCCCGTATTCACATCGCAATAATGAAGCGTGCGAACATCGCCCTATAATAATAAGCCGTGATGCAATCGCCTTATTTATTGCTTTATTCAACCGACTACCTTTGTAATAGCTGTCATTGTCAATCGGTGAAATGTTGGGAGAAGTGTTTTTGTAAATGATAACTTATATGGGCATGTTTCTGTCTAATAGATTAGCAGGTTCTAATGACTGTCTGTTTTTTGTGCTTATATTGAGTTTATTAGCCACTTTATTAGGTACTACTAAAACAAACTACGAGATTAGGTATGTATGAATAAACCTTGGTTTTACAAGCAAGTATGAAAGAATGATGACAAATATTATGATTATATCGGTAATGTTTTATTTGAGGATGCTACGACTATTATGAACATAACCAGAATTTCTACATATTCTAATCTTCTTTTTGTATAGTATCCTTTTTCATGTACTAATCTTATTTACGCATAAAATTCTGGTATTTACGAAGAATATAGAAATAGAAAGGCTATTTCTCATATTACCAAATAGACCATCTTTACGTTTTTAGGCTTTCCTTCTTTACGTATAACAGAACAGACATTACTTTAGGCATTATGATTATCACAGATTAAACTAATGTAAAATTAAAAATTTAAAGATCGTAGTAAAATTGTTATTTCCAATGGAATTCATAACCTAAGGTATAAGTTCGAATACAAATGAGACATAAAATATACAACGTACGGGAGGTTTGTGTTTCCAAACAAATTGCATTGCCAAGTGTTCGGGGAACGTACGTGGGTATCCGATGTTCACCTGCCTTGTGATTCGAATATAAATCCGTATTCGGTAACGAGAAATGTATGAGCGTTTTTATTGTTCTCGGTACTTTGTTCGTGGAAATGTTATATGCAAAGTCTACCATTAATCCTTGAACAGTTGAGAATGTACCCGTACATTGAAATTGCGTGCAAAACATTACGACTTTCTGGTACAAAATGTACTTTAAATACACATGATAATAAGTCGAAACTTAATAAAATTTGTCGAAAGGAAAAATGGAATAGAAACATGTGAATTATACTGGTTTAGGTGTCTTCTATCCAATCCTTCTTAGATTCCAATAATGCTATAGTTTTCATGTATTAATATATCTCAGACTAAATGAGAGAGCAAAGAACACCGTGACTTAGATCTCTTACGAGCTTGTAGTCATAAACTGAGGTAAATGAAACATTTTGTAAGATTTGATTAATTGATTAACTGATTTTCAAATGCGATCGAGCGATGTGGTGCGAGATTTTTGTCTTAGTCCTCTAATTATTATTATCTAAGAAGTTCTCTGTGTGCGAATGTTTATCTCATTGTGGATTTGTGACACACAGATGCCCTGAACTGACAACTTTCTTCAAAAGGTTATAAGATGAAAATAATACTGATGTGATTGCGAAAACGTGAATTATCTGTGTCAAGAGATTTAGTTAAAGACAGGTACTTGTCAAAATCTGTGATATGGGATCAAACCTAAGTTCACCGGCATTGTAGTGCTTTTCGATAAAAAGCCGACCTTGTGCACTCTTGTGATAATTTCTTGACAGAGTGATAACTAATAATTCAGCATTTCTTGTTCATTTTGAACCTAACTAGCATTTAGAATACGAGTAGTATGTATTTATAAACAGCAGATAAACACCCTCAATATGTATATCGTATATTCTAAGTGCATCGTTGGTTTAACGCAATGCAAGTATTAAGTTACGGCTCCCATGTACCCGCGAAGGCTAATGCGAGAGATAACTTCAATTGCCGTTATGAATAATGTGCAAGGAGACGTTTCTGGTTTTTGTTCGCCAATCACACCGGCTGTGTCACCGCGCAAGTAATAACTTTCACGGACCATACCTGCCACTCGCTCACCTTGTCCAGTCGGAACGAGTAATTTCTCCTCCATCTTATTGGGCGAAATCCCAATGTATTTTCTTTTCTTCGCAACTTAAGTAGGCTACACATAATGAGTGGTTTCCCTTCTATTCGAGTTTGATAAAATTGCACGTTGCAAACGAGATCGGTTGACTTATAGCTTGTCTAAGGACCGTTGTGACCGGACCAGTCGAGTTGGTTTCGAGCTTCGTAAAATATGAGGCAGCGGTTGCATTGCAAAACTACCTTATACTTTCAAATGGATCGCCACCCTATAGTAGATCTGGTGTTGCCAGTTGTCGGCGTTACAGTGAGAAACCTGTACGTTGAGTTGTCTTTAATATTCAAGAAACTAGCCTAGACAGCCTCCGGTGTTGATCACTTGCCATCAAGAGATCCGCTTCTACAATTGCTACTAATATCGATATTGGAAAATGAGCGAATATCGAGAAAAGATAATATTTTGAGACTAAGTAAGCTAGATAGTTACATAGAGTGGAGACTGCGTTTCGGCAAACGTAGTGTAGGACGCCCTCAGGCCAGGTGGATTGACGATTTGCGCAGGACGGCTGGCAAGTACTGGATGCGAGAGGCCCGGGACCGGTCGAAGTGGCGAGCATTGGGAGAGGCCTATGTCCAGCAGTGGACTGATATTGGTTGATGATGATAATGATGATAGTTACCTAAACAGGGGACGTCTAGATAGGTGTCATCGCCATGACTGTACATAAAATAGAAATGTGTATTTCGGTATTTCGGCTACATGGCAGCTTGTGCAATTCATAAATGTTATCTAGGGCTCAAGGGGTTGCTAAACAGGTCTAATCTAGTAGTAATTACAAATTTATTGTTTGGCACTGTTCTCCTCTGTAATTTCACTACACTATCAAACCATTTAGTCACTTAATTGACAGCGAGCATAGTATCAAAAGATCTTTCTACGCATCGAGCAATTACATCGATATAACAGCAAGTTACTATTTCAAAGCTGATGTGGCTACACTACGTGGAACTTCAGTTGTACGTGTTTAGAGTCGATAAATCATGATGGCCGCCAATGTAGACGCTGTTGGTAATGTTTCATTGTCGATAAAGGATGCTGTTGGCGACACAGTTCGGGGTGATTGTAGATCTTGAGAGGCGACAGGACTGCTTAGTGGCTATCTGCCGGTCGTGGTATTGTAACAGTGGAAATATTAATTCAAGCAAGCTGATACAAAGTTGCAGTAGGCGTGTTGCATCGCTGGGAACGTTTACCATGTAAGGGATAGATTAGAATATTAGGTAGGTGCAACTGTGAGTAAATTGACCATATAATAAATGAATGTCCATTAAACAATAGTTTCTAGTATACATTAGATATTGTTTACAGAATATGTATTACAATAAATCAATTAAAATTTGATTTTCGTGTGTTTATAATTGCAAGATAAAAATGTAAGAGACATAGACAAAAATAGATTCACTAAAGCAATATACGAAATTAAACAAGAATATGTGTTTTAGGGCGCATATGTGTTTTATGGCAATCTAGAAGGTATATAGTTTGGTAGGAAGAAGCAAACTTACGACAAGTTATAACGATAATCCAACTATGTTCTGTTCAAGCACACAATGTTCCGAGTAATAAATAGTTCGCGCAGTCATAAACACAATTAACAAAGAATCCAAAAAGCTGAACGCAACATTCCTCGGGAAGGCTGGCACAGGTGGGGTCGGCCGCGCCACGATTCAGATATCTAACTTGTGCATCGGCCTTGAGAAAGCCGCGGTTGCCACTCCCGACCAGGGCTACCATAACTTACAATGTTTATTGAATTAACGGAAAACGTTGAAGCGCTTTAAATGTGCCTACCATCATTTCAAGTGCTACAAGGTTTCTGTTCCAGATAAAATTGAAAAATGTTGTTTGGCTAAACAGCTAGAACTCATACTTATAAAATTCAATGCTTAGAGATCTTAGAGATCTCGGTGGTTTAGCAAAGTTCGAATTTTAAGATCGGCATGTTTAGATGGACGCGATTAATTTACGCTGAACCTAGAGGGTACTTGTCTCGACCTAACTTCTACGTAAACTGGGTAGTTTACGTAGAAGTTAGGTCGAGACACTCTATAATCTTTGTCGTTGTTTATTGTATTGTGTATTTATATAAACTAACTATAACTAGGTACATATTTATAAATCGAAGTGCGATCAAACGCTGTGATTGTATCGCCGTTCTATACCTGATACATTTCTCTGGCAGCTCATATAAAAAATAGATCCACCTAAGTGCTAGTATGAGCCATTAGGATGCTTGTAATATCAGTTTAGAACAACTTAGTAGATACAGTTTCTAGATAAATTCCTGTTCTTATTCGGATGGGTGCGCTTTGATAACTGGCATGATAGGTGAAATTTGATTGCCTATACTGCTTTTCAAGGTCTACAAAGCTGTTTATAGAAATTATATTCATTTTCATGTTTTCACTTGTCATTTCGAAACCCTTCTGATTACTAACCAGTTTTCTAATTAACTATCTTGGGTGGAGCCTGTAGTGACCCTATCGGCAATAACCTTTCTGAGCTATGGTACGCTTTATAAATATATGAACAATGAACTAAAATCTTTGCGCATAATACATTGATGTTGTAGTCTCGGCAACTCAATAAATAGGTACATCATCAGGAATACATTCTTAGTATATTATTCAGACTTAGTATACCATTTTATAGAGTCATCAAATCGTGGGTTTGGACTTGCCCTTTGCACACTTTGTTCAAAAACTATACCTATTTGATTTTGTTTCTTCGCTTCTTTGACAAAAACATTGTTAAGGAATTCATTCTATGCTCATGAGCAATTCAATAAACTGCTATGTAAAGTAAATAAGCCTGAACTAGAAGAAAGTTTGCTATAAAACTCATTCTCACGTCCTTTCATCATAGTGACTCGAGTTTTTCTTTCACTCGAGTTTTTCTTTCACTCTTTTCATTTAAACATTGTTGGTACATCATAAAAATAAGATAAAATCTAAGTGAGTTACTATTTCTTACATTTATATACGTACATTGCGTTAAAACTCCATATTATGTAGCATAGTGTTCCTATTACTAACGATGGTATATCTCGAACTCCTTTGTAACGTCGATGTGCCTAATGCGGCATTACTACTTGGAACGAAATATCAAACGTCCTCTTTCACGATTGTGCTGCGTACGTGATTCCAAGTTCCATTTGAAAATCTGCTTGTAGTGACCCTGCGCCCGCTGACCTTTAGCGTTACGGAGCGCTTTATTTACGGGCGGCGAACGCGCGATAAATCTTTAGCCTCTGTGCCGCGCATCCGCGTTCGACAAAGCCTACGACGAAGCCGCTAGGAGATTCTTTCCGGTGAAGTCTTTTTACTAGGAGGGTGAGAATGGGTTACGCAGCATCCAAATAAAAAGATACCGGCTTGAGATATCATCGTTTTCCTATAGAGAACATTACGTCACGAACCAAAACAAAAGACACTAACTCTGTCACTCCATTAAAAAAGGGACGTTTTGGCGGCGCGTGTGTTTTGTCCCTCCTACCAAACGGGATCCATTAGACAAAGCATGAAGTAGCATCTCACGGGCCAGGATAGCGTTGGAGGTAACTTATGCCTTTTTTCCTACGGTGATGGCCAATGCCTTGTCATTATCACCGAACTGAGGGGGGCAGAAAGCACAACAGCTTTTATAACAGTATGCCTATGGCAGCCCAAATCAGGAGAATGTACATTAACAATCTTGCTGAGATATTTGAGTGAAGCAAAATGTTATGTACCTATGTACATAATAAGTACGTATAAGCAAAGAACACGATACGATTATATCAGTTGATAACGTGATCACAACATGCTTTGCTTACAAAATGCTTACACTGAAGTCCCTAATCTTCACCCTCGTCAAATTAGTTTCAACCTGTCACTAAATTGTTACGACGTGAAAAAGCGGTGGCTACTATTCTTTAAAGTTAATGAATTAACTGGCGTTTTGTACGAGGTTAAGCTCTGTTAAAAGTGTTTGTAAAAGCCCATGTAGGGGCTTCGCACATAATTATAAATTAGTTGGAAAATATATGGTGTCAAATGCCGGGCCCTTGTTTTGCGCAAAAAAATTCCAATAAACAAAAGAATGTACATATTTCTTAAAATGCTTTTTACATCAATTCTTTCCTAAAGACTGGGACTTTACTATTATTTTTATATTGACCACAAGCGAGGACCAGTTTCAATTGCTATTTATTGTAGCAGTACATCAATAATTACCTTCACTGCATGAATAAATTACTTGCATACCTTTCGATTTTATTTAAGACGTTTATTTAAAACATACGCTACCTTGGAGCAAGGTCGGTCGTTGGCTGTAGTGTTTTAAATTATCTGATGGAATGGATGGGCTTTAGCACTGCAGTATTGATGGTTTGCAAGCCGATATTACTAGTTTTGTTGCCATAAGTGTACAGTCAGTGTGGTTTTTTAATCTTTGTCGAAGAATTCATTACTGTTATTTTTATCTTGATGAATATATCCCTGATATTGTTGACAATATCCTAGGTAGACTTTGTTCTATTGTGAAGAAGTGCATAAATTTGTTACGACTTTTGGAAACATCATTATCAAATTTTGCCAATATATTACTTAAATAGAATAATACTGGTATTCAAACATTGCTTTCTATTAATGCATGCCGTTTTATGATTAGTACGTTGTGAAGGATTTCCTTCACATAACCTCAGATATTTGTACACACGATTAGGTTTAACGAGTATTCGCTGGTAATAGAGGAAACGTCAATTGGGTACGTTCAAGTACTTGTACTACCCGCGCTCGCACACCTGTGCCATTAATTAGAATTGTACATAGAATTTGCAGAGGATATGAATGAAATCCTACTCGGTATCAGATCGCCCGTGCGTGGGCTAAGCGTGTTAGATAGATGTCGTAGGGTTGGCGATTGCGCGTAACGTTTCGCATAGACATAATTTTACGGGAGAGATCGATAAAAGTATGTGAAATCTTCAGGACTATTTTATTTAATGTATTATTTGCTTACTTACTACTACGATCTTTTCGTCCATTTCAATCGCAAGTTTTGTTGTATTGATTACTCACTGTATATCAAAAACTTTGTTAGTATGTATGATTTGTATAAAAATGTATGGTGGTAGTGAAATATAGGCATACTATATTACAGGATTTTGTATTTGTTGACTTTATTTATTCAATCTTTATTGCAAAATAAAATAGTATACGAAAGTCGAATTTAATGCCAAACAGGTATACTACCTCAAAGGTGAAAAATCGACTTTTGGTACAACGCTTAATCTAATTTAATACCAGATAGAGTAATATTAATTTTCAACTATTATTCAATCTTGGTAACCCTACACTAGAAGAGCTTCATTAATAACGCCTCTATTTACTTAATGGTTTTAGAGCTTATGAGAAACTATTAGATTTTGCAAGTACGCTGTTTAATGTTACGCACACAGTCTATTAGTCATTTCAACTGACAATTATAGGGACGGAGGCGGAGAGTGAGCGTACAAGTAGAATGCAGTACTGCAAAAACTTAAGCTTTGAAGAAAATATTTTTCTTTTGCATTTACCGTCAGGCGAAAGGAAGGCGAGTAGTGAAAAGAAAACTCTACTATGGGCTATATACACATTGCAAATAATCATTTGTGGCAATTAGGGACTAGATTCTGCGATACAAATTAAGCTTAGTGCAGAGTTCGCTAGTTAAAAGCTTTCATGTTTATAAAATTTTGACAAATAAACGATTTCATTAATTATAATATACATCAACGACGAATGTCTTTTAAAAATGTTATCCGCTCCTGATATTATACCTAGGTAATAATATATTATTATATTATATAAATATACCTAGTGTTTAAGTGTAAGTTTTTATTTTATTGACAAGTCCCTAAATTTTAATTATACACGTGAATCAGACCTGGTAAAGTCTTGTACTAGCAATTACCAACCTTTATCATCATCCAAACATTGATCGTAAACAGGCATCAATACAACACACACCATTCTGCCTTTCCCCTCAGTTTCATCATTAGCGGTAAAATTAATTGATCACTGAACAGGACGTAATTATTCCCGTCCAAGTTGTACTAACATATAGACAGATTAACTCTGCGGGAACACTTTATTCCCACATCCCGAGATAAATCCCATGCAGGATGAGACAGCGGGCAAAAGGTCTGGCATCTAAAATTCACACTATTTCTCTGTACAGTCAGCAATGTTTGTATGTTCGTTTGTAGACTGTATTTGTATAAGCATAAAGGTGGTTTCAAAACAGCATTAGTTGGTCGGCGATTGAACGAAATTTATTGCTGTTAGTTTTTCATTTAATTGCCGTACAGGCAAATAGCGTGACACGTCCCAGCTGTTGTTGACAGCTAATAAAATAATGACCACTTGACTGTGAGATCTGCGGAAATGTCCCCTTTTAAGTTTATGTTGTGGGGTGTAGGCAGAAATATGGAAAACTAGCGTTTTCATTAGGTGATTATGTGTTTACTTAAGTTATGTGGTATCATCGATCGATCTTTATAATTATGATTTCTTTTTATAATAATGTGGTAACATCTTTAGGCTTAAAATTTACCTGTAAGAAAATTAGTTTGTACTTGCATTGTCACTTTTTTGTATCACTAACTACGATTAACAAGAATTAACTCTGTTTTGTGTACAAATCACTACATAGAATAAAACAAAGTCGCCTTTGTTTTCTGTCTGTCCCTATGTACGCTTATATCTTTAAAACTACGCAACGGATTTTTAAGTGTTTTATTTAATAGATAGAAAAATTCAAGAGGACGGTTTATTTGTTTATAGGTAATATATATATGCTTAAAGTATTGCACCCGTGCGAAGCTGGGGCGGGTAGCTATTAAATAAATAAATAAATAAAAAAATCCCATTTCATGTTTTTGAATGAATTTATTGTTTTTTATTTCAATAGGTAATATGGTCTTGTCGTCAAGAATCCTTAGTAAAATAATTAAAACATTTTTTTTATTAGGCATAGTAAAAGTATATTGAAGTAAAGGTCGCACGAGCATGATTTCAGTACACTCACCAACACAAATCGAAGTTGCTTACAACAACAAAGTTGATACAAATGTTTGGAGGTAACTCAAGGGGCTGTCACCGCGACTAAGTGGTTTGTCGTGTACCTTCCCACTGTGCATTTTACTGGCCAGCCTTAACCCAGCATTGCTCTTATTTTGTAATGAGACTCTTAATCGGCGAAGACGGTCGCCATAGACATGGGATAAGTGGCAAACGTCTCGTGTGCAGTTTTACTCTGAATTTTTAAGTTTTTACCTACATTAGGTTTGTCTTTTTGTGAATTGTTGACATCGTTGAGAGTATAAGTAGTTAAATTGCCTTATGACCTGAGATGGACTTATGACCTGGCCTACTCCGGAATGCGCAAACAAAGTTTTGGGCACTTACGGCGGTATTCAGATAAATAACATATAAATATTACTCGAGGTTTAATTCCAATCAGGATTGTACGTGGTAGATAATACATAGACAAAGATATGGATCTTACAAAAGGTAACAAAGTTTAACAACAGTTATGAAGTTTAGAAAAGGCCCCGTTTCAGTAATAACGCTAGGGCCTAGGTCCTAGGACCTAATCCTAGGTCTAGACCTATGATTGGGTACAGTCACAGATAAATGGTACAGTGAGGAACGTATGCAGATCGTCTATAGTCGGTCATTGCCTCCCAAAAATGTTTGGTAGCCCCTAGTATTATAATTAATATGCAGTGAACATCTTCTGGTTAATGAAATTTTTTTTGCTATCCTATGCGTTTACTTTTAATAGTAAGAGCGATTTCAAACCACTATTTTTGTTGATGCCTCGCCAAATATGTAGGTACCTAACTTTGCAAATCTTAAATTCTAAGAATAAATTCCTGTAATTTTATAGCAATATACTGCTAATAATATTAAGCTTTAGTTTTATATTTCAGTCAAGGTCAAGTTCCTCACAAACACTTAAATTCCATTTCACGCATGTTTGCTTAAACACGAATATAAATTTTATACCACAACCCTGTTTATGTCACAAGGTTACATTACACTTCATAAATAAAACATTTATGTGAGATTTGTCCTACTATACACCCTCTTATCAATAATACCCTATAATAAATATTAGTTATTAGAACTACATACATACAATTATATGAAATTGCTCTACAATATTCATACGAATTACTAAATTGTCCTTAAAGCCTATCTAGTTCGAGACTGTTTTTTCAGGTTAGAAATCTTAAGTGTAAGTAATGAATTTTAATTGATAGTACTAAATAGTCAGCTTTTACGTGGTTGTAATGTCATAAAACCTTAAAAGGTACCTACAGTGGTACAAATTACTATTTTTGCATATCATAGATTAGACACTCTAGAATGTAGATGTAAAACAACAAAATCAGGTCCCTATTTTATAGCAAAGGAAATTTTATAACCCGGACAATAATTTATAATTATACGTAGTAAAATTTTCATAACTTAAATATCGTGTAGAAAGTAGATGGAGATTCAAAGTTGTACAATGTAGAATTATGGTAATATCTCAAGCTGTCATCCTTTGCGCTATTAGATATATCATTTTATTTTCTCTATCTTAGTAGACCAATCAGAGAATCTTAGACCCTGGGGTTTGAATAAAAACTTTGAGATAATGTTAAGAGAGGTAGGGCATAGCGAATCTTCGCTCGTATTGAGCTGCCCGTCCGGGGAAGGACCTCCACCCTATAGAATACCGCAGCCAAATGACCTCCGGGTCGTGTTTCTGCTGGTGAGTAGGGTCTCCGGAGCTCGTGGGGGGTTAGGGTTGGGCCGGCATGGCAGTGGCAACTGACAGGTAACTAACCAGCTACTTGCCAGTTGTCACAGCGACTTGGGCTTCTCTTTAGCTTTCCATCAGGCGTAGGGAAGCCATTATGTCGAGCTACTATAAAAAAAAGTGAAATTGAAATGTCAAAAGCCTCAGCCTACTGTGCCTATTAGTCTAGCATGATAGGTCCCAATAAGTAACCTAGCTTGTATTATAAGCATAAGTCATCATCAATTAACGTCTACACGTAAGTCACTCACTGTATGTAATTAGATTTCTAAAGATCGATGTTATTTTCTAATTGAATAGTGAATACAAAACATTTCATGTCATTTTTCGCACGCTCAATTCTTTTTTCGTATAAAATAACGAGCATATTAGTTGGACTGTTATTACTAGAAAAAAAGGAATACGTTATTGATATCTAAGTAACATGTTGTAGGTATTAATAAGAATAGATAGTGAACACAATGTTCAACTTATTGACTATAGATTTCTTTTGAAAAATATGAAAGGTTTTGACCTTGCTAAATACAATTTTATCTTCCAATTTTTGTATCTCAAAATACCACAGAAGATGATAATTTATATCTGATAACGTCATTTTGTATTACGAGTACAACGACTGTCGCACTTATATAGCTCACTAGAAAATAACGGTTTCCGTTTTCATTTAATTTAAAACGTGTTCAAATCATATGATCTAGGTACTTGACAAAATTCGAATTACGGACAAATACCGATATGCTATAGACGGCGTCAAATATTAGTGACCTCATTTGCGTATTCCGTAATTTTGATAATTCCGTTATGCTTTGATACGTGACGTTCTTTATCTGTGACCGGACAAGCGTCATACCGCTGTCCGGTTTGATGCACGCGCAATTGCCAAGTACCCTACTTACGTTTAACTACGTAGGTAACTAAGCAAAATAAAAAACAAAATTTTTTGATGAGGGTGACCTACTTTACTGAATCATCATCATCAATGAGCCTACAAACGTCTACTTCTGGACATAGGGCTCCCCAATGACATATGTCATTATGGGGATTTGCTACCACGCTTGGCAGGGGGTTTTATTTGTACCTAGGTAAATGCTCCTGCCAGTTTCCTGATATTATCTTAGTCTTCTGCTACGACACCCATGGATGAGACGAGGTGTTCCTATTCTAAATCTGGAAATCACACGGATACCTCACTTAAAAATATCTATTATTTGAAATATACCCGTTAATGACTGGACCACATCGCCGACACACTTACATACTTTTACTTATTTCACATTTTTCACCTTTTAAATGTAGACCAGACAAGCAGGTGAGCGCATGTGTGAATTAATATCGTTTTTGGTATAAAAGCCGCCATAAAAATGTAATTACAGTATATTGAATAAGCATTGAACTTATAGCGATCAGTTTTCAATGGCAAATATAATATACGAGTTATGAATGAGAAACAGGTAGATTTATTAGTTCTTGTGTTTATATAATTTATAAACATCGTATACCTATTAAAAAACAAAACTAATTTTATATTCAAGACTAAATTTGTAAATAGACGAGTAATTATAAATGTATGTAATGTGTTTTTAAGTGAGTGCTTGCTTGCAAACGATCTCACAATACTAAATTCAAACAACTTTCCAAACTTAGGGCATATAACTGCCTGGTGGCTCATTTGGTAGTGACCCGTGCTTTCAGAACCAGAGGTCGTGGGTGGGAATTGAACCCACGAACTCTGGTTCTGAAGGCACATTCGAGTTTAACGTGTCATGACCATTTGTGTTTGTTCCGAGTCTGGGTGTTTTTGTATTTAAGTATATATTTGCAATATCTTCGTTGTTCTGACCGTATAATAAAAGTGCTCCAGCTATTTTCTTTGGTCCGACTTTTATTTATACTGTGGAACCAGGTTACATTTATTTGATGTCAGAACATGATGTCAGATTACTACAGATCACATTAACTACTATTTGATACATACATACATAGATTTATAATTTTAACACATAGTCCTAGCTAGATCTAGCTTAGCGATATTAAAATACCAAAACTATTTGAAAAACAGTTAACTGCTGACAGTAATTACTTTAATTAAACGATTAACAATGAACAAAAGTAGGATAATGCGTGATCTCTTCGAATGAGGTTTTACAAAACAAGTAGCGATGATGTTTTGTCACTCCGGTCACGTCTGTACGGAGCCTGTTTACCCCAATACCGTGTAACAATGGATATTCGAATACACAACAAAAACATTTTCATATTAAGCGGTCCACTTGAGAATCCATTTTCGTTTTCGATAATGATGTTTCAAAAAGGGGATACTAGAGTTTTTCTAAAAATTAAAAATTTCAACACATTTCACGCCATGAGAATCAGGACATTTCTTATTTAAAACTTTCGACAAATGTAGGAAAGCACATATACCTAAACCACAAAAAGGAGCATAAATAGTTTCATTTGCATATGTTCACGCATACTCTACTTCACGGCGTCGAGTCTGTGTCAATTTCAGCAAGCAGCTTGATAAATTTTGGTACCCTTGTGTTTAAAATGAATTATATTAAAAGTACTTTGATCTCTTGGGTGATCGCTTTATTCACTTTATAAGTGAGATAAGAACACAAGTCGCTGTGGAACTTTTAAGAAAGGAATTAATTCACGAAAACCCGTCCAGTTTCAGCGCTTTTAAAGTTCCTGCTCGAGTTGCCCGTCAGACTATTCCCTTTTAAAGAAAACTCAGCCTAAAGCCTGACCTTGCAGCAGATTCGAATAACTTCTGGTTTTTATGAAGTCGTTGACCTGAAAGTGGAATGTTTATTACTTAAAGCAGCTTTTCGTGGTCCCTTATGAGCGAAAGTTGAACCCTTTATTACGGGCCAACATCGTGATTACTTAGGCCAAAATAAATAGAACTTACTTTGCATTAAATCCGAATCACATTATGTAATATTCGGCTTATTTTGCTACACACAGAAGATGCTTACTTAGGCAAAAACGTGCCTTCGGAATTAATAGCTAAAGTAATTCCAAATGCAAGTTTTTGCTGTAAATGTAACGCAACGTAATTAACAAATGGCTGCCATAATCTCGAAACTTTTCTTTTTTACACACACGTTTATTTTGGTAATCGCGTCCATTTACGGAAATAATAAGCAAATCTGATTTTGTTATGAATGGATATAGTGCTTTCATTGTCGTTTGTAAGCAATTATGTACATTAAACAAAGTACAATGTCCACGCAAAAACATCAATGTTTCAAACAGATTATAAGCATTGGTAAAAGTACATTAACCGAGATATTTATTATTAAATACTAGTCGTTTCGTAACCTTAATAGACACTGCACGATAGCCGAGAGATTTTATAATAAAATTAAAACCAACATTTTATTTAAGGTGTGCCTTTAGGTCACTTTTATATGTATAGTCCAGACGTTAAAAAAGTCATTTGGTATGTTACCAGTTTGACCGGATCCAAAAGTCAAACTAGTTTATTCTACAAATTCTATCTTACTATTTTTTTTATTATTAAGCAGTTTAGTTTTAATATAATATTATTTTCGTAAAAATGAGAAGCATTTGATAAACCGTGACATTGACAGCGATACAAATTATATATTAATTTCTTTCCCTTTTTTTGAATGTCGTCCTCAAACTCAAATGGACGAAACTCTGGAACTTAAATACGATTCACGCTTGACCGCCCTTTTATTTATGGCAGCGAAAGGTAGTTCGTGTTGATACAATTACTGCGCCCATCGATTCATATTGTCTGAATGTACTGTTAGTTTGTCATAAACTATAAGTAGACGTATACTATAAGTAGTTGTAACTTGGTAAGTCTTTTGATATTGTATTTGTACCAGTATTATTCCGGATTTAGAATAGGACCACAACATCTCTTAACAATAAAATTACCAAATCGCATAGGAGTTAATGATGTACATAATGACGACCTACATATCACACGTTGCTTAATCTCGTTCAATGCGTATCCTGCACAAACGACGAAACATTCGAAAGGCAAATACAACAATTTCACGTACTTACTCGTACATATCAACATTACACCAAATAAGTAGGCAGCTATATTACCGCATATTGGCAAATTCGCGGCACGTTCGGTCACCGCTACGAATAAAATACGCGTAATCGAATGCTTCTGACATTTTTGATTCTGGTTGCGTTTTGCCTTTTTTGTCCGTCTGAGGTCAAACGCTGTCGTTTGGCAATCTAGAAGCATCACAAAGCGAGATACTCTATGCGGTGAATGTAATGTCTGCTCCATGCCTTACACTGATATATATTTCTGTTACTATTATATGTTATGAACATGCACATCATAAGTTAATGGGTAGGTCTTTAGGTTTATCTATATTTTCTATTAGGTATATGAATATGAAGAACATAAGTTAATGATTTTGTGGTCAATTTACAGCGATAATAATTAATCTGAACACTGAACAAAGCGACAAGACTTACGGGCAATTGAGAATTTCTGTTAGATACATAGGTATGTAATACATAGTTGAATCTGTTAATTGTAATATTAGCTGATAGTATGACAGAATAGACGAAAAATGTACACACTTTCTGTGGACCTTTGGAATTTCCAAATTGCTAGTAGCTTGTTTAGCTGCACCTTATAGGTAATACACAAAATTGCAAAGTTATTCAGTTCAAACTGACTGCTAAAATCTCGAGATTCGATATTAATTTCCACTTCAAATCATTAAGTTAAAATCGAAATATTAACGACAGCGAAGGGGCGATAGGCGCAATTCATTCCAAGACAAAGGCTGAAAATCCCATCAATTTTAGATTGTAACTGTTCTATCCAATTGGCAGGCCAGAGCCGAGTCAACCGCAGCCCGGCCGGCCCTAATAGCCGAGTTCGGTGAGATATCCATCGCTAACTGTTCTTTGATTGAACATCAGCCATCGCTTTATGGTTAATTATTATCGCAGGTACGCCATCATCTGATGCGAGCCTTCAATTCAATTGAATTCGCTATGTGGGTCGCCTTAAGATATATGAATGAAGTACCAGGAGATATTGACACTCTTTTGCTTGTGTGGAGATAATTTATTTATTATTATAAAAAATCCGGCATTATTGACCAATTTGCATTCCTTTTGTAAGCTACTAAGACGCTATTTATTTTTAATTATGATTTTGATCATGATTAATTTCTTCTTTATGTTATCCGCTATGTACACTGTTTTAAAAAATGCAATTAGCAAGCTTAAATAGGATAATGGAAACAATTTATCCTGATTTCAATTCTTGCTTCGTGAATAGGGTATCCGATTCAGTAAAGTTCAGGACATCTGATGTAAGTATTTCATAACTACTAAAACGGTGAATGCACTTGTGAACTTATTTGCGACGGCGCGGCACGTACCAGATTCTACTTTATTAAACGGCACAATCACGAATTCTGCACACGATTCGCCACTCCATCAAAGATAAACATTCACTCGCTTCCAACGAGCATGACGTGTATTGTGCTCGCCCCGCGGATAACTAACTAAGGACGATCCAAATGCATAGGAGGTAACTAAAATCATTACAACTATAAAAATTCAATCAGAAACAATAGTTCCTTTATTGCAATATTATAAATAAAACATAGTTTACTGCGAACGAATTTTACTAGGTACTAACGCAAATGTGTGCACTGGGTAAATGTCTTCCGGAAAATTATCTTGAATTGCTGTCTTTATTGTGATCAACTTTGCTTCTTCGAATATCTTTACCATCATATCCATCGGCCGAGTGACAGATGAATCGTCTTCGTCATATTCTATTTCATCGGTGGTGGCTATATTTTCTTTTATGATAATAACACCGTTTACGGCTAGAGCATCTTTGCTTCTTTCTAAGAAAGCGATTAGATCATAGTCGTTCAAATGGCCGAGCACCCATTGGCACCAAACGACATCGTACTTCTTTTCCGGTTTGAAATGCTGAAGACCGATTTTGTACAGTGTTCCAAGTTTGTCATTGTGTTCGCCGATCAATTGTTTCGCAGTGTTAATAAACTTTTCGTCTTGTTCAACCAAATCAACCTTTTCGAAGTGGGGTATCAGAACATCTTTGGCTACTCGTCCGATGCCTGCTCCACAGTCTAAAGCTAGTTTCGTACCTGGAGGGTTGTCTAGGCGTAAAATGTGAGTCAGGAAGGCTTTAGAGCCAGCAATATCTGCGTCTGAAATATGGCCGAAGCCGCCGAGTACACCGTCGATTGTAGCGGGCACATTAGCCCAGTAACTCGCAGCTCTCTTGTAAAACTTGCTCTCCGTCATCATCCACTCGAATAATATTGTGACATTTGTTATGACTTTTGTATTTCATTTGGCATTGTTATTTCATAAATTTGAATTAAGACACCTTTGAGGTTTTAACCACATGTTATTGATTTTATTCAAATGTTCAGACAAAATTATAAAATTGTTCAGTGGCATTCAGTGGAAAATCCTTAAGTTTTGCTTCTACAGACTTAGGATTTCTTTGGTCCACAAATAGATAAGAATCTAATCATCATGAAACTATTTGCATATTTTTTGAACATCAAACAAACCGGAAGCAATACTTATCTATCTATCCCCCGAAATGGGAATATGTGGCGAGGACAGGGTAATAATCATCATCAGCCTATCGCAGTCCACTGCTAGTTGTTCGCCGTTTTGGCGTCTCTAGTTGTTCGCCGTTTTGTTCAAACATCTGGAGGCTTTGCCCATAATCGCCACGCTGGGCAGGCGGGTTGGTGGTCGCAGGGCGTAGGCTCTCGCTCAGGTGACGCTGATGTCCGTTATCGGCTTGTGGACTATTAATTAACTGTTGTCGAGGATTCCGTAAAGCCATAATTATGCTGTAATATAATATGTCATTTGCAAACCTGGCATTGTTTGATGAATGACCGTGATTTATTAAAAAATGTTTTACTTATGTAAGTAATTGATTGTTACAGGCTCTTATCACTGCTGTAAACGAGACGCCCGAGGAGGACATCCGCGATGCCCTGAAGGTGCAGACGGAACATCAGCTCGCGCTGGTGCCGAGAGGGCCCAAGGTGCTCCGGGACACCGTCGCGTACAACACCACCATCAACACCGATGATACGGTCAGTGATCTTTAGTCAATCATTTTCTTAGTGAAATAATCTTCCTTGTATCCTATGTTCTTTAAGTTTAGAAAGTGAAGCAAAAGATTAGGATTGCGTCCAGGATTTGATACTGGAATGGCGACACGGTAAAGCTATAATTTGTTTGGAACATAAGTAAAGATTATGTAATAGTAACAACATGCACTTGTTGTGCTATACATACTTTGTTCTCTATAAATATTTGGCTAGCTAACTGGCAGACTTTTTTTTATAGTAGCTCGACATAATGGCTTCCCTACGCCTTATGGAAAGCAAAAGAGAAGCCCAAGTCGCTGTGACAACGGGCAAGTAGGTAACTAGTCACTTACCTGTCAGTTGCCACCGCCGTTCCGGCCCAACCGCAACCCCCCACGAGCTCCGGAATCCTACTCACCGGCAGAAACACGGCCCGGAGGTCATTTGGCTGCGGTATTCTATAGGGTGGAGGTCCTTCCCTGAACGGGCGGGGCATTCAATTCGAGCAAAGACTCGCTATGCCCTACCTCTCTTGCTTAGACTTACGAAATAGGCATGCGCAATGGCAGAAATTTAGTCAGAAGGAGTGCCCAATTTCACCCGTTGACTGCTATAGACCCTTACAATGCATCCATAACCTTAGATTTCCTGGCGGTTAAAGGATTAAGTAATGTTTTAGCGGGCGCTTTTCTTCTTTGAGCATCCTAAACCTAACTGCATAATAAATTAATGGTTTACATTTCTAGGAGGAGTTGCGAGCTCTACGGCCAGATGGGACTATCGTAACGGAGACCAGACACACGAAGGAACAGGAACGACTCTGCGACGAGGAACTCTCCAAAGAAGAGGTAGGTACATAAATAAAAGACTAAGAGTTGTTACAAAATTAAAGTAACTTAAAATATGTGATAAAATGAACCCATGACCCTTGATTGAGAAGGCAGAGTTCACTACCAAATGAGCCAGTCAGCCATCGAACCATCGAGTCATATCTCCTACTGACTAATGTCTTTTGTTAAACAGGCGAAGTCATTGCGGAGTGACCAGAGCGTGATCGAGGAAACGGGAGGCACTGAGCGGCGCAAGAGAGTGGACCTAGAACGCACCACAGACCTGATGGCGGGAGGCCTGCGGGTCGCTACGCACCTCCAGTCTCGCACACGAACAGAAGAAGGTACTTTAAACCTTTTATTAAGACTTCATCATCATCATCATCAGCCTATATCAGTCCACTGCTGAACATAATGTACTTAGGCCTTTTTTTTAAAGACATGACTACCGAAAACTAAAGGAACATTTTAGTAGCCACAGAAAACCGCCTGTCAAAATCCAGTTGTCTCTCGTTGATTACACGCGATATAAAAAGTTAAAAGATATACTTTGTGGTAAGTTTCGAATGTTCCTGATTCGATTCCTGGTAGGCCAACAACTCGAACTAACCGGTGAGAAACCGGCCAGAAACTCGTGTAACTACACGATTTTTCAAATTAAGCGTTTACAAATAAAAGGATATTACATTTTTTTTAAATATTATTGGTCACGTCAAAAAGTTCAAGGCCTTCTCTGAGACGTTACAAAAATAATTTGAGAATGTAACCTGTAAAAATTGCTTCGGATCTGGGCGTTCTGAGAGACTTCCCAAGCTTATTATCTGCTATACCAGGTAGTAAATATCCTATTGTGTGGTCCATTCTAAGTATGTATTTTTATTTATTAAAATTAAGTTTCACTTTCAGCTGAGAGGGAAGGCCGGCCAAACATGGACGATGATTGGGACAGTTTATCAGTTCGAATGCGACGGCAGCGCCGCCTTCGTCAGAACGGTAAGTTGAAGTACTAAATTATATCGCACCCCCCGGCGAATAAAGCGGTTATTGCAGAATTGCTATTTTTCAGGAGAAGCAAAAAACCGAAATCGGTGAATATCTCTGAAACTATAACTTTCAAATAAATGCTTTTAACTTTAATTGAAAGTAGATTTTTGATTGTACATAATATTTAAAAACTAAATTAATTTAATGGGAAATTCATGGATAAAACCTCAAAAATATGTAATACCGCATAACAATATTATTGTTTTTGTCGTAGGGTGACATTACCACTTTATTCGCGGCAGCCTTCTATCAAAACTGCCCGCGCAGCGAGGCATAGCGACAGTATTCGTTAGTTTTTCGTGTCTATTCTATTGTGAGTAATAACTTCTTACCACTTTATTCGTGTGAAATTAAAAGTAGGTTTATATTGTAAGCGTTGAATTCGCGGATCATTCTACGTAAACCATTACTGTAACAAGTGAATGCAACAACATTAAAAATATAGTTGTTATTGCTACATTTGTGTTTTTTTTTAATTTTATTATTAAATTAACATAAAAAAATATGAATTACAACTAAATTAACTCTCCTTAAGTCTAATTCCTATCAAAATCAGGTTTTTAAGCTATGCTTAGACCACAGCACATCGAAATACTTTACGGGGTTTGGGTCATTTTGGAGTCGTTTTAAATTTTGGTGGCCACTGACGGAAGTTATAATGTTCGAAAGAGGAATTCTATCGGATTTTAACGATACTTGGTACAAATATTCTTCATACTCCTGGGCAGGTTATAGTATACTTTTCATCACGCTACAATCAATAGGAGCAGAGCAGTAAAGGGAAGTGTTGGGAAAAGGGGGAAATTTTTACCTGTATGTTTGAATGCACATCACGCTAAAACTACTGCATAGAAATAAATGCGGTTTTTACCAATGTATTGCTAGAGGTCTAACTTAAAATTAAAGTACCATTTTATGAAGTCTATTATTTTTAAAACGCGATATCCACGCGTGCGACGCCGCTGGCACAGCTAGTCATTAATAAAAACTACAATTAAGTTGTTTCTGGTTAAATAAGATAAATATAACCACCCAGTCTTGTCTTACCAATGCTTCAAAACCCTGAAAAAGTAATCATCATCATGAGTCCACAGCTGGACATAGGGCTCTCCAAATGTTGGCCACTTTGATCGATCCTCGGCGTCTCGCACCCAGCCAGCGCACTTGCCAGCCGGCCTGCGCAAATCGTCACTCCACCTGGCCTGAGGGCGTCCTACACTACGTTTGCTGAGACGCGGTCTCACTCCAGAACTTGTTTACCTCAACGGTTATTGATTCTGCGGCTGATGTTGCTAGCCCGATGCCCCTTCAATTTTTTTAAATCGGTGAGCTATGGATAACTTCGGTTCTCTGTCAGTTCACCACATTTCGAATAAGACAGAGAGACCCGAGCAAAGCCCTTTCCATATGATTGTTGAACGATCTTTAGCTTGTAGACTAGCCGTACCGTAAGTTTCCACATTTTAGATCCGTATGTTATAACCGGTAGAACGCACTGACCACCTGAAGCCAGACTATTCCTAATTACCTCGTCCTCAAAGCTGGTTCCACCTAACTGCAATGTCTGCCCGAGGTATACCTACATATTTTTGAACAACTTTGAGTTCCGGTAGAGCATGTTCATTGAACATGACCTTGGTTTTGTCCAAGTTTATCCCTACGCCGATGCGCGCAAAGGAGTCAGTCAGTTCATTCAGTATTTCTTGTAGGTCCTGCAGCGATTCTGCCATTATGACTATGCTGTTTATGTTGATGACAGGTCCTTTCTAGTTCAGCGTTTTGAACACATCCTCCATTACATTAGTGAACAACTTTGGAGAAATCACATCCCCTTATCCCATTCCTAGATGCAACGGTATAGGCCTTGTATACTAAATCTGTAATTGGATGCACATAGTGGCGGCTTCATAGATCACTGTTACTGTCTCATCACTGCTTGTATGGATGCCAATCTATGTGGCATCGCTGCAGGGACTCCAGAATAGACCAGATTTCAACCGAAGTCAAAGGCTTTCTCATAATCCACGAATGCAAGATACCTACAGGACTGATTATACTCTTCTGTCTTCTGTACAGCACTGTGTGGATGTGGTCTATGGTGTCGTATCCACTCCGAAACCCAGCATGTTTCGGCGGTTGGAATTCATCAAGTATTCGCACAAAACGGTTTGTGATCACATTTGAAAACAGCTTATAGACAAGGCTTAGAAGGGAAATAGGCCTGTTTTGACTCTCTTTATGAAGAACAGGACAAGCACACTCCTTAGCCACGCGTCCGGAGTTCTCCATTCAAGCGTTAAAAAGTTTTGGAGCTCCCTCAGTACGGGTTTATCTTCTGCTTTTACAAGCTTTGTTGTGACGCTCCAGGGGCTTTTCTATCTTTAAGCTGCCCAAGAGCGATCTCGATTTTGTCGATGCTGAATTCTGGCAAGTCTTTGGTAAAATGGCGTGTTAATGTGGCCATAGTATCCCCATTTTCGGGTCAGATTTATGCGAAGCGTATAACCAGCCGTAGAAGTCTTCCACCTCCAAAAGAACTACCGGCTTGGAAAAAAAGTAATAAGTAATGTAGTCAATCAACAGCCTTGCTTCGTCCATTATTGAACGTAGGCCTCCTATAATTCGCGCCACAATTCTTTATCCCGGGCGTGTTTCTGTTC
Source organism: Conogethes punctiferalis (assembly GCA_031163375.1). Taxonomy (NCBI): domain Eukaryota; kingdom Metazoa; phylum Arthropoda; class Insecta; order Lepidoptera; family Crambidae; genus Conogethes; species Conogethes punctiferalis. The sequence goes on from CM062091.1 coordinate 9,217,423, forward strand.
AGCCAATGCCAGCAGTTCTTTTAAGGTTATCAGCCCATGGATTGCGGGGCGTCCTAAATCGTCTGCTCCACCTATTGTTGGTTTTACGGCAGATATGGCCAGCCCACTGCCACGTATTATGTTCGTTTCGTTTCCTATTTATTTATTTACAAAAATTTTTTAAGCTAACAGAAATTCCCCAAAGCGCAATAAGTTTCAAAGGCAATTACATATCAATTAGTTAGTATAAAATTAGGTAATGCAATAAATTATTGGAACAATAAAATTTCAAATAGGTAGGTAGGTACATCATACGAAAAATCTATTTTGTTTAAATCATGGTCAAGTCAAAGGTTAGTACATAAAAAAAAATCCATCATAATTAACAATAATTAATACAGAACATGTTACTCTATTAAAATAAAATAAAATGTCAAATAATGTCATATCAAATCAAATAAATGTCAATCCGTTGCATTCTCATTCAAAATAATCCAAAATTTATAAAAGAGATGTTGTAAGGTGTCAGCAAATAAATCGACCTTATAGTGCCAATCTTTCAACAGGATAAGCATTGGTCTTTCCACAGCGTGTTGAGGGACTAAAAAACTTGTGGATTAGTCTTCGCGTAAATGTCCACATTTCGGAACGTATGTTAAGGTGACTTTTGATCCTTATAATGATCCTTTCAAATGAAAATAAAACCCTGTTTTTCCAGAATTGAGCACATTCGATTCCTGAGTGTGGCAAACGAATTTTCGAAAATAATTTACATAATGCAGTTATTTTTCTTTTTAAAAAAGAAATATTTTTTTTTTGTCACAAATGCTCTAGCTCAAATATTAAGAGTACTTTTCCTTCATGCGTTGTCCTAAAATTGAAATGTCATTATCTTCGCTCCAATATTACTTACAGAAAATCTTATTTCATTAATATGTTAGTTAAGGATAGTGCTACACAATATAAAAATGAATGATGGCGGCTAAAAAAACGACGCCAATGTCCATACAAAATGACCCAAACTCCTTCGGACATTGAAATAAATTTTTTGCTAGATAGTGTTAAAGAAGTGTATGGGAATGTATGGGAGCGACCCATCATCATTTCGCTCCAAGCCAAGCTCACCTGCCCGTGGTGCATCCTGCCGAATGACGAACGAGGCGCTGGCAACCGACTGGTGGCGGTATAACCATCACAATTGAAGGGGTAGCTAAATGCTACGGCCCGATGACGGGTGGCAGCGTCACCGGAGCGAGAAGCTACGCCCTGCGATCGTCAACCCGCCTGCCCAGCGTGGCGATTATGGGTATATCCTCCAGATGTTGGCCCTGAGTGGCGAACCACTGGAGATGCCTATGTCTAGCAGTGGACTGCGATAGGCTGATGTGTATGAAAGTAAAAACGTAATGTTTTTTTTGCAATAAAAAACGTATACGTACAAATAACGTATTAATTTTCGAACGCAATATTTTAATACAGCATTATGAAATTGAATTTAATGCAGTAATATATTATTACGACTCTATAATCATTATTTTATAACAAGAAGAATAGCATAACTTCAATTTACGATTCACCCGTTTACAAACCTGAGTAGTAACAACCTATTACAGCGTACGCGTCGTAAATTTTTCACCCGAATAAAGTGGTAAATCGAATACTGATTTTGCGCTTGGGAAGACTATCCCGAATAATGTCGCATTGAATCAATGCGGACTAGACTAGTGAAGTTTTATACGGTAATATTTGATTTCTACTTTATTCTCGTCTAATATCTTCACATTATGTTTCGTAGAAAAAAGTGGTTGTGTAGTATAATTCTAATAATATTGCAATTAAAAATATGAAAAAAATTCAGGCGATGGGTTAGGTCACATAGAGGCCAAAAATCAAAAAACATTAAAAAAGTGGTAATCGTCGATAACCGCTTTATTCGCCGGGGGGTGCGATATAGTCAGGTGAATATTTAGTGCGGCTACTCGTCACTAGATGGCGCTTATACGAGCATGCTAAAACTGGTGCTACTATTTTTATATAGATGGCGCTGTTCGTGAATTTTTGCGAAGTAGTGTATTGTGTGCTCTTTTTACAATCAAACTACTCTTCTTGGTTGACATTGATAAAATTAAAATAAAGAATAAATTAACCTGACTAAATATCTGATGTTAATAATCTGATATTTTATGTTTATTATAATATTAGCTATAAGCGGATTATAGCCAAGATTTTTTTGAGATTCTGTCTTACTTATTTAAGATAAGAGAAAGATTAAATTAAAGGTAATCAGTGATGTAAGGGAGCGACCTATCACCTTTTCACTCCAAGCCATCCTCACCTGCCCGTGGTGCATCCTGCCGAACAACAAATGAGGCTCTGGCAAACCGACTGGTGGCGGTAAAAACATCACGATAGGAGGCGTAGCTAAATACTATAGGCCGATTTCGGGCAGCAGCGGAGCAAGAAGCGACGCCCTGCGATCGCCAAACCCTGCCCAGCGTGGCGATTATGGGTATATCCTCCAGAGGTTTGCCCTAGGTGGCGAACAACTGGAGAGGCCTATGTCCAGCTGTGGACAGCAATAGGCTGATGATGATGATTATGAAAGGTGCCTAATCAAAAATTTCCTTACAACATTTCTTTTTAATCCATCTGAAAAACACAAATAAAAATAACATGCCAATAATTCAAACCAACCACGATTAGTTTCAAGTTATTATTTTTGCAATTACATAATAGCTATAGGAGTTGTATCCAAGATTATGGAAATACTCGTACCTGCCTAGTTATGCGAATTTTCCAATGACCGTGAACGCACCAAATCTATGATTTTCAAAGTTATTGCTAATAAAGGAACTGGTATTTATGATCATTAAGGTGATAGGCGGTTTCGCGACTGGTGACCATTTTAGTATGAGTCGACGGCCTTGTTTAATCTTCCGCATCGCACTGTACCTGTAATCTATGCCTGCCTGCTTCTACCAAGTTAAAATTGATTAGCTTATTTTGAAAAATTGCTTCTCTCTCTCACTAAGATTAAATTAAATAGACAATCTGAGACCCGTAGCAAATTCTCTCAAAGGGCTTCCTTGCCACAAAAAAATACTACTGACCCATTAGCTTCTTGGATCATCTTTGTATCTTATGTTTTATGTTTGTAGCACACTGCCACCTACTTTGTTACTGTTTCCGCTTAGCCCAACGGTTGCTTGGTAGAGAATATGCGGCATTAAGTCCTCCTTTTGTACAATATGTAATCTGTATACATAAAAATGATTTCCTGATTGTTAGAACGGCTGGACTGATTTTGCTAATTTTCGTATTGAATTATTTGTGAAGTTCAGGAAGGCTAAAAAGGTGAATAAAATACGAAAATGCTGGTAAGAAGTCTGCCGGGTCAGAAAAATCGATAGTATAGATTAAGTAAATAAATGTTTATCTTCAAAAGCTAACACTAGGTATGAACAGTTATTTTGCAAAAGCTCCAGTGATCGTCACGGCAAATCAATAAACGTTTAGATCGTCAGACGTTAGTCTCTTGTCAACTATTAAACCGAATAAATTATGCGAATTAATTACCTGTTGCCTTTTAAGGTTTCCGCTTGGCGCCGTGGGTAGTTTAATACGCACCTGTGTTGTTAGTATCACTGGTTATAGCCGGCTGAAATTATTATGTAAAACTAGTTTTCCATATACGGTATCCCTTGTGTGGAATTCGAGAACCTACATAGGTAGGTATAGAAATGTACGAAAAAGGTGCTTTAGCTTAGTGGGTAACCTTGTTGACACAAAGGTTGTTGGTTCAAGTCCGGCGAGTAACTATAGCTCAAATACCTACCACACTATAAAAGCTGAACTAATTTTTTGTTATTTTTTTTCTCTGCTTTTCTATATTCCTTTTCTTTGACCTGATGGTAAACGGTTACCGCCGCTCATAGACTCTGCAATGCCAGGGGCAAAGCTAAAACGCTGCCAAAACTGTTAGAAATCTCTATACCTGCAAAGTTTTCTCTTCCTACTGCGGATTGATCTCTCTCTCTTCTTCTTTTTATCATCTCTCTGCACGATTTCGTACGCTGGCACTGCATAATTCGATTCCATATAGTGGTGTATATATATGTATAGTATTATATATGTATTATTTGTGTATATGTTATATCTGCATATATAATGTATAATAATGCATTGCATATTAGTTATGTATGTATTATTATTCATGTATTTATATTTATTATCTAGCATCAATTCCGTTTCTGTTGATAGCTCACCCCACCCTTTATTTTTCACATATCCTCTACCCTAAGGTTGTCTGGAAGAGATCGCTTATAGCGATAAGGCCGCCTAAATTGTGCAACAAGTGTCTGTAATACCTAGTTTTTAAGTCGATTGTATGGTGCGCAATAAAGAATATCTATCTATCTATAGTGGTAAATATGTAAACCTAATTAAAGCTCTAGGCACTAAAATTAGAACTTAAAAGAAGATGTGATGGAATCATAAATAATACGGGATGCCTTATAAGGGTACTATGGGCTACTATCGCTCACTCTCACCGTAGTAACTGCCCACGTGTGACTATAAAATACTTATTAAGTAGCACATTAAGTTATCTCCTAAAACAGATTTGGCAAAACCCTAATTAGATGAAAGTATGGTTGGCAAAAAATGGGATCAGACATGTTTCTTCAAAGGTTTAAAGAAAACATAGCCTTAGATTCGTCAAAATTGAGGTTGAGAGATCAAAATTGTATTTAAATGAATGAATGAAATGAAAATAAATTTATTGGAGCAAATCTACAATTTGGTAGGTCACTTGAATCTAGTTACATGGACAATAAGGTATGCATCCAAATAGGCGCCGCGACGCTGGTTTTCAGTGACACCTTAAACAGAGGAGCGCTACATGCATGGACGAATTTATATTAATAAATGGATAAGTGATGCGAGTACATAATGTGTTTACATATTTTATATAAAAAAGAGATAACATATATATGATGTAATGATTAGGTACTTACTTATTACAGATGTACTTTATACTCCCATCATGTATAGATATCAATAAGCTTTAATCAACGCGTCTGTTAAAAACCCAAAATTAAAACAAATATAATCTTTACCTTTGCCAAACTATTCCGACAGAATGTCTACATAGACGATGCATAACTATGAGACACAATCATGCAAACAAAAGAAGATCCGATGCGTACCTCAAAGACTTTCAATCCTTTATTTCGGTCATACGTTGACAAAAGCGCGTAAGTGACCTTAGACAATTAGGGTGGCCAAATATTACACTTGAATTATTTTCTACATGGTCGCACTCGAAGAACGAACCAAGAGAATAAAGCTAGTAACTTCATGGGATTTTAAAAGACCTATTGTATTTTAGTAGGTACATAATTTGTTCATTCTGAATGCTAAAGTTATGATATATTCATTCAGCTGTAGTGTTGCCGAACTATTGATATACATTTTCACTTGAAAAAGGGCATTCTTTCGACAGTCGTGCAATGTACAACGCGTTGACTAACGATAGACTGCTAATAAAATAATATTAATAATTTGATAGTCCACTATCGATCAGCAATACTAATAAATATTCAATAAGAATAATTAATTAATTAAGCGACATCCTGTCACAAATTATCTTACCGTTTATCAGTCAGTTAAACTTTATCCGACGATTAAGGGGCAGCGCAGACGACAGACTATCCGTGACGCATTTTTTTGCACTTATATGCAGTAACGCACACGGCGCGCAAAAATCTGTTGCGGATATTTGACAGACTCAACGCACACGACGCACATCTTCGATCATTCTGTCGGCAGACCTAGACGCTCTTTTTAAATGTCTCAGACGCAGACTCTATCGCACAAAGAGTGTGCCGTCTGCGCTGCACCTATAGAATCACAGCTTAACCGCATAAGAGGTCACCTGGTCGTCTATTTGTTTTTCTTATAGTAAGTAAACAATCAAACGGCTAACTAAGGAGACTTAAAGTGGTCATTACAAACATACGGTGTCCATCTGCATGCCGCATAAGGCAGTCATTGGGCCTACGCGAAGCGAGAGGTCGCTCGCCACACGACTTGCCGCCGTTATCACGGTGTGGACTTCTATTTACGTCTTGTTTTTAAGTTCGTATTGGTTTGAGGTTCTCCGCATAAGTCGGAACTACGAATAGAAAAATCGAATTTGCTACAAAAATGCTCTACTTGCATACAAAGCGTTTAAAGATTTTTTAGGTAAGTAGGACATTTTTGTTGCAAATGTTAATTTCAATTCGGTTTTCCGTACCGGAGTGCTGAATGTATGCGCAGACTTTAAACTGATTTGTCACTCCTGTGAGTGTTTTTAGAGAGACTAACAGGAAACCCTCAGGGTCTGAAACCCAGTATCGTCACAGATTAATAAATAGTTACATCGTTAGGGTTAGTTCTGAAAGCTAAGAAGCTATTTAGCTTTTCATGATTTCAATGACCTAACCATTAATTAATAATGTTATTCACATTGCATGGATCTATGTTTCGATAATGGTTGATAATCTTTACCTACTAAGCCTATAAAAACTTATATTCAATAAAGTAATAATAAATTGTCTATAGTTATAATAATTAAGTATAGTAGCTTGGATGCTAGTGTAAATAATTTTAAAGAATAATTTTAGCATTTGGAAACTTAAATAATATACATATATACTTCATCATCAGCCTATTACAGTCCACTGCTGGACATAGGCCTCTCCAGTTGTTCGCCACTTAGAGCAAACATCTGGAGGATATACCCATAATCATATATACTTAAGTATTGTTTTTACGAGGCTAGTCAACTTCACAAAGTTTATTTAGAGATATTGAAATCATTTCGTATTCTCGTATTCTGAAATACCTATTAGTAAATATAACGTAAATAGTAGGTACCTAATTACACATCAACCAGTTCTTATTTGTCCAGCAAGTAGTATGAAGGTTGCATCCATATTTTCGCAATACAAATTAACGAGTAGGGTGTGGGAACCATTACGAACAAGTTCCATCTTCACTGTCGTAACTTTCTCGACTGACAAGTTCTGTTTATTGCATCCAAGACACCAAACTCTTAATTGCAACATTACCGCCATTTAAACTTTATTCTCGCCCAATCTTGTAATGTTAGCTTTGCGACACGTGATAAACTTGGCGGAAACGCTATTTCTAAAGCTCTAATAGGCCGAGATGCTAAAAACGTAATAGACTAATATAGTATACTACGAGACATAAAAATAATACTACGAGTAACAACTAGGAAAGTATGCGCAATAGCAGCACAATTTAGGCGGTGCTATCGCCATAAGCGATTTCTTCCAAATAGCCTTAGGGTAGAGAATATCGAGATACAGGGTGAGGTTGTGTTGTACTAAAGTTATAACACGAGTATTACGTTGTAAATATTAAACAACGTAAACTTATTAACTAGGATTGTGGTCTAAATTACCTTTACGATTCAGTAATAATAAGTTTTACTTTACGAAAACATCAACGCCTACTAAAATGTCACATTAACAAAGAATTTAGATAACAAAATTATTCTCACGGTTACATAATAACTAGCATCAACATAACGTAAAGCAATAGTGACCCAGAAATTATTATTCAGTGAATAATTTACCTCGCTACTGTCTCATCGGCTAAGTAAAGATGTCTCGAGTGTTTGCACCGCATTGACCTTCGGTGGTTTGGCAAACTTATTGACTGAACGGTTACGCCATAGCATGTGTGCGCCATGAGTTGACTTGTCACACTCTGAAGTCAACCGCGGCGCGAGCGGTCGTGTTGCGCGAACGCATACAACCCTCTTTAAGCGGTCCTCTTTAACGCGTCCTCTTCTTGCAGATCACGACAAGGACTACACGAAACGCCCTCTCGACTTCGACGTCGAGGAGGAAACGCGCAAGAAAGAAACCTCCAAGTGGCTCGAGAGCCATTTCGGCAGCGACTCCCGCTCGTCGCACGACTCCATTGCAGAGGAAATAGGACGACGCCCCGAACCCGGTTTCTACGTCAAAAACAAGACCGCTGACGACGAGGGATACTACGGAAAGACGTCCTCTTCAGTACCACCGCCGCCTGTGTACGGAGATCGCGTTCTTAGGAAGACAAAATCGTCAACTCCATCCGACGAACGCGCCCCTGCTCCCGCTAACAGAACAGGAGGATACTTCAAAGGCGTCGCAGACTGGTCGCAGAGGCGCGCGAGCAAACCCAGAATGCCGGAACCGCGCAGTTCTTCACCGTCGCCACCCACAGTGCGTTCGCCATATGCTAGCGATGACCGGTTGAACGGCTCCTCCCCCAGACACGTGTACGGGAAGCGCGACTCGCCTCAGGGGAGGTCGTCGCCGATCGGCCGCCGCCACCCGCCCTCGCGCGACGACTCCGCCTACGTCTCCTCGTCGACGATGCACAGCCCGCCACGTGGCTCCCCATTCCGGCCTTTGGAGACAGATCGCTCCTTCCGCGAGCCGTCTGTGGAGGACGACTACCGGCCAGTGGCGCCCGAACGCAAACGACACTCGAAGCAAAGGTTATCTGAGGAGCATCGCTACGACAGCGGTTACAGGAGTTCTTCCCGGAACGAGAACTCGGGACGCTCGCGGGATAGCAGGGAGGAGGGGGCGACGGAGCCTCCGCCGGACTATTCGCCGCCGAGGGAGCGTCGCGGGAGTTCGGACAGGGATCGCACGCCGCCGCGTCGTCGGGATCGCGACGAGCGCAAGCAGAATCAGAAGACGCGTTTCGCGGATAGTGGTCGGCGTCCGTCGCCGGCGAGGAAGTCGGTCGGCTCGGCGATAGGGAACTCGATAAGGAAGTTGGTAGGGAAGATCCGTTCGGCGTCGGCGGAGAGGCGCGCGCGGTGGCGGAATTCTCGGTCGCCGTCGCCGGAGCACTCGTCGCGGACGTACAAGCAGTACGGCGGGGAGTTGGCGCCCCCCGTCGCGCCCCCACATCGCTACTACCTCGGGGAGGACCCGTTCGCGCCCAGCATCTACGGCCGCGAGCACAAGTACGAGGGCAGTCCGAGACGCGCCGCCGTCGCCGACGCCCGCGAACACAGAGAACGGTACGTCACACCCCCGCATTGTTTATACCTACTTAACATCCTAATAACATACCAGATAAGCTACTTGCGTAACAAACTACAAGCATGCCCATGTTTAGTGTTTTAGAGAAAACGACACGAATCATCAGTTAAGTTAGATCATATTTAAATACGACCGAGTATCGCTCAAAAGAATTTGATTAAAAATCAAATGAGCCTTAAATAGAATCTTGTCCTACAACGAAGCTATGCCTCCGCCCACATTTAGACTTGAGGCATAAAATTTAATTAATGTTCCTTGTTCCAATATTATCATAAGCTTACGGAGATATTCTAGGGCCTAACTATAATAAATTTAAATTCGACATTGAGATAGATACTTACACACTTTATAGGGTGTTAATAATGATATCTGATAGGGTCGCATGTTCCGATTGAACATTGATTTATAGTAAGTATGTTGTTAAGACTTATTTACTTACCGTAGGCACGGTAACAGTTATTTTGGGTTCGAATCTTACAGTGGAGTTCGAACATTCATTTAAGAAAATGTGTTGCACAAGATATCTTAAACTTATATATTAAGTATAATTGATTTATATACATTTTAATTCTTTCGCTGTATAAGAAGGTAGGTTGTAAAGTTGTATGCAACGAAACGTTCTATGCAGTTGGACTTTCATATAATTTATTATATTGTGATCAATTAAATGCATACTCGTACTAAAGGTATAAAATTCCGGGATTTAAGAAACTAACTTTTAATAACAAGTTTATATTTGTTGTTCTGAGCCGCCGGATACAGGTTCAATCTAATCCGACCAGACCCGGCCCGATAATAGTGACCAAAGTTGACACAAGGGGGATTCTAATCCGGTACCTTCAGTTTCTTTCACGCGTTGTATGCAAACGCTTATACAGCGTGCCTCCGAGGTCTTTCTGACTACCCCTGTAGTCTGATGCAACAATTATAATTACTTACCTATAGCAATATTATGGACATAAGAATAAGTTTTGGCATATTAGCTTCAATGATACTTACCATAGATATAATATGTTCAATACGAATTGACCAATTTTGTATAATAAATAATTAGATTAATAATTATACATAATTGGTCAGATGTACTATAAGTACCTATATCTTGGTACACGATATAAAAATAATGTCTAATATGGAACAATATCAAGTAAGAAGCAGATTAAGTACCTAATTTGTATTAGGACTATAGTTCATTCGAAATTAAATTTCTAGCGTTTTGATTGGCTAGTGGCCTGTCAGTGACCTGTCAGTCACTATTTTCTTAACGCGAATGAACTATAGGTAAAGTTTAATTTTTTTTTCTTAAACACCTAACTAATAATAATTAACAAAGGACACAGATAAAACATAATTCATCGCTACAGTATTGTCTGTCTTTTGCATGAAAACACCAAATCGTCACATAGTCCGCTCTGAAACGTGGTTAAGGCAATCGGATTACTTTCAAATTAAGAAATTAGTGCAATATTTTTAAACAAGTTACATAATACCTACTTAATTATCACGTAAACACAAAGTAAAATTGCTAACCGAACGCCAATGAAAAGCAATATGTCACATCAATCAAGCGACTGCGTTCCGGCATATCTTGCCTTTTGCATCGTCGGTGTCCATGGACACGCCTTGTACGGGAAAATACTTATTCCTCTTATAAAGAAACCCTTATTTAGTTTACCGCCGCTGAGTCAGTCATGTTTGCCGACTGTTACAGTCTCTTTATTGAGAACTAGCATATGTTGGTATCGATAAGTCACAAATGACTCATTGCTAGGAAATGTCCACAGTACACAGCAGGTGTATGCTTAGGTGGTGATTGGTTCATGCAAATTAGTGATACAATTATACACGTAGTTTATTTAATGTAGTCTTTGTATCTGTATCTCCTGTGTTTTTGCACGGTTGTCTCTAATTATTGCACACCCACGTCCAACTTGTTTATAAATTACAAACTGTAGATCAAATGAGACGCAATTGAAGACCGACATGCTAAATCACTGTAGATCGAGCGTAGCTGTATGTATATATCTGTATTTTAATACGCGTAAACAAAGCATAGTCGTTAGACGTGTGGGATGATATCCCCCATTGAATCCAATTACTAAAAGACGAGATTACAAGTTTTTATGATTATACCAAGAGATAACAATGAGCGTACGTGGGCCCGGTTCAATTTTGCCATCACGATATAGCAATAAAGTGCTTAAATGTACGTGAAGATAGTCAATTGTTTTTTTCTAATGTTTCAGGGGCCAGTACTCGAGCACACTGGGTCGATTTAGTCACTCAACAAGTCGACTGAACCCGAACAGCGAGGCGGAAGAAGACTACTCGCGCAGCGCCCAAACACTGCCACGGAAACTGCACGAGCGCAAAGAGAAAACCACCGAAAAGCCCAGCTCCAACAAGTACTGGCACCGGCTGACGCCCAACAAGAGATCCAGCAGTGCCATCAACATATCTAACAACGTTTCCACGTCCCCGGATGGCAAAATAAACGGCTACCCACCTGGGCCCGCCAAGCCGGCACGCACGTACAAGGCTCTTAACAGGAGTAAGAGTTTTGCTATGGGAGCACCTGAACAAGAAACACACCCTCGTTACGTCTCAGGCATGAACAGGAACTATTCAACCATGTACAAGTCCAATCCCCATTTGAGCCGGCTCGACGAGACACCGGAGCAACTGAAAAGTCCGGGCATCGTGTCCATTATAAATAGAAGTCAGCGGGATCTGGCTGATGCAGTCTCGCGCGAGACAGAACGCAGGCGTGACGGGTTATTCGGTGCGAGATACGGCAAGACTACCCCTATAACTAATGGCCACACGAATGGATACAAATCTCACGAGGAAGCTGACAAGAAAAAGATTTTCCTAAAAGGCCTTAGGGAACGGGCTCCGGAGCTTTATCAAACTCTGCATGCAGACGACGAATCTGATGGAAGCAGACTTTCTTCCCGGTACGGCACCCCATCTCCGCTTTACAAAGAACGCATATCGGAGGAACGCAAGATTCCTCTATACAAAACGGAGTCGTTAAATAGAGAAACTAGTCCGTTCGTTTCGCGTTTGGAGACAAGATTAAAATCGCCCGCTCTTCGGAGAGGTAGTAACAGCAGCGATAACTATTCGGAAACATATAGGTATCAAACACGGTCCGGCGACCCCGAGCGACCCAGCGTCACTGATACAGTGGAAACGATCAGCAAGAAAATAGTGCCTTCAAGAGATGGACGTTCAAAAGAAATAATAGAATCTAGAGAGGTAAATTCAGTAACTAAGAGCAGAGGATACAAAGGGGAACCTATATCGAATGTCAAATATATCGATAACGGCATACGCTCTTCACCTTTGAGTTACGAAACGAAGAATGGATCAGCGCCGCTGTATTCGGAACGAAGAAGTAGTAACTATAAAGTAATGGAAAAGATTAGAGATTATTAGATGGATCATTAACATTTTATACACGCCTTATGCCATATTTTTTCTTTTAAGTACGTATATTAAACGAATGAAAGAGTCATATTGCAGACTGAATCGTATGCTTTAGATATTAAAGTATCTAACTTACAATTACAATGTATTAACAATCGTTAATTTCATGTAAGCTGCTTTTTGTTATGTTGTAAAAAGTCATAGCTTTACTAATTTAAACCTAATATTGGTCTAATTCCGTCCAATGTAATACTTTAAAAATATTGTTGTATACTTTAATTTTGTTCTATTGACAACCTCGATATTGTGGATAGATTTATATTTTGATAGGATTGACTTTAAATAAGACATAATAATTTTAATATTTTACAAAAAAAATAACGAATGTATCGTTGATTAAACTTAATGTGTTAATACGCACTAATAATTTGTTTTATTAGCCTATATGGAAAATGAAAGTAGAAACGATTAAAAACAGGCTAGTGATGTTCACAACATTCTTTTGAAGCGTAGTTGGCGTGTTTAGGTGTTTCGAAGTTGATGTCTGAAACAAACAATTTAAACATTAATTAATATGATCTATGAATCAATGATTTGACAGTTGGTACCCAAGGTAGCATACAGTTAGGCATCATAGCAACAAGTTAGGTACCCATTAGTTAAGTTACAATGCCTCGATTCCAATTTTTACAACCTTACTTTACCTACCATGATAATGAGTTGATTGTATCCGTGTTAAAATGACTACTTATACATACATACATACTTACAATTTCTTTATGAAAGGATTTTTCACATTTAAGTTTCGAACGTAGTACGTACCTACCTGTTTCAGATGATATTCAATGTTTACTCTAAAATATCAAGATGGTGGGATCGAATTACCGCAAAACTTCCAAGTGTCTAACCGCCGAAAATTGGGTGCCTGCAATAATAATATATTTAGGTTCATCATCATCAGCCTATCGCAGTCAACTGATAGACATAGGCCTCTCCAGGTGTTTGCCAATTTGGACAAACATCATGAGGCTTTGTTACCCATAATCGCCACGCTGGGCAGGCGGGTTGGCGATCGTAGGACGTAGCTCCTTGCTCCGGTGACGCTGCTGCCCGTCATCGACTTGTAAACAACTAAACAGTTTATTTATTTTTCAATTTCTATTACGCCTGCCTTAATACAAAGAGCAAAGTTAATAGTGGATTAATAAACTTTGATAACGTTTTTAACACACAAAAGCGCTGAAAATTAAGTATGGATTATTGAACATCATCAATATAACATTAAAGTTGTACAAAATAAAATACGACCACCATCAATACGACAACCAGCGAGTTATATTAGAGGTAAGTAGGACAATGTCGGCAACACGGAGCATATTTGCTTCGTGGTCGGCAACCTAATCTGAGATCAATCAAAAGAACTGTATAAAGATCGGGGCACACGAGCAACAGTTGGGATGAAATTATTATACATAGAACTGTTTAAAACATGAAAACTTCTTTGAGTGTCCACTACAGTAGGTACATGCACAATGTTAAGCTGTATCGGAATAGGGTGTGATTCGTCTCGAAATCCTAAGAAGTTTTGGCCCTAAGAAATGATTTTTAATAGTTCAATAAAAAAAGAGAAAGGGAGGTTTGTATTCAGTTCTTCATTGTTAGGTTTGGTGAAAGATAATGCCGAGTAAACTCATATTTGAGTAAATTCCGAGTAAATTCATAGATGAAAAATATTTTCATCATCATCATCAGCCTATTGCAGTCCACTGCTGGACATAGGCCTCTCCAGTTGTTCACCACCTAGGGCAAACTTTTGGAGGATATACCCATAATCGCCACGCTGGGCAGGCGGGTTGGCGATCGCAGGGCGTAGCTTCTCGCTCCGGTGACGCTGCGCTGATGACCCAGCTACGCCTTCTATCGTGATGGTTTTACGGCCACCAGTCGGTTTGCCAGAGCCTCGTTTGTTGTTCGGCAGGATGCACCACGGGCAGGTGAGGATGGCTTGAAGCGAAAAGAAAGGTGATAGGTCGCTCCCTTACATCCCGAAAATATTATTAAATATACAGAGAATCATTTTCCAGTAAAAAGTTGTGTTAAAAATTATTAAGTATAGGAAAACTATCCCAGAAACTACACACATACGTTTAGCTCCATTCTTTATAAGTAGAACTAAAGTTTCAGCCGAGGCGTAATATCCGAATATTAAACTCCATAGATTCGTTTTTACCGCCCGGCTATGCCGATTAATGCCGGTTCGCTCATGTATTTAACCCTTAACACACTATGCAAGCGGCTAATAAAATTAATTGACACTATGAGCAAAAGTCGAAGAGCACTTGTATTCGAAAACAGACCTTGCTACATCGTTATAAGAATTGAATAGCTCACTTGCTGTTTCCTGTACAATGAAGTAGACAGAACTACGAACTCGTATAAATATCTGCCGCAAGTAATGTCAATGCCAGTATTTTTGACCCGCGCCTCGGAATTATACCTACAACTCGTAACATTTATGTATTAAACTGTGCCTAATTACCTACCTAAGTTCAAGATGTTAGTAAATTATCTAAGTTTATTATCGTTATTATTTATAACAACATGTTGTGAGTGTGCAAATATTCTGTATGTTATGCCATTTACATCTAAATCGCATTATATTATGCTTAGACCCATAGGCTTGGAGTTAGCCAGAAGGGGACACAATGTCACTGTTATAGTAGGATTTAGATCGGAAGAGAGATTATCGAACTACCATCAGGTGTTGGTGGATGATAAAGAAATATGGGATGTAGCTGGTGAGTTGTAAATATAAGTAGAAATAAATAAATATAAATAAGTGTCTGTTTAGGGACCATCCATAAATTACGTCACACTTAATGGGAGTGAAGGGGGTCTCGTAAAGCCTCGCTAGAGTGATTAGCTGTGATAAGACAGTAGGAGAGATCAAAAGTCATTAAATTTGTGTGAATTAATTTATGGACGTCCTATAACTATGTACTAAATAATATTTGTAAAATGTTGTTTACAAAAACCTTAAAAGAGACCATGCATTATGTACGGATACATCAGGTTTTTTTGAACAAATAAGTAATGGAACTCATTTTAATATGCCTTGTATTTTGGTATCGTAAATACAAGACTTACGTCAAACATACAACCTTCAGCAATTGTTTATCGAATAATTTTAGAAGAACAAAAAAGAAGAAGGTTGTTTTAAAGTAAATGCAAGCAGAGTTTTTATGGCACAAAATACAGAATAAATACAGTAAAGCTGTAACAATTTTAACTGGATTCGAACCCGAAACTTCTTAGTGTTTAGGCAGCATTTGCTACCATTAGACCAACGAGACTGCAGTAAACGATGTAGATTACATGTACAGTGTTAATCTGGTAGGTACCTAATAATAATCTCTCGTTGCAGGTATCAAGAGACCGAATGTTTTCACAATGGTAGAAATTTCGGCGGAAAAATTCCACGACATGATTCTCTGGCGCGGGGGATTAGGATTCACAGAACTGGCCCTACAGTCTAAAGAGGTCCAGCAATTCATGGCTACAAATCACACGTTCGACTTAGTTATCGCCGAACAGTTCTTTCAAGAAGCATTCTATGCCCTAGCCCATAAATACAAGGCTCCCCTGGTTCTTGTGACAACCTATGGAAATTGCATGAGACATAATATCATAACAAGAAACCCACTTCAGCTCTCAACTGTCATATCAGAGTTTTTGGACGTTAAATCGCCGACAAGCTTTTGGGGAAGGCTTAGGAACCTGTATTTTACAGTATACGAATTTGTATGGTGGAAATACTGGTACATGAACATACAAGAAGAATATGTAAAGAAATACATACCAGACTTGCCAAAGCCAGTACCAAGCCTTATTGATCTACAAAGGGACGCGTCTCTCATTCTGTTAAATAGTCATTTCAGTTTTGATACACCTGTGGCGTATTTGCCTAATATTGTGGAAGTTGGCGGTATGCACCTTACGCGTGGGATATCAAAATTGCCAGAGGTAAGCATTTTGTTATGTTATATTCCCAATATTATAAACTTTTAAAGGCATTGGGACTTGATATCACAGATTTATAAATGAAAACAATGAAATTAAAAGTAAAGTAAGTCCAAATGGAACACAAGATAATTAAATTTTTACATACGAGAAATGATTGGACTTATGGTGGAAACAATGATTTTCTTGCTGCTAGATCTATGTACAATACCTATATATGTCACCAGAAAATAGCAAGAATCGTAAGTTAATCAATTTCCTAGGTAGTTGATTAACTTTCGGAATATAACAAACGGTAGTTGAAATGTATTATTTAACGCAATGGATTTCAGTTAGTTGATCAACTTACGGTAGCCTGACAGTCACTTAATAATTTACAATTTTGACACAAGTAAAATCGTCCTCAAATGGGCCAATCGTTGCTCAATGTACTATTTAACGGTGCACTATTACTCGTAACTTAATACACTGTTCCCTGATTGGTTGCCGGAATAACGCCACGTGAGCCATTGAACCAATCAACGTTCACCTCACCTTCGTCGGATGATTTTACGGCAAGACTCCGTAAAATGATCAATTTACTAAAATACATACGTTAAATAATTACAATACATACATTTCAACTGCCGTTTATTATTTTCCGGAAGTTAATCAACTACCTAGGAAATTGATCAACTTACGATTCTTGCTATTTTCCGGTGACATATACAAATTATTTCTTCTTCAAACCAATTTTCATAAACTTCGTATTTCTGAGTTACAATGATAATGCACTTGTGTAATACTAGTACAATTAGTAGGTATAAGGCAAAACAATTACCTACAACAGACTTGTTTTACGAAGACAAAGGTGTACCTGTTCGTAGTCGGAAGATAAATGTACCTATTACATACAATGAGTCGGTATATATACTTATGATAATTAATAGTACTTAAGCTACTTAAAGCTGTTTACGATCTTGAGAGATCAGTTTTTGTCCAAACGTGACTTATCATAATTTGGGTTCCGAACTAAATACCAGTAGGCATGTAAGTACTTACCTAAATTTAAAAAATGATGGTTGGTAATTAAAGAAGATGAATAGTTGATCTATTTGGAGGCGGTTCTTGGCCAAAGAGTGAACCAAGCAATGATTGACTGGCTCTGTAACCAAAGGCATCAAACTTGACTATACCTTAACACCTAAGTGGTTTTGTTGAAATATATATTCAATAGTCTACTGTAGATCTGGCCATAATGCAATTGAACCCTGCGAGGTAGCGGTTCTTAGGCGCTTTTTCTGCCTGCGAAACCGACGACGAACAACGTCGTTGGCAGTTGCATGGAAAACCTGCCTTCAGATTACCGTTAAACAACCATTTTTAAATAACTGAGTTTTATTGAAATGTTTCAGGATCTTAAAAAATTACTGGATGAGTCGAAAGACGGTGTAGTGTACGTCAACTTTGGATCTAACGTACGAAGTTCAGAGTTACCCTTGGACAAGAAAAATGCATTCATTAAAGTGTTCTCAGAATTAAAACAAACAGTTCTATGGAAATGGGAAGACGACAAATTCGATATAAAACCGAAGAATGTTGTCATCAGGAAATGGTTCCCGCAAAAAGACGTCCTATGTAAGTGTAAAGACCATATAATTATTATCATAATAGAACGGAAATCATG
The DNA here is from genome assembly GCA_031163375.1 of Conogethes punctiferalis. Lineage (NCBI taxonomy): Eukaryota > Metazoa > Arthropoda > Insecta > Lepidoptera > Crambidae > Conogethes > Conogethes punctiferalis. Next base: position 9,235,642 of record CM062091.1, read on the forward strand.
TCTTATTTTTATACAATCACACACAAAGTATTGAGTTGAATATGATGATTTCGAGTTTGAATACTTAAATTTGATTGCGCGTTTTCTTTGAAACGAGCGCTAGAAAATTGTACATTCATTGACGTGCACGCGACTTGCAAATCATGCACTATAGTGCAATATTGAGTCATGCCTTTAGTAAACAGAAGGCCGTTTGATCTTATTACATTTCCGTAGCAAAAACCTACTATTCGATAAAATTAATGCTAAAGATAAGATTTCCTCTGTCCTTCCACGTAATAAGTACGATTAGGAATGCTTCGAGGATCAAAGCCAATTCAGAAAAAAAAAATTCCTATATTGGTACGACTGGTTTCAAACAAGGAACCTTTGATCTCTAAACGAACGTTCACCACTAAATTAGTAGTAGTAAGTAAAGTAGCTCTAATTAAAGTGAATTCCATTGCAGCACACCCTAACATCAAAGTATTTATATCTCACGGTGGCCTCATCGGAACTCAAGAGGCAGTATTCCACGGCGTACCCATAATTGGAGTACCGATCTACGCAGACCAATACAACAACCTGCTTCAGGCCCAAAGCTTAGGCTTCGGAAGAATCCAGCTTTACCACGATATTAATATAGAAAATCTCAGAAAAAACTTACATGAAGTCCTTAAGGACGACGCTTACAAGAAAAAGGCAGAGGAAATCTCTGAAAGGTTTAGAGACCGACCGCTGCCAGCTCTCGACACTGCAATGTACTGGATAGAGTATGTAATAAGGAACAAAGGTGCAGATTTTATCAAAAACCCTGCGCTGAGTATGAGTTGGTTTGAGTCCAATATGCTTGATGTTTATGCCTTCTTATTAGCCGTCGGTATTGTTACCCTGTCCTTAGTTTATTACACTATCAAAACGTTACTAAGCACGTTTAAATCTACAAGTCATGCGAAGACGTCCAAACTGAAAACCAAATGAGTATGACGAGAATTATTAAGTAGTAGATAATAAAAATTATTTCAACTCCGGGGTCACACTACTCTTTCCGATACAGATAACGTAGTTTTACGGAATATTTTGTACATTAGGTAATTGTTATCACAAGTTGCACTTAGTACAATAAGGGCTCCGGTCGATTAAATCTATTAAACTGCTGGCTCTTTATTATTTGTCTTTTATTTATTTGCTCTTTACGCTTTCCAGGGAATATGTACCACAAGTATTAGAAGTAATAACAACTCTAAAAACTAGACCTACCTAACAAATGAAGACTGTAAAAACTGGGTAAACATATATAGGAGGTTTAGACAGTCTGATAGTCTTGGGAAACGTTACAAACATGTCTTGTTTTGAATCTCTTCCTCGTGACGTGAAATAACAAATGAAAGAAGAAATAGGGTCTAGTTTGACGCAAGTTAGACCGCGAACAGAGATCAGAATGTGGGTAGGTTATGTAAATAAATTTATTTACACTGATTTCATATTAAAACCAATTTGATGAACGAGCATCTTAACCCTTTCGACTATCGTTTAAATAGATCCTATACTTAAGGCTTTATAGGATAGGTAAACAATATTATTGATTGTATGACCTAAAGTTTGAGGTCTAAAGTTTTCCATTCCCATGCTGAATTTGGTTTGACAGAGACATCTGTAGACGATCGCTGTAAATAAACTACTGCCTTAAGAAAGCACACAAGTAAAGTGCAAATACAGGGAAAATAAAGAGATGAAGCTATGTTAGGTAGATGGCTCTAACTATAAAACCATTCCCACTTTCATAACAATTAGTATTATGAATTGGATAATAAGACATGGTCCCAAACTTGAATAAGTACTGGTTTAGGCATTACTTCGATTAAAATAATAAACAATGCTTGACGATGCCCACCGATCAAATTTTAACATGCCAAGAATTTTCCCTGCGTTGATTCCTTCATTTCTACCAAAATTAGGTATGTCTGACTCAGGATGTTTACCTATAGCAAAAATTATAATTTCGTATTATAAAAGTTACTTTGGGTTGCGTTTCTACGGAAGCAAAGCTCCGTAATCTTTGGTCAGCACATGCGGCATCAGGCAAGTTCATCAAAGAAAAACAAAAATTTAAGACACATTATGAAATACAGGTTAATACTATATAAAACTAACATAAACTTATAAATGTAAAACGTTCGTCGTCGTAACGTTCCCTCGGGGCCGCACCATGTAAAATGTTCCAAGAATACTCCATGCAGTTACAACTGATGACATACCAATTATGCCGATCAATACCTTGATAACTTACCGCATAAGCTGGATATTGGTGGGTATCACGACAATATTGCAGTAACTGCGATTACATCAATAAGCACCATGTATATTAATGGGTTTATCAAAAGTTATAAGTTATATTAATGGGTTTATCAAAAGTTATAAGTTACTTATTGGGGTCAACAATAGAACTAATAAACCTCATTTGAAAATAAAATTTAGCACTATTTATAAAAAAATAACAACCTTTCCCAAAACTTTTTGGAAAAATGAGTTTATATGAAAAGCTAATACTATTTTAATTTTTTTTAAGACCGCGTTTATATACCTAAGTAAAATTCAGAGTGAAATTTAAAAGTCAGTAGAAATCATTACTACCATAACAATAACTAACATTTTCCAAGGCCTTATCGTAGTTTAGGCTACACTGGAGGCCTTCTATAGGGGACATTATGATAGCTGTAGATGAAATAATTCCTCATTGCATGTAAGGAAATATCGATGTTATCGAGCTAACAACCTATCTAGGGAATAAAAACCAGACCAAAAGCAAAACTATTGGACGTTTTTTCCACGTTACATTGTTTCCATTGTCGCGTTCAAATTCCCCCAACACACGGCGGGCCCTGCACAGGTCCGTCTCATAAATAACGTACGCGCGCTGAAACGTCGCCTGAGTGAAACACTCTATGCGTCCACCGCGAATAATTAGACAAATATTTGTACGAAACAGTGGTGTTTGAACAGGGAATATGGGCGGGCGGACGCTTTTGTCCATCGCACTTGCGCGGCCGCCGCAAAGGGGGCAGTGTCAGTGAGGAAGCCGTATAAAAACATGCGACATTTTGTTTTTTGAACTGATGAAAATCAGTTAAAATAGTTTTCATGATTAGTGGCTATATTTTGCCACGGAGAATAAATATGATGAGGTTGAAGATTTTCAAACACTGTTATCTGATTTGAATGCATTGCAAACCAAAATTCTGATCATACGACGACGGTGTTTTCCTATCGTAGGAGTAATGATAATTGTGACTGGAAAAGGCTCATTGAGGCTGTTGTCTCCCACTTTATAAGCATAGAAGTTCTTTTACCTACTAAATGACTAGAGCGGGAATGAAGCTCGGAACCTTTATGTGACGAGTTTCAAAGCAAATGAACGATGACGTTTTGTAAAAAAATAAAAATTATTGTAAAAAGATTTTCGCACCACCGATGTCAGGAGTCCTTGATGCTTTGCACTTGCTAAAGAGCTGATTAAATCGTGATCTACTTAATTAAATGTCAAAATCAAGCAATTTGTAGTTAAATATTAGTCATAGTTCATATATTTGTATTTGACATGGTTAAATGAAAAATTACAATTTTCCTAACTTTACCAATGTCAAAGAGTTTCATTAAAACGTAAAACGTGTTTTTTTAACAATGACATCGTCGTTTTCCTAGTAGCAAATGCGAAATTCGCTAATGGTAACTAACACCTTTACTTATTACCGCTTTGACGGATTTAAGGGATTTTTCACTGACATTTCCTATACTGTACTGCCGGTAACAGCCCGGGTAAGACTTATGAATTCGAAATGTACAGCCCTTGAATCCGCTGTCCCGTGTTTTTAGACGCAGGTTTTCATTCTGTGTGAGCGGCTTCTGATCTCACCCTGTCTGGTTGGGTACATCATTGCACGTTATGTCTCAAAACATGCTCTTTGTAATTGGTAGACCAAATTTTCGTAACGGCAATATTTTTTTCTTTCGTTTATACAGTCTCATGTTGTTTTAGTATTAATTTTAATAACACTGAATCGGGTTTACGGGTATTAAGAAAGTTATTAAAAAATAATTTTCAATTTTCTAACGCTGGTTTTTGTCTTGGAACTCAATAGGCGGAATACTTGGCAAAAATTGCTAGGCGTCGTTAGAATAGCTTATGATATACTTCTTATCATATAGGTATACGAGTATGATCTGAGATTTTTCTGGTAATGAAAACCATATTTTCCTATAGTTTAAGAGAAATAACAAAATTAACTCAAGTCTTTGATAGGTAGTAGAAGACGCACACCAAAAGTAATGCTATTTTTCAGGAGCAGTGTGTCATTTTGTTTCAGACTCCTTGCGTGGTCAAACATTAGTCAGATAAATAGAAAAACTTAGTCTTTGCCCCGAGTTTAAGCAATGGGATTTTTGCAGAAGCCTTCTAGCTAGAGTACACAATAATGTATGTTGCTTATTAATAACAATTCTACTACACCCAAATGAGCGGCTGGACCATTCCCTAATCGAGGCTTTATCAAGGTAGGTACCCGACATGAATGTAGTAGCAAATAAATAAACCAACCAGTAAAGTATCTAACGTAACACCAACTGTTATTATTAATATCTCCTCATCTCAGAATAATGTTTGTTCAAGCAAACACGATACGCTTTATGAAAACGAGAGAATTACGGTGACGTCGGTTCGGTACCGAATTTCATTTCCCGCCGATTGCGTTCCGGCGTTGATTCCTGAACGATCTCGAAGTTTTAATTGCAAGCTCGTAATGAGATGGCTGACAGATTTTAAATAGGCTGATATCTATGAGCACATGCACACAGAGTAGCTAATTAGACGTTTTATTGATACTGCGTGATAATGTTCTACTCACTAAAGTCTTAAATAAATATCAGGCAACATACAGAATTGAGTCGGTTTTTCAATGTTACGCGTTTGATGTTATTTCCATACTTAGATTATGATCTCATTATAGATATTCTTGCCATATCAGGTATAATGACTAATCATTATACCTGATATGGAAACGGATCTAAATCCGGTATGTGCTCGTTGGTATTGAGAACTGTCTATGGACCAAAATATTCCGAATTCGAATTCTTGGTCGGGCACTAAAATTGACCCTAGCTTTTTTGCCACGAAATTAATATTTTTTAAATACCGGACGAAAACTGGGGGAGGTATCTCCCATAATAGCCAGATTCGAAACATTTTAAAAGTTACATGAAGGCAAAACATTATGCCTTCATGTAACTTTAGGTTTAAACCATTGCACCACGGAGGCCGTTATACAATACCTATAGCACCTTATACGAGAAAAACCATCACGACTACATTTTATCTAAGCAATGAGGCCATGTAACAAAAAATGTGCAACTTTTTATGTGTGCAACATAAAGGATCCCCATTACACACATTCAGATACTTTCGCCCGTACAGGCAAACGGGCATTGTATGAGTTACAGTCATTGTATGAGTTGCAGTCTGCAGTCTGCCGTAGTTGGCGAGTTATATATCAACCCGTCCATTTCAACAAATGAAAAACACTGATTACAAATGTATTTTGTTCTTTGTATTAACGCGTTATTATGATTTGTTATTGCACTTATATTTCGGCGAAAACTTTACTTGGTGGCATTATGTGGTCATAATGACAACTAAGCCAACAGGACAGATGAAGTGACGACTTGCGCAAGATTGCTAGCAAGACCTAAGACATGGCAGAATCAGACAGAATCTAGCAACATGACGAACAATTGGAGAAGCATATGTCTAGTAGTGAATTGTAAGAGGCTGATGAACATGAATATGCTGACTGTAACTGTGACCAGTTCTTGAAATTATCTTGGATATTAATCATACTAAAACAATGTGGTTTTTTATTTCATACAAAGGCATTTCTTCGGGTTTTCCTATCTTACTCTTATTTTATCACTATGTTAATTTGTACCTATAGAATAGAAAGAAAATTAAACTATTTATCTTAACTATATTATATTATATATTATATTTATTATATTATATTTATTATATTTATATCTATATATATAAAAGGAGAAACTGACTGACTGACTGACTGACTGACTGACATATCAACGCACAGCCCAAACGGCTAAACGTAGGCACTTGAAATTTGGAAGGGACGTAGCTTAGGTACCGTAGGGGTGCACTAAGAAAGGAATTCCCGAAATTCCCACGGGAACGGGAATTAGCGGGAAAATCCTTTTGTATGAAAAATCTAAACCGCTTAAGTTAGACGCTTGAAATTTGGCATGCAGGTACCTTAGTAAATATAAAGTTTAGTTATGGCTGTATTTCCCACGGGAACGGGAGTTAGCGGGAAAAAACTTTTGTATGTATAAATTTAAACACGCGGACGAAGTCGCGGGCAAAAGCTAGTCTTAACTAATATTATAAAGCTGAAGAGTTTGTTTGTTTGTTTGAACGCGCTAATCTCAGGAACTACTGGTCCGAATTGAAAAATTCTTTTTGTGTTGCATAGACCATTTATCGAGGAAGGCTTTAGGCTATATAACATCACGCTGCAACTATAAGGAGCGAAGAAATAATGGAAAATGTGAAAAAAAAAAACGGGGAAAAAATAACTATTCCACGCGGACGAAGTCGCGAGCACAGCTAGTGTCTCTATAAAGAAGACAGAAAGCCAATTTCAGAAAGTATATCTAATAAGATATAGTAATATCAAAGCTAGACTTGATTTTTTGGGTCTAATGACGTACCAAGAAGTGCACTCACTACGATCCTAATGTATTGATATCTAGCATACTGACAATTGAATTATCTATCACTCAATTGTCGCATTGTTCATTAAACGAGTACAAACTTGCTATACCTAACGAAATTTCACATTAAATTACGAACTTGAAAATAATGGGTTTAATTCAAATTTGTTTTAAAACGAATTTTGTTCGCAATTTCAACTTCTGTAAATTACAAAGCAGTCGCTCGGTCGGTTCTTTAAGGAGTTATTGTCCTTTTTGCGAGTTAATAATGAATTAATTAATGGAAATCTTAATTATATAATTTATGAAGATAAATATCGATTACTTTCACGAAGTTATTTATCTGTAAGTGGATCAACACATAAGAGAGGTAGGGCATAGTGAATCTTCGCTCGAATTGAGCTGTCCGTCCGGGGACGGACCTCCATCTTAAAGAATACCGCAGCCAAATGACCTCCGGGTCGTGTTTTTGCCGGTGAGTAGGGTTTCCGGAGCTCGTGGGGGGTAAGGGTAGGGCCGGCATGGCGGTGGCAACTGACAGGTAGCTGACCAGTTACTTGCCAGTTGTCACAGCGACTTGGACTTCTCTTTCGCTTTCCATCAGGCGTAGGGAAGCCATTATGTCGAGCTTCTATAAAAAAAACATAAAATTTTCTTTTGAAAAGTTACAATTCGTAATTACGACGACCATAAATATTCTTTACTTCAATGTTTGTCGCGGGTGTAATTTTAACCCACAGCAGTGGCCTTCCGTCCTGATAGAAAGCGAAAGAGAGGCTCAAGTCCCTGCAGCATACCTACTACCTAGTAACTCTAAGATTATTCTGGCTTTAAACGGACAGGTCTCGACATTTGTTAGGTCTGATGTCAGTCCTAACATCGGCTGAAGAAGCTGAAACCTGAAGACGTATCCTAGTCGACTGTTAAAGAAAGAAATGAAGCGATGATTTGTATTTTTTTCCGTCACGTCCATATGTCATTATCAATTCAGAGAAAAGAGCCCTGCTGATCAGTCTCGATAAGTAAATTCAATATATTATTGGCCAAGATCATCTCATTATCATAACCTGATTAATCACGCTAGTAACTCAAATTAGCCCTAAATACCGAATCCCATGATAAAGGATACGAGTAGAAGGTTCCCAGTCACGTATTTGCAATCTCGTATAAATTGTACGCATGTATTACGAGCTAAAGTATACCTTTGATCTATTAGAAACTGGTTCACTGGGTGATGGACCAACTAAGTATGTATGGAGTTAGTAAACTAAGTATTGATGAGGCTTTTAGAAAGTTTGCCGGCGGCTCGGTTATAAATTCAATTCCTGTAATCTTTGCTGCTTGTTAAAGTACATTTCAGTTGATAGAATTTACCTACTTGTGCTTTAGCAATTAAATACGCTGGCCAAAGTTAAGTGGTTACTGTTTAATTCTCATTACCTAATTACTTTCAAAAGTAAAGGGTAAGGTTGAGGTAAGTACTTTTTTGTAGCTGGACACGGTTCGACAGAAAAGTTTCACGATTAAAAAAGATTTGCATGCCCTTAACGCTGAAAGGATTTTCATTTGAAAGCACGTGAGATGTGTAACTAATGTATGAATTTTATGTATGTAAGGCTTCAAGGGTAACCTAAGAACTCCAAAAAATTTATAAAAAAAAATCCTACATTTCCCACAGCTGGGAAAATTCATGTCCGCCACACCGGACATTGCCAAAGATGTCACAATTGACTGGCTGCTATGTTTGTCCGCTGTACCGGATATTGCCAAATGTTGGGTGTAATAAAAAATCCTCAGTTTTCATATCTATTTATTATAAAAAATCATAAAAAAGGCCTAAAAATATTTTTGCCCCTAAAAAACCAGAAATGATCCTAATTATCACATTTTACAGGGCTGGAAAGACGTTTTGCTTGAAATTATTCTACTTTTGAAGCTGTATTTTTCGTCCGATTAGCACTGCAGTTTTCAGCAAGTATAATCTTATAAACAGCATATCTGAAGGCTTGGAGTGCCATCCTCTTCTTCTTATCGACTTCGTACTGCTTTCGATGGACAAGCCACGCATTATTTATGTAAATATCCACGAGTTGGCAAACAAAACAGTAGAAGCAAATTCATCAAGCTTTTTTATACTGCAAATCCGATTAATCACTTGCGCCTGAGGCAGCTTATTCCTTAGGGACCAAAGCCAACATTCATGATATACACGCATGCTGTTGACTAGCGAAAAATAAAAATTAGTAAAGAACAACCAATAACCACAAAATAAGCCGTATTTGACAATGTTCGCCACAGCGGACAAAGTTATATTTGTATGTATTTGGCAATGTCCGCTGTGCCGGACAAAGAGAGTAAGCGAATAAAAAATCACTGAAATACGTTCAAAATGTTAGGCATTTCAGCTAAACATTATCACACACGTATATTCTAATAAAAACAGAAAAGACAATGAACTTTTATTAGCAAAAACATTGAAAAAATAATAATTTTACCTTGTCAAAATCTGATGACCGCCTCGTCGCTGACATTTTGTTCTTGATTGACAAATATAGTGTCGCCAACGTGCAATTTTATTTTCTATCACCTTTTTTATAGATTTTCCAAGAAATAATCGTGCAGAATGTAACAAAATAATATTTACAGTGTACACCAGATTTTTTTAAAAAGTTTGTCCGCCCCACCGGGCAAAATCAAATTAAGGGTTAAGGTACTCTTTTTTCTAATTCAATGAATAAATAAATATCAGACAACATCACATACATTGCTCTAATTTAATGTGTTATGGGTATCAGTACAACGAAGGTACTACAAATAAATACTTAAATACAAATATAAACACCCAGACACGGAATAAACACAAGTGTTCATCACACGAAAGTTTGTCCCGGGTGGGAATCGAACCCACGACCCTTGGTTCAGAAGGCAGGGGACACTACCAATTGAGCCACCGAGCCAGTCAATACATATTATACATAGTATGCACCCAGACCAATACAAACAAACATTTTCATGAACACAAATGTTTGTACTGTGCGGGAATCGAACCCACGGTCCTTGGCTCAAAAGGCAGACGTCGCTACCAAATGAGCCTTCGAGCCAGTCCGAGAGCCATCACTTAGCAAGTCTCTTTTAAGAATGGTTGCTGTAGCCAAAATGTCATCAGGAGAGTATTTATTATCAGCCGCTGTCCGCCTAAATGATGTTAAATATTTACCTACAAACTACTTTGATCTGTCATTGAAACTCGCTTACCGGCTCTCGCGGCGACAGAACTTAGCTAGTTAGACAGGATGTAACTACTTGGATTATCTCGCGTCTCCACGTTCCGGACTACACGACTATTCCATTTATATTTGCGGGCAGTTCCTGTGATGTTCTAATTTTGGCGTCACTCGCTCGACTGTGCGCACTCGCCAATTTTGTATGCACCTGGCCGTCTAGAAGTTTATGTTAGAAGCTTTTAGAGCTGTCGTAGAGTTCTGCACTTCTGCATATTTTATAAGAAAATAGATTGAATAGAAATTAGGTATATAAAATACGTATACTTAATTGTAGGCCGATGTAACACGGACGAAACGTCTTGGGTTAAAATAAAAAGGTAAGGTGCGTTAAATCTCGAACATGTCATGATGGAACGCGAAAGTTTAAAAGTTATAATACAACACTACCTAAATTATCTCTTAATCCCTGAGAGCAGAAAGAGGGTATGAGATTAACACATGTAACTACATAATAATCTTACTATCTACTACTCGCTTAGCGAAAAGGGAAAACCGAAAGAAAAACATTGCTTTCGGTTACAGCCGATTCCACGCCCATCTCAACAATGTATGGATTCATTACACATTATATAGGTACTCTTTAACATTCAATGCAAAATATATATTCAATACATTCTCCTTAAGCATAGTTAGTGAGTCGTATAAAACGGTTATTGTATATTTTTTATTAAAACGTAAAAACCAATGTAACAATGCAATGGTTGTCTTATCTGTTTTCGGTAAGCTCGTATGCTTGTAAAATGATGGATATCGTAAGTCACATGCAAGCAAATGCTCGACAATTGGGATGATGACTAAAAAATAATTTAATGTCCATCAGATAGATTAATGAAAAATATTGGATACGTATTTTTTATTTTGCCTCTTGTTCAAAAACTTACGAAGATACATTGATTTTAAATGTCACATGACGTCACGTTAGAGTACAAAATATACTCTAACGTGACGTAGTTAGCCCCCACTCCGTAACTTTAATGCGCTATATCTAAGTATTTTCTTGTTATTTCGACAAAACAAAAAATACGGGTCTTATAGTTTTTTATTATCTAAGAGACGGACTAATTATTTTCATCATTTTCATACCTTGTCATCATCCGTATTAAGGAGGTGAAGCCGAAATCGGTCAGGAAGGCATATTTAGATAGATATAGGTACTTTATTGCACACCAAACATTTAACTTAATTATAACTAGATATAAAGATATATTGACGTACGAGTACAAGTTAGGCGGTCTTATCTTTATCATCATGTAGTTAGTTATGCACATGTTGATACTTGAATTGTGCATATATTGGACTTTGAAAAGGCTGCTGTGTGTTGCTAATTTTCACAGCTATCCTACATCATAACGCCTAAAAGAGTGCATTTTTTCTGAATATCTTCATAATGGCTTTCATTATTTTATAATTTAAGCGGCGCGGTAGTTCACAACGTACATTTTAAGTTATTACAAGTCTGCCGCATTGTTAATAACGTCAGCGTTTTTGTACGCTCAAGTACGGCTGAGCTAGTGTAGCCATATAAGTCTAGTTGAATTTGAAATGGTTTTGTTTAAAAATTATTAACGTCCTATTTTTTAAGTAAGATTCAAATAAGTGATTTTGAGACTAACACCCCTGTTCACAAATAATACTTATCTATGAAAACTAACAACACTATGCTAAGTGAGGCATTTGCATAATAATATAAGGCACTACATATAGTAAAGGATATTATCTTCACTCTCAATTTGTGAACAATCTGATGCGTACTTGATGGATTAAATAAATTATATTCACAGGCAGGCATAACGCTCTGACTATTGCACCAACTGAGGCCGTCGAATTTATGTTTAATATTTGAACACAATATGCTCAATAAAGGTCAAATTCAAATAAAAAAGGTCAAACCAATTGATCAAACAGTCCTGGTCCGTGTTTGATCAAACACTGCTGAACGTAAGCCTCCTTTAGTCCTGGTTTTGTACAACATAAATTTGGATACACCAGTGCAGACTAAAATGTATGCTAATCTGACATTTGCATATGACTGGGAAAAATCACTGGGCCATTTAAGAGTGCCGTACCATGAATGTGAAAAAATAGAGTAAATTCTGACATTTGAAATTTCACCACAACAATTTCATATGTAATGCCGTAGACTGATCTTGAGTGAACAAAGACATGTAGGTATGTCTTTGTACAGTGGTGCCTATATACCTATTTTTTATTAATATTACACTGAAGAATATAATTAAGACGTTTGATGTTTGATACGAGTGTTTACAAAAATTTCTAAACATACTGTGGTGTATCACTGCATTCACTGCCAAAAATAGGAAATCTGTTCACCTGCAGTATATAAGGTGACCGATATCTGTATCTAACTCGCTAAGTTTTGAACGAGTTCAATATAATATGAATTGCCTAACATCCGAAAAGAAGACAAATAATTCAATTATTCGATTGATTTAAGTAAAATTTTTAAATGAATGAACGAGAATCTCTTTTCAGAGAGAGATGTTTCCGAACGCATTTGTAAATATTGTTCTGCTGTTCTGTAAAAGACGAAAGCTGATTCTGCATTCATTTGCGCCACGGCCTTACTACTTTGTAACAACATCTGTAGTCTTGCAAATCAAACAGGTTGACGGTTACCTGCTACAGATACAGGCAGTTAACAGACGCTGTGAAGGTCCCATTAAAGGTCTAAGACCTCTCAAGCTCTCACATCGTTTATCATGCAAATAGAAAGTGAATAATTTATAGGAGACATCCCTCCTGTATTACGAGGACCTACATTGTTGGGGGAAGCGCTGTGGATTCCTAACCCTTCCATGGTGGAAAATAATTGATTGATTGACAGATTGCACATTAGCCGTGACATTTCTGACTGTGATTGAAATTGGTCAAAGTTTAATGCTCTAACGGTGAATTACGTTCCTCCTACATCGTCTACAAAGCTTAAATTTTAATGAACTAAATAGCTTCTTAATGCAAAGTTTTTATTATACTACTTAAGGCATTTTTAATTGATTTCGAAGTACAAACACAGTATCTGAGAAAAGAGAGGATTAAACAAAGCCCGCCTTATTTATTCAATAGAAAATTAAAGAAGACTCAAATATTGAGAAGCAATTTAAATATTAAAGTCTACAATAGGTTCAGTACTCAAATATTGAGAAGTAATTTTCTAGAATAGGTTTCAGTATGTAGAATTTAAACAAACTTGAGTTAATAACGTCCCCAATTATGGAAAAAGTAGGGAGAAAAAAGGTGCTGACTGCTGATGGCGATAAAATTAGCAATATGAGTTGGTGTTTTCAGGAATGGTTTAGCAGTGTCAAGCATTGAAGAATTACATTTGGTGACACTAGATGCACTTACAAAGATATGACTATCCCAACCATTCGGTATTCCAAAAGCATAGGTACAGACGGTATAAGGTAAAAAAATTAAACCGACTTCGAAAAAAACACAAACGACCAAAACTAAAAAGCGATAAATAACGTAAGTAATTCTATCATTAATACATAATTATTTAAATATTACAATTATCACTTATTTTTGAAGTCGGTGCCAGCCTCTAGGTACCTAACGTAGACTGTTGTTGTACGACGAGCGCGGCCGGCAAACAGGACAATATATTTATATGTTTGGCACCGACTTCAAAAATAAGTGATAATTGTAATATTTAAATAATTATGTATTAAGGATAGAATTACTTACGTTATTTATCGCTTTTTAGTTTTGGTCGTTTGTGTTTTTTTCGAAGTCGGTTTAATTTTTTTTAAAAAATAATTTTATTTCTCTATTTTTAGTTGCGTTAATGTGCTGTGAACTTGCCCTTGCCCTGCATAAGTACATACCACTACCACCTAGTTTCTATCGACCAATGGCAGTACTGTCCCCTAACTCCTAACCGTTAAGGAGTTCTGTGGCTTCATCATCAGCACCAGATGTTGACGCCCGGAAGCATATACCTGAGTAAAATATAATTACGTAACAAAAACACCATATGAGCATACAATTTTCGGTTGTTGCCCTAAATATCTCCAGGATCCCATCATCAGATCCTGACTTGGTGAAAATGGGACCACCTTGGAAGTGTCCTCTGTCGAACAAAGAAAAAATTTTAGAAATCCATCCATAATTGACGGAAATATCGGTGAACATACATAAAAAAAAAAATATTATACATAGAGACGAATTGAGAACCTCCTCCTTTTTCGAAGTCGGTTAAAAATACTAATTTTTTAATATAATTTTAGTTAAAAAAATATTAAAACAAAGAAAAATATCGCGTAGTTTTAGCTAGAAGCTTGTTCACATTCATGCATGACGCGGTGGATTTTGCCCCAGGACATAAATAAGTGGACATACCGTCCGTTTGCGAAATCCTCGCTCACTGTGTTGGTTTTTTAAAGCATTTTTTGTTACGTCCAGCCATAGAATAGGTGAGGACACTTATGAAATCTGCATGTATAAGCGATTGATTGACTCACCAATCCATCAATACGTATCTAAAACGACTGTAAGCATTGCGTAGGTAATGTGACAAAGTGAGATATACATAGTTTTTTCATTAATTTTCATTAATTTGTCCTAGACCTTAGATCTTATACACACAACCTGATACTGCCATGTAGAGAAAAGCTGAAGCTTTCAATAATTTTGGTCCTCTTACATGAATGTGATAAAATCAAAGAATTTATTTTCTTCTAATTACTTGAGAACCAAAGCGATAATGCTGAATTGATAAATTCAAAAATAGACGGGAAAAAGTAACTGATAGCTAGCGGATGAGGATGTGGACTGTATCTAATGGAGAATGAGGGAAACACGTAGAAATAGGATAATAATTCAATATAATGGAATAGTAAGAGCAACAAGGACAGACAGCAAAGGTGACAACAGATCAATATAACAATATCAAAAGAAAAAGAAATAAATATATAAAAACATAAAGTTTATAAAAAAGGCTGCATCACAGCCAGTCGCCAACATACCAGACCCCCAGTGGAACACTAACAACCGGTGGCGACTGACTGGGGTGCAGCTTCTAGCGAAATGAGTTTCCGGGCCGGTCGGCGCAGCAGGCCGGCTTTGGTGCGGACGTCTGCTATGCGGACCCCTCCGTCTGGCCCTGGGTAGACCTTCACTACCATGTCTAATGGTCATAAGCCACGAGGAAGGCTAGGATCCGCGATCAGCACCACATTGCCCTCGCCAAGATTAGATCCGTTGGTGGTGGTGGCTCCTCTTGGTCGCAGAGTCGGCAAGTATTCCCTTAAGTGATCGGCGAACCGGAGAGACTTCCGCCAGTCGCATCTGCGCTGTAGGTCTGCATCTGTCAGCGTTGATGTCCACGGTGCGATTGATGATGTGCCCAGACTTTCCCATGCGCCGCCCATGAATGGTGATACGGGCGGGATGAAGCGCCACTCGATCTTATGATTGAGGCATATTCTTTGATGGAGTCGTCGTGAAGGCAACGTAGTTCGCGCGAGGCTCCGACGAAGTTCGTGCCGTTGTCGGAGTATATGGTCGTGGGTGATTCTCGGCGTGCGATGAAGCGTCTCAAACTCATCAAGGCGGCATCGGATGACAATGAAGTGACCATTTCTAAATGAAGCGCTCTTCCTGGGCACGGGCTTTGAGGATTTTAGAGATAATAGTTCCTCGGGGAAACTCTCTGCCTGCGCTTGAAGCACCACCATCTTCTCGGCTTCCATGATGTCTGAGGCGTGAAGGTGCTGGGGAGATGTGGTGCTGTATAATTTGGGATTTTGAGCAAGAGGCCGAGAGAGCTTGAGCCGGAACAGTCGTGCGCCCTGGAGAACGCGGGCGGTGGCGCGAAGTAAGCGCAGCCATGAAACAAAACGCGTCGGGTTAGAAGTTAAGCTCGATGGAGATGGAGGATGGATGGATGATACGTGTGCGTCGCTCATGAGTGCTTTATCGTTGGGATGGTCCAAAATGTGATTGATGATCTCTAATTTAGAATTTGTTGGTACCGAAATTGCGCCATGAAGCACCCAACCTAATAACGTCCTGGAAGCGACGGGTTGATGATGTTTTCCGCAACGCACTTCGCGACTTAGAGACAAGTGCCAGTCCGGGGCACCGATGAGGACAGTAGGGGGAGCGTCGGCGTAGAAGAGATGTTCGGATGTGAGTACGTCAGAAAGATGGTCGCAGTTACTTAAATTTATTATACCGGGGTCTTGTGCGCGTAGGCCTAACGACGTGATGGCTCGCGCGTGCTTCACCAAGTAACGGTCGGTTCGGTTACGTCCACGTATATAAAAATTCAAGTAACTTACTTCCATTTCTTTCATCATACCACCGACACCCTCGAGGCGGAGACGTTCTCGACCGGTAGGCTTCGCGCCGATCCGCGCTGCTACCTCTGCGTCGATCAGCGTCGCCGTACTGCCCTCGTCGAGCAATGCCGTTGTCTCAAACTCGCCATCGGGACCCTCGAGCACTATCGGGACCACCTTTAACAGGCCGCGGGGACGAGAAGCCGGCGGCAAAGTCCCTGTCGTATTAATGCTACAATTAGTATTGGTAATTTTGACGGTGGGCTCAATTTTGGTGTCGATATCGTTCGTGGCGGTGGAGACAGTAGCGGATGTTTCAGTGCTGTTGCACTGGCCGCTTGGTGTCGCGCTAGCGTCAGCACTGGGAAGTTTAATACCGTGGAGGAGTGCGTTGTGACGCCTGGAACATCCATCGACTCCACAACGTTTCGCTCGACAATTGTTCCACGAGTGCGGGTTAGAATTTAGGCACCGGTAGCACGCTCTGGTTTTGCGTACCCATCGCCATCTATCCTCTACGTTCAGAGCTAAAAACATTTTGCAGATTTTTATGACGTGGGGCCCTTGTTTACAATACGAACAACGCTCACGAGTCTTGACATTAGATACCGTTGCGTGTACGGTTTCTTTGCGTGGTCGGAGTTTGGAAATAAGCGGCGGAGTCGGCACCTTGATGGTACCGTCGGCGACAAAATTAAATTTCAATTGTTTGTCAGCTTCTGTCAAGAGAAAGCGTGACAATAACTCCAATTTAGTGAGGGGTTGTTCGTCAGATGGGTAAACATATGCGAAATCAGTAAATCGGGCCCTAGTGAGTTCACTTAGTTTTAGTAAGATGCACTGAAACAGCTCTGGTGATGAAAGATACTCATTTTGTTTGAGCAGTTTCAAAGTTGTGACGAAATTACGTAGCTTATTCGCTAAACAATTTAAATCCTCGAGAGAACTTAGCTTGGGACAGCTGCGCAGCGCGGCGACCTCGCGGGCCACCAACAGCTCCGGCCGCGCGTACGTCTGCTCCAAAGCGCGCATGACGTCCTCGGGATCGGCACAGGTCCACAGGAGGGACGCAACGGCTTGGTACGCCGGACCTCCCACGGCGTTATTTAAACGGTCTAAGTTTTCTGAAGGAGAAAAGTCAGTTTTAGTTCTCTCGTAACTATTTTTAAAATACATCCATTGCCCGATATCACCCGTAAACCTTATGAGTTCGGGCTTCCTTGGCCTGTTAGAGAGAGCGCTAATTGCGTGTGTCAATTGTACAATGGGGTCCGTGTGCACGTTTGGCATGCAATGAGGTGCCGTGTTGGTAGAGACCGACCGACACGGATGTCCTTGGGGTTTTCCCAAGGTATCAGCCGGTGCTCCACAAGGCGTATATGCTTGTGTTGCCATGTTGTGCGGACACCCATGATTAAGTACGCTTTCTATTACTCTCGAACTACGGGACTTATCGGATGCATCCAGAGCGGCGTGCTTTGCTTGTTCCGGATGCTCAATTTCCGCCTCGAGACGGGCAATCTTCCGTTCGCGCTCAGATGCGCGACGGGCAAGCTCCTGTTCGCGTTCGGCCTGCTGACGCTCACGATCCACTTGGCGCCGCAACGCATCTGCTTGCAAAGCCATCTTCTGAGCACGAACGGTCGCCGAGGAACGTGAAGAATGAGTCCTCTGGCTTAGCGATGATTCGCTGTGGACACTAGAAGTGTTTTTAGAAGGCGCGTTGGCATTCGCGTTGACATGAGTGCTAGCACGAGCATTTGGGCTATCGGAAGCGAGACTAGGTTGTGCCTCGCAACCAAAAGGTGTGCCCTCCTGTCGTATGCCCGTGCTAACAGGCGATGCCGAAGCGCTGTCAGTTGCCGCGGCTGAAGCCGGCCGGGAGCTGCGCTGTGAACGCTCGCGGCGTTCGCGCTGCGCTCGCTCGACTTCTGTAGCCGTCGGATCTGCCTTCTTGCTGCTCTTGCTACGTGTTTCCATGATAAAATGTGAACTATTTACGAAACAACGATGAAAAACTACAATGACGTAAATGTGAAAATTTTTGACAACTAAAAACTACGATGAATGGAACAAATTACGGATCGAAATGGATCAAAATTACGGCTCGAATGATCAAATGATAGCTAGCGGATGAGGATGTGGACTGTATCTAATGGAGAATGAGGGAAACACGTAGAAATAGGATAATAATTCAATATAATGGAATAGTAAGAGCAACAAGGACAGACAGCAAAGGTGACAACAGATCAATATAACAATATCAAAAGAAAAAGAAATAAATATATAAAAACATAAAGTTTATAAAAAAGGCTGCATCACAGCCAGTCGCCAACAGTAACCACATGTGACTTCTGATAAAATGACCCAGGGAGCGCGTGGAAACCAATTTTTATGAAGAATAGTGTCTGTACCTAGTTTATTCTACTGGTATTTCGTGTTGCGGACATTTTCAACGTTACGTGTGTAAGTAATGTACGTATAATTTGTTGTGGGTCGCGAGCCTGCATGCGGTTTGAAGTTTCTTCGTGTTGCTCGTTTATTTTTCGCTCGCGTCTATTTATTCTTTTAGAACTAACGTGAATTTGGATTTTCGTATTTACGACAAGACAAACAGGCACGTTTTTGAGTTGGTATTATTTGAGTTGGTACTACTTTTATATATGTATACTAGCTGGTACCCGCATGATTATTCGTATAAAACATAGCCTATCTGTTAATCTAACTTATAAGATATATTACCTACTGTAAAGTTTCATTAAAATCCGTTCAGTAATTAATGCGTGAAAGAGGAATAAACATCCATCCATCCAAACAAACTTTCGCATTTATATTATTAGTAGGATTTTAACAGTAGTTTTATGACCTCCTTAGTAAGGCCTCCGTAGTGACCTCCGTAGTTAAATTACTTAGACGACTAAAAAATAATAATAAAAGGATGGCCTTTTCTAACTTACCTAGCTTAATTTTGAATAATTTTGGGAGCCGTATCTACTACTCATCACTTTGGTACGAATAAATTAAGGGTAACTAAGGGTGAGCTTGATACTAAGTGGTTCCTAGGCATTGTTATGGTGTATGCGCATTTATTTATGTACCTAATTAAGGTGGGACCTATCCGAGATAAATTGGTGACCTCTCTAGGTAAGTACTGACTTAGGCTAAGCAACTGTGCTTAGCCTATTGGACTTACAAGTAGATAGGTACTTACAACAGGTATGAGCAGCACTTTGAGATGCTATTGTAAAAAAAAAACTAACTGAATTGCACTAAATGTGTAATCCAAAAATGTACCTACCTAATTGTGTACTCCATTTAGATGTCTAAACTTTAGCACTGCTGTTTTTAGGTTAAAAAGGCTAATTAAAGAGTTGAGTTACACTTTAATTCAGCGTAAAAATACAACTGAAACTTTAGTAGGTCAGGCGATAGTTAAACAACTTACAGCCACGGTAGCGCAGTTATTACATAGGTACCTACCAACTTACTTACTCTAAAAGCGAATGAAACTTGTCCTGTTATAAGTTTTGTTTTATTAACGAATCAGTTACCTACATGAAATTATGTAGGCTTTTGATAGCAGATACCCGTTTCCGAGATTCCGAGATTTCCGTTCCCTTGACTGGTAGCTTAAAGTAGGTAGTTAGATACAGAACAGAACAAATAAATAGTAGATTCTATTTATTGGTATAGGGCGCAGGACAAGGGAAATAAAAAGCATGTTAGTTTTAGATGAGACCGTTTGTATTGATGTAAACCAAGTTATTGACAAATCAATGACAGATAGATTAAAAGAATAAACGATTTAGGAAGAAGGTAGAACTGGATTTTTGTAATATTCCAACAGCCCCCCTCAAAAATTCAATCGTTCACACACGTATGATTATACAATTTAAAAGTATTTATAATATATTTGAAATATAATCATTGTTAATATAATCATTCTAAAAGCTACATACCATTTTTTTTTTTTTTTTTTTTAATGTCTGCTCGTTTCTTCGTCTCCTGTGGGATTTATGTTGTTGCATTATATTATTGTTTTAATTCTAATTTTATAATATTTATTGTAGGTATATGTCGTTTATTGGATGTTCGAAAAATATTGCACCCATAACTTTCGAACGACTGTACCAAACTGGATAATTATTGGTTTTACTTTTATGTATTGTTTTATGTATGTTTATTACATAGTCACACTACGTATGCCGGGTCAGGGCGATACTAAGCCTTATATTATGTACATTTCTATTTCATATTTATAATTTATCTACTTAGCCTAGTTTACATAGTTGTTATTTACTTTATACAAATTATGTTTCTCCTTAGGGTATATTGAAAATACATAAATATTTTGGCTCTTTTGGCTCAAAAACGTATTTCGTACGTATTTTTCTTAAAATTAAATACCTATACATTTTAGGGACAACAATCAACACAAGGGAAATTATGTGTCCCCATTTTCCTATAGGTATACTGTGATCTCTTTGCACAGACACACCGCACACAAAAACTGCATATAGCTAGGTTGGCTGGTAGCTTCTGGCATTAAGTTTGCCATTTTGTGAATAAACTTACAACCTTTCCTTCAGTCGGTTGGTGGTTTATTTATTTATTTATTTACTTGCTTGTTGCATGGTTATACATAGATGTAATTTAGATAGTACATTGTACACATACACATGACGCCTCGTAGGGGCACCGCAAGATGATATTGTAAGCGGTCCAAACTTTTTAAACCATTATAATTTAATACATAGCATAATAAAATTGGGAATAAGTTTGTCATAATTTTTCATACATACGTGTCTTGTCTGATGATTCATTAATTACGTTACTTCGTTTATTTGTCTATCAACTCCACCGAATTATCTGGCTTGTTGATTTTTGCAAGTATTTTCATTATCGCTTATCAGCTCCACAGATTTGTCTGGTTTGCTGATTTCTTTGGGAGTTCCCTGTCGCCTATCAACCCTACCGTTTCATTCGGCTTGCTGATTTTGGCGAGTCTAGCGGGTCCCTTTATCTATCAACTCTACCGACTTGTAATAGTTCAGTTTGTTGATTTTGGTGGAAATTTCATCACCGCGATGTATTGTCCTAGATTCCTCAAAATTTGACTTGTTAGATGACACATCTCTAGCCATAATCAATTGGCTTGTTTGGTGCTTAAATAATTAAATAACTAAAATTGATTGGTTGACTTTTGGTACTTTTGGTATTTCTAGTTTTATTCTGAGCACTTTTATTAACCAGCGCTTATATCTATCTCGCTTATTATTCATTTATCAGATTATGGCGTATGTATGTATGTTAATATCTTCACCTCAAAACTATTTGTCAATTTTGCACTTGACCTTATTTTGTTAGGGTATATTATAGAGCACTGTTAATTAATAAATTTATGCCTTTGCCTGTACCATAATCTTTGAACACATTTGACAGATACTTGGTGCAATTTTCGTAATATATTATATTCCAATGGAAATATAGTTATTAAATATTTTAATACTTCAGATTTCGAGTACAGCAAATAGTATATAGAGAGTATAATCGTAAATAAAGTTTAGAAAAATAATTCTTATTGCTGCGTGAGTTATAAATATAACTTTCCTACATAAACAAATATAACTTTTGTAAAATTTTATAGGTATGACTTTTATAAATATAACTTTATAATAGAAGCTACCACCATGCCTGCTTATTGCATCAGATTTGGTAATAAAGGATATTAGGTATGACACCTGTGGCGAATAGAAAAACAACTTTCTATTATACCTGAGCTAGAAGTTTATTCTAGCTCAGTAATAACATAAATTTTACCTCGTTACATACCATTTTCGTATAGATGCTTCATATTAGCGATGCTTCATAAATATGAATCGCTAAATAGCGATACAAGTATTTTATCGACTTGTTGTGAATAAATGATGAAAATCTGCTTCGAGTTAACAATAAAGATCCTCAGCTCTCGAATCTAAAAGAAGAGTTATTTCATTAGTAGTGTCATTATATTCGGATAATTTAAGTACGTTGTTCAAAACATAAAAAGAAAACGAAACTGCCCTCGTTTTTGTTTTGAAGCTCATGCGCTACAACGAGTGCGCTGCTGCTGCATGGCGGAGTCGCTATGTGTCTGTGATTTCTTGTATCAACAACAATCTCAATAGACAATCTCATTTGAAAAAGGTGTCGCCGTCCAAAATAAAAACGTAATACATTCCAGACAACATTTGTGTTGAATTCCATGGTAGTTTATTGCTTTCGTTCTGATTATGATTGTTCAATTTCTATTTGTAAAAGTAGAAACATCCTCGTACGTCGAATTTTAAATCATAGGTTACTTCTTATTATGGTTAAGATCACATCTTGTGAATATTTCTTTGGCAATATGGAGTACAGTGATCCTCGTCTATGGCAGTAATTACTCCGTCATAGGTATTTGGTAGAGTAAGAAAATAAGTGGGAAATCTTGTCCTTTTCTTTAATTTTAGCGCCCGTGGATATCAATTATTATAATAATTAGGGTATGAAAATTTGTGAATTCAATAATTGTTTACGTAATGCCAATTGCGTATCCAAGCTCCGTCTTTCATAAATTTTATTGTCAAAAATGGCTTCTGCAATGTCACTGTCTTGAGCGAAATTCAAAAATACGTCTCACAAAATTTCAATTATGGTACCTTTAGCTACGGGATTTTTCTTTGTCCATGCAGCGTTGCGTTCGTCGGGTACAACGGATGATACTTAAAATGACTTCATGCGAAATTGCTATGTCTTGGGACGTTCGTCATTTGAACGTTGAAAATTAAATCACCCACTAATTTTTCACTTTGTGATATCCAAAAAATTTTATTATCGTTACGAGCTATTTACTTACAATGTCTGGGCCCATAACCTATTGGTATAGGGCGCAGGACAAGGGAAATAAAAAGCATGTTAGTTTTAGATGAGACCGTTTGTATTGATGTAAACCAAGTTATTGACAAATCAATGACAGATAGATTAAAAGAATAAACGATTTAGGAAGAAGGTAGAACTGGATTTTTGTAATATTCCAACACTATTTATCTCAAAAATACACAATGACATGGTTTTCCCATGCCTAAGGAATAAGATCTGTTTGAAGGGGAAAAGATCTGTTTGAAAAGATCGCGAAAGACTGAAATAGGATCTAGTGTGTAAAATTCCTGACCTAATTGGATTTGACGTAGATCGCTTTTATTGTAACTTGCCTGCCTATTAAGTGTTCAATAAAGCCTACCATTATACCATACCACACAGTATCAGTATGTGCTGATTTGCTTCATCTGAATTACACCGAAAAGACGGACGGATTTATAAAATAATGTTGTCAAAAATCACTTAACCTAGATTACTCTAAGGAACATGCTAATAATAAACAAATTCTACCTATCTAGCCTTTCAGTACACTCAAAAACATTTAAACAATATTAAGCCTATCAGAATTTAAATGACGTTAGATATTATTACTTGTGATAAGATAACGCTTGTTTTATGTAAGGACATAGCAACAAATCTAAAACTTTTCTTCGTTGATTACAAACAAAATTCAACTTCACTCCCTTGCAATAAGAGTTATTAATAGATGGCGCGTATGGTAACAGCGTCAATGCCGCGCCTCCAAACAAACAAGTGTTACGTATCGCTAGGAATGAATGGAATGAATATAGCAGCGGGTGTCTCAGTCCACAGCTGTCATTGGGTCATTGGCGAGGTTATTTTACAAGAAACTTATATTTTTACGTGTTGTGATGATATAATCGGCACAGAACCGAACAGAAATTGTGCAAATGTGCTCAAGAACTTCACTTTGTAAATTTAATTTAGTTTATCAGAAGTACGATAAGTGTTAAACAAGTAAACAACTGATAATTCGGCGCTTGTGGAACACCACACTGCCAGTGATAGACGTAAATTAAGTGAAGTAATATTTTTTTAACAACAATGTCGCTAAGTGCAAGAATTATATCAGTTTTGTGCAAAAGTAACACTGGTATTAGAACATTGTCTACAACATGTGTAAATAATGCTAAACCAACATTCAATTGGGAAGATCCATTGTATTTAGAAGGACAGTTGTTAGACGACGAGAAGGCGATTAGGGATACATTTAAGGTATATTGTAATGAAAAACTTTTGCCAAGAATAACCAATGCTAATAGGAACGAAGTCTTCGACCGAGGAATCTACAAAGAAATTGGAGAATTAGGCGTGTTAGGGTGCACCATTAAGGGTTATGGCTGTTCTGGGGTATCCTATGTCACTTACGGATTAATCACAAGAGAATTGGATGGAGTAGATTCAGCATTCAGATCCGCTGTGAGTGTCCAGAGCAGTTTGGCTATGGGAGCGATATACATGTATGGCAGCGAGGAACAGAAGCAAAAATTTTTGCCCAGAATGGCAGCTGGGGAATTAGTCGGCTGTTTCGGATTAACTGAACCAAATTTTGGCAGTGATATTGGAAATATGGTCACTAAAGCCAAATATGATGCTAAGGCAAAAAGTTATATTCTGTCGGGTTCCAAAACGTGGATTACAAACTCGCCAATCGCCGATGTTTTAATAGTGTGGGCGAAAGATGAAGAGGGTAAAGTGAGAGGTTTTATAGTGGAACGGTCCCAAGTGAAGAAAGGTTTGGATACGCCCAAAATCAATGGAAAATTCTCCCTGCGAGCGTCAGAAACGGGAATGATATTGCTTGACGAAGTGGCTATACCGGAGGAGAATTTATTGCCGAACGTAGTAGGCATGAAGGGGCCGTTCGGATGTCTCAATAACGCGCGATACGGGATCGCTTGGGGCGGTCTCGGCGCGGCCGAAACATGTTTGCGCATTGCCCGGCAGTACACGTTAGATAGAAAACAATTCGGAAGACCGCTCGCAGCTAATCAACTGATACAGAAGAAACTGGCTGACATGATGACGGAGATTCACATTGGATACCAAGCGTGCCTCCGGTTAGGACGTCTGATAGACGAAGGCAAGGCTGTGCCCGAGATGATCTCGATGCTTAAGAGGAACAATTGTGGTAAAGCTCTGGATATTGCGAGAGTGGCGAGGGACATGCTGGGCGGTAATGGTATATCTGATGAGTACCACATAATAAGGCACGTAATGAATTTGGAAGCAGTTAATACGTATGAAGGAACTCACGATGTTCATGCACTAATCTTAGGCAGAGCAAT
The DNA here is from genome assembly GCA_031163375.1 of Conogethes punctiferalis. NCBI lineage: Eukaryota > Metazoa > Arthropoda > Insecta > Lepidoptera > Crambidae > Conogethes > Conogethes punctiferalis. The sequence goes on from CM062091.1 coordinate 9,261,190, forward strand.
CACTGGAATTGCCGCTTTCTAGTAATATTTGCCAAAATTATGTAGGTACATTTTAATATACCTACTTATAAGTAATTGTAATGAGAAGATACATAATAAACTAGAATAGATATTTAAACTAGCACTTAAGTGTTATTCAGCCATATGTTTATTGTTTATGTTATTGAAGGCATTTAAAATTGTAATTACCTATACTGTGTTTCATGATTCTACACTACACCTAATTAATACCTAAGTGTAAAGTTGTATATTTTGTGTACCTTTGTAATATAGTCTATACCAAGTTATGTATGTAATTATTTTGTAATCATTGCGTCATATTGTTTATACCTTTCCATTACGTAGTACGAGTCGCATACGAGTAGATAATCGTAGATATCTATTAATTTGACATGTAAATAAGGTTATAATATTTAGATAAACTAATATTAATATTACAACGTAGGTGGTCTTAGCGTTGAGTGTGATCTTCCAGACCACCTTCAGGTAGAGGACATGTCATATTGTAATATGATGTTACACAGTGCAGAAGTATTACAATATATATATAAATAAAATAATAAATATTCTAGGTTAACTTGTAAGGAAAACCTACTTAACCTTATATATAATCATACATAAAATATTTTACAGAAAAAAATCAGACAATAAATTACATACCTCTTTGATACTTGACATTACACATAGCGAACCTATGCAATTCGTACTTCACCCACACGTAACCACAAATAAAATTATTAATTTGTTATTTATTTAATAGGAATTTGAAGTTTTAGAATAGGAATTACTCGTAATATGTACACGTATTAATTTGCTACAATAAAAATTAAAAAAAAAAGAACCTTTGGTCTTGGAGGCGCCGGGTATCGATCCCGGTACCTCTCGCATGCTAAGCGAGCGCTCTACCATCTGAGCTACGCCCCCGATATCGCAATGGTTGAAATATAAATTACTACGTTGAACATTAACGCCGCGCATAAAATATTTGTTCATCGTATTCCTATACTATTATAAGCTGAAATGAAGATACGAATCATAATCCCGCTGTATCAGCAGGCAAATTTTAGTTTGCTTGGAAACGCAAGTTCTATACGATGCTCCCTTAATGCATGTCTGAGGCTTCTACATATAATTACTCTATGTGTTGGAACGTCTATCCATTGATAGGGTTGTTAGTCAATATAATAAGTAAGAGCAATGTTTTTACATTCTGTCAGTTTTCTGACATAGATATGTATAAATATTCTTTTGACAAACCAAGCAATTGACTTACGAGATGAGAGTGGGTACATTCATCATCATCATCACCATTACCATCATCATACCACATCTATGATGATGGATCATGCCTATCGCAGTCCACTGCTGAACAAAGGCCCCACCAGTTGCTTGACACTTTGGGCAAACACCTGGAGGATTTACCCATAATAGCCATGCTGGACTGGCGGGTTGGCGCGTGACGATCGTAGGGCGTACCATCTCACTGCAGTGACGCTGCTGCCTGTCGTCAGCCTGTGGTATTTAGCTGCGCCTTCAATCGTGATGGTTATACCGCCGCCAGTCGGTTGCCAGAGCCTCGTCTGCTATTCAGCAGGATGCACCACGGGCAGGTGAGGGTGGCTTGATTCGAAAAGATTGTGGGTCGCTCCCTTACATCCCGGTAGATACATTATATTGTATAATTTAAATGGCCTTATCGCTACTTTCTTATGAGAACTAAAGGAAAGCATTTGGTAGTGACCTCTGCCACCTGAGCCAAGGGTCGTGGGTTCGATTCCCGCACAGTACAAACTTTTGTGTTCATGAACATATCTGTTTGTATTGGTCTGGGTGTTTACTATATATGTATAATCTAAGTAAGTTTATCAGTTGTCTAGTAGGTAGGTACCCATACTACCCATAGTACAAGCTTCGTCTTAGCTTGGGGCTAGATGGCGATGTGTGGCCCAGCGTGGCTTGTCTTGGGTTATTTATTTACATTTAATTCCTAATTATGTAATACTGGAACTTCATTGCGCCATCTAGCACCGAGTCGAGCAAAATCCATAGTTAGCAGCCCTACCCTTGCATAGATTCGCAGTTAATAGACCAAAGTGTTGATTAATGCCACGGGAACTCCGTTTGACTAATATCAATACTTATTAGCAACTCTAGTTAGTAATTCTCTATGGCAGAATATTTACATCTGAAGTATATAATTAAGTTCCTAAATCTTATAGGTATCAACTTGTTTTTATTTCATAACCAATTATAGAACATAAATTAGCTTCATGGCTTCGTTAATATTTAAAGAAACATTTATTTACACCTTTAAAATAACAGGCAGAAATATCTATAGACTCAATTTTAGATGGAAACGGTTTTTCACAGAGTCTAGCCAAGCAAGTCTAGCACTGGATATATTTAAGAATAGGTTAGTTATGCATATTTACACAAGTGTAGAGACAGGTGATTAATAATACAATACATTTTATAATTTTACTGTATAGAAGCCACTTATACTGTCTGATGCGGTTAAAACATTAAAATGTAACGTTATCAATGTAAATAATATTTTTTTTGATAAGATGTTGTGTCTCCTAAATACCTACAGCATTCTAAGCCGATAATGTTATATTCAACAATTTGTTAAGTTTTCTATTTGTTTTATTCAATTTGGTTAAGATTATTATTATTATGGACCTATTTGGTCTCAGTTCGAAATCAAAAGAGAGACATCATGATGAATTAGCTATTCGATACCACCGTTCTTAGCATTTAATTTCTTCAATTCGGTTTGCTAATTGATCTTTATAGAAATGTTTGGATATTATTGACACTACTGGAAAATACTAACTTTAAGGAAAATTGGTACTTAGATTTTATTGACTACGTGCTTTTACCTAGACTCATAAAACATGCTTGTTAGTTGTTATATTGATACTTTTTCCTACTAAAGAGAGCAATTGTATAAAATTCTTTAATTCTAAGAACTGGTTTTGCTATCAAACAAGTATGAAGCTCTATAGTCCTTTCAGTTTCCCAAGAAAGTTGAGCAACAATAATATGTTTCTACAGAACATATCTATACTTATAATAAATCTGTAGAGAGGTCAATTCTGTACATAAAATATTTTTTCAAAATAACTATCAGGGGGTGATAAGTGATCGATACTGATACCAAAAATGCAATCAGTAAAATTTTTGTCTGTCTGTCTGTCTGTCTGTATGTTCGTTATAGAAAAAAAAACTACTGAACAGATTTTGACGAAACTTGGTACAATTATTCTTCATACTCCTGGGCAGGTTATAGGATACTTTTCATCACGCTACAATCAATAGGAGCGGAGCAGTGACGGGAAGTGTTGGGAAAACGCGAGAAATTTAAACCTGTATGTTTGAACGCGCATTACGCGAAAACTACTGCATAGAATTGAATGCGGTTTTCACCAATGTATTGCTAGAGGTCTAACTTAAAACTTAGGCACAAGGTATAGATGGGTATTATATGGAAGTCCGTTATTTTTGAAACCCGATATCCACGCGAGCGACGCCGCTGGCACAGCTAGTATTTTAATAAGACGGCGGGCGACAAGAAAGGGATCGTGATGATTCAACGACAGTTTATTAGGGGAATGCCATTATGAAAAGTGTTGAGCAGATGTTAAACATTTTTCATAATGACGTATAATGACATAATGGCAACAAAGGGTATCTATAAAATTATTTTAAATATAATTTTTATAAAGAGATTAACAATAGAAACGTAATTTTTACCTTGAGTTCATCGTTATCGTCTGAGAAGAGATAAATAATCTCCCTAAAGTTTTGGTCTAAAAAGTAAGTAATTGACCCGGGACTAGGACTGGTGACTTTCATTTGACATTTGATCACTTGTAAAACTATTTTAAAATTTCTTAAATTGTTTCTCCTTATAACCACTAACCACGGCAGATATAAATCGTATCCGTAATAGTAGACTATCTACTAACGTACAAATCCCAAGGTAGAGTAACAGAGTATTGTTTCCAATGTAGAATTTGTTTCCAACGTTTTGTGAATGAAATACATAAGCGTATCGTACCTAAGTGATTTCATAATACCTATAAAGTAGGTAAGTTTTGTTCAATATTATCAAGTTAGGTATATCATTGAACTTTTTTAGGTTGATTACGTATATAATTTTATTTGTAGGTAATGAGTGTTAGTTAATTCAACACGCCATGTCCACATTAACCCACGCACCGCTAGGGACAGAAGTTTCTTTAGCCGAACACATCAGCATACTAGCGTGAAAACGAGCTGTTCTCTCCGTACACTCACTAAAATATCACTTTGGGTACGTGCGTCACGATACCCTTATTGTTTATTGCGTATATAATAAGCCCGTTTTCTCCGCTGCATGGGAATTATCCTTAATATCGTTAGGGAGAGAACGTTAGATATACGAATGCAATTTTACTACATTACGAGCGAGATTGTCGTGTTAGATCCTTAGGGAAAAATGCGAGCAAAGAATTTGAGCGGAGTTATTGCAAAGATTATGTTTGATCGTTACGGCGCTGTTACCTACTTATGATTATTTGTCTGAGCGTGTATAAACATAATATGCATGTACAAACATATTTATTTATGTTTTGTACCACCTGTCTGAGCTTGTGATTTAATTTATAATTGTAATACCTAGACTTTCTTTTTAGGTAGGTACTACGTACGAAGATAGGTAAGTAGGCAGGTACGGCAGGTACATTGGGTTAAACTCCTGTTCGCCTCAAAATAGGCCAATTTACGCTGGTGAGAGCCTTCCGCTTTCCCAACAGTCCGGTGATGAAGACAGGGCCGGCCTGGCCATCATCGTAGTCATTTAGAAAAAAACGCTCTACGAGAAAAACAAAAATTGTGATCAAGGGAGATAACCAGAAAGCAGTTGGAATAATCTTTTAGTCAATTTTACTATTGTGAAAAAAATTTCAACCATTTACCTTAATTTCACAAGATCTGGAGATTTAAGAGAGGAGATTTACCTAAGATCGTCTTACGTCAAATTACAAAATTTATATTTACATGTATTATTAAAGCATTTAACGAACGAATAAAAATTATGTTTTAGTTTATCCCAGCTCTCTAAAATGTACCTATCTGGGTTAATTTAAAAAAATGATTGTTATCTTGTTGAAGACAAACGGCATAAATTTACTGTAAAATTTACGCTATCCAAAGGGATGAAAAATATACTAGCATTAAATACCAACCCAACAGCAAAAGTAATTAGTCGAAATAAAAACGAGTCAAGCCAGTACATTCGGCTATCAATAAAATATCGCACGCTCAGTGAAATATTTACGTTCTCATTAGTACGCGGTATTGAATACAGCTGACATCCACAAAACCAATTTTGTCTGCGCATTGCATTTCGCTAATTAACTCTTTGTGTGCAATACGTGTTTCCCATGATGAACATTAATATTGGTGTCTTATGCGCTGTTTGGGAAAACAAGATAGCTAATTAACAGTGGTGTTATATTTCGTGTCATTAGCTAAATGCTCATATCACAGAAATGTATCAAGGATACGGGCATCTACTATGTACCTATAATATTCGAACGGACAAAAAATGATGATCCGAGAGAAACTGGTGAAAGTGCAGTCCCAAATGTCCAACAGTATCTATATGCTCTCTACCTCTCTATAGAGATAGATTAAACATTATTGGCAGTGGAACTATTTCCACATAACTTAATGCCGCCCGAACCCGCTCTTAATGAGAAACTATATTCATTTATGCACCAGTTAACGTTTTAATGATTCAAATTCACGTTCACAGTGTTAAAATTGATCACGTGATCTGAGTTGATTTGTTCTAGATAATTGTCCCATGATTATCAATTTTTGAACTAGCTCAAATTTGTATTGCACGATATAATTTTAATTACAATTTGAATGGTTGATATTTTGGAATGATGTTATAATTAAGTCTTTTATAATTAAGGTTTAAATTACAAACGAACTCGTTTAAATTGATTTGTAACGTAGATTAATATGTTTTGGTTGTGAAATGTGCTTGGCTGGTGATAGGGTTTACTCACATTGGATTTTCACGAGTATTTTTCCAAGTGGTCCCCCACTTTTGAAAACACCTAAGAGGCTTTGGTTGCGTTTTGGGTCAGCCAGAGCCGACTTATGGTGGCGGGTAAAAAGCGATTGATTTAGTTTAAGCTGCAAAGACGTGGGCTTCTCTTTCGCTTGCTAAAAGGCGAGGGGAAGGCACTGTGTGCTTTTATGAAAAGGTATTCTGTGACACTTAATGTAAATGTAAATACGTATAATGTAAAAGGGACCTAGCGTTGGTTTGGAGAATTGAGCTATTAATCAAAAATATACTTGCCTACATCCAGTTTTCTACGAGCACAATATTAAGTTTCACATATCCAGTGAATCCGGTGATTGAGTGACTGGAAATTGCTGACATACAAATTTCCACTTTGAATTTTAACGTGAACTGAATATAATAAATAGGTCAATACTTTACGTAGAAATTTGTATACTCTCCTAATTAAATACTTTCCTTTAAAAAAAAAATACAGTGAGAGATTTCAACGAGCGCAGTCAGCGCACTGCAGGGAAATAAAAATAGTTACTTATTGTGAACTATGAGTAGACTTTTCTATTCCATGAGCAATGTTTTTCATGAAAGTTCCCACATTCCCGTTAGAAAGTAGAGCAGTTGAGAAGTTTAGCACAATTTGCATCCCTCTCTCACGGGCCTGAATCACAATGAGCCACCAAAAGCAATTAATACTTGAAGTGCCCGATTCCGGTTTTAAACTAAGTGCTCTTTTGAATTTTCATCCTAATTTACATTGGGAACTGTAGATGGTACAATCATGTAGATTTTTAAGCTGGCGAAGCTAAAGACTGACTATTTTTACGGTTTTGCCGGTACCTCAAAATGCCAAATGGGTTCTTTTAGTGGAATACGGTGAACGGAATTTAAAAACTTTGGGTATTTCTCAATATCTACATTCCGGAAAGACGAACGAAGTAAGTATAAGGAAATGAAGAAAGAGAAAATTAATCAATAGTATAAAAATAATATCATAATACTTACCTACACATCAGACCGAGTTTCGGCTCGTCAAGGAGACTGGCCTAGTACACAGTATATATCAAAGTGTATAAATTGTCAAAACTAAATTCATATGAGGTACAGATAACTAAGTATAATAGGAGTATGGTACAACATGAAACGGCCTTCAAAGTTGATTGAGAAAGTCTACATAACTTATTTGCTATTAAACCTACATTATACCTATCATAAACCCATGTTGAAATATAGCTACCGAAGAAAATACTCAGGCGTACCTAACATATAAAAGTACAACCACTGACGTCACTGATTCTACCTCCTATGTAGGGAGAGTTTTTAGTTAAGTTCATATTTGCGATTTTGAAAGAGCTATATAAATTTCCAGAGTTATTCTTCCTCACTGAGTGATTTTTGCACCTAATTTGTTTCTGTATTGGGAGATGTATTGATATTGACCATATTTTTTTTTTATTAAATGGGTTCTAAAGTAACAATTTGTAAGTAGGTAATTAAATTACTATACAGACGTGAGGTAGATTACAAACTGAATTATAACCTCGACGCCATTGTAGCCGCGGATGGATGTTGGTTGTGTGTGATAGTCGACTGATGATGTGTGGTTTATAAATGACTATCTAGTCACTAAAACCCAGGTAGATATAATTCGGATAGATCATAAAACGGTCCCATTAGCATTGTAAATGCAAATTACTATAAATCCTGATTCTAATCATTGTTTAAACTCGGTACATTCGGGGCAATGGCCCATTTCCACGGCACCCCATTCAAGGCCTCAGTTCTGTACACAGCCAGATTGCTTGTTTAATTTTAACAATCTCCATATTTTTTCTGTTAACAGCCGTTGGCTCACCCTTTAATAATTACGATTTTATCGAAGGATAATTTACTTAACTTATTAAGTATTGGAACCTCGGCGAGTGTACTGCCAAAGAAGTTACATAGAGCAGAAGTGAAAAGTTTTTCTTATTGGTTGCCCGTTATGAATTTTATTACGACCCTTTTCAAATCTTTTCACATAATAGTTAATGGCGTTTTCTTGTATTGTAGCAGTGAATAAATAATGAAAAATGTTGGCGAATAACGAGTTTGATTTTATGTATATCTATCTTAGTACATATTAAAACACCATGATGAAGATATCCGATCGCTTTCGGCGATTACTTTGAATCCTATCTTCGCTACACAAGGCCGTAACACATTAAGGGCACTAAGTAGGTATTGATATACAAGACTGATTTCTGATAATGGTAAGTTATGACAGTAGGTGTACGGGCCGTCAACTGGTTGCATTTTTTGATGGACGTTATTATTATTACTATGTAAATAATAATAATAATAAATAATAAAATTATTTATTTTCCACCAAAATATCATGCATTACATCAGTTTATTAACTACAATATTACACTTAAGAACTAGTATTTATTTAGAAACATTTAGTTGCTAAGCCATTGGAGCAAACGAATTAACCACAATATTACTTTCTACAACTAATTACTCAAATTCTCACGATGATAACAAAAGATTGCAACCGAGGCCTATAATACATAATATTAAAATAAAACCAAAAGTAAATGGCCTTATAAGCACTTATGCCAAATACCTATGTATACGGATGGGTAATAGAAATAGAGAACAGTTTTGTAACAAAAAGACGTGCTATGCAAAGTATGCCATACTTTCTTCATGCTAACTTACCTGTAAACTACCTTTGGGTACTTTACTTGAGTACCTACTGTCATCCCTCCCGTTCTGATCTCAGATACCATAGGACTAATAGCTAAAAACAACAGCACAGGCCCTTAGATTCGCCCTCCCATTGGCCGTAATCGCCAGTTCCAACCGAATTATTCCTTACATTATCATCGCTGGAGTTACAGTTTGCTCTAAGCTGTTGTGATTAAATTAAATAGACTATTATATGGGAATGTAGGATGTAATGTAAACAGTCGGGGATACGTATCAAATAACGAGCCGCGTAAGAAGCAGCATCGCTAGTGCGAAGTTGGGAAAGCTCGTTGCGTCCGTGACAAATTGTTGCAGTAATGAGAGCTTTGTTTCCGTGTTGGGTAACGCCGACTGCACAATGTGCTCACATCACTACACATTTTTTTCATGCTGTAGGTAACTTTTTAATAGTTGGCTTATTTTGTCTCCACTTTATTAGGGTGAAAGACCAAAGTATAGACATTTAGGTTTCGTAATCCTCAAGAAATGTAATCAGTAAGTGTTCAAGGCTAGAGCAAAATGGATATTTTATGGGAGTTTTAAATTAGGCAGACGACTTGCTGTCAAACAAAAATTAATTTATGACTATAAAACCCATGTAGAAATGCTGTACCTATATAAAATTAACTTCTAACTCGGAATCGCTAGTGGCTGCTACTAGAAAACAACGATTTGTTCTAGTCGCTGCCAGTCTTGTAAAAAGTAAAATCAAAATATGGCGTATTAACAAAAAAAAGTCTTGCCAAGGCCACTCGTAAGCCTTACGAGCTCGATATGTTGAAAAGCAAAAATATTTTTATTTAGATAGACTTATGACAATAATTTAATGAATTGTTAGATACAAAAATCGCTACCACCGAATTTGAATTAATGACAGATAATGTCATGTGATTAGTACCACTGATTGCAGTTCGCATCACAAGCTGTTAGAGCTCCGAACATTACAAAAGTGGGCGATACAAGACCTTTACATGTTTGCTGTAGCTTATCCCGTATATGTCGCCATTATACACACAGTTGGATCCAGTAACCTCTAGTGTGTCGAGAGCTTAACATTCCTAAATACACAGCTACCCTTGCGTACTGTCGTATTGTTTGCACACTCAGACTGGTGTTGCTTGCATTGTCTTGTTCCATATTGAGGTTTTTATATGTCTGGCTTCCCTAAAATTTACAAATATAGGTATTCAATTCTCATTATTACAATACTGATACTCTTTTTTATTTTGTGTCTTAATTTTTCAAAAACGTATATTGGAAAATTTTGGTAATATCAAGAAAGTATTTATACCATGTAGCTTGAATTTCATGCTATCATGAAATTCAAGCTATTGAATTTCAAGCTATGGAATATCATGAAATTCAATTGGCTATCCAAATTATATCTTATTTTAAATAAAATGTGTGCTATGAAAATTAAAATACCTAACATTTAGTATTTATTTCTTTGTCGTAGCAAGACACGTAGCAAGAGCAGTAGGTATAATCTCTCTAGGCAGTTTCCTCTATTAGATTTTTTTTTTTATCGGTGGATGATTTGATCAGTTGAAACAATGTTGCTAAAACGACTTTTTTGTTAATAATATCAAACTGATTATGACGAGCTTTAGAAAAACATTTCCAAATGCGTTTAGTTTTTCAGCGGTTAAAGATTTAGTAAATTTTAGTACAGGTTAAAATCAGTATTCATCTTTCATTTGTAACGTTTTCCGCAGAAAATATTTGAAGGTACGAAGCCATACGAAAGATGGAACAGACCAATGATCACACACTCTTTGATCGGACACTACATGGCTAAAATTCAGAAGCTGACCAAAATTTATGCATGCATAGCATTAACTTTGAAACTGGGTGGCAGTGGCATGGCATACTTTCCTGAGAGGATGGCGCTAGTTCATATTTTTTGTGGATCCGCTTTACCAGCTCGGCGATGTTGGAAAAAGTTCGTGCAAAACATCGCGTTGGAAGGTCGCCAGAAACACAGCCGAGGCGTTGCTACAAATATTTTCGAGTACAGTGGTTTACGTGTTCAAGAAAGGGCGTAAAATGTGGAAGAAACAATGTTTTTAGCTATTGAACTGGAAATTGGATGGAATTAGGCGCAGAGCTACGATTAAAATATAAAGTTTCGACGTTATCTGTGAACAGTGGAAAACTTTGAAGCAAAATAGGTAGGCGTATTCAATAAGTAAGGGTGCGCACCTTTACTTGAGTTCTCGTAATTTTTAATCGATTTGGTTTTATTTTGTTTGTTGAAAGGAATGGATAATCGCACATTTGAATAAAAATTGCTTGGTTATTACGAAAAACGTACAACGTAACAATAGGCCTAGTTACGAAAGTGTCAGGCATAATTGGACCAGACTATGGAAGTGATAATACCTGAGTACTGGGGCTCTGAAGCAGAAACCGATGATGAACATTTTGCTAGACTGGGCTGGAAAGCTTAGTTCAGCTGCATTTATGGTGAGAAAAACCACGCTTAAGACTGATATTAAAAGGTCTTATGGGATTCTACTGTGCAGTTCTGCCGTTGACATACAAATAGGTTCAGTTGCAGAATTTTGATTTCATAGGTACCTCATGCCCATGATGGGCAGCAGCATCACCGGAACTAAGAGCTACGCTTTGTGATCGCCAACCCGCCTGTCGAGAGTGCCCAGCCCAGCGTGGCGATTATGAGTACAGCCTCCATGTGGTTGCCCAAAGTGGCAAACCAATGAACAGGCTTATGTCCAGCAGTGGACTGCGATAGGATGTTGATGATGCTAAAACACTAACGTAGAGTAATACCTAGTACGATGATGTAGGCTGATGCAAAATCAAAATCAAAAATACCCTTATTCACATAGACTTAAAATAAGCACTTATGAATCGTCAAGTAAAAAATAATGTAAAAAAATTATTTTTAAAAAAAAATTAAACCGACTTCGAAAAAAACACAAACGACCAAAACTAAAAAGCGATAAATAACGTAAGTAATTCCATCCTTAATACATAATTATTTAAATATTACAATTATCACTTATTTTTGAAGTCGGTGCCAGCCTCTCGGTACCTAACGTAGACTGTTGTTGTATGACGCGCGCGGCCGGCAAACACGACAATATTTATTTGTTTGGCACCGACTTCAAAAATAAGTGATAATTGTAATATTTAAATAATTATGTATTAAGGATGGAATTACTTACGTTATTTATCGCTTTTTAGTTTTGGTCGTTTGTGTTTTTTTCGAAGTCGGTTTAATTTTTTTTTAAAAATAATTTTATTTCTCTATTTTTAGTTGCGTTAACGTGCTGTGAACTTGAATAAAGGCTAATTAATGTCCTTAAGAGTTTTACTTAGGAATGAAAAATTTTGCTTTAAGTCAAGTGAAGACTTTGCGATCTAGAATCAAGCAAATCACTTGTCCAAATCACCTGCCCTATCAGCCCTGCATAAGTACATACTACTACCTAGTTTAATATCGACCAATGTCAGTACTGTCCCCTAACTCCTAACCGTTAAGGAGTTCTGTGGCTTCATCATCAGCACCAGATGTTGACTCCCGGAAGCATATACCTGAGTAAAATATAATTACGTAACAAAAACACCATATGAGCATACAATTTTCGGTTGTTGTCCTCAATTTCTCCAGGATCCCATCATCAGATCCTGACTTGGTGAAAATGGGACCACCTCGGAAGTGTCCTCTGTCGAACTGTCGAAAAATTTTTGAAATCCATCCATAATTGACGGAAATATCGGTGAACAAACATAAAAAAAAATAAAAAAAAAAATATTATACATACAGACGAATTGAGAACCTCCTCCTTTTTCGAAGTCGGTTAAAAAGTAATGGAAGATTAAAAATCGGCATTGCAATAGGGCAACGAATTTTCGAGCGATTCATCAATTAAAATTTCAAATCCTCGACGGACATAGAGCACGCTTACCGTTACCGCTCGATCTGAGCACCCATCACAGCCTACAAAGTACTGACGTAATTACACCGGCCGATAGTTTCGCTGCATCACCCATAATATTGCCGGGTACCGCCGAAAATCCTTTGAAACTCTATGTGGGCAATCCAGTGAGTGCCGGCGGCTTACCATAAATAACGTTTAGTGCTCGCCGAAGAGGTGTTCAAATTGCTTCCACGTGATATATCCCGTAGTCCAAGTACGTTTAGCCATATTGAATTTTTAAGCGAAGACGTCCCAGTGTGGGGGCGGTCGGCCCGTTTTTCCCGTGGCCTCGTAAAGCGGGGACGTTTTAAATTGAGATAGGTCGGGCCCGTGCAGGTGTTTTATGAAAATTCCACATCCATAACTGATGGGGGAAAGTGACGTCGTTGAAATATGGAATGGCGCGCGCTGGGATATATGGCCGTTGCGATTTGTGTGCCTTTGTATGCATGACCTGATGTTGCATGGTTGCTATGAAAACTTATACTCGCGAAAACATTTATATATACTTTTTAACCGACTTTAAAAAAGGAGGAGATCCTCAATTCGTATGTATGCATAATTTTATTTTTATGTATGTTCACCGATATTTCCGTCAATTATAGATTGATTTCAAAAAAAAATTTTGTTTCATTTATTTTTTAATTGGGGTTGATGAGATTGCATCTTGTTTATTCTTTTTTTTTATAGTAGCTGGAACATAATGGCTTCCCTACGACTGATGGAAAGCGAAAGAGAAGCCCAAGTCGCTGTGACAACTGACAAGTTACTGATCTAGTAACCTGTCAGTTGCCACTGCCATGCCGGCCCAACCCTAACCCCCCACGAGCTCCGCAAACCTATTCACCGACAGAAACACGACCCGGAGGTCATTTGGCTGCGGTATTCTATAGAGCGGAGGTCCTTCCCCGGACGGGCAGCTCAATTCGAGCGAAGATTCGCTATGCTCTACCTCTCTTCTCTACTATTTACTAAGTCTGTGTTCATTTTACTGTGAACACACATCATAAAATATAACTATATTACATTGTCGTTTGTGACAGGTTGCGAATATAAGTAAGTAATTAGTATTGTTATTCTTCTTCTCGAGTCAATGGTACCTCAAACAAAACCATTCCAAAACCTTCCAGTATTGTTATTGATATGTATTGATGTTACTTACTTATAGTACCTACCTATAATAATCACGATGATAAAGATTATATGCTAACAATAATAATAATAATAAATCTTTATTTATTCTCTCACATAGTTGGTTGATACAAAATTATGCTTAATCTATTGTTATTCAACTATGTGAAAGACTGGTGTCTGTACTAGGAGACCTGTATGACAGATTACCAGCCTCTCCTACACCGGACCGGTGAAAATTAATAGGTAAGCTTACAATAACTATAGGTGAGAACGTAAGTGTGAGTGTGTGATAAGTGGAGCTTTGTGTGTGTGTGTGTGTGTGTGTGTGTGTGTGTGTGTGTGTGTGTGTGTTAGTGCGTATGTGTGAGTGTGTGTGTGTGTATGTGTATGTATGTATGTGTGTATGTGTATGTGTGTATATGTATTTGTGTACAATTATTATTATATGCTCAAAATGTAGTAAAGAAAAAGTCTATGTATAGCCTATGTACTCGTATTTATCTCGTCGTATATTAACAAAAAACACAAGCTGAATATCTAATAATTTATTTTCTATCTAAATATATAAAACTCAAAGGTGACTGACTGACATAGTGATCTATCAACGCACAGCCCAAACCACTGGACGGATCGGGCTGGAATTTGGCATGCAGGTAGATGTTAGGACGTAGACATCCGTTATGAAAGGATTTTGATCAATTCCATCCCCAAGGGGATGAAATAGGATGGGGATAGGGGATGAATGAAACTCTATTCCACGCGGACGAAGCCGCGGGCACAGGTAGTTTTAAATAAAATACAAGAACTTTATTTATGAACGGCTTATCAACCTAAATAATTTAATTACCATTTCATAATTTACACCTCATTTATTTGGAAACATACCTACAGCGTGATGCGTGAAAACTTTTGAATTATAAATGCTTGATTTGTAGATTAATCACTGAAATGATAAAATTTACCTAATGAAAATTTCATTAATAACATAAATTAACAATACACATGTTACACAAAATTTCAGCAAAACTATAATAATGTACCTATCATGATATTTTTATTTTATTAGGTACATATACCATATCATATTATGTACCATGTATGAATATCATCCCTATTCTAGCTAAACAAACATGTAAACTTAAGGCTAAAGCACGTATTGTTAAGAAAAAAGGACTAGTTCAACACAAAAGACTACACAATAAAATATCTCGGGGACAATACACCGGTTGAAAAAGGCGTGTCTTTGCAGATTGTGGCCTAAATATTTCATACTCTTTATACCTTGAAAAAAAAAACACGCAATGAATAACTGAAAAGAAGGCCACGGGCGGGTCAGTACGTAACAAAAGCGAATGTAACAAGGCTCGCAACCCTTGAGACAAAAGAAGCCCGACTAACGATGTACCTCTCGCGCTTGACACGGCTGCCATTTTGGGATTTAATTTCACCTGAATTTTTTTCAACAATAGAAGTTATGAATGAGTCGGCGTAACCGTTTGTTCGTTGCGGGCGTGAATACGATTTTCGGATAACATTTTTTGAGACAAATGAGCTTTGCGTACCCTTTTGGTGGAGACAAATTCTAGCGATTCGCATTTATTACATAAACATGAGATACTGTTAAAGAAAAATACGTTAAAATATGTACTGAAATAAAATCGCGGTCACTTTAGATTTAAATGGTACTACGCGGTACACTCGTATTGAAATTTTAAACAAAGAAATTGTGTCCCTACTTTTAAAAGGGAACCTAAACTAGATAAGCAAACTCATTAAAAATTAATATTAACGTACCTAAATATAATGATTATACATATTCTAATAATTTTCTGTAACAGAGGGTGACTGAAATATATTTATAGTATGGGTGTGGTTTACATTTTGAAAGATCTAAGAGATATTAATAGTTTTTTCTTCTATATTATTGTTCTTTCTCTGATGAAAAGCGAAAGAAGCGCCCAAGTCGCTATGGGAACAATTACTTCCTCAGTTCCCACGGCCATTTATCGTCAGCCTATTTCAGTCCACTGCTGGACATAGGCCTCTCCAGTTGTTCGCCACATAGGGCAAACATCTGGAGGATATACCCATAATCGCCACGCTGGGCAGACGGGTTGGCGATCGCAGGGCGTAGCTTCTGGCACCGGTGACGCTGCTGCTCGTCATCGGTCTATGATTTTTAGCTACGCCTTCTATCGTGATGGTTATACCGCCACCAGTCGGTTTGCCAGAGCCTCGTTTGTTGTTCGGCAGGATGCACCACGGGCAGGTGAGGATGGCTTGGAGCGAAAGGTGATAGGTCGCTCCCTTACACCCCTTACTACTTACGGCCATTTATGCGTGCCTATAAACGCCTCTAATACTGACTGATCGCGAAACGCGACCGAAGTCACCTCGCTGGTGTTTCGCGGGATGTAAGAAATCAGTCAATCTATCAAAGTCTGTGTATCTTAAATACATTCTCGCTCAAACTTGATGCGTACATCCTAAATCGCTGCAATTAGGTACAGCAATCCTGTCAAATTCCTGCATAGGTACGTCACGAATAACTTGAATTAGTATTTACAGAGACTGCTCTGGTTAGTATTTACAGAGATTTTATCTTTTTGCTCTCTTGTTTTTTTCTTTTTGTTCGAGTTAGTATTTACAGAGATTTTCTCAAGGGCAAGTACCTCCTCTGAGCTAACTATAAGGGTCGAACGTACATCAATTGGCGCAAGGATCAGCGGAACGGAGCCGCTTAAGTGCTAACGAGCCGACGCCGGCAGTCGGGGAGGCCTATTGAACCGCAATGACCCTGTGATTGCTGATAAAGAAACCACCTCTGGGGTATAATGGGTTTTATAGCGTTTTAAGTTAGTATTTTTAAGAATAAGATAAGAAATGTACTTGGACTTCATAACATACAGACAATATCAAAAACTTAATAAAACCGGACACGTGTTTGATTATCACAACATAGTATAAAACTCGCTATTCGTGTCTGTCTGTCCCAATGTATGCTTAGATCTTTAATGGTTAAAGAAATTTATTCCCAATAAGACAATTTACAGTCACTTACATGAGAACATTATTAACGTTATGCAACTAAATACAAAAATATAGGTAGTACGTCGTTCGCGTGCGTGTACAAATATTAGGCAGGTAAATACTCACCTAGTGCAATCTTTCAATTACGAGTAGGTAGGTATGACTAAGTAATTTTCAAAATATGTTGTGCAAGTTTACTTTTGAATGCACTAAGTGAGCTCACATTTTTTATGTCCGAGGGTATTTTGTTATACAGCTGCGCTCCTTCAAAAGTTATCATACCTTTTAAAACTACGCAACAGATTTTGATCGTTTTTTTTTAAATAGAGTGATTCGGGAGGAAGGTATAATACCGAAGCGAAGCGAGGGCGGGTCGCTAGTGCCCAATATAAAAGGGCCTCACGCAGCATTTTAGCTGTGACCTGTACGTACAGCGAGCCAAGGTGCTAGCTTGCAGCGTCTGTACGGAGCTATTATGTTCTTTTTCTATTATGTTCAATTATTGAAAGAAATTTAGTTGGATAATACTGCAAACGAACATAAATCAAAGTACGCCTCAATTTTCATGAATCATAATCTAAGCACTTTCTGACTTTCTCATCGGCTTTTTTCTTATTTGACCATTGAAGTTTTAAAATTTAAGCATAGTGAAGTTAGCACACAGTGATGAAAACTATGGTGGGCTAATACCTGAATTAGGAAAATCCTGTATCTTAGGTTATTAACCCTCCACCCTTAAAAAGGTTCAGTAAATAAAAATAAATTCAATCTAGATAAGTTTTTCTTATAGGTACTTCTATATCACCCAACCAACAGGTAAAGAGTAATTATAACATAAAATACAAATAATTCACGATCACTTTTACCAATACTGAATATAACATTCGGTAATAATGCTTTCAGAGCCTGGAGTAGTGGATTTGCATACCCCCTAGAATTGAATATCCGTGTAACATGTCCCGTGTTGCATAAACTTGTATAGCGATATAAGGGAATATTACAATATATATTATAATATAGAAGAAATTATAAAAACTATAATTAATTCCAGCTTTAATTGAGCGTAATGTTTAATTGTAATTGTAAAATCTGTTCAGAAAATAACTGTCTATAGAAAATAAATATCAACAGAAATTTTTAGACCAGAAACGGCAGTCCTCAGAACAGGTAGGTAAGACATAAACATGAGATTTTGTAATTAAAAAATACGTTAAAATACTTTACTGAATTCAAATACTTTAAACGAATACTTATATATAAACTCATATACTTGTGTGTATTATTTTACTCTTTCGCAACGGTTCAGACGTATCACCGTAGCGTGTGTACAAACAAATAAACAGTGTTGCGAGTAATGGTGTCCATTCACAATAGCCACTCGTGATTCCTGCCGCAGCGAGCGCGTTTAAAGTATTGTGGCGGCAACAAGCGTCTGTTATCTGCATGTTACTGTGTCGCACGCGACTTCGTTACGTCCGATTTGCAAGGATCGTAGCGTAGTAATAGTACTTTTTGTAGTGATACTAACGCGCGTTTTGTAAACGCACAAAAGTATATTTACTAACGCGTTTTACTCGAATTTTCACCGCACTTCTAATGCGGTTTAGCCGCATTTGCAACGCGAACGCGAGATGGAGACTCTGTTTTGTGGTACGTAATTGCGATTGTGTCGCGATGTATGTTATGTATCGCGATTAAATAGTAGGTATGTATGCGAAGATACAACATTCACGACCACGTTGTACTGCAAAAAGTCGGTGCCTAACTTGCTATTTTTCCTTGCTGATATTGTGGTTGGTACCGGTACCACACCTGTATTGTTATTATAAGGTTCTAATGTCGGGAATTTAGCCACCGTGGCTAATCCCGAAGGAGACTAGCAGAGTACGCAAAATATGCAAACACTCGTACTCCCTCTATTCGTTCACTCTCATAAAATTATTTTTTAATTTATAGAAATTGAAGTTCTGACTCTGAAAACTCAGACTTATATGCAAATAAGCAATACCAAACTGCATGTTACTGTGAGTGTGTGTCTCTGGCAAAAAAAAACAATTTATTAATTTCTATGATATGAATTATTTGTCATGTGCTATTAACATTTCATAGAAGATTAGTATTACAATTCATTGGTAACTCAAAATTAAAAGTAAGTAGGTATAGATACCCACTTAAGTACAAAATGTTGAGCTATGTTAGTACTAAACAGTAAATGTTGCACGACATTTGCAACAACTTAGCGAATCCCGCCCGCCGTAAAATTATCATAAACGTTAACATTTAATAACAGAAAAACACGATTTTTATCTTTTCACATAAATCTGAGCTTATAACGGTGGCGGTAAATTTATAAAAGGGTTTAAAAATTAAAATGAGGTACCTATAATTCCAAGGGAGCCGCACCATTACAGGATGTACGATAGTCATCTCCAAACGACGTTTCATTTGAGAGAACAAAGAGACAAATCAAAGGAAAAGGGCTGCTTTAGAAGTTCTTTTGACTTGGAATCTCTTTTAAGTCAGTCATAATTTAATTCTTAATTACCTATACAATTCGGAGGTATCTCTTTTAATTGGTTGACATTTATTTAGCCAACTTCATTGAAAAAATACGCAATGGAGTACTCACGAAGAAAAAACAATGTTAGGGCGTCATATTCCTATTTGAATTGCACTTAAAAACATTACATTTCAAGTTGCTATAAGTATACTGTATGCAAAGTACATCTACGTAATTATAGTTGCTATGTTTACCCATGACATGATTGAATATATTTGCAAGTTTAGAAAACATATCTGCGAAACATTTTTAACATGTCATATTTTTGACTGGCTTTGAGAGACAAATTAATTCTTTGTTTTAAGTTTTTACTCATGTAGAATGCAATCAAACTGAGGCAAAACATTTCGGATTCAACAGACAGGCTCCCTTAAGCCCGCTTTACACGCGCTAGTTACCCATTCTCCGGCTCAATGGCTGTTGCAATTTTATCTTCGTCTAGGTAGGGCCTTTAAGCCGTTTGGCACAAGCGTACTTGCAACCGCCAGAACGAGTTTAATCATAGAAATTGCCAATGCCAACATGTCTGTGCATTAGAAAAATTGCTCTAAACCTCTTATATTGAATGCCGGTCATATTTTTATCACGTTGAAATATTTATTATAGCTGCGGTTCCGCACTTTGCTTAGTTTTACTTATATAACTTTTATAACTTGGGTTCCTTTTGATTTAGGTATATTTTTATTTTATAAAATTTGTCGCAGATGTTTATTATATTCGCGTAATACTGAAAGTTCTTCAATTAATTTTCACATAATTCACATAAGTAGGTAATCGCATTGAAGGTGTAGATATAATACATGTATACAACAACAACTAATTGCTCTTCTATGTATATTGGAATTTGATTACATAACCATAAACATTAGAAATATCACAGTTTAGCGCGTAAATCACGCCGCGAAATGGAAAGCGAACCATTGTATACTCTCATAAATCATAATAAATGAAATTATCCGCCGACGCAAAAACGAGATGATCTGAGATCTATTTAATTAAACACGTTTCGACCAAATGACATCAGATCTTAATGCAGCCACAAGGTCTTAGGTATTGAAATGAATCCAGTGAAGGTTTTTCAAGAAGTGTAATGTAAATGTTTTGCCGATGTTACCAGTGGCAGGTATAATTTAATTTCATTTGGAGAGAGCTGGGTTGATTATAAATTTAATTTATGTGGGGGCCGACGTCAGGGCTCGCCTGCTTGTTATTCGCGAGGCGTGCAATTTACCGACTATCCGTAGATGAGCGCGGTGACATCAGCCGTTCACCATTTTCAGCGGTGTGAAATGGAGAGGGTGCAAATTGTGCAAAACATTTATTAGCTAGATTGGCGCGATGCATTATAGTGGAGTTCTTCCGCAGTGGTTTAAAAGTGGTTAGTTCTACTTTATTTGATAACTTGACTAGATTTTTTAAAACTACGTGGTGCGTTAACTTCTATTTTTATAAAATTAAATTTTGGCCGGATGCATGGATGTTTGTTACTCTTTCAAGCGTAAACTACTAAACGGATTCAATTGGTACTTTGCTGAAACTAACTTTATAATATAACTCATTCATCAGGATATATAAGAAGTACGGAATCGCATCGTACAGTTTTTCGAGAGATAAAAACGAATATGAAACACCTGAAATTAACAAAATATTAGTTTTGCTCCCGCATAAACAGCTAAAAGTGTTTCATAACTATTTTAAAACATTATGTACCCATTGCGTTGTACATTTATGAACTGAAATATAACCTGAAGGTATTTAATACACATTCTCGGAGCCTTGTTTCAGTTCGAGTATAGTGGAATTTACTCATGTACGTATTATGAAATGGATAATGTTCTGAAGTGGATAATGTGTAAAGTTTGCTCTAAATCAAATACGTAAGCATTGTTTGTAATATCACACCATTCGTCAGAGAATAATTCAATACTGATATATTTCACTGAGAGACTGGAAGGGCATGCACTGTATTCTATACTTCGGGGTTATTCGGAAAAGTTATTCTTCTAAAGTGATTCTGATGTGCGAGATGGCAATGCCTTCTATAGGTATATGTAGTTCAAATAAATAATTTGAAGTCTAAATGGGGCATATTAATAGCAAGCTGATCCTTAAATGGCCCGATGGCTTTGGTAGTAACCTCTGCCTTCTAAGCCAAGGGTCGTGAGTTCTATACCCGCACAGTACATACATTTGTATGCATGACATGTCTGTTTGTTTACTATATATAATATGTATTTATTTATAAAAAAATATATATCTAGGTAAGTTTATCAGTTATCTAGTAGGTACCCTTTGTACAAGCTTCGGATTAGTTTTGGGCTAGATGTCGATGTGTGGACCAGCGTGGCATGTCTTGTCTTGTTTATTTTATTTATTAAATAAATTGACCAAAGCAAAAATCGAACTTGGAACACAGATTTCAGATTCAGAATATCAGAAGTATTGAATCTCGAACTATAGACGAACGCCTAACGCTATTTGGGCGCATCGTAAATTAATACAAAAACATGTTTGCATGTCAATTATGACAATGCTTAACTAATTTCATTAACAAAGCTACAGCACCTTACCAAAGTTTTAATTATGCTCAACTTTTGAAAGTTGAAAACGAGGTGTCACACACACACAACATCACTTTCTCTAACAGAAAGCTTTTAAACATTTGTGTGTCCGTTTCAGCCGAGTAAGTAATTGCTTACCAAGTACCCGCCGAAGTTGGTGAAGCAACAAACTTTAATACTGATAAGAGTGACGTTGAAACCGCCAGACTAAATACTCAGATAGTTTTACTACAATAATAAATCACGAACTTGTTTCAAAGTTGCGCGGATTTTGCTACACTGAGATGTTTGAGTTTTCGCTGCATATACTATACTTTATTATTCACATGTAGATTCTAGTTGCCAATATCGTGACTGTTAAACTGTTTCCAATATGTTATGTTACAATTGTATCTTTTCCCGCCTGCAGTCATCCAATGCAAAATCATGATCACTTCCATGTTGTTAAAATAGATTACGAAAAACATTTTACTTATGCAGATCAAATTTATTACAAAAAACATAAAGCTCCAATTATGATATTTCACTATCGGGTTTTTCTATTCACTGTACAAACCTTTTACGAGCTTTTTAATGCAATTCTCTTGATTGGAAGGAATATGGGGATAGTAGAAGTGGCTTAATGGATAAAAAAACGTATCACAAATTGCCGGCTTTGAACATTTTGTATGCACGATCAGAGTTTATTAAATTGTTCTGGAATAAGAGAATTTGGATAAAGTGTGGTGGATGAAATTATTTAAACATTATTTTGGTTTGTAGGTACGTTGGTATAATATTTACCTTTTATTTTTATTATACTGAGTGGATTGTTTGTTTTATGATAATACTAGTCTATATTTGATATACGAGTATGATAAGTAATTTTTAGAAGTGTTTGATATCCGAACGCTCGATATAACGACGTACATTATCACTCAATTTGTACATAGTTTAGTATTTTGCTTGAAATGAGCGCTTAAAATTTTTCTTCAATATTTTGGAAGTTTTAGTGTTTTAAAATACACCATTGTGCAAAATTAAAAAAGATATTTTTTTATTGCACACTATACAGTTGACTTACAAATACGTATAATAAACATTTGTTATACAATTGAGCCACGCGCTTATCAGACGTAAGGCCGTTCTATCCTTGATACATTTCCGTGCTACTAACACCCCGTGCTCTCCATCATAGTAATAAATAAGCATTACCGCGTAGTACCTCGCAAACATTGACAGTTGTTTGATTGTTCCATTTTCTTCAGTTTGTTGTTGGCTCGCAAACAAAGGGATAGGGCAACCAGTTGCGCCACTGCCTGGATAATGAGTAAAGTTTAGAATTAGTTACATGAGATGAGCTTCTCACCTATGTGTTTAAGGATATCGGGTGCAATGTCAGTGGGTTTCGTGTTTGGCTCGAAATTGCTAAACGTTGTTCGGATATATTGTAGGTATGTTATTTGTCCGTAATTACTGGGCGTTCTACGTAGGTTGATAGTTATTTCGTAAATTAAAATTGCTCGTTTGAAAGTAATTAGAATGTCGAATAAAAGTAACACAGATTATTGATATGGTAATATGATACAACATTATCTGATTAAAGTAAACAAAAGTTTATTATTAATATGCCGATTGTACCTATAAATATGCTAAAGGTACACTTGAAGAGAATTAGCTTATATTCATCATCATTATCAGCCCGTAGGCGTCCACAGCTGGATATAGACCTCCCCCAATGACCTCCACATGGACCGGTCCTGAGCGGTCTGGGTCCAAAGGATCCCCGCTTTATCTACCAGGTCGTCAGTCCATCTCGTAGGGCGCCGTCCCCTGCTGCGTCTTCCCTCACGCGGTAGCTACTCGAGAACCGTTCGTACCCATCTAACGTCGGTTCTGCGAGCGATGTGGCCTGCCCACTGCCACTTCAACTTGCATATTCTGTTGGCAATGTCGGTCACCTTAGTTAGCCTATATTAATCCTATAATAATTAAAATCTTTCAGCATACGCAACAATTTTTATGACAGTTACCACTCTGTTCTGTTTGAAAATTAAAAATTTCAATTGTAAAAAAACCTTCTAAAATTATAATTTATAATGGTTTAAAGTTACATTTACCTATCTTAGAGTATGAGTCATGAAATATTACTAATAGGTCGGTTTTGGTGCGAATAAAAATGAATTTAGAATAAATTAGACACGAAAACAGCAAATAATATTGCGATCGATATATGTAAACAAGATTTCACATCAACCCTCCCCACGTATACGTATCGGCAAATTTTATCAGATTCCACGCTGAAAAATAACAAAATTCAACAGAAACCGGACGGCCCGGACAGAGTAGGTAGGTACATAGCATGAGGTACCACCCCGTTGATGAATGTAAAAAAAAAACAAAACACGCCACAATGATTGGATGAAGCTCGACGCCATAATAGTAAAGTTGCCAGGCGCAGACTCTTTGAACCCCCGCTGGTTAATGAAAAGCGAGTTCGGGAAGTGATGCCGAACCTTTTGTTTGAGGAAGATTGTCAAGACTGTGCCGTGAGGAAAAATCTTGCCGGCTTTTGCTCGTGATTATTGTCCGTGACGTAATTTGGAGCTCATCGTAAATTTGAAATTTAGAAGCTTTTCTAATGGTTGAAGTTGAGAGACATAAATCTTAAAGTCCGTAAGTAACTTTTATTTAGTAACCTTTTTAGAAAAAAATGGGCTAATGACAATGCTCCTAAAAAACGTTATATAAATTTTTAAGGTTTCCTTTATGATCGGATCATTCACAAGGTAGACAATTATGTTCGATTTTGCAAAGATATTTGGAGGTTGCCAGAGCAAACTATTAAAATCGGACCTTTTTGTGTAACCAATACATTTTTTTTTCAAAATGAGACCCCTGAGTTGATCATGAATGATAATTTCATGCCCGCGTCTAGTATAAAAAGTGTTCGAGATATCAGTACCGAGAGGAAAGAGAGGAAAACAGGTGAAAAAACTACTAGGTAGGTACATTAGCTGAGTACTCTTCAACGATAATTCTAAGATTAGATGCATAAATATTAACTCAAAACATTGTCGTCATGTGTACTCGACAGAATTCAAAATTTTTGTTTAATATTTTCCAACAAACTCACATTACGTATTTAACCAAGTCATATTGGAGACTAAATGTAACATGAAGTTATTCATCTTAATTAAGCTGTTTTACTACTTAATATCCCTACTTACATGCAGACTGTAGACCATTGCATATATCGTTATTGTTAGACCACAAAGTTGATGAGTTTAACCAAGTACACTGGCTATAATCATCCCGCAAACAGTAGCCCATAACAGACTTCATTAGCACAAATTCGTTTGGCTACTTAAGAGCGCGCATACAATTTTAAGCAACTCGATACGCACGCGGGAGCCGATTCCGAAACACACATAGACATCATTTGTGTCTGTGTGGGTGAGCGGCGTGTCGGACGCTAACTCCGGCGGACGAACATATTTTGATACTTAACAATTTATTATTCATCTAAATTATTTGAACATTCTTTTATTGCTAAATATTTTATTAGTGTAGTATAGGTGCGTACTTATTAAATTGATTAAAACACTTTAGAGTACATTATTCTTAAGTGTTTATTAATTAAGGTTTAAGAAAAATATAACAATATTTTTGTCTTTCTATCTTTATATGTACCTATCCAAAGGTATTGTGTGAGTGATTGACATTATTAATGTTGCTTTATAAAAATCAATAATCCCTACTGTGTTTTCCTTGCCTTCTGATCATGAGTCAAAGGTCGTGAGTTTGATTCCCATCCAGGACAAACATTCGTGTGCTGAACATTTGTGTTTGTTCTGTGTTTAGGTGTTTGTATTATTATTTAAGGAAAGAGCAGTCTCCGTGGTTGCCACGATATACTTAACTCTAACCCGTTTTATATTTTAACTTGTAAAAATTACTTTGTTCATTTTCACTCGGCAGAAATGGATCTCAAAATGAGGCTGGTTGCCATCATTCAAAAAAGATTAGTTTGTAAACAATTTGTCTATTTGAATTAAGGTCCTAAGTCTCCTATGCACTGATCACAGAGATCATGTATACCTACTGATGCTTGTGCTGAAAGTTGTGCTTGTGTTTCGTAGCAGAAACCCCAGATGGCCTACAACAACTAAAATCTGGTTCCTATCCAGCTTGACCAATCCATCACTTATTCTCGGGATGAATATTCGTCGTGACCCGAATCCTAAGGGTTACATTGAAGGAGTCATTGACTACTGCAGCATTCTCTAAAAAAGGTGTCCTGAACCTGATTCTGAAAGAATATATCACGACTGACCAGCGCTGTTTTTTGTATAAGGCACAAATCTTGCGTAAGATACTGCTTTTACGCAATTTTATAAATGATGCAATGGACAGGTTACAAAGGCGAGCTATCTGAATAGGTAGGTATGGTGAGTCCTCTTGTATATATTCAAAAATTGTCTAGGATCGGTATTTTGAAAATTAAAATTAAATACAACAGCAAGTAAAAAATGTTGTCATTATCTCATTTATTTTCTACTTTACGGTCTAAATTAAGAAGACTAAACTTGTAGGAAATCAATTTTTAAACAATTTTGGTTCCTTCCTTTTCCCCTAAAATCGATATTTTGGAAATAAAACTCGCAAACCGCGACATATTCAAAACTGTATCATTATCTCCTATGTTGTACTTTTTACGGCATGAATGAAAAGAAACAAAGTTCTAGAGATTCAATTTCCGAACAATTTTGGCTCCTACATTTTCCCCCAAAATCGACATTTGGAAATTAAACTGAATTAATTAATTACCTATTAATATTCCGAATTTAACATAATTCCAATGACGGCGACGAAGCAAATAAAAGAAATAACAATACCTATTATGGAAAACTGCTGCACTAATGAGGGCGCCCATATCGCGTTCGAATTCGCCACCAGAGGTGCTAGTGTAGCGTGAGGTATCCGAAATGTAAAATTACATAGGTCCTGTGGGTTAAACGAGTTTATTTCGGAAAATTAAATAATTTTGTGCAATTTTGGCATAGCTGGCATTAATTTTCGAAAATATGAGACATGGCTCAGTGATTATCTGCGCTTTAAAAGCGGAGCCGAGAGAATGAGGTATAAAAATTTGCGGTCTGAAAGAAAAGCTAGTTCACTGGTTTGTTTATTAACCGTTAACAAACAGTTTTGCCTTTTGAAAACTTATGGCCCCCTTCTTATAACGAACAAACAGTCATCACATGCATAAAACAAACCTTAACAGCTATGCCCGAAGACCTCACTATACAGTGGCGCCCTCTGGTGATTACAAAACGGTAGCCCTCATTGGCAACGTTGCACCTTGCGACTTGCATACTGCAAGTTACATGCTCGCCCTGCTCGTCGCCATACTACCATTCAGCATACGTAGCCGGTAATTTTAACGTAATGTATGTAAATAAGTTACCGTAACCTATCCGTATCTTACCAGCCTTTTCGCTAAAATCACCCCTAGTAACCGTATTGGCCATACATTTCACAACTATCATACTGCATTTTGGTTTTACATTTTGAAACTATAAAATATAATTTTTACTTCTTTCTAATACTATCTGAATGAAAGTAGTAATCTCATATCGTTATCAGCCTCTCACAGGCCACTGCTGAACATTGGCCTCTCCCATTGTTGACCACTTTGATCGATTTAATTTTAATCTTAGATACTTGTTATTATTGTGACACAAAGATTCACTTATTCCACACTAAACAATTGAGCGACAATTTCAAAACTGGATTCGAAGATCGATTTATCTAAATCTAAATAGATCAATTTCGTGCATACTATCAAACATTTTATCATCCATCTTTACACATATAATTTTACTAATAATAACTCGACTATGGGATTTCTAGGACTTTCAGCTTTATTGTATGCCTTTATTTATAGTAGTGAACATGTGACGTAGATTCCTTAAATGCTCCCAACTTAAATAAATCTCCTTATCAGTTTCTTCATGGAAGTTGTTTCTGACCATTGATGTTAACGAGCATAATAATAATCATTGGAATAGCCTTACTTTGTAACTTCATTAGTGAACTAATAAACAAATATATTAATTTTTTGAAATATTTAGCATATATGGTTGTAGATAATAATAGTTATAATAATCCTGATGTTTGTATTTGATACTCATGACTAAACATTAAATCATTTCATTAATTTAGTATATTATTTTAACTTAATAAATTTTCCATACAAAAATAATATTACAAAGTATCAAACTCGTGGAGTTGCACTCGCGCAGAGAGGTATACGCTCATAAAAGTGGTTGTGCGTATGTGTGCGTGAGCGGAGCAGCGAGCGGCACGTCCTCCCTCTGGGATGACCCGATTTGGACTGAATCGGCAAGCGTCGCGCGCGTGGCTTTATAGTCACTTTTAAAAAAATCGTATAAAATAACAGGCATAGAATATTAATAAAATAATAATTAAGTGCACTTAAGAAAGACTTCTTTTACATTTACACAAAATTTCAACTAAAAGAAACAGTGTTTTCTACTAGAAAAACACTGTTGAAAAGTGTGAATTGAGCTTATTTTGAAAAATTATTTTGGGCAATTTAATAACACATTTTTGAAAGTTTTATTGTCTAGTGCACTAATAGACCATATAAGCTATTGTATAAACATATATTTAAAACATATGTATGTAATGCAATTGATATTAAGACTTTCGAAATTGACTCTGACTCGCATTTTTGCGAATCGGCTTACGGGAGATCTTTGATAAACAAAAATATACTTGTAAATGTTGTATTTTATCTAGCCTACGCACTGCTTAAAGAATTTATCTATATAAAAAACTATGTTTCTTATTTTAAAAAAATCGTTTTCTATGATAATAGCTCGCCCGAAAATACCAGTTTCGCCGCAAATACGTCGAATTCTGTATGCGCGCTCTTAAACTTCATAGCAGGTCGATTTATAAATGCCCTGTCTACTAAAAGCCCCGTAATTAAGTCCGATAAAGGTGCTCGTAATATTTAAATTGACAGGCCACAATAATTAAACAGTTCTAGACGTGCAATTATCCAGTGCCTTTTTGCCCCTCTCGACTCTTTTATGCAGTACTCGACGAGAAGACATAGTTTTAATTGGAGCCGTTTCGGAGCACGCAAAGTGTCTTTTAATTAAAATTTTAACTTTTGATATTTAAAAAAGAATATGACGGCGCGGATCTCCGCTATTGCTGTAACTTCCCCGGGGAATATTTTTCTTCATAAAAGCCTTCTAAGCTGGTGCATATTTAAGAAACACTTTCAATGCTTTGCATACTTTTAAGTGAACATTTTCATTCTTGTTGGGCTTCCATTGTGTGTATCATCGGTGGATATTTTAATGAGCGGATTATTACGCGCTTGTTGCCTTAGTTCTAATGATGGTAGAAAAAATACTTTTGTAAATATTCATACGGAGTTTTCTTCGCAATTAAACATAACATACCTACAATTCCATTTAAAGAAATAGCATTAAAAATAATACTTTTTGACTGGTTAATTATACTTGATAGATTTTTTCCCTAACTGAATACGATGGAGTCAAGGCGTCATAGTCATAGACTACAGAGAAGCGGTATACTCTCCCTTTTTAAGAAATTATGTCTAAAATTAACTAATGACTACCATAGAAAAAACGTAAATAATTAATACATTTTGTTTGAGATTGTGAGTTCATATTCATCTAGATTTAGAGAGTGTATTGGTTCGCTGGTCATTTCTGAAAGCCGTTTGATGTAGGCATGCTTAACCACATAAAGCTCTACTTAATAATGTAGTGAGGCGTGAAGACGAGTTTACTTTCATCAGAATATACTTTAGATACGTACCTACTAGATACTATATAGCATGAGTTTTAAATCAAATAGGAGTTTGTAATGTAAAAGACTATGATACAAGTACATGCATTTTCAGTTTGATGATAATATGAATTCTACTCTGTTTTATTATTTCAGACAAGAAAATATTTTTGCTAAACCTAACCTTATTTTTCAAATCAAACTCTAAAAATATTTGACATGGCTATTTCCCTACTGCATAGACCGGTCAATCATGATTAGTTGCCCCTTGGAAGCCCTTATAATAATGCAGAAAGGGTGTAGCTCTAATTATTTTCTGACACCAGTCATTTATATAGTGATCAACATTTTTGTCCAAGCCCGACTTATTATTATGTTAAAATTCCAATTCAAACTTAGAAAGGTCGTGCAAGAACAGTAGTGTTACGTATTTTAACATATTTTTTGTTTTTTAACATGCAGATGTTAAAGAAGGAGAAACAAAAAAAAAGTAAAAAAAATTAAAATTACAATAACAAATCATCTATCATAGTGCAAGACTCATTCAGCGCACACAAAGCCGTTCTATCCTTGCCACTTTTCTATGGTACTTAAAACTATTTACTTCGAATGCTTCGTCAAAAAAGCCAAAACCCAAAATATCGCAAATCACAGTAACATTAAATGAAAACTTGAGCGATCGAAATTGTAATAGGAAAATTATGCACGGACCCCCGAGAGCGGTACGTGCCTCCCGGAAGATTCCAGCTTTATAACGAGCGGCCCCGCTGTTCCACAAATTACAAGCTTCACTGGTGTCGTTTGTGCCGTTCGGGAGGTTACGAGTGAGTAAATATTCACCGTTATCCGCCTGAAATTTAATTAATAGATGTGATTTGGCGTGATAAAAAATTTATCAGTTCATATAAACGCAACGCCATCGCGCCAGCGGCAGATCGTCTGGTTTTGGATTGGTTCTATTTGAGGCAGTAGACATACTATTGACTCGAGGAGAAAATCGTTTTTTTTTGTATTTACTGATGTAATCTAAAAATTTGACGACATTGTGCTATTTGGACGTTACCAGTTACTTCACGATTATGCTGTCGATAGCACAGTTATTGCTGTAATTTGATTGAAGTAAATAAGGTATCAAGATCAACGATACAATACTTACTAATAATATAATTAATATTCGTTTAACATTTATTTTACAATGTACCACATAAAGTGAATTTTAGAAGAATATACATTGTGTTCTTATAATAAATTCCAAATATTTAAAATTTTTAAGTATAAATTTCGTTCAACATGTAGTATAAAATCGAATTGAGAGTTTACATACTCGTATAAAGCGAAGTCAGTTGAATATCGCTTAGCAAATATCCGTTGCATTCCAGTGAATGTGTAAACGTATCCCTTTATTGTACTTTTGATTATATGTAAAACCTGTGAACAGTTTTTTATTTTTCAAAAATAAAGCAGAAAATTCTACATTATCTCGCACATGGCTTTGTTAAATGGAATATTTATACTGGCGGGAGATTGCATTATATTTCTTGGGATTCGCTTCGTGAGGAAGAATGAGGTTCCTGCATAATGCATTCAGACACCTATGCGTTTTCATCTTTTTTATATTATCCGTTTATTTTTAGAGGGAATAACAGTTTTATTAATTGGTTATTTATGTTAATGCAATGTAGATTTCGAATGGCTTTGGTTCTTTCTGGTGACTATAAAATAACAAGCAAATAGCTTTTTTAAAACACAACAACATGTTAGTCTTTTTGAGTTGACATTACATGTCAAGACGTCTAACATGCTTTTGCCTTAATTAAAAACTACTACATACCTATAATTTAAAAAAATATTTTAACATAACCCATTTAAGGCTGCTGTCAAGTAGCCAAGTAAAATCAAATCAGGCAGGCACATTACGTAAACAAAAACCGCTCTCATTTTGATGTTTAAGCACAAAGAAGGCGCACGTATGTTTTACGGCCTTTATCTATTTGGGCTTCAACTTTGTCGGTCATATGGGGGTTAGCGAATGAGGACCCTTATCTCAATATTAGCTGTTGTTTATCCCCGTTTTGTCCTTTTACATTCCACAAACGTAGTCATATCTTTGAAATGTCCGGTCCGGGATACAGTTGGTCATGCATATAAACGCGACGCGTGACTTGTTCTGAGAAATTACCGATATGTTGGAGGTTCGGACACGTACGTAGATTAATATACGGCTTGTTTATTGTATCGTCGTAGCGTTCGATCCTTGTACAAGCGAGCGAGGTACGGGAATAATACAGCATCAATAACGTTACAGTACAGAGTGTAAGGTATCTGTTCTAGTTTCGGATTTAGATACACCTCATCTAACACAAGGAAAATGCTTTGGGTAAAAGAAGCTGCTACGAATGACTAGCAATTAGCAAGCTAATAACCATAAGTAGTTGAAAAAAGGGGAGCTATCATTAAAAAAGCTATTATTTTTTTCTATAGTGGCTCGACATAATGGCTTCTCTACGCCTGATGGAAAGCGAAAGAGATGCCCAAGTCGCTGTGACAATGGGCAAGTAACTGGTCAGTTACCTGTCAGTTGCCACCACCATGCCAGCAGAACCCTAACCCCACACGAGTTCCGGAAACATAGCTGAATATTAAATTTTTATGGCATTATAATGTAACGGAAAAAGTCCAGTTATTTATTCATTTTATATTCTACACTAATTTTTTATCAATCCCGCTTGATTGTAATAACCAGACTTATTGTACCACAGATCATGGGCGTAACGACCCCGGCACGAAAAGATTATCACGCGACTGGGATTTCACTCGGGATGAGGTGGGATATTATGTGCCACGCGATTGATCCCGATGATCAAAAGCAGATCATGTCATTTACCTGTATGACAAAGTTCACTTAGTAATATTATCTCAAAATATAAATAAATATAGCTTGATCAAAAGCAGATCATGTCATTTAACTGTATGAAATTGATTCCGGAAAAAAGAATATGTACCTACATTCTAAAACAACGTAAACTGTTGTTTCGTCTCTAGGCTTGTTACACATCTGATTGGTTTAATACTTTGAAGAGCTTATTAAACAGGTCATGTCCTGTCGTACTTGCGACTTGTCTTAGTTGTACGTAGGATACTATGCAGCTCAATTGATCGGGTAGCCTGTACTGGCGCATAATCGCTAGCTACAAGGTTACTCCATTTGCTACGAGTCTGTACGCCGCGCTGAGTCGGATTACACACGGCCTATTTACTGTGAGCTACTTACTAAACGCTCTATGAGTAACTTGTATCATCCATCCCCTCCTTTCCTTAATAGAATCACGCAGGCATAAGAAATCATAGAAAAACTGTGCAAACAATCAACACAACGCAAATCCGACATCTGCCGAACTATTGGCTGTGGAACTCTTTTCCAGCGCACGTATTCTCTTCTTCTTATAGCATGCTTTTAATTTTATAGAAATACGGATTAAGCCATCTACTAAAATAGGCCGCCAAAAGTGGCTGATAAAACTTAAAAATAGCCATTTTGTTTCCAACCTAGGGTGTTTATCTATTTTTATAGAAACCGCCGGAAAGTCATGTCATCTCACAGGGATATCCAGGGTGGTGATCGGAATACTATCCCTCCCAGAATGGGAGGGCGTACTCACTAACTAAACTCACTGTACTGCCAGTGGACACCAAGTGCCAAGGCCGGATGACAAGCGGCCGTCACTCCTGGTCTGGGGAGGCCAAATGCTTCATCCCCAATTTAGTAGAGATGTCTATCAAATTGGGAATAAATCATTTGGCCTTTAGGTTATCCTACAGGCACAATTAGGAAACCACTATTATCTGTAGTAATTTAACTTGATATAGTGCGATTGGTGCGGAATATTATTATATCGAGTAATATTACACATGGGCGCGGTCGACATCTTGCCTGGAACTTGCCCGACACGCTCCCACGTGTCTAGTTAGACTCTACTCTTCATTCGATTCTATTGACTTCTTAACTTATGTAACAAGTTTGTTGTAATTAACTTCAACACCTGGGAAATACGAATTAATTTTACATGAAGGGAAAGATTACAGGTTCACAAATTTAATTTACGATTTAACTTGGACCAAGTACTTTTAAGCACGCCCCATATTTTTGCAAACTTGAGAAAAAAATGTAATTTAGTTTTAAGTGTTCATAAAATATTGAAGCTCGACCTTCTGAGAGCATGAGTTTCGCCTGTCTAGAGGATATTAAAAATTTAATATTTCATATTCGTGTATATTTTTACATAGTTATGGTGGCAGCTGAATATTTTGACGCTTTAAAGTTGAGTTCGCGAGACATTGCAAGATTAATAAAGCCTTCATAAAGCGTCTTTATAGTTAGCTAATATAGCTTTATTAGAAATGCCCTATGTAAAGGACTTAATAAATGCTTGGGAGAAGTTAAACTTTCGCAGGTTTTTCAGTCTGTTGTAGGAAATTGAGGAGTCACTTTACTTACACTATAACTATACTTATGTTGATTCTTAACTAATTAAATATCATATAACATTGTACACATAGGTCTACCGTCTATTATTAACAATCGTAGACGTCTATCTTACGATGTCCATTTGACGGTGACCTCGTCTTCTGAACCAAGGGTCGTGGGTTTTTATGTGCATGCACATGTCTGTTTGCATTGGTCTGGGTAAAGACCCAGACCAACAAATTATATACATTATATAGTAAGAAAAGACTTACTATGTATAATGTATAATATGTATTTCTTTACAGAAAGGGAAGAACCTGAGGCTGTTGTACTGAATTTTTAAGTATGTTTTGGTGCTACCTTCATTTATTAATTCAGATTTCTATGTCATGAGTGATTAAGCTATTTACTTTGGATTCGGGTTGAAGTAGTGATGATATCTGATAATTTACATTATTATTAATATTTAAATGTATGGATTTTCTGGGTAAATATAAAAAACTATGATTGCTTGAAGAAGCCATAAACTACTTTGTATATGTTATTATTCTTCGTACAATATCCGTTCATCTTAAAGCAAAAGTTAGTTTTTTTTATAATAGCTCGACATAATATAGGCTTTTCTACGCCTCATGGAAAGCGAAAGAGAAGCCCAAATATGTTTACAAAGTTTATTTCCATAATTATTATTTCCAAATCGCTGTAACAACGTGTGAAGTTATCATAATACTTTGATCACATGATAGAATAATAATAATTGCCAAAAACAGTAGGTACCTACATACCGTACCACACGAGACGCTTACAGTGTGATGGTATTGTCCCAACGCAGACGCTTGTGTAAACGCCGAAATATTGGAAAGGCGACGCGTTCCCGTATCAGCTAAAATTGCAGAGCATCACAATCCGCGCAACAAATTAATGTGTACTCTTGAAGGCAAACAACATTGGTACGTATCGCTCGGCCGCGTAATTCCATTAACGCCCGGAATACATCACTCTACGGCACCTCACGCCTTTAGATTTACTGCCAGCGGCAGATGAAAGGCTAGGTCTACAGTACACGTGTATAGCCCACCTCGTTTATTAGCACGGTTATGTGTTCGGAGATTTATCGTGTTTTGTCTAAGTTGCTGCGCCCTTTCCTCCGGTATCGCTCCCTCGTCATTTCTTTTTGTTAAAACGACCCGTGAAGTCACAAAGCCTTGTAAGCTGAAGTACGCTTTTTATTACCGTATGTCGCGGTGTGATCATAAATCGTACGAAGGAGGTGAGCATTTATAATGTCACATAAGTTTTCTGGAGTTTTCTTTTAGAGAATTTTTATCTTAAATGAAAAACGTCTACATACGGGCGGGCTGTGGATATCTAATTTCCATTGGGTGGGTGTGTGTTCGTTTGCCTATGTTATTATTATACATAAAATATGAGTTTATTATCGAAAATTGCCCACCAGCGCTTGCAAGGAAGGAGAACCCTTTTTCTCGGAAGGGCATAAGTTTAAATTATAAACCGACTTCAAAAAAAAACACAAACGACCAAAACTAAAAAGCGATAAATAACGTAAGTACTTCTATCCTTAATACATAATTATTTAAATATTACAATTATCACTTATTTTTGAAGTCGGTGCCAGCCTCTAGGTACCTAACGTAGGCTGTTGTTGTATGACATGCGCGGCCGGCAAATCCACACGACAATATACATTTATTTGTTTGGCTGGCACCGACTTTAAAAATAAGTGATAATTGTAATATTTAAATAATTATGTATTAAGGATAGAAGTACTTACGTTATTTATCGCTTTTTAGTTTTGGTCGTTTGTGTTTTTTTTTGAAGTCGGTTTAATTTTTTTTTTTAAATAATTTTATTTCTCTATTTTTAGTTGCGTTAATGTGCTGTGACCTTGAATAAAGGCTAATTAACGTCCTTAAGAGTTTTACTTAGGAATGAAAAATTTTGCTTTAAGTCAAGTGAAGACTTTGCGATCTAAAATCAAGCATATCACTTACCAAATCACCTGCCCTATT
Source organism: Conogethes punctiferalis (assembly GCA_031163375.1). Taxonomy (NCBI): domain Eukaryota; kingdom Metazoa; phylum Arthropoda; class Insecta; order Lepidoptera; family Crambidae; genus Conogethes; species Conogethes punctiferalis. Next base: position 9,297,568 of record CM062091.1, read on the forward strand.
AGCCCTGCATAAGTACATACTACTACCTAGTTTAATATCGACCAATGTCAGTACTGTCCCCTAACTCCTAACCGTTAAGGAGTTCTTTGGCTTCATCATCAGCACCAGATGTTGACGCCCGGAAGCATATACTTGAGTAAAATATGATTACGTAACAAAAACACCATATGAGCATACAATTTTCGGTTGATGCCCTCAATTTCTCCAGGATCCCATCATCAGATCCTGACTTGGTGATAATGGGACCACCTCGGAAGTGTCCTCTGTCGAACTGTCGAAAAATTTTTGAAATCCATCCATAATTGACGGAAATATCGGTGAACATACATAAAAAAAAAATAAAAAAATTATACATACAGACGAATTGAGAACCTCCTCCTTTTTTCGAAGTCGGTTAAAAATCTGACTCAGTTCCATAATGAAATTTATAAAGTCTATTAATATATCATTCAACCATTTGATAGGTATATAAAAGAAAGGAAATATGAAAAAAAAATTAGGATAATGTTCGTTGAGTCACAAAATTTTGACGTATATGTAAACGGGATACCTAAAACCGTTGAAACATAACAATATAGCAAATATGATAATTTTACCTATTACGGATTCGAAATCAGTTAGATGGCATCACCTCGCTGTCCTCTACACAAAGGTTGTCTAGAAGAGATCGCTAATAGAAAAAAGCTGTCGAAGTTGTCTAACAAATATAATACGTCAATGATATTTGTTTATAAGTCAATTGTATAGTGTGGAATAAGTCATATTTATCTAAAAGAACATAATGGTTATTTCTTCTTTTGGATTATTATTACAAAAAAGTGGTACAAAAAGATTCCTTTGAATAATTCTTAATGTAATGTTACTTTGTAGTAGAAATACTCAGATTCAGATGAAAAGATTTTAGAATTTAATGTAGTCTAAGTTACCCCATTTCAAATAAAGAGTTAGCAAATAAGAGCACCTTATTTATGAAACTTCGCAATTCTAACTACTGCATCACTTTGAATACTCAATACAAAAATACGTCAGTCCTAAACAAATATCTTGAAAATGCAAATTAATTTACTCGAAACTCATTACGAAGTCACTCTCACGAAACTAAAACACACTTTAAATGATTAAATTTATTTCAATTACAATTTACGATGCAATTTTCTTCAAAATCAACTTCAAAACAAGTTTTGTTTTAAAAGAGTTTCGGAATTGCGTTTCTTCTATCATATTTTTGGAGCATGAATACCTTATTGTTGTAATAATCGAAGTCGAATGGCAATTTAAAACATATTTAGATGGAAAAAAGCGTAACGGGGTTCACGTAGTCGGAATAACGAGAGGGGTCGCACCCATTTTCGAGATCCCTCGTGAAAAATTCGAATATTCGATGATCAAACAAAATATTTTGTAATTTGTAACAAAGCTGCAATGCAAACAGTTTTCTTAAGCACCAAATTTATTTGGTTGTGTTTCGTGACGTAATGAACTTATGGCTCATCATAAATTAAGCCCATGATTTAGTCATAGAAGAAATAAATTATTTATTCCTTACTAGAAGTACCTACAAAATCATGTACATAGTCCCGATCCCAAACAAAGTAGCTTGAGCAGTTGTGTCCTGGGTATCAGAACAACGAGAGTACGTCAAATATATATGATATATATACGGTATGCAGCGGCATGGCCGAGCCTCTGGCATTGCTGATGTCCATGGGCGGTACTGTTTGACAGCCGACAGGCCGCTTGCTGGATTGCCACAGCAATAAAAACACACGAATATTTTGTCCCAGGTAGGAATATAATCCATGACTCTTCAATCAGAAAGCAGTTTATTACTACTAAAAGAGCCATCGAGCCTATCAAAATGTGTGGCATTTGAAAAAATATTTTTTTTGAAAGCTCTATTGCTTAATAATATTTGTAAGTAAAATCTATTTTCCAGAGTAAATCCAATTAATGTTGTGTAGTATCTTAACCTCACTCCGGCCAAAGAAAGCCCAATAGCGGATCTTACATTATTTTCCATTCCGTTCTTAGCTTTGCGCTGTAATCTTCTTACGCGTCCTTTTCTTTGTTTTGAAGTATACCTAGGGTTCGGTTCGATAGAAGCTTTGGTAAGGGCCAAGGGTTGATAATCTATATCAGTTTGTGTGCGGACGAGGATCGTTAAGATATAAAGGATGTGTTGTATATGTATGTACGTAGGTGTGCGTGTGGCGGGTAAAGGGAGAAAAACGTTATCGATTTCACACCATGACATGCAGTTTTTTGTTGGCGAAAAATCTGAGCGTACACTGATTTTTAAATTGTAGCCCCGATAAAAGATGTGTAATGACGTAGGCACGAGAATATACATAAAAAAGCTTTAGAAGACGAATTTGTAACAAAAATGTGGTATTAAATATGCCGATATTGGTAATGACTGAGAATAAAAAAATGTGACGCTATCAAGTGTCATTTAAACACAGTGCTGTAGCCTTTGAATTGTACCTAGATATCTGATATGTATTTCAAAATAAAATGACCGAAGTTGGTACTTTTAATGTACCAGAATATTTAATACAGACAATAAAACCATAATACTCGTAAAGTGCCTAAAGCACTTGTGGTATGGAAATCGGAAAAGGTACCATGAAACAATAAATTACATACCTAAATCAGGCCGGTAGGCTTGTTGGTCACCTTTGTGGTAGATATAAAAAAATATTTTGACACGGAAAACACTTAATGTTCAACAAAATACTCTCTTTTAATTTTTATATTATAGCGTCTATCATCTCTGTGGCCATAGCTGAACACTAGGTAATTATTTACAGTACTGATTATTATTATCGACTGTAACTGGTATAAGCTAGCGAGACGCATACCTTGCTCGCCAGGTTCCATAAAAAAAGCGTGTAAAAAAATATCTTATACGTACTTTTCAGTAGCTACCTCCTTATTCTGTCCTCAACAGGCTAAGGAAGAAAGGCAAGATTTATGTTAGTTTTTACAATTTTACGGTCAGCGAGTTCGGTTGGCACGCCAGGGGAGACATTACAGGAGATATCGCAGATTTACTTGAAACTTGATGCCTTCTCTTGAGGGAAATCTCAAAATGGGCCATCATTGCGGCGTTCATTCCGCGAGAAATGCGTTTAATTTTAGAAGCAATCATTCAAGTGTGTTAATTGATTGTTTATTTTTGGACTTTGAAGTTGCAAAACAGATAAGTCTGTTATTAATATGAAAATTATTTTATATTAAAAAAATATTAATTTTATTTAGAAATCGAAAAGTTTTAGGCTACATTTTAGGTGATTTAAAATTAGGTGATATAGAAATAATCGATTCCACTCTTAACACTTATAAATACAAGCTTGAGAAATATATAAATAGAAAGGTATATCTTTTTACTTGTTGCTAAAATGGTATATATATATCCGCATACGATACAATATGTAAAAGGATGTATAGAAGTTAAGAGATCTCTTCAGACATTTGAATATCGGACTTCTACAGACCTACCTACCTTAGGAACCTAAAATATCAAGAGTAACGTGGACACTAATATTAAAGTAATACCCACTCTGTTATAAAAGTTTAGTACTAATGAATAAAATAACATCACTTCACAAATTCCCTGTCGTTAAAATAATAAAACTTAAGCCTAGCTACGAGTAGATAGCAAGCGGCCAGAGTTAATAAATACAGGGTTTCAGGTTTTATTAAACCTTTTTAGAAACAATATCCTTCTCCAAATGGTTTGGGGTCACTGTTAATTTTATCATAATTACAAGAACACATTTGAAATTTATGATAATTAATATACCTACGTTAGTATTCCGCATTAAAAGTAGGTCATTTCATAACACGAATGGCACGAGAAAATTCATTTACTATATTATTTTCACGAATAAGTAGATGAAAAATAATTACTTACTATAAAAAGTCTATAAACGTGCTGAAAGTGCAACGTCACAGAACTTAGCCTAGTAATAGAGTTATTCTTATCGTAAATTTTGCTTGAGGCTAACTATTGTTTAGCGTGCATCAGTTGCATTACCTAGCTCTAAATATATTTGAAAACCTTCGTGGCACACTGTATAAGGCGCTGGGCCTAAAGCATGAAAGATCCGAAAGTTCTGGGTTTGATTCCTGACCGAGAATCCGCTAAAATTTGACCGTCAGTAGAAGATTTAAAAAGTTATAATCGAACCTACCATCGAAAAGAATGAGCCATTTTAGAAGAGTTTAGTATGAAATCAATCTCTGGTAGGAATTTTTTTTTACATGAAATTGTATTACCTACTCATGAATCTATTTGCAGAAATAAATGATTTTATTTTATTTATTTATTTGATTTTATTTCTTATTTTTATGTTTTGGCAGACGCTAGTCTTTATCATCTGAATCTTAGTGTCTGTTAAACTTTTGGTTGAGACTAGCTGATAAATTAATGTGCTTTGATGATTATGATTACTTCCTGTATATCACAGAAGTCTTAAACAGAGAGCCGGAGGATATTAAAAGTATGCTAAATTATATCAGAAAATATGATGTCATTTGTGTGTTACCTACGCAAATTTTGCGCTAACACATATTCAGTCTTTGTAACTTTAATTTAGTTCGATGCGACATACCCCAATAAGATTTAGTCAGCGACATAGTCTTTGACGCGATAGCGTGTAAAACCGCTAATTTCTGTTTCCGGGATTCTATCGATTATTAAGCGAGAAATAAGTCATTAAAATAATTTATGACCTGCCTTAATAAGATTAGATAGGGCACTAACTAGTAATTAACTCGTAGATATTGATGAACAAAAATATTAAACTAGCGAAAAAGAAAAAATTAAACACACCGAAGCTTTACACCCGACTTAATTAAGAAAGTTCAAAGAAGCAAGGGTTTATTTTGTCCAGACATTTATTGAGCTAGTTTCCTATAAGAAAGGTGGAGGAAAAAGCTCAAGTCTTGGAAGCCGCCCGTTATTGCCGCACCAGCCCGCTGTTACCTGCGCCTTATGTTGGAATCACTCGAAACTTAAATATTTCGACCAATTACCTCTTTATAACAGCCAAGTATAGGCTGAGCTATGGCAGCCGACAGGTAAAGATCATTCGAACTTTCGACTCAAGTCGAAAGATCTTAACAATTTTGTTTCAATATCTAGCAGAACTACTGGTTTTTCTTAAGTTTGAATTTAATACCTATTCGCTCTTCGATGAGGAAAACCGGCAAATTAAAATTTATACCCATCATCCAAACATGACTAGAATCAGAATTTGATCGTGATCATGAAGATGGCAATGGTGGTATGCTGTAGCAGATTAGGTTTACGTGATATATTCTAAATGAAATGCGTACATACATAGGTATGATATATCTATATTGCTTTGTAGAGTATAGTTTTCCTTTTTTATACATTTGCAGTAATTTCTGCAAGTGTTGGAGTAAACAAATTTAAAAAACGTCCCGCATCCAATTTTATAATCGAATCGGATCAAACAAGCATTTCGAAATAGCTTGAATCCGGATATGCAGTGTATTATCCCGGAAATTTTACCAATTTTGTCTATCGATTCAAGAATAAATCCGGGTGTTACCTGGCGGGTCTCCGACTAATTTCGCAATGTTTGCCTCACGCTAACTTAATTACACTTTTTGACGCGGCTTCTGTGAGTCGTGACATTTTTAAATTGTGCTTTGGAACTGCTTTAATTGCTAAAAACGCCACTAGTGCTTTTGCATCAAATCTAGATTGATTCTTTTAAAAACGTCTTATTTTTAAAATTCGGTTTTTTATTCGGATTCCATCATTATTTGTAAACGTTGTGAAGAACGCCCTCAGGCTATGTGGAGTAACAACGAACTCGCAAGATGGTTGGCAAGTGCTGGAGATGAGAGGCCTAAGATTGATCAAAGTGGCGAACTATTAAAGACGCCTATATCCAGCAGTGAACTGCAAAAGGCTATTGATGATGATGTAATAATCCCCTGTATGTAAGTATCTATTTTCGTTGCTTTCTAGAAAATCAGCCCTTAACTCACGAAATGCGTAACCAACCATGTAAAACAAGTTCGCAAGTAGAGACCTAGTCGCACATAAAGCGTTCAACAAAGCCTAACCGGCCTTTACAAGACTGTCGCAATTGAAACTTACTCAATCACTTTGAATATTAGTCGTGGAAACTTTTTAATGAAAGCGGGCTCAACCGAAAAATGCCTCAAACCTCAAATACGCAAAGCTGGGGAACTACGAGACCGGAATAATGTCTGGGACAGAAAAAGTTTTACGCTTTGAACCGTGGCGGGGTAAGTGTTTTGCATTTCGGCGCACGGTGCCTGCATGCCAATGCGTAAAGGATTGCTGTTTGCACAAACTTGTAGAAAAATAAGGTAACCGGTTACGGTAACCGGGAATGGTAACGCGAAATTGGTTTTCGAATAATAGCCAAACGCCAAATCAAACGATTTGATTTAGGAAATTATAGGTACGTAGTGAAGTTACACTAAAACTGTATTAAGTGTGATGGATTTAACCCACCCGTTTTTCGTTCTTTTTCATTTTTCAATTGGTTTTTTAATTGTCTTTATCACCTTTTTACTGAAGGCTGCCGCTAACCCTGACATGGGTTGGACCCTTCCAAGATAACTTTCAATTCTTCATTGTCAAAGTCTTATTGATATAAACACATAGATATCACGTATATTATATAACCGTTAAGTTTGTTTGAAATTGTATACCTACCTAAGCACCTTTTCTTTTGATCATACTCCTTTAAGTACAAAAATTAATATCGGGATTATTTACTCAAATCGGCAAAAAGGAAAGTTAAAGTTTCTCAAGAGATACTTTCATCGAATCTGAAAAAGAAAATGGGCTATTATTAAAGCGGGTGGAAATAAAAGTTTAAGCCACGTTCCTTTATAGCGAGATTGGAGGCTTTAGATATCTTTGAAAAAACTTTGGGCTCCGTCCGATAAAATGTTTCGTACGCTTGTAATCCTCAAATTCTGCTTGATTTGTCTCTGTCGAGATAACGGAGTACGTATTGCCGGCTGAGAGATGCACTTAAAATGTTGAATTATTCAGAAGATAACAACTAAACCACGCGTGGAATAAATCGGCGAGTTTAATAAGTTTGCGGCAAGTGGCGTGTTATGTTGGTTGTGAAAATCATTTTAGTTAGGGGTGAAAACTTTTCACTCCCTCGCTCTGGTGATGATGACAAGGCCACCTTACCTTGGCTATCATCGTAATCATTTAAGATATAAATGATGAAGTTACCTATTTAATTTAGGTATAACGGGATTTATCTGCCTGAAATTGGCCTTTAATTTTTGATTACACATCTATTTAAGGAACATTGGTGAGGTTCTGTTCGACAATAAACAATTTACACTATAGTCATATTTGAAGAAACTTATTTAAAGAAAAACAAATGATTTTGACGTAATCACAAGACGGATAGCCCTATTGGAAAGTATATTTTGAAATGCAATGTGAAGCATTTTAATACCAGTAGGTAATCATCGTTACTTGGATAAAATGGTCACATCGCGTACATTTTACGATTGAAATGAACAAAAATGTAGTACAGTTCTAATTAGAGTCAATTATTAATTTTAATGTTTTTAATCATCGTGTGTCAGGTAAAAGGGAAATTATTTTAACTACTTTTTAACTTTGAGCTATTACTACAATTGCAAACAATAGATTAAATAAGTCCACAAAAAGGCATTTGCTGGTAAGAACAGTTCACGTAAAACAGCTGAGCGTAGCGTGAGTCTAGAAAGTACTTTTTATTAAGTCCCGGCTCTAATAAAACTGCTTTTTTGTTTACCGCAGTCTTTATTCGCGGCGCGGATGAAAAATGTTTTTACCATTCACGGTACATGATACTAGAGACAAAACAATGACCAGAAATTGTGTTTTCACGGGCCCTGGTCCGGTACTAAGGACATCTTAAAATTCTCATCAGACAAGACAGTCTTTTAAATTACGTCATAAAATATTACAGGGACTTTGTGCTTGGGAAAAGCCTGTGAAATAATTAAGGAAGTGTACGTAATAAGGCTTTTCCATTTGCATAACAAATTCGTGATGGCCCCTCCGAAAAAATATTGCTAGTAAATCCTTTGACAAATCAAGCGTTTTCTCCGAGATTTCTGGGGATTATTTTTGAAGGGTAAAGTGGGTAGGGCTTGAGCGCACGTGACGTTTTCATATAGATTATCTTTTATGTATTAGTTGTAATTATCAAAATTATGAATTTTAAAAAGATTCGACTGCATATTTTTACCCGACTTTGGCAGTCGGCCGCCTTCTTTGGCAGAAGGCGGGTGATTAATAACTTGCACTCTTCATTTATAATCGACTGGTTTTGATGTATTTTTTTAAAAAGGTAGTATTGTTGACTTAGTAACTAAGCTATGATTTGATGACGAGATCGATCGAGAGAACCCTCTTAATGAGATTGAACAAACTCGTTATATATTAAATAGGCACTCGTATTTTGGCTTAGAAATTCTCAACAATTTGAGTTCCAGGACCTAAGCCCATGTGCAAAATCTCATGAAAATAAATTGACGACTGAGAGAGAGAGAGCTGAAACTGAGACGACGCGTGGAAAATTATTTTTTGGGACAGACACAGCACGTACGATACGTACGACGATACGAAGTCCTTTAGGTCAGCGGGACATTAGACAACACTTGCAAATAACACTCTCACCAAAACAGTATGTTTTTTTTTTCTAATCTTGAGTTGGCCAGTGATTGAGCGCCCTCCGCCACGCTCCGTGTAGCCGCGTGTCCCCGAGTGTCCTGCCCGTGAAGTTGACAAATGCGTCCGCTGTGAAGGTGTTTGTTGACGCCACTCGACGTAAGCACCGGTACATTTTGGACTGGACGACACACGTTTATTGTATTGTGTTACAAGTACTTTGGTAAGAATGTTAAATAAGGACGTAATATACCGGAAACATGGAATTTCCTATAACCTTTTCGCTTCAAGCCATCCTCACCTGCCCGTGGTGCATCCTGCCGAACAACAAACGAGGCTCTGGCAAACCGACTGGTGGCGGTAAAACCATCACGGCAGAAGGCGTAGCTAAATACCACAGGCCGATGACGGGCAGCAGCGTCACCGAAGCAAGAAGCTACGCCCTGCGATCGCCAACCCGCCTGCCCAGCGTGGCGATTATGGGTATATCCTCCAGAAGTTTGCCCTAGGTGGCGAACAACTGGAGAGGCCTATGTCCAGCAGTGGACTGCAATAGGCTGATGATGATGATGATGGAATTTCTATTTTGACTTTGCTCAGCATACCCAGGTTAGGTTGTCTGGAAGAGATCGCTTGTAGCGATAAGGCCAACTACATTGTAAACCTAGTTTTAAGTTAATTGCATGGTGTGCAATAAAGGATATATCTATCATAAAATATATAGGTGCCTAAATCGCTTTGAAAACTTACGGGAAAGCTCAGTCTTCAGTCACCACAGCCATGCAAGTCGCTAAGGTGCTTCTTCACGCTTCCATTAAAAGATCCCATTTTATAAGTAGGTGGAAACACATGTCATTGTGCTGATAAAGAGTTAACGGTACGGCGCAGGGAGGAATTGCTAAACTTGTTAATCGCGTTTAATTAGAACTCTTCTACATTTTTATTTGAATTTTGGTCTAGGTATGTAATTAAAGCCGGGTTCGATTTTAGTATTCAGGATGACCTCACTCCACCGTAAGCGGTCGTGAGGTGCAAAAGTTAGGTGAGGATATACAGAATAAACCGCTACTGATCTCTCTACAACTGCTGTTTCACACAGACTCACAAAGTACTACCAAAATCAACTTTAACCTTTTCTACACCAATAAATCACGTCGACCTTTTGATCTTTGAACTACCTACTTCTAATTCCCAAAAAGACAAAACACATCTCTCAAAGATCCGTTTCACAATTAAGGAAAATAGAGAATATCAAACGTACAATGAAAGTGCGTAATGAATAGATGGATAAATCAGAGGAACAATGCCGTTGGTTCCTTTGATCGAGTTCCTCCAATTTCACGTACATATTAGCTAAGTTTTAATTGAGTTTTTGCAACACCTATCCGTGACCTTTGATTGTGCCGGATTTGATTGCGTTTGGTTCCGTACAGTCACACAACGGTACGTCATGATTGCTGTTGTACGTAAATTATGCTCTTTCGTAAATCTACACGCTTTGTACTTTTCAGGGAACTTTTCAACGCCTCCGAATTTAATTAAGAAATCTATTTTAAGCGATACCTATCTACGTTGATTATGAATCAGCTATAGGTATAGGTAGGTAGGTACCTATTAACGGGATACCTATTAACATATTGCAAACGCCATGAGGACGGAAGAGCATCCTTTTTCTTAGACACCTGCATCAGCGCCGAATTTTGGATCCCTCAAAAACCGGGTACATAAAAAAATACATAGTAAAAAAGGTACATAGTACAAGTGATGATGGAGATTGTGATAATATAAAATACTACATTATGCGTTAGCATACTCTTATTATTTGAAATCAAATTAAGTAGTTTTGCAATCGTACTTCACTTGAAATCAGTCCTAAATTATGAAAATCTCAAGCGCTAGACAATACCCTCGACTCACATGGGCTCAAACTAAGATTTTCCCTTAAATCATTATACCGAGAACCGAATCTAAGCCATTGGAATCTTCCAGACTTTATGGAACCGTTTTCCACAATGCCTAACAACACCTAATAAAACCTAAAACACTGAATTATATTTAAAATGCCTTGAAAAGCCATTAACATACCAAGACGGTTCCAGAAAAACTCAGGAAGCTCTTACTTCTAAAAGTAATGTAATTTAAACAGCCACAGCATCATTATCATAATGAGACGAATTAATCTTTCCGTTCCAAAAATTAAGTCCTTTCAAATTTAAAATGCTAAAAAATTCAATTAAGAGACCTTAAGCAAAGCGGAAGGAGTCCAATTAAAACTATGTCTTCGTTGGAGACTGGTGAAAGGTGAAATGAACAGACAAGGAAGCACTGGAAAGCACTTTAGGATCGTTTAAATTAAGGCTTCAAAGGTTTAAAAATATAGGGGCTTTTACCAGCAGAAATAATTTTAAACTCTAAATGCATCTATTTATAATACACATATTCATATACATTCATACACACCACACACATACACACATACCACACACACATAACACAACTTTATTAGATTATATTGTTATTTTTTTTCTTTCCTTTTTCATTAATTGTTTTCTTTAGTTCATTAATACTCGTAATAACTTTTGTCAAAATAATAATAAATTCTGTCCCCTAAACCTACCATTTGTTATGCAAGCAAGTACACGTTCTGTCGCACTGTAGTAAAGTGGGTGCCCACGATACAGGATCTCCTAGTGTGGGACCCACAGGTTGCATTCCCGTATTATTGTTGCATGTTGTACGCATAATGTTATCTACTATCATAATGAATGTAGTTATTAAAGTTAAGACGCCATGTAACAAGTTTATGAATAAAAATTATTTGTATTTGTATTTGTATCTAACAGTGAAATATCAAAACTGTTATGCGAAGCAAGAATTTGTTTCGTTTTGTTTTCGTTTGATTTGTGCAGACAACATTTTGAAAGTAGAATTAGAACCTGTAGGTACTATTTGTTAATTAAATCGATCAGAAAATAAACTGTGTAGCTTAGAATTCAACAAAATTGTATATTTACTTATTATTTTTGTTTTTCTTGCAATAAGTAGATATTAATACCTCGAAGTAGAATAATTTTTACCCCGAGGTCATTAAAAATTACAGTTCTTTTCGTCTCTTTTTTGTCTGATCAGTAAGTGGGTTAAAATATGTTTAACCGACGTAGGTATCATATAAAATATACTAGAACCATGTTGTTCTTCAAAAATCCTATACAAACTGGTGGAGTAAGGTTATCCTGAACGCTCTTTTTATAAAAAAAAACATTATTTATAGGTTTTTAAGCATTGAATTTGGTACGAATACACAAGCCGATACATACATTTAGTTCCAACATCACATTACCTATTTTCTCATACACAGCCTAGACTACAAAGCCGTTTGTTCTTTGTTCAGACAAGAATTGAATAAAACATATCACTTGAGTTTTAACATGACACCTCTTTGTTTTCTCCTGTCTCTCACTCATCACAAGAGGGTGTTGTGAGTACTAAGTACCTACTGCAAATTTGAGTGCGTTCTTATAACTACAACTTTTTTGTGTATGAGAATTTTATATGAAAATGTGTTGGTGGGATAACTTATTCCGCTTATCACATCAACTTAAACAAAATACGCTACGATAATGTATAGAGGTACGAGTATAGTGACACTTACGTGTATATCATGTAGCACTCTTTTAATAACCAATCTACGAAGACACAACATATTACATGAAAGCTAAAAATAAGTTACTTCTGAAGATAACTTATATTAAGTAACTATTACTGCTACTAACAAGATATAGGTAAGTCTAATTTACAACAACGAAGCAATTGCTATCTGATCTTCCTAACCCGACAGAGAGATCATATCGTTAATGGTTAGTTTCTACTGATCCGCATTTTTAAAAGTAAGGTAACAGGATCCTCAACAATTTACATTTAGTATTGATCAGTTCAATTCGTACGAACAGAAAAAAAGGATCAATGGATTAAAACAAATTAATATGCGCGTGAAGATGAGCTCTTTAACTCTTTAGAATTCTTTCAGTCCCTCAACGGAATCGCCGTTGCCCGGAGCCCACAGCCAACTTGCAAAGAATCCTGAGCAAAGTTCACCTCGAACTTCACAAATGACACCGGCGAGACCGCGATAATTCACAGGCTAATGTCAAAGTTGGGAGTTGTTTGAAATTTCCACCAAAAGTGCCGTTACTTCTTTTTCCCTTTTCCGATGTTCAGTTTTTAACGCGGAGCTCTTGCAACTCGTTGCATGACTTGCTTCCCGGTGGTTTCCCCTTGTGTTCTATGTTTTTGTTGCTACGAACTTAATTTTGCACATACTTACATACCAATTTTTTTATGACAGAGTTTTTATTTTTTTTATATAACTACGACAATTATTAAAGCGGCCTTGTCATCATCATCGGACTACAGGGAAGTAGATGGCTCTCGCCCCTGGCAAAAATTAAGTAACACAGCTAAGGGTGCTAGTGGGGATAAAAGAGCTTGATCACCTGTTTGTAAGCAATCACTTCAGCCCATAGACACGTTTTTTCATTTAGTTAACCCAAACTGGGCTGGGCATTATGCCTATTAATATTGACTTTTAAAATTATATTTCTCAATAAAAGTTTCATCAACATGAAAATAATATTAATTGCTCAGTTACATAATCGAAGATGTTTCAGGTATCTTTTGGATTGGATGAATTATGCATATCTCGAAGGGATGGGCAGAGATAACCCCTGCTATGATCCTGGTAAATCTCATTTGCCACCTTCATCCATATTCATCAATCTTTATCTTTCATAGTCGCTAAAATAATAATAGTAATTTAATAATTTAGATATCAAATCACAAGCAACTTTGTGTTTCGAAACCACTTTCATAATTTCGTTTTTATATTAAGATACTCACACAAAAACATTCCTGTTATTGTGAGAGGCGAAAAAACAAATGTTCCCGTAAAAGATAACAATGAAAAATTGTTAAGATTACTTTGTTAAAATGTAAGTTATAGTATATGATTTTATTCTGGAGGTATAGGTGTAAAGACTTTGTCAAATAAATAAATATTGCAAACATTAATTTTAGCGCTGCATTAGTAATTAATAAATAATACTCGTCTGGTCAAATTTCTGCCACGACTACCACTGTCCAAGAGACTAGTCAAGTACGCAGAAGAAATTTATGTGCACAAGTGTGTGCGCAAACACACACACTCCATGTCACTATACTCTTATGAGTATGACTACGACAGACAGACTTTAACATAGATAGACGATAGATCAGGCGAAGGAACATTTGGTCATGCTATCCATACTTCCATACTTAATTAATATTATAAATGGAAATATTATTAATGGGAAAATGTGTCTGTATGTTTGTCTTTCTTTCACGGCAAAACGGAGCGACGAATTGCCGTGATTTTTTAAGTGGAGATAGTTGAAGGGATGAAGAGTAACATTGGCTACGTTTTGCCCCTTTCTAACCCCCCGCTTCCTTAAAATGGGGGGGGGGGGGGAGGGTGGAAGTTTGTTTGTATGGAGCATTCACACCAAATTTAACTCGAGCGAAGCCGCGGGTAACAGCTAGTTTAGCATAAACGTGCTTACGGTTGTACGGGGTTGTGCCATCAACTTACTCCGGGGCTCCTTGTTACTAATTTCTTAGTAAAAGCCAAGTAGGTTTTAGAGCCTATCTGGGATTCGAACCTGGGATTGCATTCTTCTACAGCACTTATTACTAGACCAAGACGACACTCACTTTGTAGTACGTAGTCAGTTCCGAAAGAACTTTTACATTTTACTACAAAACACGGTTCTAATAAATCTATTCGGCTTTTAGCCTGTTTGCGTGTTTCAGGTGCTTTAATTGCATTTGCACCCGCCAAATTAACACCAGCTCGCTTATTTGCTAGCATAAGTAAGCAGCGGGAGTACTTTTTGCAACAACGATAAATGGGCAATTTCACTACTGCTTCTATTCGTACAATACGAAGCACATTGCTTTTTCATTGTCCGTTATATGGGTGAAAATCAAAATCGTGACAGTACCAAGTATGTTGATTACAGAAATGTATCAAGGATAGAAAGGAATAGTGTGCGCTAAAAGTGTGACTCAGCCATGCACTAATGTGCATGATTTGGTAAAAGTCAGGCTGATTAGAGCTCACGTTAATTTCCAATACTTTTTTTAGAGCGGATCACATGATCACATCCAACGCTCTATCACTCACTGTGATTCTTTGAAAATCAGACTTTGATAAATACAATGCTATCTGGAACGCTCTTTCTGAATGTATCTTCTAGGTTTTTTCTACGCTTGTTGAACGCTTGAATAAGTATCACGCTGTGTTGTTTGAAAATAAGTCGTAAAAGTCGTTTTATTTAATCTTTATTTTTGGTTTATACAAGGGATGTTAAGGAAGTGTAAAAACTAAAATAACGGGTGACGTAATTTTATAAAATCTCTGTGTTTTGATGTGCTTGTATGTCTTAGGTATTTAAATGAGCTCGCAAAAAGCCAAATGAACGCTAACTTGGACACATAGGTATGTAGCGCGGGCACTTTGTTCGAGCGATAAAGAGACAGTTGTAATATACGAAGCTCATTGCTTGTTAACCATTGCATGTACGTACATGTCTAGGGACCATAGAATTGTATCAAGTATAGAACAGTATCGTATACGCGTGACGCACGAAAATGCATGATTGTAAAAGTTCAAACGGTGCGCATGTCAGTACGAATTATTCACATCCAATACGTGTTCTAAATTTATTTTCAAGCGTTCATTTCGATATGTGGCCGGCGTTGTTTTGAGCGTTCGAATTACTCTATTACTCACTATAATTCTTTGAAAATAAGACTTTGATAGATTCAATGCTATCTAGATAAGTATATTTAAGTATATGCTAGTGATATACTACTAGCAATCACAGTACTATTGCTTTGAAAAAAGGAGCTAAAAACGTTAGGGGCAGGCGTCAATAATTTTCCATCAATTTCCGCTTAAAGTTCTTATTTTAAACGCTACACTGAATTAGAGTTACACAAAAATAACGAGACATTACGTCTACTCTAAGTTAGGATCTGTTAGTGTTCACATGTGCATTAGCATGCGCAAAATTAACACTACCTCGCTTTTTAGCAAACGCAAGTAAGAAACGCAGGCACTTTTTATTCGAGCGATAAACGGGCTCTTGTACAACACGAAGCACATTGTTTGCTGACCGCTGCCCGTGTTTATGGCTACGAACACCGACGCCGCGCCACTAAAAGAGATTTATTTACACTTTATTTCAGGCCGGTACAGTTGCGATCAACGAATGTTTACTGAATTCTAACATACTTTTGTTCTCTATTGAAGTGATCAGACAGAGAACCAAAGTTATGTGGGATGGCCATATCATACGAAGAACCAATAATGGAGCAAACGACTCCTGGAGTGGATATCGCTTCTCGGCACTCGTTGTGTAGCTATGAGGCCAGGTGGAGTGACCATTTGTGCAAGATGGCTGACAAAAGCTGGATGCGAGAAGTTTTGGAGAAAAATTGGAAAAGCCATGCCCATGGCATGGCCACTATGTCCAGCAGAGAACTGCAAGAGGCTGAAGATGATTATAATGAGAGGTAGCTATGTGCGGCGAAACACTAATCGTTTTATATGTGCCAAACAGCCAACAATATGCTATATTATGTTTTTGACCTCGCTCCTTAAACTCATGTAAACATCCCTTCTGTCCGTTACAATACGCGAAAACTTATCGAGTGCCAACGACAAAGCATTCCGCGTGGCAGAACTTGGATCTTAGAGTAAATATTTGCAGTCAAAAAGAAAAAGAAGGAAAAAAAGACGAATCTCAAACTTGTTAACTTCCGAGACGCAGTCGATCCATCTTATTTCATGTTACGTGGTCACAAGCAGACAATACGGTCAATTTACCACCCCTCTTTCTGCGGCGAATGTTTAAAAATCGGCCAAATACAAGTACAAGTTGGTCTTTGACACGAAAGGTTTTGGTTCCTTTTTTTAAAAAAGGGTTTGGATCCTTTTTTTATTAATATGATGGTTAGTTGTTCAGAACGAAGAAGACGGACAGCGGTAGATTTGTTAAGCTAGTCATCATCAACCATCCTACCGCCGAACCGCCGATCCTACCGCTTTTCAAATCTACCGCCATGTTATCATCACAATAGACATCTATTGTATGCTAAAAAACCAAACGGATCTGTACCATCCAAATATAGATTACATCACTACACTTTGCTTTTGACTGTACATGACCAAGTCATGTGCAAAAAACCAGTTGGCTGGAACAAGGTGATTCTATTAGGACGGGACGGCTGGTCCTCTCGATATGATTAGCGTCACTCAACTTGTCAGTGAGAACCTGAATGAGACCCGACGGGGTTGTACGTAGTTTAACTTAATTTGAAATCTCTTTTTATTGTTAAAGCGTGGGATTATCGAGTGAAAACAACTATAGTGCGCTGTTTGTATTTTAGATTGATACGATTTGAGTAGTTGATGGTAATATTAAAACAAATAATAATTTCACTGTAAGTACTTAAACATTGTTTTTGGGTTTGTTTTAATTCTTACATAAGAGTTCAGTAGATAATAATGAAGAAAATACAGAAATAATACTTAATAGGAATATGTAAAAGCAAAATTAATTGATTTGCTCGATGTCTCGTTTGGTAGTGACCTATGCCTTCTGAGCCAAGGGTCCCGGGTTTGATCCCCACATAGTACATAGGTACATTTATGAGAATTCACATGGCTGTTTGTATTGGTCTGGGTGTTTTCTATGTATAATGTTAATTATGTATTTATTAACAAAAAAAAGGATCCAAGTAAGTTTATCAGTTGTCTAGTACCCATAGTACAAGCTTCGGCTTAGTTTGGGGCTAGACGGCGCTGTGTGGCCCAGCGTGGCTTGTCTTGGGTTTATTTATTTAGATGAAATTAAAATATTAAAATGTGCTTATTAAATTAAAATTTATAAAAACGTATTACACAAATTGAAATGGAATTACTTTTATGCCAAAGTTATATCTAGATAATATTTTATCTTATCTACTACTTTAATTCATGTACATTCTTCAAGTAAAATAACACAGGTAAAAATACCATCCCATTCTGTACTCGCAAACGTAAACTGAATTAGAAAGCTTATACCACCAACTGGATATAAGAAATAAGTAGGAAAAGATGCTTCTCGACTCTGTATAGAATTAATTTAACGTGAAAACGCGGGTAATACAACAAATACGACATAAAAGGTTCCCTTATCTAGGCGAAGTGAAAAGGCGAATATAAATAAATCCAATAATCCTGAGCTGGCAGAGACTTTGATGTCTGGTTTTACCCGCGAAAGCAATTCAGCGTTTGAGTGTTTCTATTTAATGGCCGTAATAACAAAATTCAGATGTGGTTTCAACGTAACATGCAAAGGAATAATATGCTGAACATGCAATACGTTAAAGACTAACTTGTTTCACGTTTAAGACACGTAATTTTAATGTATTTAGGTGATGTAAGTGAGCGACCCCCCATCCTTTTGTTCCAAAACATCCTCACCTGCCCGTTAAGCATCTAGCCGAATAACAAACGAGTCAGGTAAGACAATCCACTGGTGGTGGTATAACCATCACGATTGAAGGCGTAGCTGTATATCACAGGCCCATGACGGGCAGCAGCGTCACCGGAGCGAGAAGCTACGCCCTGCCATTGCCAACCCTGGGCAGGCCCCAACGTGGCGATTTTGGGTAAAGCCTCCAGATGTACGAGTACGAGTCTTTATCATCCCAAAACTAACCCTCTGGCATTTCAAGCTTTATTTTTAAGTATAATTTATGATGCAATGATGGAAATGGTATTGGTAATGGTATGGTTTTATTGTATATTTTAATAATAATAATAAAAAATCTTTATTTGCGAGAATATGGTTACATTTGGTCTTATGGTAATCATAGTCAATCCAGCATATTCTATCGAGAACTCGATGTACAAATATTTGTGAAGTTATTTTCAGGATAATTGTTATTCAATATTTCTATTCAATTCAATCCATTTAATTAGTTAACATGAAATATATTTACTGCCGAAAATTTAAAATGTCTATAAGTCAATTAATCAAATTACCAGATGTCAATGTTAATAGTTAAAAATGATAATGTCACAATGTCCAACTGTTTATGATTAAGTATTATGGTGATAGCAGTTTTAAGCTGATGTATTAATGTTTCGTTTAGTTTTGTTATTACAACCTGGCTAAAATCTTCAATCTTTATCATAAATCTAAGCGAATCTCACTTTTTATGAAGTCGTTTTCAAGGACTTAATTTGGTGTAGCTTATAAAAAGTTACAGTCAGTAGGTGGTTATTTCTACAGCGTATTATATAAGTTAACATAAAATAAAAGTGGTTATAAATTATTAATAAATTGTTATCCACGACAGAGCAAAAGCCCGTAAGATATTTAATCAAGATTCATAGTACTGAAGTAGACGAGAAATCTCAATATTAACTCTAGATTCTCGTTAATTCCGAATTTATATTGCAATAACATCGTCGACGTGACTTAACCGTGATTAAATCCGCGATCTCGGTACTACTAAAAGTACTTCGGCGATAAAAATCTCGCGTAAAACTTGGTATAAAAAAGAGAGGATAATTGAAAATCCTGATCTCTCATTAAAATCTCCCGGCTCCGTCCGTTTCAGGATTAAACACGGGCATATCGCAGTCACGTCTGGATGCTTTGCCCGCTTTTTTTAGGGTTCCATACATTTATAGGGACAGACAGAAAGCAATGTTCACTTCACGTGCACATGGAAAAAGTATGTCAGTGTCAAACACTTTATTATTTACCTCCCGATTACGAATAACGTTACATTTAAAATAAATCTATATTGTTAACTGTACCTACTTAGTATTAAAAAGAACTATTACTAATCTGAGTTTAGTATAAATTGTGTCAAAAATGCCAGAATCTTTCTGTAGTAGTTCTGTAACTTAATTAAAAATATATGTTTATTTTTACTGTTCCGTTTACGATTCTTAATGACAACTTTTTATTTTTTATGGAAACATAGCTATACAAGCATGAAATAAAATCCAAACCCAATTAGGTCTGAACTTAATAGTGAATTTTTAGCGCTACGGAACACACGACTTTTTAACCGACTTCGAAAAAAGGAGGAGGTTCTCAATTCGTCTGTATGTATAATATTTTTTATTTTTTTTTATGTTTGTTCACCGATATTTCCGTCAATTATGGATGGATTTCAAAAAATCGACAGTTCGACAGAGGACACCTCCGAGGTGGTCCCATTATCACCAAGTCAGGATCTGATGATTGGATCCTGGAGAAATTGAGGGCAACAACCGAAAATTGTATGCTCATATGGTGTTTTTGTTACGTAATCATATTTTACTCAGGTATATGCTTCCGGGCGTCAACATCTGGTGCTGATGATGAAGCCACAGAACTCCTTAACGGTTAGGAGTTAGGGGACAGTACTGAAATTGGTCGATATTAAACTAGGTAGTAGTATGTACTAATGCAGGGCTAATAGGGCAGGTGATTTGGTAAGTGATATGCTTGATTCTAGATCGCAAAGTCTTCACTTGACTTTAAGCAAAACTTTTCATTCCTAAGAAAAACTGTTAAGGACATTAATTAGCCTTTATTCAAGGTCACAGCACATTAACGCAACTAAAAATAGAAAAATAACATTATTTTTAAAAAAAAATTAAACCGACTTCAAAAAAAAACACAAACGACCAAAACTAAAAAGCGATAAATAACGTAAGTAATTCTATCCTTAATACATAATTATTTAAATATTACAATTACCACTTATTTTTGAAGTCGGTGCCAGCCAAACAAATAAATGTATATTGTCGTGTGGATTTGCCGGCCGCGCGCGTCATACAACAACAGTCTACGTTAGGTACCGAGAGGCTGGCACCGACTTCAAAAATAAGTGATAATTGTAATATTTAAATAATTATGTATTAAGGATAGAATTACTTACGTTATTTATCGCTTTTTAGTTTTGGTCGTTTGTGTTTTTTTTTGAAGTCGGTTTAATTTTTTTTTTTGGTTCAACTCTCGCTTGACCAGTTTTTTAAGAACACCCCATTTTTTATGAGCCATGTCTGTAGATAGAGCCTTGTTTGTCCGAAGGAAGGTAAATGTTTGTAGCATTAATTAGCCTTTAGTGACTTTGCAAGTGCTTTGAGATCTTTTACTGTCGTGGGTTGCTTTTATTAGAAACACGAGATGAAGAAATAGCGGGTGAATTAATTGCAAACAAAGATTTACGTTCTTTTTAAGTTTATCTTGATAAATGTTTATTAAAGAAGCGAGACTTTTATATTACAGTTATGTAATCATAAAATGTAAAGATTCCATAAGAATATCGTCAACGTCTTCCTTTAGAAAACATCGCGAGAAAACTTGCACACCTGTCTAGAAATTCTAATGTTGTGTGCAGTTGACCAAACCGCACCGCGTGGCAAGGGACCAGTTAGATAAATTTGTAGATAGATCCTATCAAAAACAAAACTTATAAAAAACCAAAGCAACTCGGTTTTTGAATGCCTCTGTGTCGCAACGGAAGGCTCGATTACCGGTCGGGTCAATTTAGGAAGTGGACTTTTCTAAACTGTTTTGGATTTGAGTGTTCTCGGCGATGCTCCCAATCATCATCTGCTACTTATATTATATGAATCAAACACTACTTTGACACCAGGTAGCTAGAGTGAATGGTCCGTTTAGTATTATTAACTTACTTCTTCAACCCTAAAAAGAAAATTGCCTGAATTGTTTCGTGAAAAGCTTGACACTGATAGCACTGCGCATTCCGTGCCTCCAGATCCAGAATGATGTGAAATACAACAAGTGACGTAGGAATAAATGTTCAACATATTGTGCTTAACAAGATCACATACTTAATACTCTTCATATTGAATGTTATTGCGAACATCATCGGGACATTGTTACTAAAGGACGTGTAAAAATGAGACCGCATTAGAAACTGTGCTTTGTTACCAGCACGCAATGCACGCTATTGCTCCGGCAACAATAATGCGCCCGTGGCGTGTATGAAAAACTTTTAAAAGATTCCTATTGCCGATAAAATGTTATAGGTGTTATGATTTTGTTTTTGAAGGGTGCAACAGACCTTGGGCTGTTGCCGTGAATATCATTTAAAATACCTTTTAATGTCAGAACGAACAGGTTGGGTAGTTACGGCATTGTTGATTCAAAAGAATATGAACCACCGTCTCATTTCTTCCCGAGGGTGTCGTAATTTTTGACTAAAGATTGACATCGATCGATATAACGAGGGACGACCAAAGCTATGAACCAAAGGGTCAACTCTGCAATAGCTCGAGTCCCGCAGTGCTAAAAAAGTATACCTATATATTGGAATCCTTAATAAACCTTACTTTTGAAGATCAATTTGGTTCAGTGGTAGTGAACCAACATCATGATGAAATGATGATGGCTTCGATCCCAGCACAATTTAAATATTTGTGATCATGAACATATCTGTTTGTATTGCTCTGGGTGTTTGCTATGTATTACGTATTTATGTACAAAAGTGTATATAAATAAGTTTATATAGCTTCAGTTAAGTTTGAGACTAGAAGATGCTGTGTGGCCCAGAGTGTCATGACTTGGGTCATTTATTTCTATTATTATTTAACTGTATGATTTTAACCGTAAGTAAATAGAAATAGCTTTGCGTTAAAATAGCTTCATTATTAATATCCAATACACAAACGTATTTATATTTCTACAACCACTATTAAAATAATGATTTTCCAATCACGAAATGTGCCCTTCAAACGTTAGAATCAGCCTACGCTTCTTACTAATCGCTAGCCCGACTGTCGAAGTGATTGTTCAAAATAAACTTTGATAATAACAGTGAAACATCGACTAAGCCCGCTTGCGAAGTAATTATAGAAGTAATATAAAGCGAAAATGTTTCCTGCATTTACACGGTTCGGGTCGTTCGCACACTGTTTAGCGTTCGTGAAATATAGCCCGGAGTGGTATTGCGTTGTAGGATAGATATAGGATTAATAGCAGGCACAGTTTGAGCGTTTAAGACCACGCTTTTCCATTACTCGTATATTCCATTGCTTGTATTATTAATTATTGTACTTAAGGACTAAGGGGGTTTTCAGGATATTGCCTCTTGGGTACGTGATAAGTTCCTTGCTCTTCAAGGTATCGCTTTTGTGGTGCGTAGCAAATACGACTTAAGCGTGTAGTTGTAGCTCATAGGAAATGCGACTTACGTTAGTAGCAATAATAATGTGCGTTAACGAACGCGCGATAGTATCATTATCAAAAAACAAAAATATCTTTATTAGGTAATAACTACAATTCGTATAGATACAATATGTGGATCTCTCATTTTAAGTTTTTCATTATAAAAAGTCGTCGTGTGCGAAGCCTTAGCTTAGCCAGGTTGGCCTTTCGTTTCGGTAGTTTTCGGCTTATTTAAGGAAAACTGCTATTACACATGGTATAGAGATCCAATGTTTGTTAATGACCACGCATGAGGATAGGGAAATAGACACATAAAACATTTAAAATAAAAAAAAATGTGGGAAAAGATAGATCTTTATAAAGGTTGACTGGTAGAGAATATCTGACATTTGTACACGTACAAGTCCGCCTTTTGTACACTACTTTACTGTGCAATAAAGATTAAATAAATAAATCTTTGTTGCTTTATCACTCTAGTTAGTTTCTTAGCTACTCTTTTTGTCACCCTTTTTATCATTCTCACTCTACAAGTGTATAATGTAGAATCAACATTCATCTTAAATAATAAGTAATACTTCATTACTTCTTGCACAAATATCAAACCTAGTAGAAAGCCCTTGAGCGGTAAGCAGCATTCAACAAAGTTTCGCTTTCTGTTTGATTTAAGAACCCCAGCACAGTTAAGTAACGAGTGGGAGCCGGTTAGTAAATCGTTGGCGCATACATTTAAGTTCAAAGTAAAATCGAGATTTAAAATATGAAAAAGAATTAACGTATACTTACAAAGCTGAAAAATGTAATAGGTACCCTATATGTATGGTGCTAAATCATACTAGATTATTACATATAGGGTATTAATAAAAAATATTGAATAGGTACTTAGTAGATTTGGCAAGTCGTCTAGGACGTTACTTGTAGGTAGAAAAGAATGGTACTTCAGAAGGAAAACAGCATTTTAAAAAAAACCCTGACTTCAATAATATGGTGACAATGGTAAAATTGTACAACAAAAAAAATCAGTCGAATTGCTGTTATTTTGAAGTCGGTTAAAAAGTACTTATACTTAAGCGATTTCCTTTTCTGTCTGGTTGTCCACCGTGAGACCCGACATAAGAGAAAAATACTTGACTATCACCGGTGACCCCAATGGCAGTTAACGAGTTAAGCTATACCTACCTATAAGTAGCAGCAAATACTCAACTAAAAAATGTCAACTACGTACTTCCTATATGGGACTCCCCTGAACGAATCGTTAAGAGGCATCATACGGGTCAGCATGGCTATGGTGACTGACTGGTAATTGAGGTTTCCTGTTCATGTTCAGGGTGACTTGGGCTTTTTTTAGCTTTCCATGAGAAAGGAAGCCACTCTGCTGATCCAATATAAAAAATATACAAATCTTTCCGTATTTACCTCAAAACCTTTTACAATATATTAAACATATAGAAGCGTCGTCGGCATTCCTTATCGTTCACTTATCACTATTTTCATAGAAAAATAATGACTGTGCACACATCGTCACAGCACCCTTTTAAAACGTCCCCCAAACAGGCACTGTCACCAGCAAAACGACGTCGTTTAAGTGCGCACCTCAATGGGCTGTTATAAAGTTTAAAAAATATACGAAACTCTTAGAGGGATAGTGGGTGTCACCCTAATACCTATTCCGACCAACAAAGGCGTGAAAAATGATCGCGAGTGAGAAGACATGAATAGGATGAAGGTACTTCTTATCTGAGCATTCGTATTCAGGGTGTTTTTTTGGATTTCAACTAAGTTGAGTAAGCATAATGCTGTTGTGTTTTGGAATACGTTGCGTTACGCTCCGTTGAAATTTGGGGAGGCTCATGTTAGTGGTATGATTTGATTTACGTGACAAATGTGCTTAAAAAATTTCTCAATTGGTCATGGCTTATCTTAACTAATATTATAAAGCTGAAGAGTTTGTTTGTTTGTTGGTTTGAACGCGCTAATCTCAGGAACTACTGGTCCGAATTGAAAAATTCTTTTTGTGTTGAATAGACCATTTATCGAGGAAGGCTTTAGGCTATATAACATCACGCTGCAGCTATTAGAAGCGAAGAAATAATGGAAAACGTAAAAAAAAAACGGGGGAAAAATAACTATTCCACGCGGACGAAGTCGCGAGCACAGATAGTAAAATGATAAAGTCTAAACATGTCTGTTTGTATTGGTCTGGGTGTTTGCTATGTATATGTAATTATTTACAAAAAAAGTCGGTTAAAAAGTATCTTAGTATGTTTATCAATTGTCTAGTATCCATAGTACAAGCTTCGGCTTAGTTTGGGGCTAGATGGCAGTGTGTGGCCCAGAGTGGCATGTCTTGGATTATTTAAGTAAAAGTAGTTAAAAAAGTCATTTCCTTAAAATAGTATAGAACTATCAAGTACCTAATCAAATATGGAAATTACTTTACCAAGGTTATTGTCAGAACTATCGGAAGATGTTAAGAAATTTCCTAGAATAAAATTTGATTATGATACAATTGAACTACTTGTAGAATCGGAAATTTGTTTACTGTTTTTTATAAAAATAGAATACTAAGAAAGGACCACACGATATCAATTAACATGACCTTTGTACTAAGTTGTTTGTTAATTAATCTTTATGTTAATTAGTTGTTGGATTACCAATATAAGGTACGGTATTAAACGAAATGAATATACTTGTAGTATTAAAACTATGAAGCTGTCCTTACAAATAATATTACAGTCATCCTTATAATTATATAACGTGGTCCCTTAAACGAAGTGTGAAAAATTATCAAAGTAAAGACTGACTGGAAATTCTGGATCACCGTGCGTTATAAATAGTAAGATACTCTTTTAACTTTCCATGTCACAATATACTGCGTCATATAAAACAGCTATGGCTATAACTTAAAATCATAGCCTATCTTTTTTTTACAATCCTATAATATGAAAACTATAAATTAAATTAGTTAATTGGAATTAATAGTCGAAATTACAATAACTTGAATACTCATTAGCATTATTACATTGGCTGCTTTTCTCTTTGCGAGTTAAAAGCGTTGACATATTGGCTTCACTAAAAGCTTATTAACTGTTGGAAATGAATTATGCCGATACAATCACTGGGGAGCTTTAATAACAAGCTGTATAATTGTATAAAAGTGTATTGCTAATTAAGCAGGGGTGTCATTTTAAGGAGACGCTTACCAAATGGTACTTGCACAGATGCTAGTTATAATACACAGGTGCGGCGGAAATCTTCCCTATTTGAATTTTGCAACGCGGTGTCCATTGATTCGCTGAAAGTGGGGATTCTTGTAACAAATTAAAAAACAACTTTAACTTTACGTGTACAAATATATTTTTCTAACAGTCCAGATTATTAAATTCAATCCAGTATAGGTATTCTGGTAAAAGTAAAAGACGCTTTAATATTTTTTTCATTCGTATCTTAATACCTTCGTATATTACGAGTATATAGGTCACCTAGACAATTTCAAAAATATTTTTCGTGTTCGCAATATTGAAACAAACTTGCCGGACCTATTAGAACTCTATGTATTAATTTATTGTAAGTATAAATATGGTGAAAATATAGAACATTAGACATTAAAAGTAACGAAACAAAATTATCTATGTATGTATTTAAACATTAGGAATACCAAATACCATAATATATATCACTGTGCGAATGAAATGAAAAAATATTCTTTTTACAATTTAAGTTAAATGTAAGAATATTCGTTGCACATCAAATAGTAACATATCGTTTGCATCAACGTCACAAAATTCGTCGAGGGTTTCTATCGATATTTGTTAAAATATCTTCCCTCATTTCATATTTTACGCCCTTTTAGAAAAATGTTAGGTGTGCTTACTAAAATTCACCAAGTTACGAGCAATGTGAGAGATAGACTCAGTAAACGGTCCGCTCTAATCCATATTATAGTCACGTACAATTTCCTACTGAGGTTGAATTGTTAAATAAATGCATACCAATTTTTAACGTTTGAGGAAACGCTTGCAATTTTCAGGTATTTTACTGATGTCGCTACTGGTTTATCGAAGTGTGGGTAGGTAGATAGAAAATTTTGTTTGTTTTATGGTCGGAGGTGAGCGATCTTGAATTAAAATCCCAAATCGAGCAAAGAACTGTTGCTGGCTTTTTGTTTTCGTCATTCCGTGATGTTGGTAATGATAACTTACATAGCATACTGATCGTTAGAAATCTTCGTTTGTAATGCCTTAATTTGCCTCAATTTATTGATTTACTCATTTATTCGCTCAATTTCTCCCGAGCACATTACCATCTTAACTGATAAAACGTGCGTTTTGGCGTTAATTCGACATACGACATTTGAAATCATTCCGGGAAACCTGTATCCAGCAAAGTATTTTCATTTTGAAACTAATTACGATGCATATTTACTTAAGACAAATTGGACAGATTTACATGAAGATGGAGTATGACTCTGTACCTAATATTTTAAATTAATAAAGTAACGGGCGTTAAATTTAATATTATCTGCCTAAAAGTAATTCTAATAACAGAATGCGGAGAAATACGTTGCACGATGCTGATACGAACGTTTGATCAAAGGGCTTTTCACCTTATACGTAAACTGCACATATTCGTACGGTGCGAGAACCATCTAACTCTTAGTTACACAGTGCACCAGCGTAACAACAGTTTATCACCTTCCCCTCGTGGTCACAGGGTTGTTTTATCATTGTCGCACGGAACCGAGGACGTGGTAATCAGAGGGAGCCAACGTTCATGAAAGCAAAAGCACTGGTGTATTCTAGAGTTTGTAATCTAGAGGATTTGAGGTTTCAGAACCTTTTGAACCTCAAAAAGCAATAAAACTGATGACTTTATCTGTTTTACATAAAAATAAATGAAATGAAATCGTAAATAACTTTGATCGCACTGACAACATGGAGTAGAAGTTTTCCAAATTCAAATCGTAACCGTGCTAATACACAAGAAGCGACCGACTCAGTTCAGTGAACTTCACTTCGACTTGGCAGTCGCGTGCTCAGTTGGCGTGTTGTTATATTAACGGTCATTATGAAATTTCCCAATAATAAGCCCGTTGAAACATTAGCTGGCGGCTACACGGAAACAGAATTAATAATGGCCCAACTTTGCGGTTAATTCAGTTCGCCATCTGCACAGAATGCCGGAAAAATACAACGTACCTGCGGTGTGTTCGTACGTAAATACTGCCTTTGAGCGAGATGCACCACACCGCCATTATTAAATCAGAGGGTGACTGTGAATCAATTCGGATCAAAGTGTTTCTTTCATTTATTTTTTATGTGTCATGTTGTCCCTTTTTTATTTAATTCATGTGTTTCAAAAAGCGATCTTGTTGTAAATTTAAGTACGGTGACGGAAAAAACACAAACCACCTCCTCATTTCTTACCGTGCGTGTCGACTATGAGATTTCTTGAAATTTTAGCACCCAAAAGAGTAAATTCTAGACCTCAGTCCGGAGTAGAATTTACTCACATGGCTGTCGATCACAGTACACTCGTTCGACGAAACACTCATGAAGTGACTTTTCTCGCTTTACGCGATCAGTCGAGCTACTGCAGTTGCAGGGCAGCAGGCATCGGCAACTTTGAATTATCTGTACCTATTCGATACCAGATTAGGTCAGAAATTGAACTTGTAATAATTCCTTTGATTTGAGTACTTTAGGTACCTATTCAAATTCAAATTCGTCAACAATTAAGAGAAAAAGTACTAAAAATCACGTTTAAATATTAAATTTTTTTAACACTAGGAACCAAAACCAAGGAATGACCGTAATGACCTGTGTAGAATTCGAACCAGCTAAGCAGGCATGGTTTCAAAATGAGCTAACATTCTAGTCAAAACATCTGCTTGACTTCTTTTTAAGTCAATAGCTTGTTGCATAATAAAATATCTATATACAACTTATTTCCCCATGCTCGAGCTATACCTATACGTTTTCTATTGTCTGCGCTCGCCACCCGCGTTAGGGACGCGAACAGATTCATCAATATGTCTATTAGGTTTGCTTTAGTCACAGGAGACCCATTCTTTCATTTATTGAAATTCACTAAAAACCCCGCGGATAATGTAAACGTATTAGCCTTGAGAATGCCGCCCTTAAGGGGACTTTAATGGCTGCGCCTAATTCGTTAAATAAATGCCACATTGCTTTGGACATTGCTATAATAGGCCGTTATTTACGAGTCGTAAAAATAACGTTCAGTCTTTAAATAATAAAAAAAGGCTAACGATTACGTAAGTATGATAGATTTGTTTAGTGAATAAAGCTGTGATAGCTAATGTGGTGAGAGAGGTAACAGACTTAATCTGCATTTTTTTTATGTATGTAAGAGGTATTTATTACTCGCTCGGTGTTGAAGGAACTTTAGAATGCTTCTAGGCAAATCCTTTTTGTTCTACAATTACACACGAAAGTAAAAATAGTATAGGCTTATCAAGAACTTAGCGAAATGTTAATAAATATTAGTTTATTGTTGTGAACATGAGTTTTGACTACCTGGTTACGTGAATTCATTGTAGAATATGTACGCAATTTTCGATATTTCAAAGCTTCTTCACAAAAACAAAAGAATGTCAACGAGCAAAATGTTGTCATTATAGAATTTCATTTATTTCTGAATTCTGAATGTCTCGCAATAATTTTTGAGATAACGTTACTCACCTTTATTTAAAATTAAGCTACGCTATACGAGTAGGTACACCTGTCTCGCTCTGATGCTTATCTTTTAATGTGATGCTCAATTACTCACACAAATACCGCGTTCTGGTCTCGAGAGAAATAAATCACATCGTCCAAGTATCGCATAAAGAGAATTGGTTCCGTGCAATTTCGGTAATGCACGAGCTGACGGCCAAATATAAAGATAGCGCGGAGGATTTTGATTGAAGGTACAGATATACATTACAAATGGGAGTTGGGGCCGGTGATAAAACTTTGGTACCTACTTAAGTTCCGAGTGGGATAAACGGATTAGTATGTACTATACTTGGGAAGGGTCAAAAAGAGAATTGAGGAGGTTAAAGTTGTAAGGGAAAACCTCTAGCACCACTCTTAAATGTTGTTAAATAAAAGAAGTTTCATATTAGCCAGCCACAGTATAAATATTTGTGTTGGTCTGGGTGTTTTCTATGTATATTATGTATTTATTTACTTACAAAAAAGTATCTAAGTAAGTTTATCAATGGTCTAGTACCCATAGTACAAGCTTCGGCTTATTAGGGTCTAGATGGCGCTGTGAGGCCCAGCGTGGCATGTCTTGTGTTATTTATCTATTTATACAAATTAAACTATATTATACGATATTTACTGACTTATTTATAAGCCCACGCCCACTAAGTTAATCAACTCCAGTGTACCTACTTGAATCCTTTACAAAAAAGGGCAGCTGTAATTTTCCCAAAATAAATTACTGCCGAAATCCAAGGTATTCAATTTGAAACCTCGCGTTTTAAATCGAATCGGGAAATTAAATTTCCTCTAAGCAAATACGAAAGGGGGTTATGAGTCTATTCTACATCACTAATTTCACGGCTTCGCTTGTGGCACCGCCAATAAATTTACTCTGAGGGAAATGAGCTTGGCACTCCGGAAAGAGGAAAAAATGCTAATAAAATTGTACCTTGCCCGTTAATCTCAACCCTCGCCAAGTTCTGCTTAGATTTGCAGACGCCTGGACACGGGCTAATATTTCTCGGGGGAATGCGTATTTCATGAGATGACTAGGGCAATCCTGAACACACAAAATTTGTTGTTTTTAACCCTCGACGCAAAAAGAAGGGTGTTATAAGTTTGACGTATTTGTCGGCCGGTCTATGGTAACGTACGTAAGTTCTAAACGTAATTAAATCGAGCATAGTTGCGCAAAGTACATTTGATCAAAACTGGTTCAGCTGTTTATAAAAGCGATTATTATACGAGTATAATCAGATAGGTTAAATTTGGGATTCCGAATTGGAAGTAGTACTCGTATATGCAACAGAATGCTCTGATTACACACAAAGTACTCATACATTTTGTATGTCAGGAGAGCATTTTTGTTGCAAATGTTAATTCTGGATCGGAATGTCGAATGTACGCGGGGTCACTTACAGTTAAGTTTACCCTTGAATAAAATGATTTAAAAAAATAATAAAGGAGGTTATTAACACATAGTAGGTATATTAGATAAGAAGTAATTATGAAATAACACTGTACAAATATAGGTACAATGACAGTTTTAAATATCCTGTGAATATTTAGGTACAAAATTTCCAATAAAATTAAATACAAAATGGAAAATTCCTGTATTTATTACGAGAAATTACTTCAAAAGGAATTTCAAGAGACTAAGTACAATTTGACGGCCTTAATTTTCGCTAACCCTTAATAAACTGCCTGGAACGACCCTCCCATTAAACCAGCTACATTGGGAATTATTTTCCCCTATAAGCCCGCAGTATTTATCTGTGTTGTTAAAAAAAATGCTATTAAAAACTATTAAGCTCGAAGTAACCGGTACTCGTTTCAAGCTGGCGAACAAAATACGACACTATAAAGGCCGGCACAACCATAAGACTTAATCTCATTTGCAAAGCAGAATCTAGTTTTAGGACTCAGTAACTTCAATGAAAAACGGTACCGATATGAGACTTATTAGTTGCCTACTAGCTGTGGCCGGGACTTCGTCCGCGTGGACTATATCCTTAAAATCCCGTTTTACAAAGAGGTTCACTACTCATAAAATAGTCTTTACGTATCTAAACATGTATACTATTAAGAGTACCAAATCTTTAAACAGATCGACAGACAGACTTACTATCACATTTATAATATTAATAAGTAAAAGTAATCAGGTATCATTTACGACACGAGTTTTGAAAATGCGACAATGATAATGTTGCAGTTTGCAAATACCTAATAGGTTCATGGAAACAAATCAAGTTACCCCAAATGTCAAAATTATCTATTGACATTTAGTATGTTGATTGGATAAATTTGACTGATTAGAGGTTGAAGTTTGACCGTCCGAAAATTAAACATTAAATAACTTTTCTATTACCACATAACCATATCCGAAAATATCTAAGGAAATGTGAATCGAGATATTTTGCACTTGGGAAATAAACAAAATATGTAAATAATATTTTGTTCTCCATAATGCCAACTAAATAACTGCATATTCAATCATTAGATCATCACATTCTTGTTTGTTCTGAAAGGAATTTAACTGACCATTTCACAATATAATAATAAATTATAAAGTAAAAGGACAAGCTTTTAAAGGGCGACCAGGTTAATGCGAGCCCAGTGTTTTTTATTTATAAAATTATTAAAGTTCGACGAATGAACATTTCAGCACCTACACATTACTTCACCTGATAATTTAAAAGTTTTGTGTTCAAGCTGAACTTCGGGTCTAAAGTCTGAAAAGTTTAAATAACGTATCTGAAGAAATTACTAAGTTTCTCTAAGGTGTATTGCAGGTTGGCCTGTAAAAAAATACTAAAAACAACTTTCTGGTAGGCTTTTAATTTACTTTTAATACTTTTTAATTCAAATATTGAAACTAGTTTTCCATTTATATGTCAGAGATCTTGTAAGCACTGGTCACTTTTTGTCACCGTGACAGACGTTTCATCTCTTTTGCACTTTTAAAATGAGAAGAAGAAAGATATCTGTCACTTTGACAAAAAGTCACCAGTGCGCGCCTAGCCTTACATTATGTCAGCAGCATCTGCGAGAGGCCAATGATGATGATTATGTAAAAGAGAGTGTTAGCGACTTTTTACGTTAATAGTACTTATTTGATTATTAACC
This sequence comes from Conogethes punctiferalis, assembly GCA_031163375.1. Classification (NCBI taxonomy): domain Eukaryota; kingdom Metazoa; phylum Arthropoda; class Insecta; order Lepidoptera; family Crambidae; genus Conogethes; species Conogethes punctiferalis. The sequence continues at coordinate 9,330,390 of CM062091.1, forward strand.
TTAGACTTTTCCATTATGTACCTTTATTGTAATAGCAGTTGCCTGTAAATTGAATTTTACTTAGTAATTATATGTACTCATAGTAAACCTTATAAAGTTTCTTCAATTAAGACACTTCCCATTTTGGAAAGACACGGAACCAGAGTCTTTAAATCTTATATCCACTTGCCTTAATTTTTTCAAGTGGACCCACCCAGAGTCCGTTCCGCGCGACTCTGAATTTCCAATTTAATTAAATGGAAACAAGAGAATGGTGGGCCTCATCACTCGACGGCTAGTTTTTTTTTCACACACCGTCGCATATTCTGATATTTAAAAAAGGTTGTTCGGGGAGGTGGATTTATGGGTGACTTCTCTTCCGCTCTTTCGAAATCTATTACTGCGTGCGCGGGAATTATTCGCAGGTACCAGTGAAACATTTCATTCGGCCCGAAAACGACGCCGATGTATCCGACACAATACGAGTAACATGAATGGGTTAAAATGGAATACCTTGTTTTTTTGTACAAAAAGTTGATTAATGTTTTATGTATATTTTTATTTATTTTATATTTTACTCTAAGACTCTCTACAATCATATCTGATGTGGTCTAGGATAGAGCATGCTTGCTTAAATAAAACCTATGCAATCTAGCCTTAGGTATTTCCAAATTGTAACATTCAGAAAAGATTTGGTACTTCAGGACTTCTTTTTTGTTCTTTGACTTTTTCATTACGTGCGAAAATTCATGCAATTTAACCATTAAAAGCAGTGCTTTCTTACGACGAAAATGTTATTGTAATTCAATAGAATTTTAATTAGAATTATGAATTCACAACAATATCTTCACCTATCTTCTTTACAACATAAGCGGGGGGATGTGCCATAAGTTAATTGCAGGCCGTCAAATTGTACAAGTTTTGCCAAAAAATGTGGGTAACATTTTTTGTATACTCATGGAATGATAAACTTCATTACGCTTCATCACATAAAGCATAATGCCAGCTCAAATGAAGCTTAACCCCAAGACTAAAAATGGCTCGTCTATTCTTCGCAACCAGTGACGTACTCCACCGTATTTTTGCGGTAATTTGTTACAAATCACGAAAGCGGAGTCAGGTTTCTCTGTCCGGAAATTTCGCGGTAAATCCGGCCTCTGGCTTCGGTTGTCTGGCTGTTCCACTGTCAATTAGCTAACAGGTAGTGGGTACGATGGCGGGTGTCAAGTGATGGTAATTAACCAAGAGATACAGTTGCCGAGTGCATACGGGGACAACTACCGTTGCAGGGATTTGTCGAGCTCGCTTCTTCATCAAAGGACTAAGGAATTCAAAGGGAATTTTGCACCGGTTTCGCTTTTCATAAACGATGACATGAATAATCGTATCGAATACGTTTACTTATGGTGAGCAATCGTGCTTATATTGAATGGAAATGAAACGATGTTTGTTACAGTTCTCAAAGACTTGAGGAAATAAGAGTTACTTCAAAAATTACAATTATGACAATAATTTTAGGAACTCAAATAAAACTCTTTGAATTGGAATTCGAACAATCTGAGAAGCCTTGTCCTAATTTATGTCTGATAGAAATAATAATTGTAATTTAATAATGTTCGAGGATTAATGGCTGCTCTTAGTATTGTAAAAAAAAGCGGCCAAGTGCAAATCAGACTAAGGTGTACATTATCATGTAAACTACCTAACAAACGAAAATTGGTTAGAACGAGATCACTCTCTAGATCTAGTAAGTATTTTTTTTTTTCAAATAAATATATACAGTATTATTTAAATTTCGATCAACGTTACAAGGAACTACAAGACCTTTTATATTATGTTACTCGCTGCTACGAAGCCCTAAAAAGTATATTTTATTTCAAACATCGATAAAATGTACATGTAACTGTATAAGTATGCAAATCGTCAAAAAGTGCACAGACAATGAATGCCTTTGACGAGGTGAATAACTAGCCAAATGGAAATGTAATTCTTATTATCTATCTGTTCACAAGCGCACCCTTGATTACATTTAAAGAATGGCAACAAGGCAAAGGGAACAGGGGTTCGCCGGGACTTCATTATGTATTTTCTTCTATGCCATCCCACCCTGTTCTCCCCAGTAATCATTGCGTTCCTATGGCATGTCTGCAGAATAACAGATAAAAGTCGACGCAATAAAATGCGAGATCGCTATAATATTAAAATATCCCAAAAAAGTTGAGAACCCCGAATATTCGTCGGAATATTAAAGATAATAATATGCCGGGAATGAATTTACATATAAATTAAAACAAGATTAGCGGCATTAGGGACTTGTAAGGAATAAAGGAATGTCTTGAGGATTCGCAGCTTGTCATGTCTCGAGTTTCTCGCTACATTACGAGCACATAATAATATAATTTGTCGAATTTCTTACGTACCTAACTGAGCTTGAGATACTGTGGGAACTTACGTTGGGTTTGTCGACTAATTTTGCTCTTAACGTAGATATGTTTACTCGCATTAATATACATAATACGTTTAGTATCGTTGTAGAAGTGTTTTTCGCTTGCTAAAAGTACTTCTAAACATTATAATTTTTTTGGCTCGCCCATGGTTGACTTATAGAGAATGCCACACGGTATTAAGTTCGCCATTTTTACCTCCTTTGTCCAATAAAGATTAAATAAATTAAATAAAATGCTAATTTGACTGAACAACTTTTACTTAAAAGTATATTTTTTGTTGTAGTAGGTATAACTAACCTATTGTAAAACTGTTCAATATACTGACACACTTTTTATTATTTTAAAATAGGTATTGATATGTGTGTACGAGTAAATATTTCGAAGTGATACCTTTTTTTGTAGAGAAATTACAACATCTGAAACAAGTATACTCTGATGAATAAGTACTTTTTCTTGTATGGCCAACAGGTCCTTGGTCAGTAGCATTCCAAAATGGTTCTTAACGCCTTGACTTAAGGATCAAATGTATAATCCATGTTAACTGTACCCCGATAAACAGATGAAGACGTCTAGGGGGGCCTCGATTGAGTCGAAATCGGTTCCTAAATTAACCCGGATCGGTAATCGATCCCGGGACCTTCCACGGCTTATCTGAATGTTCAGTGATTTTGGTATCGCGAAACGTTCTATGTGGTTATTTGTATATTTAACGGGATCATAACCATTATCATCATCATGGAAACAAACTTATCTAAATGGGTGATAGACGGGGAAAGTAGAAGGAAAGAGATAAACATGTAATTCCCCATGGTCGGATTAAATATCCCGGTAACTAGGCATACTGACCTTTGCTGCCCTGCACCAGACAATGTGACGAAGCGAGTGCGAACTGAAGAGAGCGGGTCATAACATTTATAATAATAGTTATATGTTTTAAGCATATTAAATGCTTATTGAATGTAGAAAACAGAAACATGCGTGTTTTGTCCCCAATATACCTTGTTTTTTTTTCATAAATATTATTTATAATAATAGTTATATGTTTTAAGCATATTAAATGCTTATTGAATGTAGAAAACAGAAACATGCGTGTTTTGTCCCCAATATACCTTGTTTCTTTTTTCATAAATATTATGTGTATATTTTGAAGTAGGTTCCTCAAACATAAGAGCAGACGTGTTTATATCAGGATAGGATAATAAACAAGTTATTCAACGCTATAGTTTCAAACGAAACATAGGAAATGACCCTTGTGTGAATATTTAGGGAGGTTGAAAAACAAATTATTATTCCGATATGACGGCACCCACGATGAAATAATGGATTGTACAAATTTTTAAGGGTTCCAAAAAGAAAAAATAACCCTTGAAGGATCAAACTGTCATCCGTCCGTCTGTCTATCAAGCCCTTTTCATTTTATTAGGCGCGTAGATGTGCCTGTGGAAGAGGTATGTATGCAATGCTCTGAAAAAAAAAATGAGAATTCTAACCAACTGCAAACACATTTGAATACGCTTTATATAATTTAAACCTGTTACCAAGAATCGTAGGATGTGAAAGTAACGATTAATCAAGTATTGAAATATATGGTATTCACAAGGTTTATTTGGTACCTACCCGATAATACTTAAAGCGGGTTATCTAACCCTGGGAAGAAAAATTTAAAATTATCATCAGGTAATCAAAATGCCTTTTTGGCACATGAAAAATGAAGTAGCTCGTTTTTTTCATAAGATAGGCAGGTATACGGCAAAGGACAGCACTGTTAGAAGGCATATTCATAATAAATTAAACAATGGATGATTATGACTGTATCCAGTATAAGTATATTATCATTTAACTTGGTGTTTGGTTTTATTCAATTGACATGATAAAACAGCTTAGAATAGCCGACAAGAAAATATAGTCGTATCTACATCTAACAAAGATTTCCCGTTCAGCTGAGATTTCTTAAACATTTCATAATAGTACCGACTAGTCAAATATAATTTGTAATTTAACAATTAACTATTTAGTTAATAAGATTAAGTTTATTAAGTATAAAAATAATAATGCGAAAAGACATAGTAGGTAAAGTTGTTACATGGGAAGACGGACAAAGAAATTCCGCGGAGCTGGACGATTTTCAAAATGTAATATTCCGCATACCCCCACGGAATTTATACAAAGGAAAACATAATGCTAGTTCTGTTTTAATTAACCTTAGGGGGTGTGTAGAATTATGTCTTCCTTCCTACAGCGACATTGCTGCGAATTAATAGGGTTAATTACTATGTTAGTCCGGAAAATGTTTGAGTTTCGACCCGCAACGGCTTATGTGGGAATTAAAAAGTCATTACAATTTGCGGACTACGGCCAAGAATAATTCGAGCGTGCCCAGCCGTACGTCAAATTTTAAATCTATATTCGAAACTAACTTCGCAATTAATTGAGGTAAACCTCAAATTTGTATTTTGGGACATTTGGAATACGGGACAGACTGAGCTTTGTTCGCAGTTTTGATGCTAAAGTTTGGGTTGTTTTAAAAATATAGTCTTCGTGGATTTGCTGCGCAGTGAATTTAGCTTGTCACTAACAGTTTTCATAGTTTAATTGATATATTACAAGGTATACTCTGTAAGTAATATTATGTTTGCTATGTTAGCTACTATTTCATAATTACGCAAGATAGGATGTGGTATGTTTAAATTAATTAATGTAATTAAGGCTTATCGACGTCGATGGATATGACAATATAAATAATAACGGTTGTACATCGGAAGATACTTTGATTGATAGAAATGGGCTTACTTTTTTATTAAGAGTACGACACATAAAAACAGTATTAGTTAAATTTAGTTCATTTGAGAAATTTTCAGGATTTTGGTTAATAAAGTACTTAGGTGGCTTGGGTTTGCATTGTAATTCAAGCATAAGAAGTCTCGGTTTCGAATGATCAGCGATACCTTTGTTGACTCCGATTTCAATAACACAATATGCGTGGGCTCCTACTTTGGGATCGGAACGATATTTAATGATGTCTGACATAAATATAATATAAAAAGGACCTTTATATTCTTAAATATTACCCACATAGGTATATTGGAAATAAATAAAATGTTTTTACAAGACGATAAACTATCACCCCGTATATCTGTAATATCTTCTGTCACATTTAGAAAATAAGAAAAATAAACCCTTACTCGCATACCCAACGAAAATACATATCACTATGTAATGAAAGTGACATATATTGAAGGCGAAAACATCCGTTGATTCAGCCCACTTCGGAACACGAATAAACTGGAAGAGATAAGAGTGAGCAATAGTAAAAAAGTTTGATTGCCTGTTTGTATTTCTGATCAACTCTCAACTAGTTGACCGAATGTATCACTATGAGTATTGAACGTGACGAGACGTTATGCGATTCGTATGTGTCGATACCACAGGAACGTATTCAACTCGTGCTTGAAACGAATTTGTTATTTTCAGTGGCATTTTAGATGTGCACACCTGAATCGCTTCTGTTGTGGTTATGAGAATAGAAAATGAATATGATGATAAGTTAGGCAGTGGCAACGTTACTTATCTATCATCATAGCTTTTATTTTTATTTATCTTTAGCGCTTTGAATACTTGTGCGTGTATATCTCACTTTTTGTGTCTATGTATATATGTAGTAATAGATATATATTATAGTACACGGGTGAGTATAAACTTTACGAATTCATAATACAGAATACGCTTCTAATAGATACTGTTAGATAAATCTTTTAATCTCTCATGAGTTTTGTTTTTCCTAATATGTACATACTAAAAACGTCGATTTTATTATCACAGAGAGAGTCAACTTCAGAGACCTCTCTGTGAGTCTGTCTGTCTCTTCTTTATCTTGTAGATAATCCTAACAAAACTTAAGGTATATCAGAGGCATACAGAAAACCGTTTTGGTCTGTCTGTGTTGCATTATAAAACATTATGCTTTACAGTCTAGGGTACAACAAAAACTGATTTAATGAGCCGTAGTCGATAGTCCGAAAATGAAGTATAGGTACATTACCATGATCTTGGTGATATTGGATCATGTCTATACGTCTGAATTGTTTACAAGTTTCCATAGTCAATCTAAAAGAGTGATTGTTATTGAAAATATCCAAGTACTTGAAGAAAGTTTAAAGTTGTTGCCAACCAATCATAACACACCTCCAACGAATTTGTTAAACACATCTTAAACTTCGTTATGAACTGGGGCAAACGTGCCGATCGCGCGAAAACCTATGTAATCACTTAACTGGTTTGAATCTCAATGAATAACGCTAAAGAGAACTCAGGAATCAGAGAGAAAGTTGTCTCTAGTGCGGTCGGAAAGCAATCAACTTTGTAGCAAGTTTACGTTCAGGCCACTGGCGCTGGCTGGCAAGCTCGCTGCCGAGCGTCTTGCTAACTTGTACCTGTTTGCTGAGCTAAAAACGATTTTGTTCCACAAACTATTCCGGGATTTCGTATAAATACTTAATAAGGTAAGTGTCCCTATCACGGAGGTAGTCAAAATCGGTTCCTATTACGGTGGTATTTCTATTTTCGAGTTTTATTCCTATTTTATTCAGTATAAGTGCACCTAAATGTATACTATTTATTCCAAATCTATTCCTTCATCAGTTGACCGAATTTTGCAAGTATAGCACATATACAACACAACAAAATCAATCAATTAGTGTAACGACATCGATGTGAGAGAGGTTTTCATACAAACGCGCAACATCAAATGAAAGTACACCAATATTTATAAACTAAGTTTTTCGTATTAATAACCCGTTCAAATTCGTTTGTGTGTTATTTATTGCATTTTCCTACTATTACAGCAGCTATTTAAATAGCTTAATTCATATTTTAAACTCATTTTTACCCAAAAAAATAAGAAACAAAATACCACCGTAAAAGGATACAAATTTTATAGGTTGATCCTAATACGGTGGTATACCTCCGAATAAGGAAATATACTGGACATGTTTAATTGTTTATAACTTTTAATTTATTAACTTATTGAATTAGTTCCAAGTTTTATTGAAATAATCATTAATCTCTTAAATTAAGGACCATATTCTGCGGTATGCTATCTTTCTTAGAAATCTAGTTAAATATGAAAATTGTTGAGCATAAAATGTTGGTTTCTTAGAAGCGGTAAAATAAAAAGCTGTATTTTAATTGATCACAAATCGTTTATTTTGTATAATTGTTGACTAAAATTTAACACACTGGGCCAAAAAACTGTTATCGTGTGATTATGCATTTACACTCTTTTGTTTATCGAAATTTTGATGGGTCAGAATTAGGAACATTATAACACGAGTAGTGTTCCTATTACGGTGGTAGTTATTTTCAGGTAACTCCGTATTAGGTTATATGGGTTCCTATTATGGCGCTATTCATAAAATATAAAATTTCAAGTTTTAGGGTTCAGTAAATAAATAAAAAGTTTTCTATAATGTTTTATGGATTCTTATTTAATAAAACCAAAAGCGATAAAAGCTTAACAATGTATGTAAATAATGTTATTTAAAGAGAAGAATGCCCATCATAGTATGGAGAATAGTACAGTTGTGTTAAGTGTTGCATCAAAAACAAAGTTGTATTAGGTATCTAGAAAAAATATTATTACTTTTGACCTTTGAACCGGGGTATAAAACCTATTTTCCAAAAATGTAACATTTATACTTACTACGAGTAGTTTATAGTAATAATAAATCGTTTCAGCGAGATCTTTTTTAATACGTCACTGTTAGAATTTAGAGGGTGCTAGGTTCTGGAGAATAAGGAAAATTCAAGTGATTCATACATCCCTGCTATATTTGCAAATTTTATTAAAAGAGAATCAATGTTATCAAATTAATGAATGAAAACCTTACAATTTACTTCCATCACCATCATCAGCCTATTGCAGTCCACTGCTGGACATAGGCCTCTCCAGTTGTTCGCCATCTAAAGCAAACTTCTGGAGGACATACCCATAATCGCCACGCTGGGCAGGCGGGTTGGCGATCGCAGGGCGTAGCTTCTTGCTCCGGTGACGCTGCTGCTCGTCATTAGCCTGTGGTTTTTAGCTACGCCTTCTATCGTGATGGTTTAACCGCCACCAGTCGGTTTGCCAGAGCCTCGTTTGTTGTTCGGCAGGATGCACCATGGGCAGGGGAGGATGGCTTGGAACGATAAGGTGATAGGTCGCTTCCTTACATCCCTTACATACAATGTACTTTACTAACACATATTTTATATTATTTAATGTACGTAACATTTTTTTATTACATATTATTATTAGTCTTTGTTTTTCAAACTTTTTTGGCACACTACCTTACTATTACTTTCTGCTTACCCCAATGGTTGACTGGTAGAGAATGCCTATGTGGCATTAAGTCCGCCTTTTGTACACTTATTAACTGTGCAATAAAGATTAAATAAATAAATAACATTATTTGTTTCTGACCCTCCGAATTAGGAACCGTTTACCGCCGTAATAGGCACTGACCGAAATTATACCTCCGAATTAGGAACATTCGACTCGGCTATTTAAATATTTTAAAAAAAAAAAACTAAAGTCAAAAGAAACACAAAATCAATAGAAATACAAAATATAATAACCACTTTTGACGATGAAGTGGTTTTGCACATTTAGAAATACTTACAAATGCTTATTTTTGTCTCCTAGTTTCGAATGTTGCGAAATACCTCCGTAATAGGAGCGTTTACCTTACTAAACTTTTAACGCACTAGTTGGTGTGGTAAGAAAAAATAATATCGACTCGGCAAAGTATCTTCGTGATAAATGTTTGGCAATGGCCATTCAAATGGGTTTGTAGTATAGGCACACAGATTGGGTAATCTGTGTATAGGCATAAAACATTCTAGTATTATCGTAAGGTGTTTATTTTCATTAAGACATTTGAGCAAAACTAAATCTATCATTTATTTAAAGCAATGCAATTTTGATGGGGGATGTAAGGGAGCGACCTATCATCATTTCGCTCCAAGCCAACCTCACCTGCCCGAGGTGCATCCTGCCGAATAACAAACGAGGCTCTGGCAACCGACTGGTGGCGGTATAACCATGACAGCTGAAGGCGTATCTAAATACCACAGACCGTTGACGGGCAGCAGCGTCACCGGAGCGAGAAGCCCCTACGTCCTGCGATCGCCAACCCGCCTGCCCAGCGTGGCGATTATGGGTATATCCTCCAGATGTTTGCCCGGCGAACAACTGGAGAGGCCTATGTCCAGCAGTGGACTGCAACAGGCTGATGATGATGATGATGAATTTTGATGGTATTCTAGTTTTCTTTTATATATAAAGTCTAATAAAAGTTTTAAGTATTATATTGTATTACTAACTACTCTCAACGACACCGACTTTATACTTTATTAAACATTTTTAATCACAGGCGTCTTGGCAAGCCTTAGTAATTTGCTGTACAGTTAATGGCAAACGTCGATGATCAGCTTAATAAAAATGGACCTTATTACTTTGACTTAAGCAGCGAATGCACTATCTACTTTCGCTGTTGCTTGTACAGCGTTTTTATTAATATTTTAGGCTCTGGTTAGACCTCTCGAGAAAATCCACGGCTGAATACTTCATAATAGTAACAGGTGGAAGGAATAAGTTCACGATACGGCCAACAGAAGTCGGCCGCGGGAAAATTGCTAATACTATGTCATATCCGAAGGTTGTGCAAGGTTCGCACAATAAGGAAGAATGTAACATAAACAATGCCCGGGAGGCAAACAACTTGAGCCCCTCTTAATAGAATTTTGACGTGGTGGCACCTTTCTACAGAGTAAAGATACTTTGCGTTGCTTATAACAGCTTCGGAGTTAGAAGTGTTTTGAAACCCGGACAATGTCTCGGGAATGCGAGTCGAGAGCTCCGAGTTACGAGTTATTATATTAGGAACATTTTCAATTAGAACTTGTACGGTTATGCCGTTTTACAATTCTGTTTGCTCTTTGTTTTTGGTGCTATTCGGTAACGGTTGAGAGTGTTTGCTTCTATTTGTATTCGTGATCTGGGTGCAAGATTGTGTAATGTAGTTTAGTAAATAGTGTTGTTCTAATAAAAATGGGTCATACTAGATTACATTGATTGTACTTTACCTATATGGCGCATTAATTTGATTTTTTTTTCAAGCTTTTATTTAGATTGCTATGTATGTATGTATTTGGGCGAAACCGTGATATGTATAAGTAATCACAGTATCACTAAGATAAAAGATTGTATAGATATCTCAGTATTAATGGTCAGATACACGTCGAGTCCCTAACGCAAACTATGCCAAATTGAATAATAGGAATAATCCAGTATGATTGCTAATCAAATATCATTTATACGGTAATCCTGCGATTAACGTGATGTCCCGTTTAACTAGCCACTCTGATATCAACCGCAAAATTATGTGTTCCATGAATGATAATCAGTGATGCGGCCAGCTGGTCACATTTACGCCCAAATGATCGAATGTTTGTCCAGGGTTTAATTGTGACACGTACTATGTGTCAATAATATCAATCATTATTATGAAAATTGGCGTAATCATAAAATATCGCTCATGACTGTCGGAAATTAATGATGCGATTGTATTGTACATTACACAAAATTTAATGGCGTTTGTTATTATAAAACTAGCCTTAGGGTGCATTCCCGCGTAGCGCTTTTGTGGAAAGTCACCCTTACGCTGATTTACTTTGTGGAATATCTATAGTTTGAGTACTTAAACAAATCCCTTCCGTCATAGACTAAGTAAGGATAAAATTAAATTAAATTTCGTACATTAATTTATTCATATCATTAGCAGGAAAGTCTAAAAGAAACTAATATACAAAATTTCAGCTGTCATATAGTACTTTATGTCATGAAGGCATATTGAAAAGCTTGTAATAGGTATTTCTGTTTTTTTCATTGCTGAAAATGAATTTAATGATAAACTCAATTATTTATGTACGTACTAAATAATAATAGCAATTGAAAATACATATTTGAAATATGAAATAATTTTCTTTACACGGTATGGTGGGTATTGGGCTGAAGATGGCGGCTTAAAATCACCCATCCGAAACCGCAGATTACAGATTTGTTAGCTAGACATCTGCATATACTTTTAAGCCCAGACATCAAAGCGTTAGGCGGCCAGACGAATCCCCGCCGAAATAAAACGAGTCCTGATTACATCAAACCCCGTACACAGATCGACAAGTGAATTTCCACACTTCCAAAGATTAGATTCCAGATTCAAAACTAATTTCAAAGGAAATCACTGCGACGAGCGACTGTGCTTTAACGAATTGAAAATGCAAAATGTTTATTGTCAGAGAAAAGCAATCGTGTACTTATTTGATAATATTTGACTCGGAGACATGTTAAATTTCAGCTTTTTCGCTTACAATCTTGTTAGAAAAAGGTAGGTAGGTACACTTAGATAATTAAGATATCAAATCGTTGAATTAAAGTAGATCGTCATTTTATATAATAAAATCATTGTGACGTAACAGTATAAGAAGATAGGTAAGTACGAGTACACTTGTCCTATACAGAAAAGTATATTCAAACTAAAATACTTACGTGATGAAGTCTGAGAGCCTATTATCACAACATTATGACAACATCGACAACTTAAATAGGAAAAAATCACTATCATTCTTTAGATAGAGTAATGATCAAAACGTTATAAATTATGTTCACCTAACATTTCAGTGTCATTAGTCAAAGATTAGTTTGCTAGCCATATAATATATTATCATTCGATCCGTGATCAAGGCCATTTAATAGCCATTTACCTATCTTGATTATATCACAGACGTATATTATTCAGACAGTTGCTATAATCTAAAATACTCAGAAAGATATCATTCGAAATCTTAGAAACCGACTACAAGTGTCTCAATTTCTTTTCACATTAATTCAACTGATATAATATTTTTATATAACTGTTAGATAACAAAACAAATGGGGTTGGAAACTGGCTTGATGAAGCCATTAGTCCGAAGGGTCGTTTGATCGGAAAAAAATATTTATTAGATCAATAGTCCAGATTAGAAGACGTATTTACGGATATTTGTTCCTGTCAAAGTAGATTGCGCGAGCGACAGAGAGATATTATCCTTTCTTGTTAAATTATATTATCAATTGGTTCAGTTCGGCGACCCGCTTTTCAATTCTCGTTATCTTTTGTACAGTCTCGACAAAATTACCTTCGCCGTAGCATGTAAATATTTCTCCCCTTATTGACAGAGCCTTTTGTTGTTCTGTATAAGTTTGTTAAGAAACTCTAAATGAAATGCTTAGCTATTCATGGCAGCGTGGGGTTATATTGTTTGCTCAGATTCCGATTTTGCCTTATTAAGAACGAAGAGATTTTTGGTGTAGGTAGACGTTTTTGAGTTTGTTGCTTTAGATTTGTCAATTAATATCGTTATACTTTGGCTGGCCCGGTGGTTAATTTACGTTCTGTACAACAATTCATGCGATGAACACTTGTGTATGTTCTGTGTCTGATATTGACATTGTACCTATTATTAGGCACCTTGGTTGATTCCGATTTCAATAACACAAGCTACTTAATTTATTATCGATAGTTACGAGTACGACAAATACTCGCACCTACTATACATTTTTGTTACCTGTACGTTAATTAGCTTATAATGGCAATATTTTCAAGTGTAATATTATACACTTAACTAAAACGATTTATATCTTAATGTCTAAGCACATTAATGCAATAAATTGAAATGTATTATATTCATTTGGATTCACATGTTGACCTTAGACGGCGACGACTACTACTACAACTGAGAAACAAGTGTCTAAGCGGTAAGGGCCTTGCCACACTGGCGGATTACAAGCATTTACAAAGCGGAGCGGCCAAAACGCGTGTGCGCGGCTACATAGTCGCGGTTACGCAGCGAATGCGCGGCAGACGCACAACGATTTTGCTCCGAATGACGAATGCTGTGAATCCGGGACCCGTACGCGCGACATCTTCACACACGCGGTTTGTTCGCTGCGTGGCCGCTCCGCTTTGATAACGTTTACAATCCGCCAGTGGGGCCGCGCACTAAATGACTTACGCAACACTCGGAGACAGCATCAAACAGGCCTCTACACATCACCTTAACGACCTAACACATACAAAGATGACAAAACATTAAACACTAGAGGTCACTGTAGCAGTTTGCGTGTCTCGGTCGAGACAACCTAGAGTCGCAGGTACGCATTAGGATAACAACGTTGTCGTACATTAACAGTGAGTAATTGCCGGCTTAGCGACAGTATGCGGTCCTGGCGTCACTCCGGTCGCCCGCAAATGCGGGTACACCCATGCGGTCAGCGGGGCCTTGTTAAGCCAAACTTTGTAGCTTAGCTCTAAAAATGTATAGGAATTATGACCATATGTTTGAGGACAGGCGAAGGGTACAGCGGTGTTGTACATTTTGCGGTATTTTTTTAATTATAATATTAACTTTTTGGATAATAATGATCCCAAAAGTGTGGTCAACCTAATGCTATGTGTTTAATACTTCATGTGCATTATATCGATGTTTTAATAACGATAATGATACTTAACATAATATTATAATGTAATGTATTCCAGACATAATATAACATTTGTTTACGGTCTTATTTGCCCGGTATGGTTTGGTGAGTTATAGATGATTTTGCTTTGTCGTATATGACTGAATTATTAGGTACATGGAATGTTCGAGAATATGCTGTATGGATATTATATTTTAAGTTGAAGAATACCGGTGTTATAAGACAGCTCAAAATAAAGGTCACTTGATCCCTAGAATCTCATAAGTATAAAGCCAATACCTTGCATAGTCATCGTCATCGAAGTTATAGAAATACACTTAATTTAGACCTGTTTCGTAAAAAAGAAAACCACTAATATATTCAACTACCGCTGTTACATATTTATCGTAAAACATATTTTATCAGCCCGTATGTGCATTTAAAGTTTCTATGCGAACATTCCATATTATACTTTAAATGTTTATGCGGGACAGAAAAGAAAAAATAGAAAAAAAGTAAAGCACCAGTCATGTTTTCAATCTATTTCAGTGTAGTGTGATTGAAGACATAGCCACTACACATGTGTCAGTGATTCGATCCGACGGAGCCAATAACGAACAGAGTGGTGTTTGTGTAATGCACTTGTGGCCACTCGACGTTTTGGTCCTGCAATGTTACTTTTTACAATCCTGTCCTTTAGAATAAAATCTTCAGATGGAACGTAGGTGGCAGTATTTGAAAATTTAAAATAAGAATCTGCAATGTAACATTGAGATGTCATTTGTTTATTTTAAATGGTGTAATAAGTAGATACACACACTTGACCCTTTTTTTAACTTAGCAGATAATTAAATCTCCTTATACGTCAATAGGTATTCTTTGTATTTAGTTACAAGTCAAATGTTTGGTGTGCAATAAAGTATATAAATAAATAAATAACCCAAGACATGCCACGCTGGGCCACACAGCGCCATCTAGCCCCAAACTAAGCCGAAGCTTGTACTATGGGTACTAGACAACTGATAAACTTACTTAGATACATATTTTTGTAAATAAATACGTATTATACATAGAAAACACTAACATAATATCTATCTATCTCCAAGAAAAACAACTGAAGACGCTACCCCGGAAGTGCTCCAGTGTCTACGCCTCTGTGATTCCTTGCAACCGTGTAAGTTGTCATTACGTGCCACCTGTCCGGGAGTCAATTAGCCCTCGCCGAGTAACCGGCGTGCCGCGTCTAATTGACATCTGGTAGGAACAGTTGCAGGGGAGTGCTGGACCTACACGTTTGCTTTATTCTGGAAACTTGTTAGGGATCCGTAGCCTAATGGCAATAACGGAACACTTATAGATTCGTCTACGTCATAATAATATGTCACAGCCACTTTTTTTCCGAAGCTGGAGTAAAGTGAAGTTATCCTGCACGCTCTTTTAATAAAAAATGCTATGAAAGCTATACTGTTCAAACTTGTTAGGTAAGTAGGTAGATATATTCGGTAATCGCATTAGGATTTTCAATAAAATATTTTCAATAAATATAAAAATAAAAAAACAAAAGTAAATTTTGAGGCTCCCTATACTTAGAACAGAAACTAATTTTTTTTTTCATCAAACCTATACGTGATATCTATGAATAGGTCTTCAGAAACGTATGTAATGAATAACAATGAAAATTCAATCAATTGAAAATAAAATGGTAAATTCAATATAATACTAACCCTCTCCTCCATGTGAATTAAACCTATACTCGTACTTACTTAGTTGTTTTTTTTTTTGGATTTACGGGCTTAGGTACAGACCGACAAAGATGTTGTGGCATGTGATTGATATTGGCACGAGGGTCTCACTGCCAAACAAAAATTTCAAAAATTAACGTCAAAAGTGACATTTTAAATGAGGACGAAAGTTAATACTAGTTTCTGTGAAGTGCTAAAATATATTTTGGCGGTCAGTACTTTAGCTTTATTGTCACGTGAAATATGAGTCTTATTGTATTTTGCCTACGTACAGTTTTGCCATTCAGTACGCTGCATGCCTGTAACATGATTCTGCTGTGCTGTACCAGAAGATCGTTTTAAGCGCATAAAGAGCTTACCTAATTACCACCTTTCAAACTCGCGTAGTGTTCGCTACGCACTTACAGTGAACCCACTGCTCCACATAAATGTATTGAGGATAAAAGGGCCTTTGCGTGCGCTGAAACCATGCGTTTAATCTTGCACTATTTTGGTGGTATGTAAGGGAGCGGCTTATCATCATTTCGCTCCAAGCCAACACAAACGAGGCGCCAGGAACCAACTGGTGGCAGTATAACCATCACAATTGAAGGCGTAGCTAAATACCAAAGACGATGACGGGACGGGATGACGGGCAGCAGCGTCACCGGAGCGAGAAGCTACGCCCTGCGATCGCCAACCCGCCTGCCCAGCGTGGTGATTATGGGTGTATCCTCCAGATGTTTGCCCTAAGTGGCGAACAACTGGAGAGGCCTGCAGTGGACTGCAATAGGCTTTTGATGATAATGTACATGGTTTGTAAAATGTCAGTTGGTTACGTCAAACTTGAACATAATATCCTAACGGTTCACATAGGAATCGCGTCGTGGATATTTATATGGATTTCCGCGTTAATAGGAAATCTATCTATGTTAAGTCATACAATGTTCACCGTTGTCAAAATCGAAAGCTTCACTGGGTCTTGCATCAGAAGCTTTTTAATTTTTTTTCTATTCGCTATGGGTGAGCGCTTGGACACATTTGATGATGCTTGGATTGTTTGAAAATAAGATGAGATAGCTATTGTATCCGCTGTATTATATCCGTAAAACGTCACTAGCGTAGTAGCTCATTATGATACATTCGTTATTTTGATATACATAACACAATCGCTTAACTTACTTACTTTGGGGTGGGAATAATAGACCTCAAAAATAAGCTGCCATTTATAAAAAAGAAAACAAATATTGAGCTAATTGTTATACGTGTTATATCTGTACATAAATTCTGATAAACAATCTTCCAACAAAATTGACGCAAGAAAGCTTTCTTGCCTTCAAGGATGTCCGCTCTGCAACTTTTCCTAGTAAATGTCTATTAAGACACACGTTGGTTACAGGGCGAGTGCTAATTGACTCCTAGACAGGTGCCACTTAACGACAACTTGACACGGTTGCACGGAAGAGCCTCGACATCAGCGAATTGCTAACGAATACGAAGCGAGATCACGGAAATTTATCGAGGATAAATAAGTATTTAAGAAAAGTAGGGCATAGCGAGTCTTCGTACGAATTGAGCCGGCCGATGGACGGGGATGGACCTGAATCCTATAGAATACTGCAACCAAATGGCCTCGCCAAAAGCCAGTTACTTGCCCGTTGTCACTGCTACTTGGGCTTGTCTTTTGCTTTCCATCAAGCGTAAGGAAGCCATTATGTACGAGATTATCATCAGCCTGTAAATATCCAGTGCTGAGCATAGATATCCCGTAATGGCAATTGTCATTTGTGGGGATTTGCCATATTCACCACGCTTGGTACGCGGTTTAATTACTGCAGTAGGTCTGTTTGTACCAAACGCTGTTGCCAATTTCCTGATATTTCCTTTATCGTTTTCTACGACACCCACGGGTTGAGATGGGATAATCCTATTCCCCTCTCTAAAAAAAACTAAGTGTATTAAATGGCACACCCAAATATACTATGTATGATTCAATTGTAATACGAGTATTAATTATTAAAAACCATTTAGAATTTACTAAACTAGCCCTTTATTCGTATGAAATTCGACTATATTATTATAGTCTACAGTAGCTTTTAATGATATTGCAATGTTCAAAATGGTTCTAAAATGATACAATTATCGATATTAATATTCATAGAGCGGTAAGCGATACTACAAGTAATACGAGTGTGTACCTGACGTCAAAATGAGGTAGGTGTCTGGAGTTGATTAATATTAATGCTATGCATTTTGACGCGGGTACCGCCGCAGGTGTCAGGCACTGCGAATAGTGATTATTATTAGTATTCCTAGTTGCTCATTTAGGAAGTTGTGTATTAGGTTTGGATGGGAATGTAAGGGAACGGCTTATCATCTTTTCGCTACAAGCCAACCTCACCGGCCCGTGGTGCATCCTGCCGAAGAACAAACGAGGCGCTGACAACTCACTGGTGGCGGTATAACCATCACAATTGAAGGCGTATCTAAATACCACAGACTGATGACGGGCAGCAGCGTCATGCGATCGCCAAGCCGCCTGCCCAGCGTGGCGATTATGGGTATATCTTCCAGATATTTGTCCTAAATGGCGAACAACTGGAGAGGCCTATGTTCAGGAGTAGACTTCAATAGGCTTATGATGATGGTTTGACCACCTGGTTGGTTCAGAGGTAGTCAATGCTGCCTCACGCAACAAACATAATATGTGTGTATGAATATAGCTGTTTGGTACTGGTCTAGGTGTGGTGTGTATACTGTGGTAGGTACTAAAAGATGTTAAGTTGGGCCCAGAAGATATCTAATTCTTCGGTTGCAGCCAAAAAAGATACTGGTTTAAGTGGTTATTTACCCGACAAGAAGCCGCCATATCCTCCTGAAACTATGTACATGGGCTTACTTTTTGGCAGATTCGTCGAAACCAAATTACTTATATGTGGCAACCGACAAATACAGACCCAACATCTACAAATCTTCCGAATGGTATATCCGACATTTCTAAGAGCAACAAAGGGTCCAAAAATAGTATTTAGCACTAATGACCTCATACAGCGGTCACACCATAAAGTTTGTGTGTTAGTTTGTCGCCGCTTGTAATTTGGCTGCTTTGAATGCGGGCGACTCGACCCGTTTCTTGTTTGTACCAAGTTTACAGTCACAGAGTTTGACCAAACACGTATGGGAGTTATCGAAAGTCGATAAGTACTAGGGAACTTAGAACTAAGACAATATTGCTATAGCACTGTTTACTGTGGATGTTCATTTAGAATTCAAATAATATTTAAGTGGCTATTGTATGCAGAGCGTATCGTGAAATGAAATTTGCTGTAGATTGCTCCTTCAGAATTGCAGAAAACAATCATTGCAAATATTCAAGGTGGTATTTGTAATAATAAAATAACTGAAATTGTTTTCATAACACAAAACAAACAATCAAGTTTTCCTCTTTCTATTTATTGGTGTAGATACCATGCAGTTTGTGTAAAAAAAATTAAATTCTTCGTATGAATATTTTTCTCGGATGGGAATCGAACCCACGACCATCGGTCCGGCGAAGAGTCGTCTGACCTCTTTATGTTCTCCCGTACCTAGGCCATCAGCCCATATCAAAGTGGCGAACATTGGGAGAGGCCTATGTCCAGCAGCGAACCTAGGCCATATAAATTAATGATTTGTCCGAGGATAAAAGCCTTACTATAGCAATTGAAAACGATTGTCCGATGGATGTATCGCGTGTTTTATACTACAAATCTCTCCTATTTGGCCCACTCCTATCATCATCATCATCATTATCAGCCTATTACAGTCCACTGCTGGACATAGGCCTCTCCAGTTATTCGCCACTTAGAGCAAACTTCTGGAGGATATACCCATAATCGCCACGCTGGGTAGGCGGGTTGGCGATCGCAGGGCGTAGCTTCTTGCTCTGGTGATGCTGCTGCCCGTCACCAGTCTTTAGTATTTAGCTACGCCTTCAATTGTGATGGTTATACCGCCACCAGTCGGTTGCCAGCGCCTCGTTTGTTATTCGGCAGGATGCACCACGGGCAGGTGAGGTTGGCTTGGAGCGAAAAGATGATAGGCCGCTCCCTTACATCCCTTCACTCCCTCCACTCCTATGTAAGGACTAAATTCATGAAAATCAACGTTAATGGATCCGCCGACATCCAAACCACTTGATCCGTCCATCGAATCGATCGTGTTCTTGTTCGTCCGATTGTCATAGTACTTACAATTTGGTATCACGTGTTATGCCTGATATTTTAAATGCATTGCATTATCCAACTTCAGCATATTTCCAAATGATCTTGCGCACAAATGACGGTGTAGTACTTACGTGAGTGTAGTTTTGGTATTTTAAATCTAGTGAGAGAAGTTGGGAGCGACTGTCCTTTGTTTCCCTACACGTCTGCATCAGATAGCTCCTGGATTACGTCGCGACATGACAATGGTTTTTGTGTACCTACTGCCAAGCACGTGTGTTTATTTGTACCTTCAAGTTTATACTCCGGAGAATTGTACTACATACTGAATAATTTTCACAGAAACAGTTATTCCTTGTCGTTATTATTGTACACTTGTTTTATGATGTGTTGATAAGACTGAGAATGGTTCTTGTGTGTACCTTTGAAGAGTGGTCGCTCAAGATATCCGAAATGATCTACTAATAATAATTCTTACTCCAGGTTTATACAAAAAACCTTCATCTGGAATAAACAGTGCGAGTATGTATTATCTTGTTTTTTAAAATAGTCATCATCATCAGCCCTTTGCATTTGCAGAATATCAATTATAATCTGCTGTTGTGCAAAACAGTCTTTAAATTTTAAAAAACCTTTTCCCTAGCAATAGTGATTGATATGATTACTTGTCCGTTGCCGCAGCGACTTGGGCATCTGTTTCGCATTCCATCAGGCAACGGTTTATGCTGTGCTACTATATAAAAGAACTACGAATAACATAAAAGTGTTTATCATTCCCAAATTGATCTACACCTACATTACATCAAGCAAACATTCCTTTGAAACCTTACCCTCTTGCAGAGAAACAATAACACAAAATATCGATGACACTTAGCTTCCGTCAAATTGCGTCGCGTCACCGATGTTTATCTCGATGACGTCTCGTTATCTCCATCATAACAAACGACCGGACGTACAGACAAGACGTTGAAATAAATAAAAGCACCGTGTGCCGCTCAGCACTCGATTTCCGACGATTCCTGCTTCCGTTCCACTCCTGCATGTTAGCAGAAACGATATTTTCTCGCCCTCGCCTGTATTGGTAGAAACAACCATTTCCCGTTAGTAAAAAGAATTACTTTATTTATAGCTTGCAACTAACTGAACTGATACCGTGTATAAGGGGAAAGAGGAAGTATTAAAGTGAAATAAGCAAACGCTTGCAGTTAATACGACCATTTGGTTAAGTTGTAGTTACCGATGCCTCTGAAACAGGGGACGTGGCGTGGGTTTGATCGCGAATCCGAAATAACATAAAAGACCGATTAAAGCTACAAGATAATAATAAGACTACTTTTGTTCTGTCAATTAGATTATCTTATTAAGTATATGATTATTACTTACATAGATACTTAGTAGCTAAGAAAGCTGTGACAACTTCCTGATTTAATGTTCTGGAAAAATACTGTGTCTAATACTATTAAAGTTAGATAAAAAGAAATTATGGAACTAGTAGATATTTAATTGTAGATACTATTACTGAACCTATTTCTGCTTTTCTTATTTCACATTTAAATTTACTATTTATTTATATCTCGGAGCGATTCATATTGAAAGTTTGAGAATAAAAAAGTATTTGCTTTGTACTTTTACGTTGCGTATGATGTTGAAATAATGTCATTACAACAAAGCCTTCTTTTTTTCAAATTACGCACGAACATTCTATGGCAAAGACTGAATACATTTATAGCCCTTACCGATTCGTTGTCGTAATAACACTACGAGTATAATGCTCTCTTTTGGCTGAATTTTGGCTATCGATCTATCTACCTTCATTCTCATTATCTTACCTATTTTATTTAGATAAGTTATTTTCCTAATTATCCCTATCAAAAATTGCATCACGACATCAGAAAAGCGAAAAAATCGCTTTTCGTGAACTCAACTTGCCGATGTTCGATCGACTGTTTCAGCGCCATATGTTGTGCCTTGATTTACTGGACAAACTATCGGATTGTAAGCTCTAATTTGAAAGTCAACACCCTCCTAGTGGCTCTTGTAGACCACGGTCCAAGTTTACACGCGTCTAAGCTACGAGTATTTAGCGCTTCTTGCTATATACATCGATTTCTTGCTAGAGTATTGATTTATTGAGTTTGCAGTGGGAAATTTTGGCTTTTTGGAAGGTTCAAGTAGCTTCAATGGTGGGAGTTTTGATTTGGGCCAATGTTATGTAGTAAACAGTATATAATTGGTTGCAATGCAATCATTGGACGTTGTAATGGATAATTTAGAATTTCTTGTGTAAAAATATGAAATCAAAATATGTATAAACCGACTTCAAAAAAAACACAAACGACCAAAACTAAAAAGCGATAAATAACGTAAGTAATTCTATCCTTAATACATAATTATTTAAATATTACAATTATCACTTATTTTTGAAGTCGGTGCCAGCCTCTCGGTACCTAACGTAGACTGTTGTTGTATGACGCGCGCGGCCGGCAAATCCACACGACAATATACATTTATTTGTTTGTACTATTAGCCCTGCATAAGTACATACTACTACCTAGTTTAATATCGACCAATGTCAGTACTGTCCCCTAACTCCTAACCGTTAAGGAGTTCTGTGGCTTCATCATCAGCACCAGATGTTGACGCCCGGAAGCATATACCTGAGTAAAATATGATTACGTAACAAAAACACCATATAAGCATACAATTTTCGGTTGTTGCCCTCAATTTCTCCAGGATCCCATCATCAGATCCTGACTTGGTGATAATGGGACCACCTCGGAAGTGTCCTCTGTCGAACTGTAGAAAAATTTTTGAAATCCATCCATAATTGACGGAAATATCGGTGAACAAACATAAAAAAAAAAAAAAAAAAATATTATACATACAGACGAATTGAGAACCTCCTCCTTTTTTCGAAGTCGGTTAAAAATTGTGTTACCTTTGCATCTATATAAATAAATCAAATCGATATATCTAGGTTTATCACTACATATAGATATAGTTTAAAAGAAAGTCCCTTCCCGCTATCTGTCCTTGTGTTCTTTTGCGTTTAGGCTATCGCTAACGAGGTAGAATAGATCAAATCAATGTAGTACAGTATTGTACATGTTAAAGTTCTTAAAAAAAATTGTATATGTCTGTCTATCTTTTAGGGATAACGCACAATAAGCATTGCTCCACTACGTGTCCCCATCTAGCTATGTATTATATTATAGGTATAGTTTTAACATTACAACAATATATTACATCGGAACAAACACAGTCAGCATAGCAGCGACCGATTACATAACAAGAGAAATTACTAATTGATCAACTGATTGAATTCGTCCCACGTAGCAAATATTGGCCCACAATCTGCTATAATTGATATCTATTGAAATTTACAACTTGCTCGCAATATTATTTCAATCTACGTCTTCCCTCGATTAATAATTTGGGAATGTTTACATGTGTTGTATGTGAAATCACTAACAATTTAGTTTGTCTTAATGGCTATATTTGGAAAACTACTAGTTTCACTTCCAGACTTTACACGGTTTGTTTTTATCATCCTTAATTTTATACAACATTGTTCCGTATAGTTTGAGTTAGATATAATATAATAATAGTCTAGTTCCTTGCGACAGGCATTTCTACGTCTATCGTGCTATTACTGAATTTTTTTTTACTACAAAAGGTTATTACAAATTTATTTTAAAAAAGATCATAAAATTCTTTCTATACGTTATTGATAATTTCACTATTATATGAATTATGTAGTTGCATTTATTCGTTACACTTGCACTTGAATGTATGAGTACTCTTGTCTAAAACTTTAACAAATAGGTACCACTACATATTCACATAATATGCAGCACAGAATGCAATGGTAAAAATGAGCTCAGGTTTTCATAAATTGTTCAAAGAAGACCCAAATTGTTTTCATTCCTGATTTCAATGTGCAAGCTATATCTGAGTCAGAATGTTGTTGAGCATTTTCTATCGTATTTATTTTATTTATGAAACAAGTATTTTCCGTAAGTTCTTAGAAACTTGACTAACGAACGATATAATCTCAGCGTACTAACAACTCCTCAATAAATTGTGAGGGAGCTAATAGTGGATCACTCGACATTCATTAGCGCTCTACATAGGGCTGGCAATCCAAAAGAAAATTCTTAAAGTAAAGTCGTTCTCAAGTTACGAGATTAAAGTTTCATTTTTGATAATTAAATAAAGATCAAACAGTATAGAATAGAATAGAATAGTTATTTATTTAGCATCACACATTTTGTTACATAATAGAATGACCGAACACAAGCAATTGCGCTGATACTAAAAAGGCATCTCGCTCAGCATGTGCCGAGGCGTGTCTGGGACGCCGCGACGCTGGTCTTCCGCGGATGCCTCGAGAGATCTGCTGTGTGCACCGTAGGCGGATCCGACGAGAGACACAATTTCAATTAAATATAATGAATGAGAAAAAATAATACTACAATTTAAATATTACAAGGTCTCAAAGAATCAAATACGGGATCCGCCTATAGTTTACATCAAATAAGCAAAATAAAAGCCACATATGAAGTAGGCATGTAAAGATGCATTCAATAGAAAGTTAGAAACTAACATCTTTGAAATAGCATTATTGACATATCGCATTCAGTTGAGAACAATTGATATTAATTTTATAAATTATATAAGCCCTAAAAAATTTGTATTTTTATTTTTATTAAACACTATAAAGCTTGCATAAGAAGGTTTGCATAAAAACACAGCTACCTATTCATTACTTTTTGTCTGCTCAAGAGATACTCCTTGTATTTGTGTCTAAAGTTTCCAACAGTTTGACAATTTTTAAAAGGTGGAGGTATATTATTCCAGCATTTCGTGGCAGCATACCGAAAGCTGCCACGAAATGCCGCGGTGCTGTGTTTTGGGCAAATAAGCAGAGGTGCAGTTCTAGCCCGACGCTGGGAGAATAACAGTTTGTCATGCAAATAAGATGGTGACCCCTTCTTAACAATTCCAAATAATAGGCTCGCGAAATGGAGTGTTCGCCTAGACTCCATGTTCATGAGATTACCTTGGTTGAGAAAAGGAGTAACGTGCGCTCTGCGGGGAATGGGAAAGCAAAAACGAGCACATGCATTTTGGACACGCTGTATTAGCTTCTTAGTATAACCAAAAAGACAGTGTCCGATTACAGTATCCGCATAGTTTAGTTTTGACAGTATTAAAGACTCACACAGGCTTACCCGTACATCAACATTCAAAAAACCACGCACTTTATAAAGAACTTTGAGTCGATAAAAACAGTTTCTAACGGTGTCGGATACGTGATTATGGAACTTTAATTGACTATCCATGAGGACCCCAAGGTTTCGGGCTTCGGTTACTTCAACAATATCAGCGTCTCCGATTTTGATGTTAGGCTTAAACGCATTGATTTTTCGTGTTTGCACTTTAGTGCCTAATATTAAGTATTTTGATTTGTGCGGGTTCAAAACTAAACAATTTCTAGTAGCCCATTTATTTATACTGTCTAAATCCGCATTGATTTTATTTACAGCTGACGGTATATCGTCATGTCTAAAAGATAGATACAATTGTAAATCGTCTGCATATATATGATATTTACAATATTTAATGTGATTTGTCAGATCCGCACTATAGAGTATAAAAAGAATCGGACCTAATATGGATCCCTGCGGAACTCCTCGGCTCACAGGCAGAGGTTCTGAAAGACGTACAGTTCCATCCTCATCCCGGATCTCAACGCGCTGCGATCGGCCGCAAAGGTAACTTGAAAACCACTCCAAAGCGGTCCCATCAAACCCATAAAAACTCAACTTGGAAATAAGTAAGTCATGATCGATGGCATCAAAAGCACGAGAAAAGTCAAGCAGGGTCAAGATAGATCCTTCACCTCTGTCTTGTCCAGTCAGAATATCGTCTAAAACATTTACACATCACGTACAATGCTATTTTATCATTATTTGTTACGGATTAAATATTAACTTGAAGTACCAATTTTAGACTATCAATTACAATCGGTCGGTATCCTCATTTACACAAATCTGTCTTAATACTTTATCGCATATTTACACTGCTCACATTACTGTGTGTTATTAAATTTTCACGCCATTGATATGTCTATTTATTTGTTTTATTCCTAAATTTAAAGATGATTATAATAATATGTTAATTTTATTGTTGTAATAGATTTCACTTAGGTAACTTTTAGGGTCTTCTGGAGACCTTGTATATAAATTTAAAGCACATTGAAATAACTACATTGAAACAAACACCTTGTTTTTTATGAGATAACCAAACCTTTCAGGTTATTCGGCGCTATTTAAAATCAGTCTTCCAAATTTAATGATGATGAAAATCAAGTTATTTTAAGACTCCGTTAATATCTTTCGTGTGGAGTTTGTGTGTTTAGCCAAACCTGTGTGGTTTGAGTAGACAACCCTAACTGTTTATGCTTCGATGGGGCTAAAGTACTCGATATACCTAGCCTCGTGGATTTTGCAGTAGTCGCACCCAAGTGGAATATCGACATAATTATTTTATTAAATTTAGACGGGTAGGAGTTCATAGCAATTCAGCTCGAAACTTGATAATTTGCAAGTTTCAACGTAATACCTCTAACATGTCCTGATTCGGAAACCATTTGGCGCTTGTTAGCAGATAATTTCCACTTTAGATTTTGCGAAATATCTTTCAATATTACCGTAAAGTTAAATCTATTTTGAGGCTTTCAGTACAGAATGCCCCTTTCGTTAGAATATTGGCTTCTCTCAGGATATGGTTGGCTTACGTAAGACCCACATGCTTTTAAGGATTAATTTAATACTCGCTCAAGGAGCTAAGAAGTTGCATAGTAAAATAACTTTATGCCTTTAAAAAATACTACATCCTACAAATTAGTTGCGAATTATCAGTCTATCGGCCGTATTCTCAAACGTTACTATGCGACGCGGGGACGCACAGTGCCCAAAATCCTTTTTTGGGTACATGCGCGTTCGCACGACGCACAGTAACGTTTCTGAATACGGCCGTATATAGGTATCTTCTATATTATACAAGTATTTATAGTATTTCGCTTAGCAATCTGATACACCTACCAGATAGCAATATTATATCCTTAACGTCATTTAGTACCTACCTGCAGTGTTTATTCTCAGTTATACTTTTGTTTCTTATACCACATTCCAAGCTTATGTTTCTTATAAACAAACTCGTTTCAAATCTGAAAATTCCAGCTTTATATTTGACATTTGGATACGTCATAAAAGAAATCAAGGCACAATAAACACGGAACGGCATTCCCTGCAGCTGTTTACTGTACACCTGGGAAATTAATTACAAAAATACGACGCCGTCTCTGGCGCGGCGACAGGCGGAGACAATCTTTATTTATTTTTAAATTTAAAAGCTCCAAGTCTCTTTGCTGATGGCAGCACTTATTGGTGTAGAAATTAATAAAGACTGTTTGGAACATTCTCTGTGGAGGCCGCTTTTGTAGCAGAGACAATATGATTTAAATCAAGAGCCATTGTTTTCATTATCTGCTATTGTTTGTTATTTTTTGTGCTCATTGCTCACTTAGGTTGCTTCCTCTTATCTGTTACTACTTTTATCACACCAGAAAATAATGAGAAGAAGTTAGATATACTTCATCACAACTACAAAAATCCCTAAATCTAAATAATTTTTATTTGGATAGGTGTTGTACTTAAACCTAACCTTATTTAACTTTTTATGATGTTAAAAGGCGAAAAGCCCGACATAATATGATTATAGTTCTAATAAATAATTAGATATCTGTCCCACAGTGGGCTAATAAATTCTTACTATGTAATAGTAACTATGTACTCGTACTAGTGATAACTAAAAAATTTATAAAATTACGATTATAATTTTCGACTCCTAGTCGTTGACTTGGTCCTCAGCATGATTAAAGATTACTATTAGATTATAATAGTTCATGAAAATTAAAAAAGTTTTATAATTCTCAGAACTTATATTTACCCAACAGTTCAAGTATTAAATATTCCTACAGGTATTTTAAGGCCGCTCAAATATCGAAAGTGGCACTTTTGTTTTAAATTAAATTTATAAGTAGTCTCAAAAACGAGATGAAAGAGTCGAATAATTCTCAACATCTTGAGTTGTGAAATCTCTTTATAACACTCCGAATTCGCAGAAGCGGGCTCGGTGTCAGGCTGATTTCCGGGCTTTTAAGCCAATAGGGAACATTCACGGACCTGCCGCTATGAAAACTCGAACGTTATCAAACAGTGAGAGAGTTGCTCATAAATTCGAAGGGCCTTTTTGCTGTAATGCCTTTCATATTTCTCTCGGAGCACAGTGCGGGCGCCGCTCAAATAAATTACAGCCATCAATAAAAATCTCAGCGAAGAGATCCAACGACTTATTTAATTTATATTCCATCAGAGCCATATTTATCAAACATCGACGTTTTTTGAGGGATGTACCGATTTCAACTGATTATTCTTTTTATATGTTTGTAGATCGGTTCGTACTTTGATGGTGTTGTAAATGTATGCTTTCGGAGTATATTTTTATGTTACGATTGTAGGTATTTCCGAATCAATATTATGTGATGCTAAATGTACATCTTCTGGATGTGTATTTCTGATCTGAAAATGTCTGATTAAGTATCGATATGTCCAATGGCTATTATTCCGATGTTAAACCAAAACCGCTTTAATTACTACATGCCAATTAGGACTCAGACACGAAGAACATGTTGACGTAGCGACTGCAGCCGCCGTCGCCTGTCAGCAACTAGCTGTCAATTTGGCAGCGGCAAGTTATGTCACAGTGACAAAATGACTTTGCCGGTGACAAAATGGCTAGCCAATAGCCATCGACCACCATCGACATGTAGGTACAACGTCAGCAACTGCAATGCGTTGACAGCACGTCGACGACAGCTATCGCTGTAGTCGGATGGAAAACTGCTGTTTGTGTGTCATAGATATGTACTTAGACCACAATGTTATAAGCATATACGCGCCAGGTGCCTGCACTTTTTTTTTCTTTTTTATTGGTGAAAATGCGGCTATGTATCCCTATCTCGTGGGGGAGTGGCAGGGTATGCGGGACTCCCCTACCTCAAGATGGTTGTGGGGCAGGGATCCCGCTAAAACTCCGGTCACTCCGTCAAGCGCCTTATGATGCTGGTGCCATGGGACCTTAGAATTTAAACTGCCATGACACCAAAAGCGTTGCTTGCATTAGCAACTTCGACTGGCTCGATGGCTCATTTGGTAGTGACCTCTCCCCTCTGAGCCAAGGGAGCCAAGGGTCGTGGGTTCGATTCCCGCACAGTACAATAATTTGTGTTAATGAACATGTCTGTTTGTATTGATTTGGGCGTTTTCTATGTATAATATGTATTTATTTACAAAAAAATGCATCAGAAATAGTACAGGTTTGGGCTTAGTTTGGAGCTAGGTGGCGTTGTGTGGCCCACCGTGGCATGTCTTGGGTTATTTAAGCAGGTCCAGACCTCTCCCCTGCGCTGCCTGCTTAAGCAGGCCCAATCCCCTCTCCCCTCTCCTAAGCCGAGTGACGGGAGAGGAGGGGATTGGGCGGCCTGCCTGAAGAGTGAGCCCACTCCCGTCCCGTCAGACGAAGACGGGGATCCGTGCAAGGCGGATGGCGCATCCACGGGGTTCACTACGCCTTAACATTGCGTCTAGATTCCTATCCTAGACTCGGGAATTCAAAAAGCAATAATGAAATTGCAAAGTTCCGATAATCATTATTATCCTTGTTGTATTAAGTCAAAAATAAGTACACCCGCGACTTAATTAATCCATCCAAGATCGGTGTATGTTCTTTGAAATTAATATGTCTGTTTTTTCATTTAATCTTTTGTTTAGATATAGAATGAAAGCCGACACCGACGGAATAAACAAATTCATTTAGCCGTAACAGATGGCCAATAATGAAGACAATGGGAGAGCCGACTGAAATGAGCTATTATTTATTACGTAATACGAGGAAAATTAATGTAGATAAAGCAATTTGGATAGGATAAGGAGCAGTTTAATTTTATGCTTGTTATCTTTATGTGTGTGGGTGTAGCTCGTTAAGAAGGCTTGTTGTATGTCGTACTTGTCGTATTATAGTAAAAAGGCATTAAATTGGAAACGTTTAAGGTTTCTTATTTACACACGTCTTTTATTTTTCTAATTAATAGTTACCAACCTCTTTGTGGTTCCTTTGTTACAAAGTCGAGTATGTATCGCTCACGACCATCGTTCATCCATGTTTTCCTGATATGGAATCCACGATATGGAAGGTGGATAGTAGTGGATTCGACATTAATATTCCCGCAAACAAGTGTCAAGTCGTCATCGACTATAAAGAAAATTGTACGCGACACTTCATCCGATGCACTTGTACCTATAATTGATTCTTTAATTTTAACTACCCGGCAGAAAATCCTTTAAACATTCATCCATAGGTCGTTGGTACATATTCGGCTGAAAAAAACCAAAGGTGTATTGACACTTTTGGATGAAATAATGATAGGAAGGATTAGGCATGAGATCTAACCGTTCCGTACGAGTGCCATTAATGCACTGATTTGAATGAAATTACTACAAGTAGGTATGTTAACAAAATAATTAAAGTAAAGGCCGTTATAATATGGACCTAGTTCTGCAGAAAGCAGCCATGTGGCACTTTTTCGAAAATCGAGTTATTAACACAGCCATATTAAATGCGACATGCCGGATTTTTTGCAAAGACAGCCATCTCGATATCTCTTTTAATGGCGGAGATATGAGCTGTCAAATGCAGCCATCCAACAAGAATATTTTGTAGAAAACAGTCATCATGGTGTAAAATGCAGCCAATTTGGACACAAATTGCTAAAACCAATACTGCATAAGTCAGCCTACTATATGGCTGTTTTGAACAAATTTCAAAATGTTAGGAGTTATCAGGGATCGAGTTACGTATAAGACAGCCACTTCGCCATGTTTGTTGATGCCACATCCTTTCCATTTCAGCGTCTTGAACCATATCCTCCATTTCATTAGTGAACAATTATGGGAAATGACATTATCTTGCCTACAGGCCTTGTTTGCTGATTCTGTGCAATACTTGGACGGACAAGATTGCTTCATAGACAGATAGGTACATGCACATTTCTTCATTTGGATGTATCGCCAGTTTACTTGGCATCGCTGCAGAGACTCCAGAAAAGGCCAGATTCCAATCGAGCCAAAGGCATTCTCTTAGTCCATGAATGCTAGATACAAGCACTGATTATACTGTTACTCTTCATAAATAGGTAGGTATAATCTGCCGCTCTGTGTGAATGTGCCGTATACTCTTCGAAATCTAGCTTGTTCTGGCCGTTGGAATTTGTCGAATCTTTGCGAAAGACGATTATAATTATATCGTCCATGTACGACTCGTACAAATACTATTTGGTAGATATGTAAGCAAGTACCTATTCAAATAGTTAAACATACCGCCATTGTAATCATTTTCTAATCACAGTCAGTCGTAGCATCAGCCAGATTTCGGCTTGAATGGTAATATCTATCATCGTGTGCAGCCAGTAATGGATAGATTCGCTGGCCATTAACAAAGGCTGCGGCACATCGATGCTTTTACATTTGATTTGACACACGGCCGATTTACTCGCGCAGCAAATGTTTTCACACTATTTTATTGACGCTGTATATATGGCGAACATAGTGAACGTTTGAGCCTGATTTTTTTATTCACTATGAGCTTGCGCTTGGCTACAATTCACTTGGTGTTAGGTATATTGAAGCCTATAATAGAGCGTGCTCCAGCGTGCTTAAGCGTGCTTACCCAGAAAATACCGATTCACTCTCGCATTGAGCGAATCTTCGCTCGAATTGAGCTGCCCGTCCTGGGAAGGACGTCTAGCCCTGTAGAATACTGCAGCCAAATGACCTCCGTGATGATGATATTAAATAGATGATAATAATAAAATGAAGTGCTGCATCAGCAGCCGAGGATTAAGGTTAGGCCGGCATGGCCCTTTGTCACAGCGACTTGGCCTTCTCTTTCGCTTTCCATCAGACGTAGGGAAGCCATTATGTCGTGCTATTATAAAAAATAAATCGGGTTTCGAGCTAACGTGAAGATTGGTTTCCAAGGAATCCACAAAAAGCGATACAACTCTAATAGCCCGAGTTATATTGTAACATTTTTACCGATTAAAATTCCTTCTACGCTTTTCATCACAACGATTGCATCCACAAAAAACCAACATTCTTGTTTACCGAAACACGTGCAAATTTACTTGCCAACTACACACCCGTATGTCCAGTTACGTGAGAGAGATGAAGGCAATGCTATCTGCTAATTGCCCAGACCACCTTTGCCTAGACCACTGTGCGGTTTCCATACAAAAGCCCTATTGACATATGAAATGGAGGGAGGCCTCGATACGGAAACTATCCGCATATTGCCCTTGATAGGCCTGCAAATTGATTACAGTATTTAACACTGCTCCGTATCTATTATCGGGTACGGAAATGTATTTCAGGTAGATGAATAAGTGTTCGTGATTAGGCTTACTAAATGCCATATCCGTGACGGATAAGAATACAAATCACCGCTCCGTTTCTTATCTTCTGTGGAGTCAAACCGACTAAGAAACTTCTTGAGATTTCAATTTTTCAGCCGGTGGTAAGGGTTACCCGCCTGGCTGACCACAGTACTTGACAATACTTCTTAAATTTTTTTTCTTAATTTTACCACCAGATGAGAAACCGCTATGCAATTTCACTAAAAAATTGCAATTAAAGTAATAAAAAGTTAGATTAGGTACCTTATACCTATTACGAGTATAATGAAGTTACTCGTAATTGAGCTAAAATATTAAATCGAATTTGATAAAATATTTATTTACGCACCACAAATTCCACTGATTGATAACTCCACAAAAATGAAGAATGGTTAATTTTACTCGAAATATCAGTACATAGAGTTTTAAAACAAATAAATTATTTTCATTATAATGAATAAACATTTGTAAATTATAATTCATTATTAAAATATTTACACAACTGTTTCATTTAATTAAACAAGAACATTTACTGCGAACTCATGTATTATTCAGATTAACGAAATACATTTTAATTGCACATATTATTTAAAACTTGCCTTGTTTTAAAATAATAATTGTACTGTGTAATTTCATCATAGACTAACAAATTATATGGGGAAACTATCCAACCATGCAGATGTCATTTTGTCCGTGTGATTTGTGATTTCCGGATTTAGAATAGGACCCCATTCGTCCCGAGGGTGTCGTAGAAGACAACTAAGGGAATATCAGGAAACGGGCAGCAGCGTTTACCTGAGGACAATTAAAATCTATTGCGGTCACCAAACCTCCTGCCAAGCATGATATGATGACTAAGTCAAATCCCAGTGCAAGTCAAAAAAGATGATGATATTAAGTGTAATCCACATAGACCGATGACGGGCAGCAGCGTCACCGGAGCAAGAAGCTTCGCCCTGCGATCGCCAACCCGCCTGCCCAGCGTGGCGATTATGGGTATATCCTTCAGATGTTTGCCCTAAGCCTAAAATGAACAGCTGGAGAGGCCAATATCCAGCAATGGACTATAATAGGCTGATGATGATTATGTGTAATGCACAAATCTTGGTGCAAACATACAACATATCTTCACTTAGAGCTTTAGACGTTTGCTACGGAAAGTATGAAAATAATTACCTAGTAGGTACTATTACTATTACACACCTAAAATCGGCATTTAGACAAACAACTTGGGATCTTCCGCTTGCCTTCATCGTAGGCGATGATGCCGTCTTAAGCGTAGTCTTTAAGAAACGAAAACCCAGACAAACAATGAAGACTATTCGGCACATCCTAAAATTTGTCACCTAATAACCTTTTCAACTGAGCCGAATATACATACGTCCCCATTTTATCTCATGTTTCCGTAAGGGAGGGCTTTGATCCGGATTAATTAATTCTCAACTGTGGAAGTGCGCTGAGAATCCAACCCGTTCGATAATAAATCCCGGTTCCTATCTATCCACTGTAAATTATATTCGGTAATATGGAACAAGAACATTTGGAACGTAAAGAGGCGTGTAACGGAACAGACGAGTTTGAACAATCCCAGTTTATATTTGAGGCAGAACAATTGCTGATGAAACAATTGGGGAATTTTTAAGGAATTAGAGTTACACGTATCTCGTCACTGCTGTATGCCCAGCTTCTCTTAATGTTAGCCATTTTGGTCAGACATATGGAGGCTTTACCTGAAATCGCCACGTTGGACAGGCGGTTGGCACTCGCAGGGCGTAGCTTCTCGCTTCGGTGACGCTGCAGCCCGTCATCGGCCTGTGGCATTAAGTTACGCCTTCCATCGAGATGGTTATACCCACGAAGGTTATACCGCCACTAGTGGTTGCCAGAGACTTGTTTGTCAGCACCGGCAGCTGAGAGTGGCTTGGAGCGAAAAGATGATAGGTCGCTCTCTTACATCCTAGAGTAACACAATAATATTTTCACAGTCTCTTTAATGCTTCACATACTTAAAGACACAATAAAAATACTCTTTTAGAGCCGTACTAAATGACTTTACAACACTATGCATATCTACTATTTGTAACTGTGCTATAAGTTTGGGAATTGGGAGTCCCATCAATTTCACTATTCCCGAGAGTGACAGTTCAAGTAACAATTGATTTAAGATTAATGAACTTTGGCTTTGGACAGTGGTAACTTCACATACAATATCTTCGTCCCCAAACATATTTACTTAAGAAAGTGTCCACTGTTTAGAACATATTATTTTTAGCGTACCTACACAAAAGTTTGGAAATTCATAAGAATTTTAATGACGCAGCAAAGTTATCTTTGGAGTTCTTTTTCAGTGTAAGCATAAGTGTTTCCTTCTTCCTTTAACACGGTATTAAAATTAACGGAGCCCGAAGGAGTGAAATGCATCTCACGGGTAGGCATAACGGTGGCCACTGCCAGGTGACAGGTTTGGAAACCTGCCTGTTGTCACAAGGACTTTTCATCAGGCAAGATACCATACTACAACTTATTTAATGGAGTAGAATGCACATAATATAAAATAATTAAACGTATTTATCTCTACATGCCATGTGTTCAAATGTATAAGTACTTGACATAATTATGAAATATTCTGAACCCTTGACAATATTATGACAATTACATTAAACAAGTTAAAACTTCGTTGTTATAATGTGTATTAAGTTAGAATTTAGTAAGGGTTGAGACGATTTGTGGATTTGGGCATGCAGTGGTGATTATTTCTACCTACCAAACTTACTCTCTATTATAGCTACCATAAATAAAGAGGGCTACCCAAGATGGTATTAGTCGTAAGTACTCGTAATTATCGCAATTCACTCCCACCAATTCACATCAGAAACCTAACCTGGTTTTAATTTCCAGATGTATATTACTTACATAGGTTTATCTTTTAGGTTTATTTTCTCGAGAAATTAACAAATATAATCATTATTATCTTTACCTACCATGTAGTCTACTGTTAATATCATGTATTACACAAATAAATGAGATAATATATCCTACCACTTTATCATGGTTCAAATTTAAATGAACTTCATGCCGACATAATTATATTTTTGAACATTAGGGACTTTTTTCTGGATTTACTTAAATCTTTTTGATAGAAATAAAGAAGAAGATACAGAAAAATAGAGGATTTTTTTTTTATTCGAATGTAGCGCTTGACCCCAACTCGCCTGATCTTACGCGATCAAGATATTTTTCAAGTGACAAAGCTTTAATAGTATTGATTAAAGTAAGATCAGATGTATTGTGTAATATGGCGCCTTATTACTCAAATAATTATGTAAATATATACATATTATATATAGGAAACACCCAGACCAATACAAACAGAAATGTTAATGAACACATATGTATTTGTACTGTGCGGGAATCGAACCCACGCCACGACCCTTGACTCGGAAGGCAGAGGAGACCAAACGAGCCATCGAGCCAGTTTAAAAAACATTTATTAATCACATGCAGTTCTTTGCAGTAATGTAGATAATACTGTTGGCATACCTTTTGATTAAATATCCATTCCAAACCAATAAGACACGCCGTCAATTCTCTAAAATCAGCTTCCATCAATCTATCGCCATCCTAATCATACTGCATTTGCTACACAATCACTATAACAAAACGAAGTCGCCTCGCAGCCAGTTCCAACTATCAATACCGGCTAGTCGTGCCCGGCGAACCGGCAGCGACCAGTGCTGTTTCAAAAACACAAGCACAGGTGTCGGCATCCAATTTAGCGGCGCCGGGACGTGGGACAACGATTTTCATTTCCCGAGAAAGCCACATGCGACACGGACCGATTACGACGAGCGCGCCGGACATACGTATTGTTACCGGGTTGTAATAAACAATTTGTGTCGTGTAAAATATGGGCGTGGAAGAATCGCCGGAATTAGGTACGGTATTTGGATGCAGTGCTGGATGTATTGTTAGCGTGTGGGTTCAAATGGGGAGGGGTGAAGTGTATTTAACCCCTGTAAACAGAGATTATTGACTGACCAGGTGGCTCAATTGGTAGAGACCGCTGCCTTCTAAACTAAGGGGCGTGGGTTAGATCCCCACTCGGAAGAAATATTTATTTATATAATCTTTATTGCACAAAAAAAACAGAGTATTAAAGGCGGGCTTGATGCCATTAGTTTTTTTTATTATTATATTAATTTGTGGTAGTTACCTTCGTTGTTATATACCCATATAACACAATTACTTACCTAATTTGGGATCGGATGTTGTTTAATATTTATTAATGAAATAAATTATGCATGAAAAGGCTGTGAACGCACTAAGCTTTGCATATGATATCTGCGCGATCAAACCCCACTAAGCATTTTGTATTATCAAAAAATCTTTTAAAGCCAAGTACGAGTACAACAATTTTTTTTACAAATCTGCCTTTCATTCGTACATTAATGAACTGAGCGGGAATTATATAACACACACACTGACATTTGTTAAGAGTAGATAACGGCTTATCTGAAACAACATGTCGGCCGCATACTCGTAAAAGTTACTATTTCGGCTATTCTCTAGAGTCTATTGTCTCGGCAGGGCTATAGATCGGCCACGCTTCTCTTCGGACCAAGTTCTTTCAGTAAAAAAGTGTTTGAGTTCTTCTGGATACAAGATTCCGTACAATAAGTGGGCCATTAAAGCGGGGCAGCCGAGACTCGGCACGAGTTTGTGGTGGGTTGTGTTACATTAGTTTAAATGGGCCAGACTCGGCAAAGACATCGATTCAGAACTCTTTTACAAAGTACACGAATCGCATTTTGCTTAGATGATCCGTTCAAAGAAACTTTTCAACGGACTTAAAATTTTATATTATGAATAAAAATATTAGGATGTATTACATAACCGAATCTGACGATAAATGAATTATGCATTTGTAAGCTACTGAATCCACATTTCTAAAGCTTTAAAAGCTTTCAGTTAACTGGTCAGTTACCTGACAGTTGCCACCACCATGTCGGCCCAACCCTAATCCCCCACAAGCTCCGGAAACTCTACTCACCGGCAGAAACATAACCCGGAGGTCATTTGGCTGCAGTATTCTATAGGGTGGAGGTCTTTCCCCCCGGACGGACGGCTCAATTCAAGCGCAGATTCGCTATGCCCTACCTCTCTTGTATGTCCTACCTATTTATAATCTCTCGTAACTAGTGTACCAACGTATCTACGTTACTATTTCGGCTATTCTCTAGAGTATGACTCTAATCTTAGAGTAAAAGTCATCCAAGTCCTAGATTGTGCGAGAGATTGTAATGTAAACTATGTGTCCTTCACTTAAAGATTACACAACCATGTCGCCTACACGGTCGTAATAGGCGTGTACCTACACTACAAGTTAGAATTTCACTCTGAAACAATTTCCACTAACATCTGTTTCCAGACCACCAAAAAGCTAACGGTTTTTCCAATTCCGCAACAGATTACTGAAAAGTTCGAGCACCATCCAGGTTTGTGAGGAGATTGCAAAATATTTCTGTCCCGGCGGTGTCATTTGCCTAACTTTCAAGTTTGAGTGAGCTTAAAATCCCAAGTTTTTTGTATAGAGCGCCAGTGGACTTGTTCTGATGCAAGATTTTTATATTTGGATGAGAAATGTTCTCTTGCTAGCAAACAACTTTGTTCTAATGGCTCTTCAGAGCGGGCGGTAACGTCTGGTGTGCCACGCTGCCGGTTTGATTAATGCTAGGACAAATATATGTAGTGTAACCTGCTCCTGGTATCGATAGCTAATGGTGCCTCTAACTCTGCGTCGATTTTGCTCCAGGGAAAATTAGTCTACACCGCGCTATAAGCCATTGTAATACTTTATGGAACAACAACTATTATGACCAATTTACATACCTGTACAGTTTAATTTTATGAATGCTTGTGCTTTATCAGAAGACACTTAATACTCGTTAATTTACTTGACGGGATACTAAGAAGGTTAGTATTTGTATAAACAATCATATGTCATCATAGGTAGGTACATTACGGGTAAGTAATATATAAGGGCGCAATAAAGTCTCGTAAAGGTGCGTTGGCCTACAGATTCGTATACGATTGGAAACAAATAGGCTTTGGACACTGACCTTTGACACATGTTAAGCTCAGCGCTATTGGGGTGTCGTTTTTCTTCTTCGAAGAACTGCTTAATTGTTAGACCTCTGGATCATCTTGGTGGACTTTTAATTTCTGTATGTTAATTATTTTATTGGATATTAAGAAACGAGAATGAGAAGTACAGTGTTTATCGGAAAAGCACGAGTGTCAACAGGGTTACTGGGTCCGGACCCTAAACCTTGATTCCGCACTTGAGTGTTAACCCCAGACATTATCTGCGAGGGTTTTGTTCCCGTAGGAATAACTCTTTAAGACCCCGTTAATTCGGAACTGTCACAGAATCTGTTCTTAACTGACGATTTGTATCTATAAATAAAACTACCCACTAAGTCACTATGAAATATCCTATTTAGATTGTCGACCTTTTTCAGTAGATTAAATTAATTTTAGGTTGTCATGAAACAACACCCATATAAAATAAAAGTACTCACGACCGATTATTACTTTTATATCATGTTCATGTATAAAGTTGTAATAGTTAGACATAATCAAAGGTTTGGCCGACGACACCTCCTAAATAAATGTTAACGCTTTTCTTTCCCGCGCTATTATAATGTCAAACCCACACGCATATGTTTCCTCCTCACAGAG
The DNA here is from genome assembly GCA_031163375.1 of Conogethes punctiferalis. Classification (NCBI taxonomy): domain Eukaryota; kingdom Metazoa; phylum Arthropoda; class Insecta; order Lepidoptera; family Crambidae; genus Conogethes; species Conogethes punctiferalis. Next base: position 9,369,593 of record CM062091.1, read on the forward strand.
TGAGATCCTACTAACGAAGCGTAAAGAAGCATCTGTCGAGCCAACATGCCAGTAGAAATTGACAGGAAACTAAAGTTACTCGCCCGTTGCCACAGCAACTTTGGCTTCCTGTTTCGCTAAGCTGAGGATGAAAGAGAGTTACCCTTTATATTATAATATTATTCGCGTTTACTTTTTTTAAATACACCTTATTACAATTCTTACTTATGTACCTACTGTAAAAGATTTTGGGAACAAAATAAATAGGTAAATTATTAAACATTATGATTTTTTTAGATAACCCAAGACACATTACCACGTTGCCGCGTTGGACCAAACTTACTTAAATTTAGTTTTCATTAGCATTAAAAATATCTTTTATGTCCATGAAAAGTCCCCAGTTTCAAAATCAAAAATATAAACTTGCCAAAAACCGCTTAACAAATCAAACATTTACTGTCTACCCTATAACAAAAGATTTTAGATTTATTTACTTGAAGTGGACATTTTTATTTAGACACAAACATATATTATGCAAGGTGAAGGAGTTGAGACTCATACAAAAACTCGCGAGTTTAGGCTATAAATAAGGCATAATGGGCCATTTCTCGCAAAAAATGCTATGAAAAAAGGATTTGCTATTATATGGGTAACGCTATTGTAAGGATTCTTTAGTGTCTATGGGCTACCTATATTATGTGTATGACTAATTGGCAACAAATGGGTTTGGATATATTTATTTGGCATTTAATAGGATTATCTTTGAAAGAAATAGTTGTGAAAAGACGTTATGAAAAAATAGAAAGACAGACATTAATCTACGAGTAGTACGGCTTTTTTACGTAGTTCATGTTTCTGAAGGAGAAGTAGGCACGTAGGTAGGCAGAGGGAAAATTATTTTGAGTCTAAGAATAGTTTATAAGAAGAAGTTTGATTCTCATTGAGGCAAAACAAACCTATTTGTGAAAATAATGCGTTTTGAATTTTAAAATGTTTATGCTAAGAAAATTATTATTAAAAGGATTAATTTGCTCTACATTAATTTTTGTAGGCCAAAATATAGAAAATATATTGTCTGTCGTTAACCAATGTACCCTTTGGCAGTTAATGTGTTAAAAAAAAACAATGTAATAGCTGTATTGAAAAGCTTCACAAATCCAATTTTATATAATAAGGATGTACTTAAATGACTTTCACGTGCAAAAATGTAACGTAATATGCATAGTAAATGTAATAAAAACATCCCCTCACCAGCCCCGTTTTAATCAACTCAAGCATAAAAGCATGGAATTGAAACCGTACATCACCAGCTACATTGTTATACCTACGCTTTACGAGTGTATCGTGAATTTAACCCTTTCATGGACAAGGTAACAATATGTACCTACACATCATAGTTTATAGTGTAGGTAATATAAAATACTTACCTCGAAATGAGAACAACTTATCGGGTGTCGGAAATAAAAATATTCAGAAACACAAATTTATATAAATACAAGTTATTTATAACGTAAGAAATATCATGCTTAATTCTGCCCGGGTGAAGGCTGGTGATATTATGTGAAGTGATAAAATTATCATTAATTATTATAACCGGTTAATCTTATGTATGAGCTTTATACGTTCTAAACAATATACAGTAATTAGGTATAGATTAGCACAGGCCGATGACGGGTAGCAGCGTCACCGGAGCGAAAAGCTACGCCCTGCGTTCGCCAACCCGCTCCTCTGAATGTTTGCTCCAAGTGGCGAACAGCTGGAAAGGCCTATGTCCAGGAGTGGACTGCAATAGGCTGATGATGATGATGAGGTATATTACAAAACCCAAGACCTGCCACACATGGCCACACGTCGCTGTCTAGTCGCTAGTAGGCGGCTGTGCGAGTGATCAGAACATTGCACCATATCTAACGGTGCCTTTTCGCTGCTCTTAACAAATTAGTGTCAGATATTAACTAATTAGGTAAACTGAACATTTAACCGAAGAAAAATAATAAATTTCATTTGTCTGAAATAATAAAAGAAATTTCAGTATGAAAATAGAACAAAAATGCCTTATCAGGATTGACAAGACGGGTTGTCAAGGGCCGTAAAAGTGTTAACAATCTGCTGACTGCCTTCATTAACTGTTTTAACCCTTACACGCTCTCATTTGCTAAAGTGCTAACTTTGTTAACTCTTCAACTCGAGAACATGACTTGAGCTAAAGAAAACCGATGTTAACTCTGAAACTGAGCAAAACAACAAAGGACGACTCCACGTCAAGTTCTTGCGATTAACGCATTAATTTATACACAGATAGAGAGCACTTTAGATTAAAATCTCTGTAATGATAACTTAAATATTTATACCTACTGAAACATTGTTTACCATACCGTTTTTTTCGTAGAATATTAATTCGTTTTCAAAAACAATTGCTTAAAACATAAGTAGTTTTTGTAACTGCTTACTACGCTGCTAAAACGAATCAATATATATACATTTTTTAAATGACAATGTTTGCAATTTGTCATAGTAGTTTAGTAGGTAATATGAGGACGGCATGGGCTGTATGTATCTGAACAAAGTACTAAACGAAGTATTAGAGAAATACTTTTAAACAAACTTTTTGTAAATTAATCTGGGTCCAGTTGTTTGGCGAGTTATACTTAGCAGTTGCAGACACTCAAAGTTAAAAAAAAGACATTTCTTAGCAGGCACATTAATACTGATATTAACTTTTAATGCACCAGATGCGTATCTAAATACTAGCTGTGCTCGCGACTTCGTCCGCGTGGAATAGTTATTTTTTACCCGTTTTTTTTTACATTTTCCCTTATTTCTTCGCTCCTAATAGTTGCAACGTGATGTTATATAGCCTAAAGCCTTCCTCGATAAATGGTCTATTCAACACAAAAATAATTTTTCAATTCGGGCCAGTAGTTCCTGAGATTAGCGCGTTCAAACAAACAAACTCTTCAGCTTTATAATATTAGTTAAGATTTGTATGACACATTAAAAGTTAGATCATCTAAAAAATCTAGATCCATCCTACATAGAATCAAAATGGTGTCATTGAGCTACGGCCTTTACAATAAATTACTACAATAGATAGATAGATACAATCTACATTTTTAAATAAAATTCTATAATCTATGAAAATGTGGAAAGCCATAACTCAAGCTTTGTTGTAATCGATTCTACTCTAAAAGGAAGGGCGGGATCGGAATTTGTTACAATCGAAAAGGTTGCAATTTCATATTTCTTTATCGCAGCACGGTCGCGTTTGCCAATTAGAATTATTCACACGCAATTCAGTCATTAAATCGTTTCAGACCTCCCAATTGAAATGTTGGGTCATTCCATTCCACTGTGATTTGCGAGTTATTCATACACCTTTGTATAACGGACATTAGGCAAACAAATAATAATTTCGAATTGCCCTTTCGAGAAATACAAAAGAAACACGAAACGGGTTGCGGGACTTCCAAGAAGTTTCATAATTATTGTATTTTGTTTACGTTGTTCACGAAATACAGTGAAAACTTTTCCTTGAAATAACTTTTTTAGGGCCACGGCAAGGGTTTAATATAATAGGTTTTGTAACATTTCAGTTTGTAGTATTTTTGGAGCCTGTAAGGGCAAATTTTGTTTAAGAAGTGATTTTAGTAAAACTAAGTCATACTCCGAAAAGCCTTGTTTGTCCCAAAGGAGGTATTTTAGCAATAAGTGGCTTTGTAGCAGTTTTCCTAGAATACTTACCTCTAGATCTTAGGTAGCTGCTATTTATATCTATCCTAAATTTAATTCAGTCACAGTCACATTCATATTCGGCACTGCCTACCTATGTCATAGGCCTCCCCTAAAGGCTTCCACAAGAGGCGGTTACAAGCTACTAGCATCCAGGCCTAACAAGCGACTTTGGACGTCTTGCGGTGCGTTTCTTGGAGTATTTTTTGTAGCTAGTGACTCTGCATAAGTGGCTTAACTAGACCATAAATTAATATTGTTATTAAAATAATCCGAGATTTTTACGATTTCTCTTACCGCTACGAATAGCAATCACATGGCAGATTAGACAAGAAGAGATATGGCAAAAAAGACGGATCGCTAACAACAACTCGTTCTTAATATAGACGTAAAATCTGAAGCCAAATACATACTAAATATGTAGACGAATGACTAAATAAGTTTCGAATACGCGGCTTACACTACCCGCAATGAAACCGCAATTTTTCATCCCAACATTATCGCGTGACGTAAAATAGCAAGTTTATTTTTGTATCTGCATTTTAGTCATAAATAAGAAGTGCAGGAGTGAAGAAGTGGTTGTGTGACAAGATAGCTGGGACACCCATCCTCCCTGATGCTTCCCGCCGGCGCGGCGGGCGTGCACTACACAAATTCTTTATTTTCCACATTCTGTGCAATACAGACGAGCGTTTGCCAAAGAGCATTTTTCAACCATAAATATTTATTAACTTAATTTTTATTTCACAAAAACAAAATTACAAAAAGCGGACTTTACGCCGCGTAGGCATTTTCTACTAGTCAACCACTTGGATAACCTGAAACAGAAAGAAGGTAGTGTGCTACAAAAATTGTTCGTAAATAATATCCTCGACTGTACGCTTTATGAGGAGTTGCGAGAGAGAAATTTTCATCACACGAATGTTTGTCCGGGGTGAGGCTCGAACTCACGACCCTAGGTTCAGAAGAGTCACTAACAAATTGAGCCAATGAGCTAGTCAAACGTAACACTGAGTGTTATTTTAAAATTTAAATCGGTACTATTATTAACTAAATTCTAAATATATTGTATCTGAAAATCTTAGTCTTACTAGGTTAGTATCAGACAACTACATATCATTATATTATTTTCATCTAATACCAAATTAGCTTAAGCAATAGTATGATCGAAATCGGGATCAATGAAATTATTAGCACTTTGACAAAGAACAAGCAGAAATGCTTATCACATAATATTTTACTATGTTTGTTGCTTGGTGGTTCAATATAACGACGACACTTCTCTTTAAAATTATTTTAGTCTAAAGAAAAGTAGGTGGGATCGGTCCTTAATTTTTTGAAAGCAACCATAGTGCCTGAAGAGTATTAATGCATTTTTAATGAAACATGTTAAAAGGGAAAAAAGTACACTCCTTTTAAACGCTCGTCTACTAAGTCTTGTGAATAAATCATTGTCTTCGGGACAAGGAGATAGTGCGTGTTGCTTTGGCAAATTTATTTTAATACCTTGCATATTTTAGAATATCTGGGCACAAAGGGAAAATTCAGTATCTGGCTTCTTGGTTACAACATAACATTTATTTTATGACATGGAACTACTTAGTAGATAGGTAATGTAAAGTGCTATATTTATGTGATACGTTCTGAGTTATGATTTTAGTGTGGGAACCTTTATAGTATTTTTACCTCTGTTTTTAGATGACTCAAAGAAACTTTTAAATTACTTGATCTTCAGAATACGTTATCTAGTGCACATAGTATCAGTCGAATGGACTTAATCTACAGAGCCGATTAAAAAATAATAATTGAAAAGCTACATTCATCCTGAGTTACATTTGATCAATTCTGGGCTACTCGCATCCAGCACTTGCCGTCCTGCACAAGTCGTAATACCACCTGGCCTGTAGACGTCCTACACGAGGTCGAGGCTCAACTCATACAAACCACTCGATATTTTTTTTTATCCAAATTAGATTTCTATTTATACCCAAAGAAAGGGTGGATGTGGCTAGTAGTTTCTAGATAAAGTATAGACCTACCTACATTTTAGTTTTGGGTAATACCTATTTCGTTAAATAATAAAAGGTCTTTTTGCAAAATTGTGACAGGAAAATAGTGTGTTATCGTAACAAGCGGCCTGTGAGAACATCCAGTAGTAATGATAACTATCGGATGAATTCTCGCCATGGGACGATTACAGAAAATTGGCTTTTACACGGCTAGTACTTAACTGGTAGGTACGTAAGGAAGAAAATCGAAAAAATGCGTACCGCTCTACATATTCTGAAGGAGGCTTCTTGAGAAACTAGAAACTTTTACATGTTTTTTGTACGCATAGTCTATCAATTAAATCACTGAATTTTTTTTTGTTATATTAGATCTTAGGTTGTGATGTCACAACTTCATTTATCCGTTCATTCGATAGACTATATTTTATTTGAAAAGGCGCACACATTTACAACGAACATATACAACAAAAGCAATAAATCGGTGCAAACAAAACGAAAACAATTAGGGAAACGGTGCGATATGGGCATATGTGCAATAACAATGCAAAAAGGTAATGACTCAGCGAGTATGATTATATATTATATTAGCGTTTCCCTTTCAAGGTGAATTCAGTTCAAACTAATTGAAGTTGAGCGATACGTGTGCATCTCTGTCAAACTCGAACGTGTGAAACTTTACTATGTGTTCAGCTTACACGCTGTGATTATTTGTGAACAAGACGTGATATATTGATACATTTCAATTGTAACCCGTCTCCGCTACAACATCCGCCCACGCTCCCACGTTCCCTGTCCCTCAGTGCGTACACCGTATATAATATTATGAGGACATTATATTTTGTTCGCATCACCAATGACCCGAGAGGATATCCAGTCGCAATAACAACTATTGGACTATCCCCCACCGCGGGTCGATTACGATTATTCCACGTCATTGTGTAAACGGACCCTTATACAATCGTTTCTGTTCATCGCTTTGCTAATTAAAGCTCGACCCGTTTGGTTTGTCATTCATGCGGAAACCATCCGGCTCGTTTTATGAATTAATCGATTATTCTGTGTGTGTCGATCTCTAACTGATGTTCGTTTTGATGACGTACAGGTCAGATTAATATGTACCTAGTGGACAATTAATTAGATCATTATAGCTAAAAGTACAATATTTTTAAATGACGGTGTTTCAAAATTAAAATATCCGATAGATGGCGTTACGTAGGCCTGCGGTCCAGTTATCATTGTGATTGGTTGCTATGTAAACGTCAGTGCCATGTCAAAATGAACCATTTTCGTTACAGTTGGACCTGTTGCTATGTGCTGGCATCTGGTGTAGTTATTATTTCATTTCGAATTCCCATCATCAATGAAACCAGTTGAAGTATTTATATAATAAGGAACAGGTTTAAGTATACATACATATATAAAGTGGTTTAAAACAAACCTAATTGACTCAATTACCAATTTCAAACAAAAAGTTCTCGAGTTTTGAGCATACTAAAACAACGTTATACAAATTCAATGAAATTGAAACACACTCATTCGGCGTCTCCTTGGGAGAATCAAATAACTTTCTGCTATGAAAATAATACTCTGCAGTAGACGACACCTCACTCAGCAGTACTGTACAAATTCCCTTGAGCATCGAGAACGGAATCGCAGGAACAACAATATTGTTATTTAAAAATATCAACTTTAACGTTAAACGAATATCACCCTTGCCTACATTTGCTATTCCTTATAGATTTATTGTGTTTGTAAGTATATTCCGTTCGACGCTTTGTAGGTATCGGTATAGTCCCGTGGGTGTCATAAGGTGGCTAAGGGTAAGAAACGAGGGCACTGATTACTAACTATGTTTTGTCCACTGCTCTGGGTTATTGAACTTTATTCGTTTTGTAATAACTACTACCTACCTACTACTATTGGGTATTTTACCCCAAAATATCATTTTGTTGCAAAACTTAACAACCAAAAAAAACATTTTTACACACACTACCTTATTATTACTTTCTGCTTGATTGATATAGAATGCCCATATGGCATTAACTCCGCCTTTTGTACACTTATTTGCTTTGTAATAAAGATTAAATAAATAAATGAAATGGTTAATTTTTTTGTGAAAAGAAAGTGACGTTTTCCTTTCAGCATAGATTGTTTTGATATTAGTTCAATGAATGCCGAAAGGAAACCGACATGTTGACCTATAAAATATTAAAGGCCAGGCGGTGGCAACGGACATTGGACAACTGATTATGGTTGTCCGTTGCCGCAGAAATTAAAACTTCTCTTCCGCTTTCCATCAGGCGAAGGAAGGCCACTTTATAGAAAACGTTGCCTTAAATTCTTACAAACAGTCAACATTAGTTTAAATGACGTCCTGGCCGTGTTTCTGCCGGTGAGTAGGGTTTCCGGAGCTCGTGGGGTGAGTGCTGCATCACCTGCCGGTGGTTAAGGTTGGGCCGGCATGGCAGTGGCAACTGACAGGTGACTGACCGGTTACTTGCCCGTTATCGCAGTGACTTGGCCTCCAATTTTGCTTTCCATTAAGCACAGGGAAGCAATTATGTCTTGGTTCTATATAAAAAAAACACTGTTCATTACTCTGATTACCATAAGGATAAAACTTATCGCAAAAACACTTATGTAGGAAACTGACAATGTTCATTGTGGCAAGTACCTATCCCCTCAACAGAAGTACATTCAAAAGCCGTTTTAAAACGTATCGCAACATTGCAAGGAAAGTATGTCCACATTTTCACATGCATTATGTGCTCGAATCCCAGGGAACCCCGTGCCGACAACTTCGGGTAATCCATTATAGGGGAAGTCAACAATAACACAATGCGACTCATCGTGTAGCAGCCTTCGTCACTCCGAATGCGACCCTCTTCCATGTAATATGGCCTATTCCTTGGAGACGGAAAGTTTAGTCGCAGCAACGCTCGTGTTTGGTATACGTCTTACACGTATTGATATGGGCAATAACGAGTCGCACAATGGATCTGATCGAATCAGTTGTCTGAACGTTGTGTTAATGGGCTGGGTATCAGAAATAAATTGTCTGAAATAAGCGAAAGATCAAGTGACTTTCTTCATTATTAGGAACTTGTTTTTTTCTATAACATCAGCTAGCTGTGCCCGCGACTTCATCCGTGTGGAATAGAGTATCATCCTCTATTTTATCCTCTAGGGGGTAGAATTGAGATTTAGAATCAAAATCCTTTCTTAGCGAATGCTTATGTCATAACATCTACCTGCATGCCTTTCAGCCCGATCCATCCAGTGGCTTGGCCTGTGCGTTGATAGATCGCCGTCAGTCACATTTGAATTATATAATAATGACAAAGCATAACTCAATAAAGCTTCGCCTCCCCTGATGGAAAGCTAAGAGAAGCCTAAGTTGCAGCGGCCACCGACAAGTAACTAAACCAATCATTTGTCAGTTGCCATAGATAGATAGATATGTTCTTTATTGGACTATACAACTGACTTAAGACTAGGTATAGTAAACTAGAACCTGCATAAGTAGGTTCCTGTGATCAGATATTAATAGTAATAGTCATAATGATAATGGCATTAAAATATGAAACTAACCTTTTATAACTCATATTTGTATTTAACAAACATACCAATAACATCGTTTATTTACAGATAGGTATTACCGTATAATAACGTAATCAATTTGCTTAATTAAAAACAAACACGAGAGATCGAGGGTCCAAAAAAATATAAAAGATAATATCTTACTTCCACGCAGCCGTTTATTTTTGGCATTCTATTTTGGATAAACATAATGCCACCAATTTTAATAAAACCAGGCGAGTCTCAACGATAAAATCGTAAAAGATTACGTGGCTTACCCGAAAGCACACAAACAGTGGGAACTTCTAAAGTCAGTAAGCCTCTCTTATCAATGAAAAAGAAAAGGATTAAAGTGGGCAAAGTGACATAAATAACTCGAAGCACAGACTCAGATGGATGGAGAACTTTTTATCTGAAGTAAACAGTTCTAAATACCTTTATCTTGGTGTTTTCGTCGTAGCCATGGGGATTTGTTGTTAAGTAATAAGCCTGTAACTTGCTACACGATAAAGGGTGAAGTATGGCAACGTTCAAAGTAATATTGTGTTATTTATGGTCTGGCCCGATGGCTCATTTGGTTGCTGCCTTCTGAGCTAGGGGTTGTGGGTTCGATCCCCGCATAGTACAAGTATTTGTGTGCATGAACATTATGTACATGTGATTGGTCTGGTCTCTCTATATAAGTAAGTTTATCAGTTGCCTAGTACCTACCCATAGTACAAGCTTCGGCTTAGTTTGGGGCTAGACGGCGCTGTGTGGCCCAGTGTGGCATGTCTTGGGTTATTCATTATTTATATTTTCTTTGTATAATATGTATTTATTTACAAAAAAAGTATCTAAGTAAGTTTATCTGTTGTCTAGTACCAATAGAACAAGCTTCAGCTTAGTTTGGGGCTAGATTACGATGTGTGGCCCAGCGTGGCATGTCTTGGGTTCATTATCATATCGTATGGCTTAAATGTATTTCTGCTTGAATCCTCACAGGTTAATGTCCAATTGATGAAGCCACTCTGATGCTGCCGGAGTGAGTTCGAGGAGCTTTCGCGTTCCGCCAGGAAATCGACGGAGGGGACATTCCTCCACGATATGGATCGTAGTTTGATTTGGAGCCCCACAGTCACAATCCGGCACGTCCCTAAGACCCCACTTGTGGAAATGCTAGTTACATCTCCCGTGTCCAGTTCTGCACCGGTTAATCCTAGACCACACAATGTCTTGGGTTAAGAACTAAAGATGCTTGTCAGCGTGGATTTTATTCCAGTCAACCTGTGCTCGTATTGTTCCTTTTTTCGTGCGTGTGGTTTCCGGACTTAGAATAACACCACCGTATCTCATCCCGATGTCTTAGAAGACGACTAAGAGAAAATCGGGGTACAGGCTTTTACCTGGGTACTAATAGGTAAATCTCACCAGATGATAAGGATCTCACCAAAGATCAGGCCACCTTATAGAATACCCAGACCTGAGACAATTTGGCAAATTTAATTTACTCAACCCAGCGGAGTCTCAAGTTGGAATCCTTCGGATCGTCCGTGCTGTTGGTTTAATGTGCAGACTAGACCAGACCAAAAAAAATTGCCTAAAAGTGAAATACCCGCCCCCGGTATTTCACTTTTCCGTCAATTTTTTTAAGATTTTCCAAAACAAATCCTGACACTTAATGTGTAAATTTATATTAAACAAGATTTTTAATCAAAATGTGTACTATGCAGCAACAAGTTAAGTATTCTAACCATATTGGGTCGTAAACGAATAATGAAGTGGTAGTGACTCCATGTGGCCCTACCCACCTTCATTAATCACAAACGAAGTTTGCAAACCTGGCCATGACGCACCGTTCCATCACAACACCATCCTAAGCAAACATATGCAATAAATTATTCAACAACTAAATATGACGAATTCAAACAAAGGTATTGTTCGCTCCGCAGAGTTTCGAATAGACTCTAAGAAGAAACTTAGGGTACACCTTGGTAGAAACTTCGACGTTTATACATTTCAAATTACTTATTTAGCGGAGAATTCTATTTGTTTCAGGTAGCAACAAATTGTAATATGTACCTAACGTTTTTCTTAAAACAAATGTGATGTAGGTATTTGTCGATATTTCGTACCCAAATAAAATAATGTTTTTAATTAAATATTTGGTTTCATTAATCTTTTAATTACACTCACATAAGTTGAATATTATTATATTTATAAAAACCATATATAACATTATATTAATGTAGTAATGTAAGTATTAAGAACACTATTATTAAAGAAAAGAATTAGATTTATTCACATGAGTAATATCTGAATAAGGTGTAATTTTATAATCTTTAATAGTTTGTTAAAAGAAAGCCTATATCATTTAGTATTATTTCTTATTGAATAAATCATGACTTTTGTAATTAGTCATATTACTTTATCATTTATTTAGTGTCATTTAAAAATAAGCATTAAATATAATAGTTAATAAACACTCGTAGGTTATAGGGAGACATGTCGAATAAATGCGCCTTTCCATACAGCGTCCTACTTTGATAAAATTATCCCGAGAACAGCTTTATTCCTATACTTCAGCTCAATCCAAGTTCAGACCACTACAGAAGAGGTCTATATTTAAATAAGGCACGTTTGCTTTTTACCATGCGCTAGGGAAATCAATGAACCAGATTCATCCGGGAGCAAAAGCGTTGACCTAATAAAACAACACAGTTGCCGACAAAAATTAATAATGTGGCTGAAAAAATAAAACGGGCAGTTTTTAATGGCTGCCAATTTTGATTAATTTTAATTAAAATCGAGGATACAGAGGGTGAAGCGCAGAAAACGGGCCGTTTACTCGTGTTTTTTTAATTTAAAAACGTATTGACGAAATTAGGGCGGTCGTAAAATTTATATTGATTATGAAAAATATGGTGAGTAGGTACTGTTATAAAATCAGGTAGAAATATAATTTCTTTAATTATTTAAGCTAACAGAGATGGTCCTCATTACAAAAGAACCTATTATCTACAATAGATATTGTATCTATAGACATAATGTTTCATACAATTTTCGCGTAGTATTAATAGTAAGTAGTGCCTAACCTATACATAATGCAAACATGTGCATAACTTACACCTAGAAATTACACTTTACGTCAGTAATATATGCGACACATATTTAAGAGATTATGAAAAGAGTAAGGGTGTTGTGAACTCGAGAAAAAGAGTCGAACATCAGCGCTAAAGATTTAACGCCACTTAGGGCATCTACAGCTGAAAATTGTTTACAATTTATTAAGTAAATTTCAAAACTAGTTTACAAAAGTGTATCGTAATTTAAATTTCAATAAGTACATTTTTATTGACACCGCGTTGTCTGAATTTTTGATACCAGTGAACTTTTACATTTCAAATTGCTCGATCGATGGGAACTCCACAGTCCCAATCTCACTTTCGCATTACACCACCTTTTGTACAGTCCACATTTACATAAAGAGTCTGCGGGTCCTTGGGGTCTCCTTGCCGGTTTCCCATTTTGTGCTTGAATGCGAGCGACCGTGGCGAATCTGACGTAGACTGAGTTTTATTTGGAACCGCAAAAAGGGTTGCGTTTTTACGCCCCTGTATACGGTTTTGTTTAATTGGAAACTATTCTGGAGCCCCAAATTGTGTGGCCTTTGACCCTCTAGATGAAGGCGACTATAAAAGGACCGTTGATGTTGTCGGTTCTGTAAATTAAATGTGTTGTATTTAAATGACTTCGTCAGTAGTACTCCTTACATATACAAATGTTAAAAATGCGAAAGTAACTCTGTCTATATGTCCTATTACGTATTACTGTATCATTTTAAGTGAAATTTAGGATATGTGATGTTGATTCTTTATTTTTATTTTCAGAGTAAAAAACATATTTATTAATCAAAAGACAGATTTTCCTAAATATTTTTACTAAAAATGGATGAAATTGTTAGCCAGTATCTACATAAAATATTATGCCTAAGGTTTTATTGTTAGTTTACAAGTTAAGTCTATCTCCGTAAAATTAAATTAGGTTCGAGCGGAGCGGCGACACATTTTATCTAAATCATTGTCTTCTTTACGAACAAAGGTGTAACCAAGAGTAGGGTAACAAATATTTACCAAGCAATCTATATACCTATATAAACAATCACTGTCATAAATTCGCCAAGCAACCCACCACATCGACAGCTCCCAATTTTCCCTTCACAGATCACTGGAAAAGTTCTATTCCCCCCGAATGAACTATTTGCTCCTCGTTCCAACCGTTCGTCCCATAAACTAAGAAAATCGGCCGACACGGCCGATCAGCCGAAGTAATCTTCGCAAGCATTCTACCTCCAGGCGGGAAACAATTTTCACTGATGTATTTTTTTTTACCACACGCCTGTGTGCTCCGTTATTCTCAAGTAATATGGGATTCTAGTTTCCCGGCGTAGGTAATTCCCGGAGTTATTGCTCAGTTACTTTTTGAAGCGGTTTCGTTGTTGTGACACGATTCGTTTTCGATGGTTTTTGATCTTACGAAAATTTCTACATTGTACTTTGATGTTGCTGGAAGCGCTGAGTTTATACAACTTAAAATTGCTCTCTTTTAGTACAATACAGTATATCCCAAAAAAAATCGGTACATCAATATTCAATTAAAATAAATATTAAAATAGCTTACACACACATACAGGCTGTCAATTGCACTCAAATAGCTAATTAAACAAGTTTGTGTAAAAGATAAGATCTTAACTTTCACGTTCGATTATCATAACTTATCTTATCATAGATTATCATAAATTAACGGGACTCAAACGTAAGAGTACGTACCTAGTAGATTAAGTACTTACTTGACGGTTGACATTTTGAGTTGTGTTGCAACCACGGAGTAAGTAAAAAGGTTGCAACAATTGTGGTCACAAGCAGTAGAATCTGCTTGTTTTATTTATGAAAACAGATTTTAAAGGTTACCCTAGAAAAGTAAATTATATCGTTCTGATTGTAAACTTGTAAATCATTGTGTATAGATATTCAATTTTGTCGTTTGTAGTGAGAATTTATAGTTCATTAGAATTTATAACAATGGTTACAAAGAAAACAAATACGACACTTTTACCTACCACGTACACGGTAAAATATGTGTTCACATGTGAATCACTCCGTTTCCCAAATTAACTTCCGTGTAATAACAAGTCCGCTAAAATCCAATTTGCTCTGTTCATTCGCTAAAATGTAGTAGCAATATTTTTGAGTCAACACCTGTACTGCTGCGGGGCTGAAAACAAAACAACAATACCCATTGCTGGCTTTAGGTTTTTAGACAAGAAAAAAGAGTGATAAATGTCCCTAAAAGGAAATATTGCTTCGAATAAAAAGCACAAAGCGACCCGAGTGTAAAAGGCTATGCACGTTTTTGAACGCGCGTTTCAACAGATTGAAACAACGTAGACTATTTTCGATTGAGTGTATGTACTATGAGTATAGCGGTTGTTTTGAGTGAATTGCACTTTGGTAAATGAGGATAAACTCAATTGAATTATGATGTTCAGCTTAGGTTCCATGCGTAATTTTATGTGCCAAATGATTAGATAGGTAAAGGTGCAAGTCGTCTGAGTAATCTTCCGTCTCTACCCCGTTCAACGATTCCTCCGAGAAGAGCCTATTGCCGTACCACTGATTGTTAGGCCCACAAAGTCCTAAAAGTGATGAAAGATGAAGGTTATTCAAAACACGCCCACATATCACGTTCGGCACCCGTGATATGTGGGAACCTTGGGGTTTTTTTCAGAGTCCCGCTGACTACTGGCATCGGCGGTAAGCCTTATAAGCCGTGTCGCTTTCTTCTGCGCTTACTTCTCGCGTTGACTTGCACGTGGTTACGTACAATCTAGATGTTTTCACCTAGGTCCTGGCACGAGCGCTATTCACCGACATCATAAGTAATCTTGACTCTGGAACCAACCACAAGCATTCATACAAATCAAATCCACACAGCGCACACCACGGGTTTTAGCCGCTGCGTATTTTTGAGAAGTTGTCTAAGATAAAATTTATTTTATTATTTTTAATAAAAAAAAATATTAAGGCTTTACCCATAATCGCATAAAAATGATAGGTGCTTCCTTGCATATGTAGATACGCCATTACAAGTAGCTGTCGGTTCCCGCGCCGACGATGCGTCACGGGCACCCAGGGGCCGCGTAAACCGTCTATAAGACCCACACCCACCTGTGTTCCGTACTAAGCCGATAAATAAGTAAGTTACTCCTCTCTATGGGATAATTTATTCTATTTATGAAACGGACAAGGAGTGTGGTCGGGGTGTTAAGTTTTTTGCCACAACTTTATTTTTATACAACAACCAGCTGTTTTGCTTATTTTAAAGTTTCGTTGTGATACGACGATACACAATTAAAATGGTTATTCTATCTATACGAGTACAATCAAAGAGAATTTATAATATATTCCGTTTCTTCCACTCCTGATTCCTAAACTTTTATCTCAACTGGCATAAGCACAAACCATATAACTACAAAAAAAGAAATGGTTTTATAATGAAACAGATAAGAAATGTAGCCGGGGTATTTAGATTTATGCCAAAACATTTTTCTTTTAATTTATATATTTTATTTATTATTAAGCTGCCAGTCACTTTGCTTATTATAAAGATTTGTTTCATTATGACGCTAAGCAATAAAATGGTAACATTAGATAAATATGACTTAAATTAATGGAATAGATAATCTTACAAATGGAATTACCATACAGGATACAAACCGGTTAATATCTTGTTAACTAAACCTTTGAACTACTGCTGCAGAATCTTCTATATATATATATAAAAGGAGAAACTGACTGACTGACATATCAACGCACAGCCCAAACGGCTAAACGTAGGCACTTGAAATTTGGAAGGGACGTAGCTTAGGTACCGTAGGGGTGCACTAAGAAAGGAATTCCCGAAATTCCCACGGGAACGGGAATTAGCGGGAAAATCCTTTTGTATGAAAAATCTAAACCGCTTAAGTTAGACGCTTGAAATTTGGCATGCAGGTACCTTAGTAAATATAAAGTTTAGTTATGGCTGTATTTTGAGAAATTCCCACGGGAACGGGAGTTAGCGGGAAAAAACTTTTGTATGTATAAATTTAAACACGCGGACGAAGTCGCGGGCAAAAGCTAGTTTAATATATTCATTGAAGGGATTATCGGATTATTCATCAATGCTAGCATCTAAAGAGCTTTAAGTGTAATATTAAGCAACTTAGGAGACATGTTGCAGTGATCATGATATTACATATCTATTTAGTAGTATTACTTCTAAGATACCTAATCAGCTTTATTCAGAAAAATTATGTGTTCTTAATTATCTATACTTATAATAAATCTGTAGAGAGGTCAATTCTGTACATAAAATATTTTTTCAAAATAACTATCAGGGGGTGATAAGGGATCGATACTGATACCAAAAATGCAATCAGTAAAATTTTTGTCTGTCTGTCTGTCTGTCTGTCTGTCTGTCTGTCTGTCTGTATGTTCCTTATAGAAAAAAAAACTACTGAACAGATTTTGACGAAACTTGGTACAATTATTCTTCATACTCCTGGGCAGGTTA
Organism: Conogethes punctiferalis; assembly: GCA_031163375.1. Classification (NCBI taxonomy): domain Eukaryota; kingdom Metazoa; phylum Arthropoda; class Insecta; order Lepidoptera; family Crambidae; genus Conogethes; species Conogethes punctiferalis. The sequence goes on from CM062091.1 coordinate 9,386,482, forward strand.
TAGGATACTTTTCATCACGCTACAATCAATAGGAGCGGAGCAGTGACGGGAAGTGTTGGGAAAACGCGAGAAATTTAAACCTGTATGTTTGAACGCGCATTACGCAAAAACTACTGCATAGAATTGAATGCGGTTTTCACCAATGTATTGCTAGAGGTCTAACTTAAAACTTAGGCACAAGGTATAGATGGGTATTATATGGAAGTCCGTTATTTTTGAAACCCGATATCCACGCGAGCGACGCCGCTGGCACAGCTAGTGATATAATAAAAATAAGATAAGTGTTTTCATGCGATAGCCGAATCAATATATTTATTTCAAACGTTAAAGTTTAATATTGATAATGGTCACTGTAAGATGTTGTTAGGTTTATTATTTACGTAAAAACTTAAGACAGAAGGTTCCTTAACTAGGGACTAAATAAATTAATAACCGACTTGGTATTACATGGATCTCACAACTTTTTACGGTAGAACAACTGAGTTGCGAGACTTTTTTTGACAAGTATTGTTTTTTATGGGATATATTTAGAAGATACAGCATACATATTGCAGTCAATTGCTGGACATAGACCCCTACAATTGTTCGGCACTTTAGGGATCATTTGGAGGTTTTACCCATAATCGCCACACCGAGCAGGCGGGTTGGCGATTGCAGGGCGCAGCACCTCGCTCCGATGACGCTGCTGGCTGTCCGTCATCGGCCTGTTTATTCAATAATAAAATTAAGAAATATTCCCAAGAATTTAGATTTTTTTAAAATAAATAACGTTAAGTTAATACCACAAGAAGCCAATAAACATTATAAACAAATTTGATAATTGTAGCCGGCTATCTAGTGGCGAGAGGGACCAAGGTCGGCGGTGTAACAGATATCTATATTGGCCCTCCCTAGAGGTCGACCTTCCGGAAGATATGCCAATATCCAACCGGAACATGGGGCTACAATGCTCGTGATATATTAACGATACAGGTTGGGTTTTATTGTTATTTAGGTATAGACATATACGAGTATCTATAGTTTGTCAAAATAAATCTCGCTTTCAAAGTTATTATTGTCTTTTGTCAGTTATAAACCTTTTTTGCAGAGGATTGGCGGGCTGTAGCAGTGGGTAGAGCACATATTGAGAAGAGCAGATGGCCGTTGGGGCCGAAAGTTTTGGACTGGAGACCTTTCGACCGAAAACGCGGCGTGAGACGCCCTCCAGCGAAATGGACTGACGACATTATAAAAGTCGCAGGATGGGGCTGAATGCGAGTAGCTTGCAACCGGCTGGTGTGGAAGTCTTTGGGGGACGCCTACCTCCTGCAGTGGATCCCCTACGGCTGAATATAGGCAACATAGCATCATCAAGGTAAAAACTATCACAGCCTTCGATCAGGAACCTGCCATCGAACTAGGAGTAAACCTGTATCTCGAGTGGCCGGTTCCTTCACGATAGACAACGAGTGTTGCATACTATTAAACTAAAGACACATTTATACTTGATAGTCTTAAAGGTACGGTGATTCCTGAGCTAGCCTTAGCTGTGATTCAGGAACCAATCAATATGATGATTATGATGAAACCTTTTTTTACAGTCGAATGTATTCGGCACCTTCACGCTTCCTCTGGGATGAGACGGCGTGGTGTGTGAGACTTAAACCGCCCAGCGGCTGTCCCCTGTGTTTTCAATGGGCAGCTGCTTGAATGGAGTCGCGTAGCTCCAAAGCATACGGCTGCATTCCTCTCTGCCCTGGCCAGCCGCGGACAGTACGCCGCCGGCACTCCTAGTCAGGGGTCAGTGATAAACCTACCACGATCCATCGGTAAATTACCTTTCATTCGCTGTATGTTTCGTTTAGCGCGGCTGAATACTACAGGCCGATGAGGGGCAGCAGCGTCACCGGAGCGAAGAGCTACGTCCTGCGATCGCCAACCCGCCTGCCCAGCCTGGTGATTATGGGTATAACCTCCAGGAGTTCGTCCAAAGTGGCGAACACCTAGAGAGGCCTATGTCCAGCAGTGGACTGCGATAGGCTGATGATGATGGTGTTTCGTTTATTTCACAATTTAATTAATTCTTGAATACGAGTACATATTAATTTAGAAGTATTTAAATAATATCTTACTATACTTGCAATTTTGTTTTATTAATAAAACTTGCTCTACTTATTTGTTTCTAAGCTCGTAATTAAAGTCTAAAAGTTTAGCCAAAATCTAATTAATTGCGTCAAATTGTCTACTTTAATGTTTTGCGTATTCTTTGAAATGTCACGAACAATGTGTTTAATTAATGTCAAACCATTTTTTAATTTCTAAGACATTCATTAGCAAGCTTACAATTTGCATGTAATGTTTTTAATAAAAAAAAATGTAAAGAAGTTAATCTTGAAGTTTTTATTATTAAGATTATTTTCAATGCTGTTTTCATCTTAGGGTGCGTCCAGGTTAGTAACAAAATATGTTATACTAGCTGTGCCGGCGGCGTCGCACGCGTGGATGTCGGGTTTCAAAAAGAACTGACTTCCATAAAATGGTATCTAAAGGTTTAGTTAGACCTCTAGCAATATGTTGGTGAAAACCGCTTTTAATTCAATGCAGTACTTTTTGCGTGATATGCGACGAAACATACAGATTAAAATTTCTCCCGTTTTCTCAACACTTCCCGTTACTGCTCTGCTCCTATTAATTGTAGCGTAACATACATACAAATTTGTAGCAACATCAGTAATCTATTTTGCTCAAAACTGGCGTTAGTAGCGGCGGGAGTGTTAAGTCAAAACTGATACTTATTGCATCCGCACACCTCGCAAGTTGCAGACGTAAGTACATAACTTACTCCGCTAACTCCTTGAGTTGCAACTTAGTTTGCACAGTTTCTCCTACCTTGACCGGTACTTATACTGCATGTGATAAACCCGAGTATGTACATGTGAAAGTTATTGACACAGTGAAATCATTATGCTGTTTGACGATTTTTATTTTGGCTTGCAATCGATAGACTCTCTAAAAAGTAAAGGTAAAAAAAGAAAATTGCTTAAAAGTTAGTCCGTAAGAATTAATAGTTTCAGAGTTATCACAATTTCGACCTCGTAAATATTAACGACTCTAAAATGTTCATATTCATTAATAAAATAAACATTTGTCGAAGATATACCAGACCTATAAAATTCTGTTTTTCAAAACAATTCAAATCGTTTTTTGTAAACATATTGTGATAAATTCATGATGGTGATCTATAGTAATAGCACATGCGACCTGCAAGAGTAAAAATTGACGTAACAATATCTCTTAAATATAAATCTTACTTACCTATGTACTAATATCAAAAGGTTGTAAGGGGGTGACATATTATCACCTTTTCGCTCCAAGGCAACTTCACCTGCCCGTGGTACATGCTACCGAATAACAAACGAGGTTCAGGCAACCGACTGGTGGCGGTATACACATCACAATCAAAGGCGTAGCTAAATACCACAGGCTGATGACGTGCAGCAGCGTCACCGGAGCTATCTGCGAAAAGCTACCTGCGATAGCCAATCCGCCTGCTTAGCGTGGCAATTATGGGCAAAGCCTCCAGGTGTTTGACCAAAGTGGCGAACAACGGGTGAGGCCTATGACCAGCAGTGCAGTGCAGACTGCGATAGGCCGATGATGATAATGAACTAATATTTATAATCACACAGTAGTATATAATACAGTAGATCATACTTTCTATCGATCTTACACATGATAATATGTGGACGCTTTGGAAACAACAGAAAAAAACTGATGAATTCCTGGAAATGAATGATATCTTTATATAAAACCTTTTATTATTAAACTGTTATGTACTTGATGTATCAGGAAATATACCTCAACTGCCAGTTGAAAATTAGCAATACAGACAATAACTTATGTAGTTACATTCACTTGGTAAGACTAAAGTTTCTCCGGCGCGCTAATAGTGTACCACGCAAAGTTAGAATATTAGACTAAATTGGACATGCAGATCCAAAATAGTCCGTCATATTGTTGGAAATTACTATAAAATAGGAGCAAAATTTGGTAGTAATGGAGTTTGACACAGTTCGTGGAAAATAAGGAGCCCTGTCACATTACTAATATGTTTCGTTAGGTTTGAGAGACAGGATTCGAAAATCGCATCGGTTCAAAAATTGTTACTGGTACTGATTGTCTGATTGTCACTTTATTTTGTCAAGAAATGATTCATCATGAAAGCATGTTAGGTCTGCGCCTGCTGTCTTTATATCCTGTTAAACTTCATCATACATGTGGTATAAATAGCCTTCAAGTTTTTCCCAACAATTAAACCTATTTTTTATGTTTTCACCGCAAGGGTAAATAGAGAATTACTAATAGGGAATATACGTCCCCCATCTTGGTCTTTTCCTTTTTTTTTTCATTACTTAATAACTGGTAAAATCGAAGACAAACTCGCAATCAGTTTCGCTGACGTTAAAATGAAGTAAAGAGTCTATTAATAAACGTTTTTAATCCATCCTACGTAATCAGTGGCTCCAAATTGCTATATTTATTTTTCAAAACCTGACCTTCCCGTAAACAAATTATAAAAGTGTGAAGTACGAGCTTTGTACTTCCGAGAATCGCGTTCTAATTAAAACCTTATTCCAGGAAGGGTATAAAATACTTAGAAAAGTGTATAATCACTCACAATATTACGCCCGTGCTTGCGTCTCATTTGGAACGTAGGAGTAGAATTCTGCTTAGGAACATCTGTGTATCTACCTAGGAAAACAATGGTACCAGTCAGATAAGATAGCATTCCAAGCTCTCTAGAATTCTCCAAAACCTTCACCACGCTATGACGGCCTCGGTGGCGCAGTGGTTAGAGCGTTTATGAACGGAAGGTTTCGGGTTCGATTCAGTCGGGTGAATAAAGCAAATTTACTTTTTCAATTATCTGCGGATTGAGTGTTATGGTAGACGCCATCATTTATCAAGAGGTACTCATAGTATAAGGAAATTCACATCAATGGTTTGGTCTCAAACTAAGGTTAGTTTAAAATGAGGTTGTAGATGTGAATTGTAATATAAATAAATAAAATATCAGACACCATAACATTCATTGCACCTTTCCCAAAATAAGTAGCGTGCTCTCGTATTATGCGAAGGTATCACAAATATAATACTAAGTTCAAATTAAAGCATCCAGACACGGAACAAACACGAATTTTTGTCCCGGGCGGAAATTTAATCCACAACCCTTGGTACAGGTACTTGGCAAGTGTCATTACCAAATGAGTCATCAAGTCAGTTAGATTATTATGTTGTACACAGAGACGTTACACCGTGAACATAAAAGTACACAATTCATTTCCCACAGCTCAGGTATAATAACCGCTATTCATTTATGTTAATGAAGACGCAAGACGAATATCTTTCCATTAATAATAATTTCACATGCAGCATTTGACATAACGCTGACACGGACAGGGCGACAGATGACAAGCGCCCGGGGCGTTCTGTTGACGACGCTGCTTCATACATGCTTCATGCCGACGTGACATGGCGTCATCATTTTAATGCTTGAGCCGACGTTTTTATTGTCTACTAGCTGTGCCCGCGGCTTCGCCCGCGTTCATGTAGGTGTGTCACAGATTAGTGTATCTTCATCCCTTTTTTCGCAATAAAAGGTAGCCTTTCTCAGGGTCTAAAAATTGTCTGTGCCATATTTCATCAAAATCGGATGAGAGGTTTAAGCGGAAAAGCGTAACGACAGACAGAGTTAGGTACTTTCGCATTTATAATATTAGTAGGGATTTAGGTATAGTGTATTAAAAATAGATAGAAGATAAGAGACATTAATGTATTTGCGTGGGCCGTGATATGCGCCCTTTTATTGTGATAACAAATATTTCTTTAGGGTACAAAGTTTTATTACTTAAGTTTCACGCTCTTACAATGCAGCCGCATAGAATTAGTAGCGGTCGTGATCATCAGCCTATTGCAGTCCACTGCTGGACATAGGTCTCTCCAGATGTTCACAACTTTGAACAAACACCTGGACTTTACCCATAATCGCCACGTAGGGCAGGCGGGTTGACGATCGCAGGCCGTAGCTCCTCATTTCGGTGACGCTGCTGCCCGTCATCGGCCTGTAGTATTTAGCTACGCCTTCAATCGAGATGGTTGGTTATACCGCCACCAGTCGGTCGCCAGAGCCTCGTTTGCCATTCTACAACAACGTCCAGACCTAAGAGAATATAGATAAGTTAGTGGTAGTGGTAGTTACCATCAGATGGAATGAGGTTATCCTGAACGCTCTTATTTTATAAAAAAAAACGTTTCCTGGATTGACCCAGCCGGAAATTGACTCGGAACCTTCGAATCACCTGCACCTTACGCTTAATACTCCTGCCATAATGTTACCGACGTCAATATAGCCACAAAATAAATTAAGTTTCACCGAAGGTTGTCTGAAATTTAGGTGTGTGCTTTTATTTTACATCCACGTAAAAAAACAAAGCATCTTGTTTTGTATACAAATGCAATATAACACATCTGAGAAAAACGAGACAGATATCTTTGTTCTAGCTGTCATTCATGTCTCCGCTTCCCTTAGGGTTTGAATATTATTTTACGTCAAAGGATATTTCGTTGAGTAAAAGCGCCGATGAAATAAAAGAGTGTCTTACGAATCTCAATAATGGATGTTGTATGTTTGACATTGGTTTTCGAATCCGTTTTTGATATGAATCTATCGTTATTTGTTTTTGTAGGATCATGATTTAGCTTGTAACTATTATATTACGAGAATCGTCCACCGCCAGCTATAAATTACCTATGTTACATTAGCTTAGTTAAACCAGTTTTAAGTAGATAAGTAATGAATTAGGTAAGGGGCGTCCGATTGAACTTTCATCATCATCATCATCAGCCCGTGTCAGTCCACTGCTGGACATAGGCCTCTCCTAATGTTCGCCACCTTGATCGATTTTGGGCCTCTCGCATCCAGCACTTGCCAGCCGTCTTGCGCAAATCGTCACTCCACCTGGCCTGAGGGCGTCCTACATTACGTTTGCCGAGACGCGGTCTCCACTCCAGAACTCGTTTACCCCAACGGTTATCGGTTCTGCGGCTAATATGGCCAGCCCACTGCCACTTCAGCTTACTAATCCGTTGAGCTATGTCGGTGACTTTGGTTCTCTGCCGGATCACCTCGTTTCGGATGTGATCCCGGAGAGAGACGCCGAGCATAGCCCTTTCCATAGCTCGCTGAGCGACCTTTAGCTTGTGGACTAGCCGTACCGTTAGTGTCCACGTTTCGGCTCCGTATGTCATGACCGGTAGGACGCACTGATCGAAGACTTTCGTCTTTAGGCACTGTGGGATCGACGATGTGAAGACTTGACGTAGTTTCCCAAACGCTGCCCAGCCTAACTGAATTCTCCTATTCACCTCGTCCTCAAAGTTGTTACCACCCAACTGCAGGGTCTGCCCGAGGTATATATATTTTTGGACAACTTCGAGGACGGCGCCGTGTACTGCAATCGGTTCCGGAACTTTCATGCGTTCTTTAATAAAACAAGAGGGAATCACACAAAGGTTAGTTTCTTTATTAATTTGAACTTGTCTTTCATACAATATGCGTCCACATTAAAACTCTGTTATTTGTATGAACTTTTGTTATTCTATAGGTGCAGCGCAGACAGCACACTTTTTGTGCGATAGAGTCTGCGTCTGAGACATTTAAAAAGAGCGTCTAGGTCTGCCGACAGATCACCGAAGATGTGCGTCGTGTGCGTTGTCTGTGAAATATCCGCGACAGATTTTTGCGCGTCGTCTGCGTTACTGCATATAATTGCAAAAAAGTGCGTCACGGATAGTCTGTCGTCTGCGCTGCCCTATAAAAGTACAGCATATTAATACATTTTTATTTTGACTTTTGAGCAAGACAGACGATATTCGCCTGCAATATAATTTCTGACAAAAAGGAGAGTAAGACTCAGTTGTACGACTACATCTAAAAGAAACGATTATTATTATTGAATTTTTGCATGATTTCGGTTCAAAGTCGCTTGACCTAAGTCTTTATCTTAGAAACCATAGGACTTGACTTTTTGATGACAATCACATTGAATGCTTACTAAATTTTTATACACTTTCAATAAAATCTATACTTATAATAAATCTGTAGAGAGGTCAATTCTGTACATAAAATATTTTTTCAAAATAACTATCAGGGGGTGATAAGTGATAGATACTGATACCAAAAATGCAATCAGTAAAATTTTTGTCTGTCTGTCTGTCTGTATGTTCGTTATAGAAAAAAAAACTACTGAACAGATTTTGACGAAACTTGGTACAATTATTCTTCATACTCCTGGGCAGGTTATAGGATACTTTTCATCACGCTACAATCAATAGGAGCGGAGCAGTGACGGGAAGTGTTGGGAAAACGCGAGAAATTTAAACCTGTATGTTTGAACGCGCATTACGCGAAAACTACTGCATAGAATTGAATGCGGTTTTCACCAATGTATTGCTAGAGGTCTAACTTAAAACTTAGGCACAAGGTATAGATGGGTATTATATGGAAGTCCGTTATTTTTGAAACCCGATATCCACGCGAGCGACGCCGCTGGCACAGCTAGTATATAATAAGTACATAGTTTGTCATTATTTTCTTTTCTTTTAACCCAACTCAAGTAGTAGGTACAGAGTTAGCCAAGAAACTACAAACAAAAACAAAAGAGCTTTTAGATATTCCATTGCTGTCTCAATGACAAACTAAAATATTTTTGTTTATTTACATAAAGTTCTTAAAGTTTACGAGAGCGCTTATGACTAAATTATATTATATTCTTCTTTCAAAATGTACTAAAATATTCATACGCATAACCCTTTTTATCCTAATTTCAATTTCACCTCAGCTACAATCCACATTTTGCATATGAAAAGATAACCAAATATTTGAAAAATCGCCCAAGTACGAATTTGTGTCGCACACGAAGGGTTCCGTATTAATCCGACAGCGACAACAGGAATACATCATTTGTGAAATTTTCAACTATCTATCTATGCCGGTTCTTGAGATCCAGGAGACAGACGGACAGGCAGCGAAGTATTAGTAACAGGGTTCTGTTTTTACCCTTTGGGTACGGAACCCTAAAAAAGATACGTAACAGTGAAATTGCGAAAGAGCAATCGTGTGGGTGTCTACATACGAACCCGCATTTTGATACGACGAATGCTTATTTTCGATTTCACTCCGCTCAGTATATGCAAAGGGGGAGTATTCTTAATCAGGTTAAATTGAATGTAAACAGGATAAATTTAATTTTAACTGGCTTTCCTTTGCCTACTATTCTGTTTTCGGCGAAATGTCTTCAAATACGTCTTAGGAGAATAATTAATTTCGTATGTGGTCCGTAAATAATTTAAAAATGTTTATCCTTTGACACAAGCTTGTTATGTTATTTCTAATACTAATTAATTGTGGCGGAAAAGATACTGCAACGGTTGGTAGAGATATGTATTTCTGCTTGTAACACCAATCCGCAAGAAATCCATAGTTCTTCCTGATCATAGCCCTTGTAACAGTTCCGAGATATGGGAGTTCAATTATAGGTAGTTTCTACTTCACAAACTTTATTATTAATTTAATTCCAGCTTCTGGTCAGGCTACAAACTCGATAAAGGTAAAATTTTATTTTTTGTCTTTATAAAGATAATTATCTAACATGTAACATGTCAAGCCTGAAAGTAATCTAAGAAATATATAAGCTCGCTTTATAATTATCGCATTGTGTTTCCTGTAATTTTAGTTTAACTTTGAAAAATTAATAAATGAAAAAAAAAAAGCAACTTTGCTACTTCTAATTTACGTAATCAATACTAACAAGTTAGTCATAAAAACCAACATACTGTATATTAACGTTTAGAATTTACTCTTTACTGATAATAACACAAATGCCTGATAAAATAGCACACATGTTCCTCATTTGTTTTCGCAAAATGTTGCCGTGTGGTCGTACATTAGTTATTTTGTTGACATATTTCACATTTATTTTATGTAAGTGTTCATTTTTGTTCATAAATCTGCTGTCTTACCTAAAAGTTGACTGGTATAGGGAACGTGGACATCGATGTTGCTGCCAACTAGTGTCATAAATTTGAATGTTTTACCCTAGTTTACATTACGTAGCCACCTATAGTTTGTGCACGGTCCCTATGTTTGTCTTATGTGGTCATATTGTGCAATAAAGTTGAAAAAATAAATGTTAACATATGAATGGTGTGATAGATCTTGTGAGAGTAAGTATTGTCTAAAGAATAAAAGACCCTAGGTTCGAACCTCGAATCAAGCTTAAAAATAGTAACTGCGTGTTTTCGTATGGAAATCACTAAGAAGCACCTCGTAGTTGGTGATGAGTTAGAAGATAATTTCAGTACTCACCTAAGCATCGGTCATGCGTTAGGCTATCGGTCTTACACCTGATCTATCTTTTTGTTGAGTCCAAATATCATATTATTGGATTAAAAATGAGAGGAGGAACATACTATTTCTGAAATAACTTGATGAATAATTAATTAAACATTTACTAACACATACATGTCTCTTTCACAGGTCAGATAAATAAATCTAAGAAAAGCAAGCATTTATTTGCTCTACTAGGCTATCTTCAAGGTTACAAAATCGGATATAATTATGCATTGCAATTACCAGTTTTTCCGATAATAGTTCTACCGACAGTAAATCAGCAGCAAAGTGTGAGTATACTGAAAACGATATATGATAATAAATACCAAGGCAACTATGTAGATGTACAAGCAGATTTGCCTGAAAAACTTGTATCAGAAAACTGTACAAAAATAAACGAAATTTATGATGATATTGAAGTCATTCCTAAGGATTCCATAAAAAGAGATGTCCAAAATAGTACAGAAGAAACAGAAGATTTGTTTAGGCAAATCAAAGTGTCATTGAATAAGAATGAAACAAATATGGATAATACCGAAATGAATGTTACAATGGCACAAATGACAGAAGACGAATTAACTATTGTTACATCAAATGACACCTCATCAAACACAACGGATTCTACGAGTAGTTCAACTGAAGACATCCTAGGATTGTACCCAACTGCAAACTATAGCAATGAATTTTTGGATAATTTGACTATCACAACTTCTCCTGAGTTACCACCACCCAAAGGTGATAGATGGCAAACATTTAATAAAAACACTAACATAATGCTAAATACTGCAACAGCACATTATATCTCTGGATATCAAATAGCAGGAACTACAGAAAGGAGTGGACCATACCCTAGCCCTTTGTATGAAAATAACAATATAAACCAGATATCTTTAACAACTGATTTCCATATTAAATATGCTCAGCTACTTCCAACACTTGACAATGATTGGCAAAAATTTTCTTATAATAAATTCGCAGCGAATTCCGACCATTTCAAACCTTTAGCTGGCTTGTACTATGACGGATACTTGAATACGCCTATAAAGAAACAAGAAGCAGTACCAAAACATTGGTACAATTATTTCTTTTAATATTTGCTGTTCAGATTGCTGACGTCCACGCTGAGATTTAAAGATTTTGGCAAACATAATATGCAATTATTTACTGAAGATAGGGCTTACTGGGAGTTACACGCTAGCCTAAGTCTTGATTAGCGTCATATACTAGTGGTAGGAGCAACGGAGTATGATAAAGCCTGACTCGATCACCTAAAGCAGAAAAGGCTTCGGGCTACTTCTCCTCTCCCTAACTTCATTGGGACACCGGACTCACGTTTCATATAGGATGTATGTATATGGGAAAAATTACGTGTTGCTATGGAACTACTCAGACACATAAGGATATGTAGCATGTTACATCGAATTTAAATACGGCTTTCAGAGCCGTCAACATCAGTTAAGAGCCAGAGAATAATAGAGAGAGAATGCCAATAAATAATTGTTTCTTTTAATCCAAGTTATGATTCAAGCAAAAAGCAACGTGTATTGAATTCTGCTGAAGCTGAAAATGAGATCATAAGCGAAGCAGTCGCAGAATAATAAGGTTCTCAAATATCCAGTGCTGACAACATCGTAAAATCTGAACAATACCGGTAACTATTGCAACTCGACGAGGCTCTAAAATTGGTATTGTCAGAATGTACTCGTAAAGCAAGCATCGGCTTTTGTATTCCAACTCATGTGTGTAACATTGTTACGTGTGGATCGTCGGTAAATGAGGACATTTTATCGTCGGTCGCGATGCTATTCAGTGTTAATAACGTCTTTGATGTCATCGCATTATTAAGTTCTCAATGTACATAAAATGTATTGTAGTTCAATTGTAGGACATTTGGTAACTTTTGAAGTGAAAAGTTCTTTTAACTATTGAAAGAACATAAGTGTGCAATGTTTATAATTTAACACAACCACCTTTTTTCTTTTTAACTATAGAACTTTTATACCACAATTCCGTAACATACGAGTATTAATACTAATAATCATAAATTAGTAAGAATGTGTAAGTGCGTGGTTGTTAACAAAAAAAATGTTAACGATCATATCAGAAGTAATTTTTTTTCTTTATAAATAATATTGCTTCTCTTTAATTAATTAAATATTAAAATATTTAAGTTAGTTATTTACTAAATATTTTTGTGTTGATTTCAACGGCATTTAAATATTTCACAATTGTAAATCAATATCTGTTAAACGTAATTTACATCAAAGTATGGACGTATTCCATATAATGGAAATCGAGGCATAAATGACATGGAGAAAACTAAAAGAGGCACTACCTGGAAAGTTTAAGTATTTCTGCGTAGAATCTGGAAACCTCGGCCGTTCATCAGATTTCACGACAGGGTATGTTTAGAGCTCACCGCGACAAGTAAAACAGAAATAAAAGCTCACGGCGACTTCCTCAACATTTATTATTCAGCCGACAAAGTCACTCGCCATTCCAAGTTCCCTGTAGAATGTACTCAGGAAGTAGAATTTCCTTTAAAGTATTATTGTTACGACACAAGAAAGGAGCGGCGAATCGATTCGGGATTTGAGTTGTTTCTGCCGTTAATAAATTTTAATGTAAAACGGGTGATTACTTTAGACTAGGTATTTTGGTTAGATTTGTTACCTTTGAAATCAATTAATGATTGCTTGAGATATCTTAGTTACCTAGAAATACAGTTTAGATTTCTTTTCTCTAGAAAATTAATTTATTCTACTTTTATACACGGTTTTAACATTTTTTTTGGCTGACTAGGTAGTTTTTGTAAGTTAGTGATATAATTTTTTATCAATTTTTATTTGATTAATGCTGCAAGATATTTCCTAAGGTAACTATGAAAAGAGTTAAAGAAAGTTACTAATACCTCTAGAAAGCAAATGAAGAATTGTTTCCAGTGTACTTAGCTAGGTACTTAACAACAACTTTTGATTGATTATAAATAATATTATATTAATTTTAAGACAAGAGTTTTATTAAAGGTCTTTTCATTTTAATAGGTATGTATGTCTTTTTAATTACAGATAGTGCGATACATATTTTACACTATGCATGTTACCAAGCCAGTTAGGTAGACAGACCCAAACGCTGTTAAATTATATGGACAGGGCTTTTTTATGTTTGTTAATAGTCATCATCATCATTTAAATAGGCTTCTCCTGTTGTTTGCCATTTCTAGCCTTTAGAAAGGCTATGCTCATAATCGCCATGCTGGGCAGGCGGGTTGGCGATCGCAGGGTGTAGCTTCTCGCTCCCGTAAAGCTGCTGCCGAGTACCACGGGCCGATGAGAGTTATATAGTCACCAGTTGGTTGCCAGAATCTCGTTTGCTATGGGCAAGATGCATCACGAGCAGGTGAGGGTGGCTTGCAGCGAAAAAATCATGGGTCGCTTCCTTACATCCCATTTTTAACTTTGCTACGCTTTTTGGTTCAGATTGAGCTTATTCTTCCGATACGAGTATTTAACACCCACTCTCACTTTTGTGTGGCAGATTTTTCGCCGTCGCCTTTCGAAATGAAAAATGACGTTACTAGAGCGGTTCTTTTGTGACTAAAATAGTTTTTAGACTAATTCGTAATGTGGATGTGTCCGACTTTTTAGGTCAAAGATATTAAGGAATGAAAAATGATATAAATTCAGAAATAGGAAGTAGGCAGGTAACATTGTATTCGATACGAGTGCACAATGTCTTATAATATTTTTTAATAGGGCAATTTATTTCATGTATTTAACTAGCGACCCGCCCACGCTTCGTTTCGGTAGGTATTATACATATAAATCTTCGTCTTGAATCACTCCATCCATTAAAATAATCCTCATCAAAATCCGTTGCGTAGTTTAGGTCTAAGCATTCATTGGGACAGATAGAAAAATAGCGACTTCGTTTTATACTATGTAGTGAGGCCTGAAAGATATACTACAAACAGATTCAAGTTTTGATTCGAGTAGTACAACAATAATCTTAACTATATAATGTAATATAATAATTAATAATTTAATAATAACTAATAACTTATATTATAAAGCTGAAGAGTTTGTTTGTTTGTTTGAACGCGCTAATCTCAGAAACTACTGGTCTGAATTGAAAAATTCTTTTTGTGTTGAATAGACCATTTATGGAGGAAGGCTTTAGGCTATATAACATCACGCTGCAATTATTAGGAGCGAAGAAATAATGGAAAATGTAATAAAAACGGGGAAAAAATAACTATTCCACTCGGACGAAGTCGCGAGCACAGCTAGTTATTAATATATAGAGCACTAAACGATGTATTTACTTACTTCGAAATTATATAGTTTATAATGAAGATTTAACCATCAAAGTTCTTAATAACACAAACTTATATACTTTATTATGCAGTCGACTGTAAATTATAATGTACTCCGTTCACTGAAACTTCAAACTCGATCAGAAATCAAAGTCTCATTAGTCAAGTTTAATTGTGCACATAATGAGGTTCATCATCAATATTCAAAGTCTGTATTTTGTGCCCAAACAGGCCCCTCCGACAAACCGTGGACTAGAATAAGTTATTAGGGGACACAACTTCACGCATCGACCCCTTTTTAAAGGTTAATGTCTTACGTCTCTCTCCCTATCACCTGAATACTAATATGTTTACGGTTTACGGTCCACGTCTCTATGAAAGTTTAATAATCTTTGAAATGGTTGTTTGGGAACACGTAACTGTTAGGTGAGCGGAAATGCAACATTATCTAAAGTCGAGTAACTTTTAAATTAAATAGCCCTTAAAAGTAGGTACATAAATAAGTAGGTACGAGTAGCTTGTATTACGAAAGCATATGGAAGGCCTATGCCTTGTCAAATTTTATATTGACTGGTTATATGACTGGCTCGTTGGCTCAATTGGTAGTGACACCCGTGGTGACACCTGCCTTCTGAACCAAGGGCCGTGGGTTCGATTCCCACCCGGGACAAACATTCGTGTGATGAATACTTGTGTTTGTTCCGTGTCTGGGTGTTTATAATTTGTATTTATGTGTTTATTTGTAATACCTTCGTTGTTCTGATACCCATAACACAATTGCTTAAGCTACTTACTTTGGGATTAGAGCAATGTATGTGATGTTGTCTGATATTTATTATTTATTTATTTAATTATATTTTTAAACAATAAATTGGACCTGGCAGCATTACTACTAAACGATCTAGACTCACAATTTGATAAGTCTTAGGTGGGAGTTGGGTCTCTGTACCTTCACCCTGATACAATGGGGCAACAGTTTGAAACGACCTGAGAGGTTGGATGAGAAATCAAAGAATATATCTACAAATGGACGGAGGTGCATCAACAACAATTTTCTGATTACGGAAGCTGAACTGCTACTGAATAATTAAGTTTGTTTTACAGAAAAATCCAATAACTTCGTTTCGAAAATTTTTTCGTGGTAGAGCCACGCAGCGGCACTTGTCGTTGCATGAATGGGTCGGCTCGACCGGAGGAATACCACGACCTCACAGAATACCAGCGTGAAGTGGCACTTGTGCTGCGTTTCGCTGCGTGAGTGAGGCTACCGGAGACCCAAATTTCCCCCTCCCCCCATGACAGCGCTGGTTCAAACATTACTACCCCAGGGGGGTACCAACTGTAATACGGTTGGAGAATCCCCCTCTGGGCGTCCACATTCTGGACATGTATTGCCTGAAGGTGGATGCTCAGGCAGCCCCTCGTATTCTGGGGGGGGCAAAACCGCGCTCCGAAACGCCAAAGGCAAGCGGGGCAAGAAGACACCTGGTTCGGCACCCCTTGCCACGCTTACCGTGGATTTCTGCAACATCAGGGGCTTGCACACAAACCTGAACGCTGTCCACCACCATCTTGAGACAGCACAGCCGGCCTTGCTCTTTCTAACAGAGACACAGATATCGCCTCCCTCAGACACGTCATACCTTTCATATCCAGGATACGTTTTGGACCATTACTTTGTTCCTAAGGCTGGAGTATGCGTGTATGTCAGAGGGGATATATGTGCCCGTCGCCTCGGGTTTCTTGAAGATAGGGACCTGTCTATATTATGGCTGCGTGTAGACTGCGAAGACCATCCCCGCGTCTATGCGTGCCTTTATAGGTCTCATAGCGGTAGTTCAGAGACTGAGCGCCTATTCGACCACGTCCAAATGGCTGTAGACTCTGTGCTTCAGCAGATTCCTTCCGCGGAGATCGTGATCCTTGGCGACTTTAACGCCCACCATGCTGAATGGCTCGGTTCACGCACCACCGATCATGCGGGGAGATCTGCTTACGACTTCGCCTTGGCCTATGGGTTGACACAGTTAGTTTCATCGCCTACGCGAGTGCCTGACATAGAAACTCATTCGCCTTCCCTGTTGGACCTTCTGTTGACCTCCCATCCGGATGACTACCGACTGTCTGTGGATGCACCGCTCGGTTCGTCGGACCACTGTCTGATACGGAGCTGTGTACCACTCTTGCGCGCATCGCGCCCGCGTATTGTTGGTTGTCGTCGTGTATGGCATTATAGGTCGGCAGACTGGGATGGGATGCGATCCTTTTTCGCGTCCTACCCTTGGGGGCAGGTTTGCTTCGCACTGGATGATCCTAGCACCGTCGCCGATTCTGTCACGGATGTCGTGCTTCAGGGGATGGAATTATTTATTCCATCATCTGTAGTTCCCATCGGTGGCAAATCTCAGCCCTGGTTCAATCGCTCTTGCAAAATGGCGTCTCGCCGTAAGCAGGAGCGGTTTCAAGCTTGGGCCAATGCTACGGCTGCACAGGATGAAAATACCAGTGCTTTAAAAAAGGAGTATAACTTCGCCTCAAGGTCCGTCAAAAGAGTTATTGCCAGGGCGAAAACCAAGCACATAGGCAGGATTGGCACGAGACTAATGCGGCTTCCTTCAGGAACCCGCGCTTTTTGGTCTCTTGCCAAGGCTGTACAAGGTAACTTTTGCAAGCCATCCCTTCCAGCCCTGCACAAGAGTGATGATTCGTTGGCTCATGATGCAAAAGGAAAAGCCGATCTCCTGGGCTGCCTCTTTGCATCCAACTCTACTTTGGACGATGGAAGGAAAGAACCACCGACTATACCGCGGTACGACAGCCTAATGAAGGATGTTCGTTTCCTGCAAAGCTCGGTGCGTAAAACACTTTTCTCTCTAGATGTCCACAAGTCGACTGGGCCCGATGGAATCCCACCTATAGTGCT
Source organism: Conogethes punctiferalis (assembly GCA_031163375.1). Classification (NCBI taxonomy): domain Eukaryota; kingdom Metazoa; phylum Arthropoda; class Insecta; order Lepidoptera; family Crambidae; genus Conogethes; species Conogethes punctiferalis. The sequence continues at coordinate 9,404,149 of CM062091.1, forward strand.
GAAGATGTGTGCTCCAGAGTTAGCGCCAGTACTCACGCGACTATTTCGGCACTCTTACTCACTAGGCGTAGTCCCGAAATCTTGGAAGGCTGCCCTAGTTCACCCGATCCCCAAAAAGGTAACCGCTCAGACCCGTCCAACTACAGGCCTATAGCCATTACCTCGTTGTTCTCCAAGATAATGGAATCCATTATCAACGGCCAGCTCCTTCGATACCTGGAGGATGGCGAACTGATCAGTGACCGACAGTACGGATTTCGTCGCGGTCGATCAGCTGGCGATCTTCTTGTGTACTTAACTCATCGTTGGGCAAAGGCGATTGAGACAAAGGGGGAGGCATTGGCGGTTAGTTTGGACGTAGCGAAGGCCTTTGATCGGGTGTGGCATAAGGCTTTGCTCAAAAAGCTGCCCTCCTATGGGCTTCCCGAGAAATTGTGCGATTGGTTCACCAGCTTTCTCACAGATCGGAGCATCAAGGTTGTAGTCGACGGTGCATGCTCGGACTCCAAATCCATAAACGCTGGTGTTCCACAAGGCTGTGTGCTATCACCTACACTGTTCCTACTGCATATCAATGATATGCTGCAAATAAGCGGCATTCATTGCTATGCAGATGACAGTACGGGTGATGCCGTATACTCCGGCCGTGCGAACATTTCTCGGGATATCGTCACCGAGTGCCGAAATAAGCTTGTGTCTGAAGTTGAGACTTTGTTAAGTCAAGTCTCAGATTGGGGTCGACTTAATTTAGTCCAATTTAACCCCGCGAAGACACAAGTTTGCGCAATTACCGCAAAAAAATCACCCTTCGTCGTATCACCTCGGTTCAACGATACTCCCCTTACTGCCTCAGCAAGCATCGCGATTCTTGGTATGGACATCTCGAGTGACGTTCAGTTTCGCGGTCATTTGGAAGGGAAGGTCAAGCTGGCCTCAAAGAAGCTTGGTGTGCTCAACAGATCGAGCAGATATTTCACGTCGGCACATCGCCTTCAGCTTTATAAAGCTCAGGTTCGGCCGCACGTGGAGTACTGCTCTCATCTGTGGGCGGGGGCACCCCAGTACCAGCTTCTCCCTCTTGACCGCATGCAACGTAGAGCGACTCGAATCGTCAATAACCAAGAACTTACTGAGCGGCTTGATCCCTTGGCGCTGCGTAGAGATGTAGCTTCACTCTGCATCTTCTATCGCATATACCACGGGGAGTGTTCCGAGGAATTGTTCGAAATTATTCCTGCCGCTGCCTTCCGACATCGTTCTTCGCGCCAAACTCTCCATCCATACCATCTCGACACTTGGCAGTCCTCAACTGTGCGCTTCTGTCGCAACTTTCTGCCGCGCACAACTAAGCTATGGAATGCTTTGTCGCCAGCGGTGTTTCCGGACCGTTACGACCCCCAAATCTTCAAAAAAAGAGCATACCTCTTCCTTAAAGGCCGGCAGCGTAGCTGTAACTCCTGATGTTGCAGATGTACATGGGCGGCGGTTATCACTTACCATCAGGTGAACCGCTTGCTCGTCTGCCCCCTATTCCATAAAAAAAAAAAAAAAAAATAACATTTTTTTTTTGATCTGATTTGGGATTTCGAATCCAGGAACTCTTAGTTGTTAGGTGGCACCTGAAACCACTATAAGTGATATAGTCAAAGAACGAGCCATTTACCTTCACTTACATAGGTTTAATATCCTAGCAAAATCCTATTACTGATATTTGTTTTTACAGAGACAAACAAATAACAAATGCGGTAGACAATGGGCACCAATCATCTGGTCTCAAACAAAGTTTTCTCTTGAACTTTCCTAAGAAAAATCTGAACTCGTGACCTATCATGAAGTCTTATCCATTACAAACCCAACTGAAGTGCCATAAAAATAAAAAGTAAGCAATTTTGAGAGAGTCACTCCACATTTGTTCACAAGATTTGAAATAAAAATCAAAATGCACTGTTATTTCTTATGGTTAGTGTGAGTTCATATCAGACTAAGTTATTGAAATTGCATTGCGGATTTTCTTAGTTTAATCCTACTTTCCTTTAGCTGATATTTGGTTTTCAACTTGTGTTTGACTTGAGCATATAAATTGGGTGGGTAAGTAGGCAAGGAAAACGTTACCAGAAGAATTTCATACTCTTTAATGTAAGAAGTTTGTTAATGTGACTAATCAAATAAACAAGTCAATTTTGACCATTGGAACTATTACTGATGATCAACCAATTGCTGACATAAATCAATATCAGACAACATTACCTTCCTACGTTGATTTGATTCTATCGATAAGTAAGTAATTTGAGGATTTGTATCATGGAGATCAGATTTAACGAAAAGTAAAACTATTTTAATTTTAAATATTGCTAGTTTTGACTTCCGAGAAAGAAGATAAAGCTGTTTAATTGCCTTTAGCTATTCCGATGCCCGGTGATGACGACAAGCCCTCCTTGGCTATCATCGTAATCAAATGGAAAAAAAAATGTTTATTATCACCAGTGACCACTATGACGCTGAATGTGGCAATATCAAGACAAAGCAAAAATCATAAATGTTTAGTCCTGAAAAATTATCCTTGTTGGGGTTTGAAACCCACGACTCCATGCATTGAATTTAGAATCACTACCAAATGAACTCACGCTATATATAGGTACCTAGTCAACGCTGATGGTTACACAGGTACGCAAATATGTACCCCATTAGATTTTCATAGGTCATAGATTACAATGCCGGTAATAAAAGGCTAATGTCGGCGCGTTTCGTACCACTTGCAACAATAAACGAGTTTGGAATATTCCAGAATGCAGCTGCAACGGAATGCGACGAGTAGGGCGAACGGTTTCAAATTAGAACATACTTTGTAGTAAATTTCGCGGAACAAGCACTGCGCCGAACGTGTTTAAGGAACTAGCGACTTTCGTGATTTTGTCGGGACGAGTTTGAAATACTTGTCCGCTGCAACTCACTTCGAAGAAACAACGTTATTAGTGATTTTTGAATGGCAATGCGCGATTCGATTTTATCGATTCAAAGGTTTCGTCATGCTCAGCGTTATTGCCTATTCAGTGCCGATGGCAAAGTGCTTATTTCTTATATTTTCTGACTTATCGCTCATCGAGAGACCCATTCTGTTCTAGCTATTGCTAGAACATAATGGGTTTTAAATGTGTAATTGCTAGTATCATAGTATTAATAATATTTGCATAAGCTGTTATTATTATAGCGGTACTTATTCAACACATGGCCATAATTATTCATCAATTATAATATTTAAGGTTAGATTTCAAATTACTCGTAAGCTTTTGAAGGTAACAATATAAAGGCTTTTAATTGGTACGTCTGTTTCAGTTTTCCTATTTCTCTCTCTTATAATATTTAATAAACATTAAGCTCAAGTCCAACTTTAAGCCATTAAAAATGAATAAAATGTGTACCTAATTAAAAATGCTAGATAAAAACTAAGAGTCACATAAAAAGCTTTAAGACCTTAAGTAACTTAACCGAGATAAACACGACGAACGCTGGTTTGCGCATCCTGTTTTTCGTACTAAGTAAATTCCTTAGTCGCACCGCGCTGGTGGAAATTAGTTTTACATCTCAAACCGCCCCGAGCGGAGCAACTAATTATAAGACTCATCGGTTCACCTTATTCTGTATTACCCTGACAACATCGATACAATCTGCTAAGGCGCTGCTACGCTAATCATAATAGAGTAATTTGTTGCGCTCCACCGGTAAACTTTGCCTTAACATCTTTGGAACTTATTCGATTTTATCAAAGACTAGCTTCCCCGCTCTTAGTTGCTTCGATTGCATACTTTATATGCAATTAATGACTCTGTTTCACACTTTATTGTACCTGCTTTATAGGGTCAGTCTGTTGCCCATTCAAAATTGCCTCTCTAGCTGCTTTGGGGGACTCTTTCTCTTTTTTTTTCTACATCCCGGGTCTCCGGAGCTCGTGGGGGGTTAGGATTGAGCCGGCATGGCAGTGGCAACTGACAGGTAACTAACCAGTTACTTGCCAGTTGTCACAGCGACTTGGGCTTCTCTTTCGCTTTCCATCAGGTGTAGGGAAGCCATTATGTCGAGCTATTATAAAAAAAAAAACATGACTACGATGATGGCCAGGGCGGCTTTGTGAGCATCATCAGACTGTTGGGGGAGAGGAAGGCTCTCACTCCTAGGGACTCTTCGTGAACACAGAACTCAGAAGAAGATTTGACAATATCTGTCGTCATAATGGGCGTCGGTTCGATCCCCACCCGTTCCGTGTCTGGGTGTTTATATTTGTATTTAAATATAAATATATTATGTATGTTGTCCGATATTAAGTTTGCCTGATGCTGATTTAAAAAAAACAACCTCCCAAGATACTTTAATATAGCTAATTTAAGGTGTCGATTGACCTTATTTGTTCAATAACGCATAAGAAGTATTTTTTTTTGCATGATGCATGGGGTTGCAAGGGATCTAGAATTACAACTTAAAGATTCAAATCAACCTCACCTGCACGTGGTGCGTCCCGCTGATTAACGGATGAGGCTCTGGTGATACCTTCACCTACCAACCCGCACTGGACGAGCGTGGTGGGTTATGGTCCAAAACCCTCCAAACATCTAATGCCAGTACAATTACTGCAAAGGCCCCGAGAAGAAAAATTTGTTTCAAACAAATTTATCCGCTTAGTTCACTCGTAACCGATTAATTGAATGCATTCTCGACAAACAATAAATCAGTGTACCAAACCCCGAATATGGTATCTACAAACAACATTACATCACATTTATCCCAACGAAAACAAAATAATCACCAAATAAGCGGCCGCCTAGTTCCCCAAAAACGATCACACGTACCGAAATAAACAATGCGATATGCAAAACGTAATGTCTTCACGTAAAGTAGGTACGCATGTAACATTTACATATCTGTCTGGTAATGAAATCTGAGCCGGGATGTGCCACATACGGAACTCGGATTATTGAGGCGTCGCGTCAAACTCTCCCCAATGCGGAGCTACGTATTATTTACTTTGGCAAGTATCTAACACTCAACGTGCGTTCGTGTAACTTTTGTGCTCACATTTAGTAAGCGGTGTGCGTTGAATCGTTTGCGGTGAACGCTGGTTACGGGCGAACGGCGCAACTTTAGGATGTACTAATGCGCGTGATGTCACGTACGTCGGCGGCGGTTTACAAATTGTTTGGCGATTTTGTTGTTTTCTTTTTTTTCTGTTGAAAATGAGCCTGTACGCAACATTATCGAATTGAAAAAGCTAGTTCTATAGGTACCTTAACTTTTAAAACGGGCGCTTTCGCGATAAATGATAATACAGAGAATCAAATGGTGTTGTGCTGCCGTAAAACTTTGAGTAGGTATAGGTAGGATATATAAGTAGGATCGATAAATGTGTGGGCTTAACTAGTTTTTACTTACTTGCGGCTACATCTGAGTGGAATCTCGTAAGAAGGTATAATAATAATAAATAATAATAATAAATTTATTTATTTCTCATCACAGGGTAGGTACGTTTAACAGGATGTTACAAAACTCTGACATAATATTGTGTGATGAGACTGATGCCTGACCTAGGCAATTAAATGCCTGTGTTTCAGGTCATCAGGCTCAAACCGTCTCAACAAAGATTACGAGTTAAATAACATTGTCTAATTACATATGCTAAAACTTACATTTTGTGATACAGCTTAATTTAGAAAAATTGCAAAAATTAATTTTATATAATTAGTTTTAAGAAAAAAGAAAACATGTATGCTTACCTATGTGTGTGTGTGTGTGTATTATCCTATATTCCAAAGAAATATTGTACTCTTCCAAGAAAAAAAAAACTACGGTGTGCCAAAATTTCTGCAAATCCATTCAGGCGTTTTTATGGGATTCAGTGACAGGATAAACATTGGTGCAAAATTTGACATTTTCGTATATAATATTAGGGTAAAAATACATTTACTTATGGGAAAACGTACCTACTATATTTCTTACTTCAGTTCTTGACTACTAATCTTCAAATAAATCGGCTCCTGAGACGGAGTCCGCCAAGACAATGTATTATGTATACTATGGGTTCGTGATAAAAAAATAACCTATGAGACTGTCAAAGTTTTGTTATTTTTTAAGTTGTTCAAAACAAAGTTCATTCATGGTATCTTTGAAACGCATTTTTTGCGCATAATATGAACGTGTACGTACACCTGAACGGCTGTATTCATAAACGTGGCTATGCGACGCGCAAACTTACAGATACCCAAAAACCTATATATAGGTAGGATTTTAGGCAGGTACCCAAAAACCTATAGGATTTTGGAGACTGTGCGTCAGCGCGTCGCATAGTAACGTTCGTGAATACGGCCGTAAGTGTCATAAACTTTTTGGCAAATAACAATAATAGTCAGGTACTTGAGTCAATATAATAAGAGCAGACGATTTTCCGCTCGTGTATAAGAATCCTTACACTTTACCTCACGCGATAAGCTATCAAGGTTGTCTACGTTTCAGATATTATTCATATCAGATATCTAAATATTTGGATTACTTTTTTAATTTTTGGTAGACCTGTTAAAGCACAGTTTTTTTTTATAATAGCTCGACATAATGGCTTCCCTACGCCTGATGGAAAGCGAAAGAGAAGCCCAAATCGCTGTGACAACTGGCAAGTAACTGGTTAGTAACCTGTCAGTTGCCACTGCCATGCCGGCCCAACCCTACCCCCCACGAGCTCCGGAGACCCTACTCACCAGCAGAAACAGTGGCTTAATTTGAAGAAATCATTAGCAAACCATTGTTAAGTTCTGGTGAAGGTACATATTTTCCTCATGGGGCAAATATTGCATCAAAAAATGCCAAGACATAGGTTTCTGAGCTTGATTTCTGTCCGAAGCATCGGATTTAACTCCCGTCGGACAGCAAGGATTCAGAAATCTGTAATTTCACCTTCTCGTAGTATACATACTTTAGTTATTCCTAGTACATTCAATCTCCGCTGAGATTCCTAAATACAGTAGGAGCATAATTATTATTATTACATGCACATTGCAAAACTGCAAGCTCCCAAGTACTTTATGTAGTGTCAATAACCTTAAGGCTGCTAATATTGAACTTTAGTAATGTTCGTGACGGGTGAATAGCCTGACCAAGCTTGTAATTAAACCTAACGGCATAATAAATGAATGCTTTATGTTCTAGGAATCGATAGGAAATCAAAATTATTTTAAACTAAAGAGACTTCCACTCAACTAAAGAGTCTTAAGGTCGCTCAACGAGCTATGGAGAGAGCTATGCTCGAAGTTTCCCTGCGTAACAGAATCCGTAATGAGGATATTCGCAGAAGAACTGAGGTGACCGACATAGCCAACAGAATAAGCAAGTTGAAGTGGCAGTGGGCAGGCCACATCGCTTGCAGAACCGACGATAGATGGGTACGAAAGGTTCTCGAGTGGCTACCGCGAGAGGGAAGACGCAGCAGGGGACGGGCCCCTACGAGATGGACTGACGACCTGGTAGATATAGCGGGGATCCTTTGGACCCAGACCGCTCAGCACCGGTCCATGTGGAGAGCATTGGGGGAGGCCTGTGTCCAGCACTGGACGTCTACAGACTGATGATGATGAGCCTGCCACGGTGGTAAAGAAATTTTTATTTTTATCTAAATAAAGAAATAAATAACCCAAGAAATGCCACGCTGGGCCATACATCGCCATTTAACCTCAAACTAAGATGACACTTCTATACAAGCGTCATCTTGCAAGACAAATGATAAACTAACTAAGATAGGTAGATAGTTACTTGGCGATATGAGTACCTATTGCCAAGTTAGCCGCGCGAAAAGATGAATTTATATATTTTTTTTTTATTTTGGGACTTATTAATGTATTAACTTTGTAGAATATCTTTTTACTATACGAATCTACACATGAGTGTACAAGTACATATTATTATACAACACGAGTACATTTGATTGGTAAACCATAAAAGCTTTCATTCAAGTTCACCGCACTAAAAACACGAATGTTATTTTTCCACAGCGGCGCACAGTGGGCTGAAAATCGACTTTCATAGACATAGGGATATCAACTTAAGAGTGTCGCTTTTTTCGTTGGGAACTGCTTCTAGCAACTATTTCCATGCTCTAAAAAGTTGAAGAAGTTAATTTGACGTATAAACTAACGAGTTATATTTCTTTTGCGAAAATTTTGTATGAAACTCTTATGAAAAATCCGATTTTCTTTGGAACTGCAAGTCAAACCGTAATATCCTTACAGGGGGTCATAATACTAATTATTTGTGATTTTTTGACATACCGCACATAACGGTAACGACTGCAGAATTTTTTTAAAAAAATGAGAAAAATATTTTTTTTTTATTATTTCGAAAAATTATTCATTTTATTCATCAAGTCAATAAACTAAGTTCTAATTAGCTACTATTATGTTCCTAACCTAATTAAGGACTAGTATTCAACAACACAAATCATAATTTATAATCTTATTCTGAAAAGTGAGTAAGTAATTAGGATTAAGAGTTCCAGTTATACTTTATCATCATTATGGGCTTTTACTAGGAAAACTGATTATAAAAATTAAGAATAATTTATTTACTAATAACCTGCATTTTTTATATTTGGAGACATAAATTATATTAAAATAAAAATCTATTTTTTACCTAATAGTTCAGTTTATTCCAAACTTTCGGACTATTACTCCGCGACCGTGAAATACTTGCAATGGAAAGTCTACGTACGAATTTGGACTTTTTTGTTATTCTGAGAGGTGAATGTACTTCGTTTCATCATAAAGTATTATTCAGAGCAGTAGTTAATCGCCTGAGTGATGAAATTGCTGAAGAAGATCGTGTGACGCTGGACGAGTTTTGTCGAAGATTTGCACGAGCTGCTTCACAAAGATGGCAGAGATCTCATCGTATTCTTGATATATTTAGAAAACAGTACGAAAATTGGCTTCAGGCTGATGTAGATTGGCCGAATTGAGTGTCAAGAAGTTTCGTCTTGCCGCAATCGATTGAAGAAGAATACCAAAGATCTAGCGAATATGTGATCAGTCCAGAACCATCGACATTGTCTGATACTTCGGTTACTTTTAAGTTTTTTAATTGTGTTTAATGGATTTCTTTAAAACGTACTCTAAGTGATTCGCGTGTCTTTAAACCATATATAGCGCGGATGGCCCGCTTCTGCAGTACAAAGATTGTTTGTATGTCAGCAGCTGACCCCCATAATAGAATACCGTATGACATAATGCTATGGAAATAACTGAAATAAACAACCCTTGCCGTTTCAACGTCAGTCAAAAGCCGGATTTTCCTTACCGCATATGCAGCTGAACTAAGCCTTCCAGCCAGGATAGCAATATGAGGACCCCATTGCAACTTTGAGTCTAGATTGATGCCAAGAAATACTGTAGAGTTAATTAATTCAATAACTTCATTGTTCATGATAATATTAGTGTTAACCTGTTTGACATTTGGCATTGTAAATTTAACACACTTGGTTTTCCTGGCATTAAGCAGCAGGTTATTGTTTGTAAACCAGTGTACTATTTTAGCGAGAGCACAATTTACATCATCAAAGTTGGTTTTCTTTCTATTTACCTTAAAAATGAGGGAAGTATTGTCTGCAAACAATACGGTCTCACATATATTATTTGTAAAGTGCGGAAGATCGTTTATATAGATGAGAAAAAGTAGGGGTCCCAATATTGAGCCTTGGGGCACACCCATCAACAAAGGGGCACCAGAAGAATCTGTGCCATTGACATTAACTTTTTGAAGCCTATAAGACGATAAATTAAATTTGTAATCTTTTTGTTATATAATTACCATATATTTGTACCAAATAAATACTATATATTATAAATTAATGTTAATTGGAATGAATTATTATTACTATTTTTACGTACAAATTTCTCTTTGCTAACTAGTTTCATTCATTAAATTAGCTGATAAAGTATAACTGGAACTCTTAATCCTAATTACTTACTCACTTCTCAGAATAAAATTATGATTTGTGTTGTTGAATACTAGTCCTTAATTAGGTTAGGAAGGTAGCTAATTAGAACCTAGTTTATTGATTTGATGAATAAAATGAATCATTTTTCGAAATAATAAAAAAAAATATTTTTCTCATTTTTTTAAAAAAATTCTGCAGTCGTTACCGTTATGTGCGGTATGTCAAAAAATCACAAATAATTAGTATTATGACCCCCTGTAAGGATATTACGGTTTGACTTGCAGTTCCAAAGAAAATCGGATTTTTCATAAGAGTTTCATACAAAATTTTCGCAAAAGAAATATAACTCGTTAGTTTGTACGCCAAATTAACTTTTTCGACTTTTTAGAGTATGTAAATAGTTGGTAAAAGCAGTTCTCAACAAAAAAAGCGACACTTTTAAGTTGACGTCCCTATGTCTATGAAAGTCGATTTTCAGCCCACTGTGCGGCGTTCAAATGTGCACAGTTTTTGTGAGTTTACGTGAGAAAATCTTTTAAAAGGCTAGCGGAACTTTGAACAACGGTTATATCAATATACCAGTGGGTTCTTGTTTCAGTCATCAGACGAAAGAATAAAATAAAACGGCATGTTCCAACAGATATAAATACATATTATGATATATTTATTTCTGTCCAGTAAATATCATATACCTAAATTGCTAAGATCCCAAAGTAAGTACATAGCTTAAGCACTTGTATTATGGGTATCAATACAACAAACGTATGTGCCACCATAAATAATATTATCTTAGAAGGAGACAATGTGCAATAAGGTATTCTTATTTACATGATATTTGCGAATTAATAATTTCTACTCAATTGCGTAAAAGTGTAAATACTTTAGACCTGCAACTACTTGAAGGACCATTAATTTAGTATTCGCCACAAACGAGAAAGAAATATTATTTGTTATTAGTTGTTGAAATAGGTCAAAATACATTAAACAAAAACATCGCGTGTTGAAACCAAACCAATCGGACTGTAAAAAATCTTTCAAGGAATAGTTACTTACGAGGCGGTTCTCACATTTAATTATTTCCGAACAGTCCAGTAAGCCCATTGAAATAGCACAGTAAAAAGAACCTTTCATTGAGAACCAATTAGTAAAAGTAGGTGCCTACAATTCGTTAAGGGAGATCAATAAATTATTAACCTACCAGACTACAAAGAATACGAAAGAAAATAAATGGACTTTTGTTTGTATTTACTTTATTTTGTCTGATGTTCGTCCTTTTTGTGAAGAGGCACTAGCTGGTGACAATTGATGATTTAAAAGCTTTTTGAATAAAGTAAGCGAACAGATTAAATGGATTTCTTTGTTTATAATATGTACCTAATATGGTGTAAGAAAAAAATAAGTAGGTAAAGTACAACATTTCCCGACCCGACCTCAAAGTAAGTAGTTGAAGCATTCCTAGTAACCAAGAAACGACTATAATACTTAACTACAATGCTAGCATCTGAGCACAAAACTCGTCCTACGTCGGTCCAACAATCGGACCCACGTCCCTTGGTTCAGATGGCAGTCACGATGAGTCACGGGACGGGGCGAGTCAATGATCATTAGGAAATTGGAACACAGAAGAAATTCAAAGGTTATGTGGCCAGCGTGGTTAACCAACCACGCTATTTAAAGTCATATCGAGCTAGCTACTAGTCTTCTCAATATGATAATTAAGAGAGGTAGGGAATAGCAAACCTTCGCTCGATTTGAGCCGCTCGTCCGGGGAAAGACCTCCACCATATAGAACACCCCAGCCAAATGACCTCCGGGTAGTGTTTCTGCCGGTGTATAGGATTTTCGGAGCTCGTAGAGGGTTAGGGTTGGGTCGGCATGACGGTGGCAACTGACAGGTAACTTTTAAGAATGGAATGGAACAGGGGATCCCAAACTAGGCTTAGCCTGTATCTTGGGTAACCAAAAATAATTATAGTTATAGTAGTAACAGAGCATAATAAATACTAATGATGCATAATAAATAATAATGATGGTAAGCACAATGAAAATTCCATCATAGTATTAATGATGGGAAATGGTCTTGATACCACAAAAAAAGAAATTATGAGGAGTTTCTCCATTCTTTCAAAACTTTTGGTTAGAAAGGTAATTCTATGTGCCTTTCCTTTTTCTAACCAATACACAACAGGACAAAATAACAGTATTCACTTACTGAATACTTTATTATACAACTTGACATGTCGTCATAATGATAATTTTGTGTTTTTTGACACAAATAAATTTATTAATTTTAAATTGGTGTGGACTGGCAAAACTTTTTATTTGCCTAGTAGGATTAAATTACAACTGGCTACTTTGTTAGCTTATAATATTAATTTTATTTTTAATCAGACTTTGGAAGCAGTTCCAAATAATTCGATTCCAAAAAATTAGATTTAGAGACAATAGAGGAACACTCTAGCGACCTTGTAAATAAGGAAAAGCGTAACTGTCTGAACGTCATTCATCAGAATGTTCAGGGCTTTTCCGGAAAAGACTTGGAAATAGAACTATTTTTACAAGAAATGAATGTTCAAGTGTTGTGTGTCACTGAACATTGGCTAAGACAACATGAATTAATTATTAGTATTAATAACTATGTAGTCGGCAGTTCATTTACAAGATTGTCCGCCATCAGGGGAGGTTCACTCATTTTATTACAAAACTATCTTAAATGTAAAAATCGTAAGGATATTGTGTCTCTGTCTGTAGAAAGAACAATTGAAATAGCTTGTGCTGAACTAGATCACCATATAATTGTATGTATTTATAGACCTCCTTCAGGTAGTTATATTTTATTTGAATCTGTCATGGAGGAAGTATTAAGGAAAATTTGTTCATGTAGGAAAAAGGTAATAGTATGTGGGGATTTCAACATTAATATTTTAGAAGAAAATCAAAATTCTACTAGGTTCTTGAATTTATTTCAGTCATTTAACTTAGTTCCATTATTTAATGAACCTACTCGAGTCACCCCCACTACAGCTACATGTTTGGATAATATCTTTTGTAATTGTGTAGTTATGGATAAAAACTTAATACATTTTATAAACTCGGACCATAGTGGACAGAGGGCGGTTTTCGAACACCAACATGTGCCCCTTTCATTAAGCATTACTTGCAGGCCTATCACTGCTGCTCGTATAGAGAAGTTTAAGGATTCAGTTTGCAGTAGACTAAGTTTGTTAAACAATTGTGACATTGGAAGTGATCAGCAATATGAGAAGCTGTTTAATATAATTGAGAAAGAATATAATGGGATTTTCACAAAAAAATCTTTTAAAATCGATAGTACTAAATTAAAATTCAGTGACTGGGCAACTTTGGGTATTTATAAAAGTAGAAGGAAATTGTTCGAACTGTACGATACTAAAGCCCATTCCAACGAACCTTCAATAGTAGAATATGTCCGAAATTACTCTAGGATATTTAAGAAAGTATGTGCGTACGCTAAATCTAGGTATTTGAAAGGAAAAATTATGTCTGCTCCTAACAAAAGCAAAGCTACCTGGAAAATTATAAATAAAGAGACTTGTAAAAATAAAATTAAAGAACACAAGTTATCTCTTAAAGTAAATGACAAAATTTTTGATTCCAATGCAGACGTGGCTAATGCGTTCCAATCTTTCTTCTCAAAAATTCCAGTATCTGCGACGAGTAGCTTAAACTCCAGTCCCCATCTTGCTGAAACCCTTATAAAAACGCATGTAGATGAGTGTAAAGTTCCTTTTTATTTTTCTTATGTTAGTATAGAGGATATTTTAAAAAACTTCAAAAGCTTAAATATGAAAAGGACAGAAGATCTGTGGGGAATCTCTACAGAGGTTTTAAAAAATATAATTCATTTTGTTGCACCTCATTTAGCGATAATTTTCAATAGATGCATTGATGGAGGTCAGTTTCCTAACCTGATGAAACTGAGTAAGGTCATTCCTTTATATAAATCAGGTGATAAAAGCGACCCCTCCAACTATAGACCCATATCAATACTACCTGCACTAAGTAAAATTTTTGAAAAAATTATCTTTACTCAATTATTATCGCATTTTAATGACAACGAATTATTACATAAAAACCAATGTGGATTTACCAAAGGCAAATCCACTACTGACGCAGGAGTAGAACTCATCAAACACGTTTTTGATGCTTGGGAAAATAAGCAAGATGCCATAGGAGTTTTTTGCGACTTGTCGAAGGCGTTTGATTGTGTTGATCACCAAACACTGCTGATGAAGTTACGGCACTATGGTGTTGCAGATGAATCGCTTTGTCTACTACAGTCATACTTAAGTGACAGAATTCAAAAGGTTAATGTCAATGGCACAGATTCTTCTGGTGCCCCTTTGTTGATGGGTGTGCCCCAGGGCTCAATATTGGGACCGTTGCTTTTTATCATTTATATAAACGATCTTCCGCACTTCACAAATAATATATGTGAGACAGTATTGTTTGCAGACGATACTTCCCTCATTTTTAAGGTAAATAGAAAGAAAACCAACTTTGATGATGTAAATTGTGCTCTCGCTAAAATAGTACACTGGTTTACAAACAATAACCTGCTGCTTAATGCCAGGAAAACCAAGTGTGTTAAATTTACAATGCCAAATGTCAAACAGGTTAACACTAATATTATCATGAACAATGAAGTTATTGAATTAATTAACTCTACAGTATTTCTTGGCATCAATGTAGACTCGAAGTTGCAATGGGGTCCTCATATTGCTGTCCTGGCTGGAAGGCTTAGTTCAGCTGCATATGCGGTAAGGAAAATCCGGCTTTTGACTGACGTTGAAACGGCAAGGGTTGTTTATTTCAGTTATTTCCATAGCATTATGTCATACGGTATTCTATTATGGGGGTCAGCTGCTGACATACAAACAATCTTTGTACTGCAGAAGCGGGCCATCCGTGCTATATATGGGTTAAAGACACGCGAATCACTTAGAGAACTTTTTAAAGAAATTAACATAATGACGGTAGCATCACAGTATATCTTTGACTGTGTTGTTTATGTACGTAAACATTTAAATCAATTCAATAAAAATTCAGATAATCATAATTTAAACACTAGAAATAAGCACAAGCTTGCCGTTCCACGTCTGAGGCTGAGTAAGGTGAGTGGGTCGTTTGTAGGATTGGGTATCAAAATGTTCAACAGGTTACCGGAACATATTGTTGAACTGCCCATTCACAAATTCAAATCATACATGAAGTCCTTACTTATAAAAGGGGGCTATTATAGAGTAGAAGATTTCCTCAACGACGACATCTCTTGGACTGCTGCTTCGTAGTAAACTTTGCATTGTATAGACTCAACTTTTATTTTGCATTGTTTAACTTTAAAATATTAAAAAATGTTGTAACACCTAAACATGTAACAATTGGCGATTTAAAAAGAGTAACTACCGAGTTTCTTGCCGTTTCTTCTCGGTAGAAATCTACTTTCCGAACACGGCGGTAGCTTCTTTTAAATTGCTTTTATTCACATTCTTACTTTACTTTTTGTATTTCTACATTATTTTTTACTTGACGATTCATAAGTGCTTATTTTAAGTCTATGTGAATAAAGGTATTTTGACTTTGACTTTGACTTTGACTACAAAATACAACTTATAAAGCTAACAGTGCCAGTTTGGTGGGTGAGTTGAAGGTGTATGTGTATAGTATGCAAGTATGATAATCACATTTGTTTCTAAAGTGGCAAGATAGATTCGGTTGCCTGATAGTCCAGAGTCTGCAACCATAAAGATAATGCTGCCTTAGCCTGTTTCAATGTGGAAGATTTGATGTCACAGAATTTGAGAATACGGTTGTATAAAGCTGGAAATGCGTAGGCTGGAAATCTTTTTGCAAAGCTAGTCCCCACCACAGGAGTTGGAATTCTGAACACACGCCTTTTGAGGAAGACTGAATAATCTGCACTTTTGAGGATGCTTTTGTGTGAAGCAAGACACGCCCGCACTATGTAAAGCTGCCGGACACGCAGAACCTGAGCCTCCAAGTATAAAGCGTTAGTGGAAAATCTGAAAGGTTTCTTAAGCATTATCTTCAGGACTGCCCGTTGAGCTCTTTCCAATACGATTATGTGAGTTTTAGCAGCACAGCCCCAGACCCCAATGCAATAATTTAAAAGAGACTGACAAAGAGCCTGATATATTGTCTTTAAAATGTCGAAATTGCATATGTTTCGGAGCCTTTTCATGACTCCAATAATCTTTCTGACGCGGCCTGCCAAAGCTGTGATATGAAACTTGAAGTTAAGTTTTTCGTCCAGTATTACGCCTAGATACTTTATATTACTTGTCCGTTGAATACTGTTACAGTTGCAGCGGGTGTCAAGGTCTATTGGGTCGTTGAAAAGGTCGCAGATATGAATTTTTATATCCTCCATTGGAGGAGGACAGGATGAGGCAGTCTTGTGGAAACAGATGAACATAGTTTTGCTGGTGTTCAGGGTCAGGAGATTTTGATGGAGCCATTTATTGATGATGTACAAACCCCTCTCTGCAGACTGGCGAGTATCTTCCCAGTTCTTGCCCGAAAACAAGATGGCGGTGTCGTCTGCGTAGCAAACGATTTCTGCAGATGGAACAATGAGGGAGTGAATGTCATTCATGTATACAATAAAGAGTGTTGGGCCAAGGATACTGCCTTGAGGCACACCGTAGGTGATTTGGTGTACGTTACTAGTACTCGAGCCCACTTTAACAAGTTGACCTCTTGACGTTAAATAACTTCGGAACCAGGCTAGTGCCTCCCCACGTATTCCCAACGATTCCAGCTTACGGAGTAATATCGGGATGGAAACCGTGTCGAAGGCCTTAGCCAGGTCAAGAAAGACGCCAATGCAGTTTTTTCCTTGCTCGAGGGTAGACGAAATTTGTTCGACCAACAGGGAGACAGCGTCCTCGGTCGACTTTTTTCTCCTGAAACCGTATTGTCTCTCACTTAGTAAGCCAAGGCTCTCCAGAAAAGATACGAGACGATTGTTGACCAATTTCTCTAGTACTTTAGAAAAGACGCTAAGAAGTGAGATTGGGCGGTAGTTGGTAGGAGAATCTTTGGGGCCATCTTTGTGAATAGGCGTCACCGAAGCAATTTTCCAGACATCAGGAAAGCATCCCGAGCTAAGACTGAGATTAAATATTGAGGTAAGGGGCAGGATTATTTTGTCTCTGATTGACTTCACTAGGTGGTTATTAAACCCATCCAGGCCTGGAGCGCTGTTATTTTTGAGATTTCTTATGATTGAGTCCACCTCTCCCGGGTCCGTAGGTGTCAGGAAGAATGAGTTTTGGGGAGCAGTACTAACAGACACCGACGCTGCCAAGGATTGTTCAGACTGACCGCTATCGTCAAGAATTTTATTCGCAAGATTCTTTCCCACCGTTGCGAAGAACTCATTTGCGGCGCATAATGCATCAGAAGGACTGTCAGCCAAGGACAACATTTCCCCTGCTTGATCTGCTTTTCTTTGTCTATTGCAGATTTTTAATATAGCCTTCCAGAGGCCCCTCGTCGAGTTTTTGTTAATTTCAATTTCAGACCTTTCGTGCTGGGTTTTAAGTTTTCGTAACAGATCCGTGTAGAAGTTTCTATACCTAGAATAGGAAAGCTTCAGAATATCGTCCGATGGATGCTGTCGAACAAGCTTATGAAGGTGATCACGATGACGGGCACACCGAAGTAGACCAGGAGTCATCCAAGGTTCGATTGTGAATTTACTTCTACTAATGCGCACACTATGTGAGTTGTTGAGGATGATGTTGTTTAACACTTTCAGGAACAAAGCAGAAGCCTCGTTGACGTCTGTAGAATTTAAAACACATGACCAGTCAACACCGCTTAACTCCTTACAGACTTCTTCAATGTTGGTTATGGTCCTAGTTCGCGGGTTCCTGGAACTATTATTTTTATTTTTAATTTCAAGTCCCACCATTGTTGGACAATGGTCGGTGATACTTGTATCGCAGACCAGTCCAAGAGCCGGAAGGTCGGTGTTCACAAGTATGTGATCCAGGCACGCTTGCAGTCTTGTGGGTAATGTTATAGCCGGACGAAGATTGTGGCCAGCAGTCATGCATAGGTATTCGGAAGGATCGTTATTGTGGCATGCAGGACCCAGGATATCGATATTTATGTCTCCGGCTACTACAATATTAGACTTACTTTTAAGATTGGAAAGTATTTGTTCAAGGGAATGCAAAAATCTTGAGGTGTTACAAAACGAGGGAGATCGATATATGCCGACTACAGAAATTATTCCTGGAATCACCAACAACAAGCCACATGCCTCATTAAGTTCGGGTTCCGAGACCAACACGTTCCATTGATCCCTGACATATGCCACAACACCGCCGTTTTTGTTAATATTGTGTTTTGAGGCGAACGCCAAGTAACCAGGGATATTATTAATTATTGATGTGTCATTCAGCCAGCATTCAGTGAGTAAAATTACGTCAAATTCCAAGCCAAGCCGTTGCAGTAGGACCAGCAAAGCGTCAAAGTTTTTCTGTAGGCTTCTAATATTCAAAGAGAGAATTTTAAATTGATAACGAGATAAAGTTTCGGTACAGCTCTCAGGTGAAATTAAACTGCAGGAAATATTCAAGGAATTGTCAATTTCATTTAGTAGTTCCAGACTACCCATGGTGCGTGGGACGGTGTACTGTATCAGTGTGTGTAATGGGGGTGAGTTTGTAACGACCAGGGTTGACCAGGCTTAAAATAACTACGTTTAAAACATATTGCACTTTAAAGGACGGCATAAAATTAAATAATAATAGGCACATAAAAAGACAATCGATGGGATAATTAAACATCAAGCAAGGTTTTTTACCAACACTCTTACAGACAAAATTATTCAAATGCACCATGCTAAAAAAATAACCAAAGATAAACACAAAATATTTTTGATGACAATATAAAATACAATTCAGGCACACAAGATATTTTTGATGACCATATAAAATACAATTCAGGCACCAGGATATTACAGTTGCACACATTTGTGCCATTATAAAATGAGTAGAGTCCAATAGTCAGACACCAGCAGCGCCTACGGAATCACCAACAGAAGGGTTAGTGGAGGAGTTACGCAGTAATTTCTGTAACGTGAATTCTGAGGTAACCCGCAGAATGGAACTGGTGTCCGACCTACGCAAGAATATATTACCATTATTGGTCCAAACATATTTAAATTTGAGGTCATTACCGACGGACCGTGCCTTACTAAATAATATCCTATTCTCCTTAGTGAGGTGTTCATTAATAAAAATCTTTCTTGAGTTACCGGGAACCTCGATTTTATCTGTGGTAAGGCCACGTCTAGACTTGGCAGCGCGCAAGATCTGGTCACGTGCCTCACGCCTAGTAAAGGTTATAATAACTGGCCTAGGGCGGTCATCTTTACCACTTTTTCCTCCCTTCAGCCCAACCCGTCTGATATCATCTATGTCTCTTGGATCCAGTTTGACGCCCAGTGCCGAAGCCAGGGTGGCCGCTGTGTGAGGAAGGTTCTCGTTTTTATGTTCTGTAAATCCAGTTATCTCGACATCCTTTAGGAACCGCTGTTGTTCATTAATAGACAACACCGATTGAATCCCTGCAAGTTCGGACTTCAAATTCCTTAACTCCGACCTGCACTGATCCAGTTCAGCAACCTTGTCTTCCATCAAGCATACTCGTCCTGACAGGTCGTCGCATTTGTCATTTAGGGTGGTTTTCAGGTCATTTAAATCATTCTTAAGCTGGGCTATGTCTGATTTAATAGTGGTGATTGACGAAAGTTGTGCTTGCAACTCTGACAGCTTGGTGAAAATGGACTTGAGCACCTCGGAACCAATCACTTCCCCATCACCCGGTGCTGCTTCCAGTGGATTCCGTATATGTGGTCTATCTTCTAAAGCGGCAGCAGACAGGCTTGCCGAAGAGTGACTAGCCGGTCGGGCCGAAGAAACATCCAGAGGCGAGTTTACGTCGCGACATGGTATACATTTCCAAGAGCTTCTATTAGAGCCGAGCCTATTAAAGCGTCGCTCTGTAGTTCCGCTGCAGTGAAAGTGGAAAGTGTTTTCACACGACGCACAAACCGGCCCCTGGCCAACGGAGTCCTTACAGGTTGCACACTGCGTTGTAAACATTTTTTTTTTTAAATAAAAATATCTCCAGACTTGTAGTAAGTCTCCCCAAAAAATGGGAGTTTTTCTGAAGTGGCAACCCTAAAACTTATTTATGGTTTGTGAACTGACGTTGACGTATGCCTTTACACCTGTCAGTGTCAAAATTGATTATGACGTTTTAAAGTTGACGGTTGGTAGCTAGATTCCAACCTCAAAATTAGAATGATTTGCAATCACGATTTCTTCACTGTTTCTTGCTAAAAACTGAAGGTTATTATCACAATACTTTTGGAAAACACCACTTTCGATGATTCAAGGCACGAGTTTGGATTACGCGCACTTTATCCTGTGATTTAAAGTTAATTTGTGAGGAACTGTCGTTAGAGATGTTTACAGTGAACTGACTCTAGCTACTTGCCCGTTTTTACGGCGACTTGGGCTTCTCATTCGCTTTCCATCAGGCGTAGGGAAGCCATTATGTCGAATTACTATAAAAAAAAATTATATACATGCATGTTTTTATGATAAGAAATTCATAATAATACATTGATCGATTGCCTAAAAAATTTAGTCTTTTTGTTGAGTGTATTAATAAAATGTGCTACTAAAATCGAGTATTTCTTCAAAATCTATACTTATAATAAATCTGTAGAGAGGTCAATTCTGTACATAAAATATTTTTTCAAAATAACTATCAGGGGGTGATAAGTGATCGATACTGATACCAAAAATGCAATCAGTAAAATTTTTGTCTGTCTGTCTGTCTGTCTGTATGTTCGTTATAGAAAAAAAAACTACTGAACAGATTTTGACGAAACTTGGTACAATTATTCTTCATACTCCTGGGCAGGTTATAGGATACTTTTCATCACGCTACAATCAATAGGAGCGGAGCAGTGACGGGAAGTGTTGGGAAAACGCGAGAAATTTAAACCTGTATGTTTGAACGCGCATTACGCGAAAACTACTGCATAGAATTGAATGCGGTTTTCACCAATGTATTGCTAGAAGTCTAACTTAAAACTTAGGCACAAGGTATAGATGGGTATTATATGGAAGTCCGTTATTTTTGAAACCCGATATCCACGCGAGCGACGCCGCTGGCACAGCTAGTCCGTAATAAAATCCCATCTCTTGAAAAAATTCACGAAATACGAACAACAGTCTGTTTCATATTGAGAAGGGAAATTGATTGAAAAGAAACAAATGGGTGAAGTTTCTTGTCCAATCCATCACCCGATGAGAAATTGTAGGAAACACAATATCAATGTATTTGAGTATTGAGGAAGATGCAACAATATTAAATCAATGTAAAATACTGAAGAAACGTTTTCGATTCTTTCTGTTAGTATATAAATAGTCGATATTAAAAAATTTCTGCTTTCGTTAGTTAAGAGCGCGCATACAGAATTCGACGTATTTGCGGCGAAACTGGTATTTTCGGGCGAGCTATTATCATAGAAAACGATTTTTTTAAAATAAGGAATATAGTTTTTTATATAGATAAAGTCTTCAAGCAGTGCGTAGGCTAGATAAAATACAACATTTACTAGTATATTTTTGTTTATCAAAGATCTCCCGTAAGCCGATTCGCAAAAATGCGAGTCAGAGTCAATTTCGAAAGTCTTAATATCAATTGCATTACATACATATGTTTAAAATATATGTTTATACAATAGCTTATATGGTCTATTAGTGCACTAGACAAAAAAACTTTCAAAAATGTGTTATTAAATTGCCCAAAATAATTTCTCAAAATATGCTCAATTCACACTTTTCAACAGTGTTTTTCTAGTAGAAAACACTGTTTCTTTTAGTTGAAATTTTGTGTAAATGTAAAAGAAGTCTTTCTTAAGTGCACTTAATTATTATTTTATTAATATTCTATGCCTGTTATTTTATACGATTTTTTTAAAAGTGACTATAAAGCCACGCGCGCGACGCTTGCCGATTCAGTCCAAATCGGGTCATCCCAGAGGGAGGACGTGCCGCTCGCTGCTCCGCTCACGCACACATACGCACAACCACTTTTATGAGCGTATACCGCTCTGCGCGCGTGCAACTCCACGAGTTTGATACTTTGTAATATTATTTTTGTATGGAAAATTTATTAAGTTAAAATAATATACTAAATTAATGAAATGATTTAATGTTTAGTCATGAGTATCAAATACGAACATCAGGATTATTATAATTATTATTATCTACAACCACATATGCTAAATATTTCAAAAAATTAATATGATGTTTGTTTATTAGTTCACTAATGAAGTTACAAAGTAAGGCTATTCCAATGATTATTATTATGCTCGTTAACATCGATGGTCAGTAACAACTTTCATGAAGAAACTGATAATGAGATTCATTTGAGTTGGGAGCATTTAAGGAATGTACGTCACATGTTCACGACTATAAATAAAGGCATACAATGAAGCTGAAAGTCCTAGAAATCCCATAGTCGAGTTATTATTAGTAAAATTATATGTGTAAAGATGGATGATAAAATGTTTGATAGTATGCACGAAATTGATCTATTTAGATTTAGATAAATCGATCTTCGAATCCAATTTTGAAATTGTCGCTTAATTGTAAACAATTAAGCGACAATTTCAAAATTGGATTGTTTTGTTTGTTGTATTTGTGTGGAATAAGTGAATCTTTGTGTCACAATAATAGCAAGTATCTAAGATTAAAATTAAATCGATCAAAGTGGTCAACAATGGGAGAGGCCAATGTCCAGCAGTGGCCTGTGAGAGGCGGATAACGATATGAGATTACTACTTTCAATCGATAGTATTAGAAAGAAGTAAAAATTATATTTTATAGTTTCAAAATGTAAAACCAAAATGCAATATGATAGTTGTGAAATGTATGGCCATTACGGTTACTAGGGGTGATTTTAGCGAAAAGGCTGGTAAGATACGGATATGTTACAGTAACTTATTTACATACATTACGTTAAAATTACCGGCTACGTATGCTGAATGCTGATGCCCGGCGACGAGCAGGGCGAGCATGTAACTTGCAGTATGCAAGTCGCAAGGTGCAACGTTGCCAATGAGGGCTACCGTTTTTGTAATCACCAGAGGTCGCCACTGTATAGTGAGGTCTTCGGGCATAGCTGTTAAGGTTTGTTTTATGCATGTGATGACTGTTTGTTCGTTATAAGAAGGAGGCCATAAGTTTCCAAAAGGCAAAACTGTTTGTTAACGGTTAATAAACAAAGCAGTGAAGTAGCTTTTCTTTCAGACCGCTAATTTTTATACCTCATTTTCTCGGCTCCGCTTTTAAAGCGCAGATAATCACTGAGCCGTGTCTCATATTTTCGAAAATTAATGCCAGCTATGCCAAAATTGCACAAAATTATTTCATTTTCCGAAATAAACTCGTTTAACCCACAGAACCTATGTAATTTGACATTTCGGATACCTCACGCTACACTAGCACCTCTGGTGGCGAATTCACACGCGATATGGGCGCCCTCATTAGTGCAGCAGTTTGCCATAATAGGTATTGTTATTTCTTTTATTTGCTTCGTCGCCGTCATTGGAATTATGTTAAATTCGAAATATTAATAGGTAATTAATTAATTCAGTTTAATTTCCAAAATGTCGATTTTGGGGGAAAAGGTAGGAGACAAAATTGTTCGGAAATTGACTCTCTAGAATTTTGTTTCTTTTCATTCATGCCGTAAAAAGTACAACATAGGAGATAATGATACAGTTTTGAATATGTCGCGGTTTGCGAGTTTTATTTCCAAAATATCGATTTTAGGGGAAAAGGAAGGAACCAAAATTGTTTAAAAATTGATTTCCTACAAGTTTAGTCTTCTTAATTTAGACCGTAAAGTAGAAAATAAATGAGATAATGACAACATTTTTTACTTGCTGTTGTATTTAATTTTAATTTTCAAAATACCGATCCTAGACAATTTTTGAATATATACAAGAGGACTCACCATACCTACCTATTCAGATAGCTCGTCTTTGTAACCTGTCCATTGCATCATTCATAAAATTGCGTAAAAGCAGTATTCTACGCAAGATTTGTGCCTTATACAAAAACAGCGCTGGTCAGTCGTGATATATTCTTTCAGAATCAGGTTCAGGACACCTATTTTAGAGAATGCTGCAGTAGTCAATGACTCCTTCAATGTAACCCTTAGGATTCGGGTCACGACGAATATTCATCCCGAGAATAAGTGATGGATTGGTCAAGCTGGATAGGAACTAGATTTTAGTTGTTGTAGGCCATCTGGGGTTTCTGCTACGAAACACAAGCACAACTTTCAGCACAAGTATACATGATCTCTGTGATCAGTGCATAGGAGACTTAGGACCTTAATTCAAATTGACAAATTGTTTACAAACTAATCTTTTTTGAATGATGGCAACCAGCCTCTTTGTGAGATCCATTTCTGCCGAGTGAAAATGAACAAAGTAATTTTTACAAGTTAAAATATAAAACGGGTTAGAGTTATATCGTGGCAACCACGGAGACTGCTCTTTCCTTAAATAATAATACAAACACCTAAACACAGAACAAACACAAATGTTCAGCACACGAATGTTTGTCCTGGATGGGAATCAAACTCACGACCTTTGACTCATAATCAGATGGCAAGGAAAACACAGTAGGGATTATTGATTTTTATAAAGCAACATTAATAATGTCAATCACTCACACAATACGTTTGGATAGGTAAGTACCTGGTACATATAAAGATAGAAAGACAAAAATATTGTTATATTTTTCTTAAACCTTAATTAATAAACACTTAAGAATAATGTACTCTAAAGTGTTTAAATCAATTTAATAAGTACGCACCTATACTACACTAATGAAATATTTAGCAATAAAATATTGTTCAAATAATTTAGATGAATAATAAATTGTTAAGTATCAAAATATGTTCGTCCGCCGGAGTTAGCGTCCGACACGCCGCTCACCCACACAGACACAAATGATGTCTATGTGTGTTTCGGAATCGGCTCCCGCGTGCGTTTCGAGTTGCTTAAAATTGTATGCGCGCTCTTAATATTGCTGTCTTATCTGTAATATTTAGATATGTGAAATTCTGTTCTTTTTTAAGTTTTCACGATCTAGTGATGGCAATGAGTGATAATTAAAAACTCATAATATATAAAAATAATGTTCCCTAAGAGTTTCCTTTTTAGAATGATTTGCTTTTTATCATTGTCTAGCTTCGGCTTTGTTTGAGACTAGATGGCGCTGTGTGACCCGGCGTGGCATGTATGATTCCCAAATGGGTACAGCAACCAAGAATGGGTTAAGTAGGTACCTATACTATTTTGTAATTTCGATAGTTTTAGTAAAAATAAAAAGTTATTGAGAATATTATACTCCCTATTATAAAAAAAAAATTACTGTGTATACAATTCCACAACTATACCTATCACTACACTTTTTAGCGGGATTTTAGCGGCTCAGATATTTCGGCACCTTTGCAAATGCAATTGTGAAAAGAAATCCGCTTAGCAAAAAAAAACTTGTTGCATCTGAATCGGCAATATACAAACGGATTGCAAATACGCTGCAGACTGTTTCCTGTGATTGGCAAAACCACAGAAGCTAGTAGGAATATATCTAGACCAATATATGGAAACAAACATCAACTGCGCTGCTGAAGTGTTTAAATTCCTTTCGCCTCAGCAGATGTGAATATGATAACCTACAGGTGTATACGAGTACCATAACAATTATAAAGGTTCTTTTTCATACACCAGAATAAAGAAATGTATCTAGGTAAATATACTGGCCGTCACGTTTATTTCTCAAACAATCACAGCATGTCACAATCAAACGTTCGAAAATCGAACGCTCATAACAACTCTAATTGAATTACATGTTAGAAAATACATTCAGAACGTGGACTGGATGTGAACAAATCCGATGTACTCGTATTCTTGACGTGTGCGCTGATCGGACTCACGTTTTATTAACCATGCACATAATGCAAGATTCTATCCTTGATACTTATTGCAAGGCCAATCTATCCTTGATACTTGTTGTGCATCGGAGATAATGCAGAATTACTACTTTTCTTAATTTTCACCATTATCATCGCCTTAATTTCCGCTGTGTTCGTATTCATTTTCATTCCATGGAACTCAGTCTAGTTCGAAACTAGCGCAGTTGAAGAACCTCTTCTAAAATAAGTTCACCATCGAGAATAAAACTTTATAATTCCTACAAAGCTTGAAGAAATATCTTGGAATAGGCGGGAGTTATGTGCTATAATAACGCGTAACATGGGGAGGGAAACTCAAACTGGTGGCACTTATAGCAAAATCTTACTTCGTTGCGGCACCTCTAAAACTTCCTTATAAACAGCTCTGCAGGAAGGTAAACAAGTTTAGTTTAACTCTAATTTCGACACTCCAAGGAGACGTACATATAAACTTCTTCCGTCTAATTAGGATATAACTTCGGGTCATTCATTTCAATTTAGTTTTGGGACATTTCAACGAGTTTGTGAGATAAAGCTAGATTAGGATGGCCTGTCACCCTGAGGAAGTTGATGATTAAGTTTCTACTATAGGTGTAGAAGGTACCCTATTTAGAAGCTTTTGGTCCTTTAGACTCGAGGGGATGGACTCCTTTGAGTATTAGACAAGAATTAGTGGTTAAGTAATAGTACGATTTGGAATTCTTCAAATAAATTAAAGGACGGCGTCGACAAGAAAATGCAAATATACTCGTACATTGGAAAATGTCATCATAACTCTTTGAATACCAGTTATATAATACAACATATTTTATTAAGATATTGTAACAAACCATAATTTTGTTTATTATTTAATACCGCTACTATTCCATAGATGGCATTATGAGTACAAAAGCAAAGACCGAGTGGCACTCATGTAGTGTCGCCGCGCACCGATAGATGGCTCTGTGTGTATGTTACATCGTGCAATCGTTGTGATTCTTGATCAATGATGACCACCCCAGATACAATTTTGCTAATTTCAAGATTAGTTCAGATACTCGTCGCTAGATGGTGTCGTATGTTACTTAGATCGCGCCGACATTGTTTTTCTCCGATTGTATAACACTCGGACCTGAACAAGTGATTATTTGTCTTCAGTCTTCAGTCTTTCAAGTCTAGGATTACTCTGAGTCGGCTCTTAAGTGTTTTTAAGACCGGTCTTGGATATCCTAAACCTAACGACTCCCCTTATCCCCACCATTGTACCCGCACTTAGCCCGCGCTTTTACGCTGAGTAAGACGCGTTGCTGAGTCACCCACTTTGTACTACGTCACGTCGTAATAAACGTCTTTCTTCATACCTCACGCACACGCACGAGTTTTCTTGGCGGGAACGTCAGCGAAGAAGTCCCCCCGAACGTCTCACCCGTTATAAATTGGCGCCCAACTCGAGGCTTCATTCCAGGGAATTTCACGTCCAACCCTGACTTTTCCCTGTCGAGTGAAGGAACCTACCTCTGCGGGGATAACGTTTGGTCGGACATCTACTATCTGGCGGCCAAAGAAGAACGAAGCGACTCTGAATTCACAGAAGAAAGACAACTTATGGGAAGAACAAGAAGCATCTAAGCCATATAATATGCGAGTAACTATGCGCTTGGAGCAGTTCTAGTGCAGGGGGAGGGTGAAGACGAACGCCCTGTGGAGTCGACTTCTATTGACAGCATAATGGAACTATTTCCATTGGAGACAGCTACAGCTGAAAGCTGTACGATGACCCACGTAAATGAAGTTTTCTTACGATTCGGGTTACGTAGACGCATAATTAGTGATAACGGTACACAATTTGTAAGCGCCGTTATGCAGCAGCTTGCTTTCTGCCTAAAGATGAAACATGCTTTCACACCGGTCTATCATCCCGAAACGAATCCCGTAGAAAGAAGGAATAGGGACCTTAAAACGCAATTGGCAATTATATTGGGTGATAATAATCATAGAAACTGGCCTGAGCAACTGCCATGTGTACGATTTGCAATGAACTCAGCACAATGCAGTTCCACTAACTACTCTCCCGCCTTCTTGACTTTTGGAAGAGAAGTGAGAACTATAGATGATACTTGGCATGATTTCCGAGAGATTGTAATCTCAGAAAATTTTGTTCCTGATATAACACCGAAGTTATTACAAATGGCCACTACTATGGAAAGAATCGATCAAGGTAGAAGGAGTTATCCTAGTTTTAATGTTGGTGACCTAGTAATGGTTACAACACATCCAATAAGCAAAGCTGCAAAAGGATTAAGCGCAAAATTCGCACCGCTAAAAGACGGGCCTTATCTTATTAAGAGGAGACATGGACCATCCTCATAGGAGATTGCGAATCCACAAGATCCTGACACAGCTCTTGGTGTTTATCATAGCTCTGCTTTGAAACTTTACTACGTAGGAGGTACAGTAGTAAAACCAGTACAACCTTTTAAGAAAAGAGGGCGACCTAAGAAAATTGTAAATAACGACACTCAACAATCGCAGCAGAAGCGAGGACGTGGTCGGCCAAGGAAGAATCCGCCACAGTAAATCACCTTTCTGTCCTGTCACTTCGTCGGGACGCCTATCAGTGACAGAGGGGGAGATTGTAACAAACCATAATTTTGTTTATTATTTAATACCGCTACTATTCCATAGATGGCATTATGAGTACAAAAGCAAAGACCGAGTGGCACTCATGTAGTGTCGCCGCGCACCGATAGATGGCTCTGTGTGTATGTTACATCGTGCAATCGTTGTGATTCTTGATCAATGATGACCACCCCAGATACAATTTTGCTAATTTCAAGATTAGTTCAGATACTCGTCGCTAGATGGTGTCGTATGTTACTTAGATCGCGCCGACATTGTTTTTCTCCGATTGTATAACACTCGGACCTGAACAAGTGATTATTTGTCTTCAGTCTTCAGTCTTTCAAGTCTAGGATTACTCTGAGTCGGCTCTTAAGTGTTTTTAAGACCGGTCTTGGATATCCTAAACCTAACGACTCCCCTTATCCCCACCATTGTACCCGCACTTAGCCCGCGCTTTTACGCTGAGTAAGACGCGTTGCTGAGTCACCCACTTTGTACTACGTCACGTCGTAATAAACGTCTTTCTTCATACCTCACGCACACGCACGAGTTTTCTTGGCGGGAACGTCAGCGAAGAAGTCCCCCCGAACGTCTCACCCGTTATAAATTGGCGCCCAACTCGAGGCTTCATTCCAGGGAATTTCACGTCCAACCCTGACTTTTCCCTGTCGAGTGAAGGAACCTACCTCTGCGGGGATAACGTTTGGTCGGACATCTACTATCTGGCGGCCAAAGAAGAACGAAGCGACTCTGAATTCACAGAAGAAAGACAACTTATGGGAAGAACAAGAAGCATCTACGCCATATAATATGCGAGTAACTATGCGCTTGGAGCAGTTCTAGTGCAGGGGGAGGGTGAAGACGAACGCCCTGTGGAGTCGACTTCTATTGACAGCATAATGGAACTATTTCCATTGGAGACAGCTACAGCTGAAAGCTGTACGATGACCCACGTAAATGAAGTTTTCTTACGATTCGGGTTACGTAGACGCATAATTAGTGATAACGGTACACAATTTGTAAGCGCCGTTATGCAGCAGCTTGCTTTCTGCCTAAAGATGAAACATGCTTTCACACCGGTCTATCATCCCGAAACGAATCCCGTAGAAAGAAGGAATAGGGACCTTAAAACGCAATTGGCAATTATATTGGGTGATAATAATCATAGAAACTGGCCTGAGCAACTGCCATGTGTACGATTTGCAATGAACTCAGCACAATGCAGTTCCACTAACTACTCTCCCGCCTTCTTGACTTTTGGAAGAGAAGTGAGAACTATAGATGATACTTGGCATGATTTCCGAGAGATTGTAATCTCAGAAAATTTTGTTCCTGATATAACACCGAAGTTATTACAAATGGCCACTACTATGGAAAGAATCGATCAAGGTAGAAGGAGTTATCCTAGTTTTAATGTTGGTGACCTAGTAATGGTTACAACACATCCAATAAGCAAAGCTGCAAAAGGATTAAGCGCAAAATTCGCACCGCTAAAAGACGGGCCTTATCTTATTAAGAGGAGACATGGACCATCCTCATAGGAGATTGCGAATCCACAAGATCCTGACACAGCTCTTGGTGTTTATCATAGCTCTGCTTTGAAACTTTACTACGTAGGAGGTACAGTAGTAAAACCAGTACAACCTTTTAAGAAAAGAGGGCGACCTAAGAAAATTGTAAATAACGACACTCAACAATCGCAGCAGAAGCGAGGACGTGGTCGGCCAAGGAAGAATCCGCCACAGTAAATCACCTTTCTGTCCTGTCACTTCGTCGGGACGCCTATCAGTGACAGAGGGGGAGATTGTAACAAACCATAATTTTGTTTATTATTTAATACCGCTACTATTCCATAGATGGCATTATGAGTACAAAAGCAAAGACCGAGTGGCACTCATGTAGTGTCGCCGCGCACCGATAGATGGCTCTGTGTGTATGTTACATCGTGCAATCGTTGTGATTCTTGATCAATGATGACCACCCCAGATACAATTTTGCTAATTTCAAGATTAGTTCAGATACTCGTCGCTAGATGGTGTCGTATGTTACTTAGATCGCGCCGACATTGTTTTTCTCCGATTGTATAACACTCGGACCTGAACAAGTGATTATTTGTCTTCAGTCTTCAGTCTTTCAAGTCTAGGATTACTCTGAGTCGGCTCTTAAGTGTTTTTAAGACCGGTCTTGGATATCCTAAACCTAACGACTCCCCTTATCCCCACCATTGTACCCGCACTTAGCCCGCGCTTTTACGTTGAGTAAGACGCGTTGCTGAGTCACCCATCTCTGTACTACGTCACGTTGTAATAAACGTCTTTCTCCGAACTTCACGCACGCGCGCGAGTTTTCTTGGCGGCAACGTCAGCGAAGAAGTCCCCCCGAACGTCTCACCTTTTATAAAATTTTTTTCAAACAATTTAAAATATCATCAGCGCGTTTGATGATTTAGATTTTTAATGAAGATCGTTCTATGAATTTGTTTAGCTTTATTTATTCCAAACTTGCAACATTGCACCTAAATGTTGATTTTGACTCAAGTCTACTTTCTTAGATGAAAAGTTCTCTTGAACGAAAATAGTAAGTAGTGCAGCAAAAATGTTAAAAGTTACTATTTTCCTTATTTACTCTGATATGAAAAGTCTACTTCGTCAACAGTAAAGTGAAGAAAAATTTGGTCGAGGTTTTCAATATTTTTGAAGAATAAAATGAAATTGAGAGATCAAAGTAGGTAAGTCAAACCCACCAAAATGGAATGGATTTTTATTTACGTAGTTATCATCAACTTAAACATTAAAGTAAGAAAAATGCCATTCCGTTATTACTGTAACAGTCAGAAGTATTCAATCAAATAAAAAGTAACATATTCCATGTACTTTCCAGACGATCGGATTTTGTGCAAAATAAAATAAAACATCGTGACCTTTCTTATTGAATTAATCTCGCATGGCTGATCCTTTTGTCATAGAAGTCAATCGTTTGTCCGAGTTTATCCGTTACATTCATTCTCAATCTAATAATAGAACGGGTGAAAAGGTCCCATTTTCTGGCCGGCTTCGAAGAACCATGTACAGAGGTCATATGTGTGCCCAATTTCTGGGCATGAAGAGTCATATTTCAATACAAGCATGAATATTTACGGTCCTGCGTATTTCTAGTAGAAATATAAACGCGTGTTTTATGAGAAGCACTGGGACGTGTCACACAAATAACTGAGTATAAATTAATATTCATCTTTGATATAATAACATAAATGAATACTAATTTTTTCTCATATAACTATTATAAATGAGGAAACATTGAAGACAGAACTACCTCGAAGGGCTTCTTCTTTTAAAGTCAAACGTAACGCAATATCAAACGATAGAAACCTATTTCTATGTGAACTCTTTAGTAAGTTTCTAGTACACCTATTACTAGAAAGTCTTCAATAGAATGCGAAATAAATATAAAGTCCACCATAGAGTTTGTAAAAGACTCAACTGCTCACTCATTACTAAAGAAAACTTTTCACGCGTATAAAATTCGACGATGCGAGAAAATATTACGGGAGTTGTCAAGATCTTAAAGTTTCATATGATCCTATTTAGAAACTAGTGCACGTAAAACTTATCTGTAGGTACGTAGTTCCAAGGAATTGCGTTAAGCAGCAGTACATTTATGTTTTGAAGAATAGGAAAGTTCACAGAAAGATTTAAATAATATTCAATTACATAGTTGTAAAATAAAAATACTTCTTGGACTTCAGTATGATGTTTTACTGATGTTCAAAGTTGAACAAGTCTATTTTGAAAAAGACAAAATTTTATTTATATGTCGCAGGCAAATTCTATAATTCGCTCGTATACAAACGGCGTCGGCAGTTTAGAAAGATAAATACGTGTTATAAAATGCCGAAGGCAAATTGTCATCGCATCAACGTCGACTTGGTTTGTGTATTAGGGTGACCATGATAATAGAAATGAAACAGGGTTTTTAATCATTTTATTTAGGTATTTAAGATTCATAATAGAATATTATTAAATTATTGACTACGAAAATAAATTCGTCGATTAAATAAGCATGAAATTGAAACCGTAACCAAACAAAACCTGCACTAAATGGTACCGTGTGAGAACATATTCTCCCTAATCTTAGGATCCTTACACATACATAGTAAACTTACCAAGAATTACCTATTAATTAAACAAGACAAACAAAAATAAATTCAAGTTTCTTTGTTTCACTTATTCTGCTAAGCTTAAACAAGCATAAAACCATCAGCGAAACAATTGATTTACAGCGAATTAAAATACAATGCATTTTATTGCAATTTTTTGTTCCACTTTACCAGTTTCCATGGACACCCTAGCGTTTTTACGTGCTGGATAACCTCGAATTTTTTTGTTTTTTTTTCCACGGTGTTTTCGAAGCCCCCTTTGTGATTAGTTTAATTTCAATAGTTTCCTATAATACTAGCCCTTAAAATCTATTTGAAACAGCCGATATTAGACATATTTTTAATCTTTTTTTTCTTCCACACTTTCGCTGTTGACCGCCATATTGGTTTTGGAGACTAGTAGCGCCAGGGCGCGGTTAAATTTGGTACTAATTGGAACGATATGCCGAGGCAATTTGTAATCGACTGTAATATCGTAGCTCGGCATATTAGAAAATGAACGACATCTTACATACGGCGTACGGCATTTTATATAACGAATTTGTCTTTGTAAACTGCCGACGCCGTTTGTATACGGGCGAATCATAGAATTTGCCTGCGACATATACACTGGAATTTGTATTAATAGATGAACAGTAAAGCTATATTTACTAGTGAACCTTGTTTGATACACGGTCAAATCAAACGGTAGGAACGATAAGAACACATTGCTTACCTCATACAAGGAAGCAGTAATATCTCAATTTGTTATTTGAGTGAAGCGTTTTTGGGAGAGTTCAAGCATGTACTTTAGGTACGAGATAAATTATAAAATGTTTGATAACACATTCACATAATACAAGATGACTTTTAATTCACTATCCAATTTTTTTCTGGGCATTAGGTATGGTTAATAGAGCCCATTGTTGCAAAAAAAGATAAACCTAATTCATATTTTCCCAACAAATTCATTGTCCCGAACCGAAAAATTATTAATTTCACATGGTATAAATGGGCTCTATCAACGATACCTAATGCCCAGCAAAAATTTGGATAGTGATTTAAAAAGTCATCATCTATACCTACATGTAGTCATCTAGCCTGCAGCGAGTGTAAAATGTACGTAAAACTGAAATTACTTTACAAATTCAGTTAGGAGGTTGATAAGGCAAAATTTTAATCCCGTTTAAAAATACTTTTAGCAATTTTTACTGAACATTTTTATGAAGAACTGGATAAATTACAATGATTACATGGCGTCTAAGCTGCCTTGGCCTCGCTCGGCGTGATTTGTTAGGAAAAAAAAAGGTAAAATCGAAGATTTTCGTACACAATCCCGGAAATTTCCATATCTAAATGGAAAACCGACCCCGAACAATCAATTTATCCTCCAATATCCTCCAGCGGTTTATACCACCTGTACAATAAATATTTATACTTCGCCCCTCGATTTGTATCGTTTCGCTATTCTCGCAGAAAACTGTACGGAGCAATGGCACAATGGTAATTACGATTTGAGTCGTTTCCCTCATGCTGTCTTGTTTTACTTCGGTGTGGGGTCGTGACTGACAGTAACTTGGCAAGTTTGATCGATTTTAATCAGCTTATGTCCGTTTTAGCAACAGGGGGCTTGATGGTTGTTATTTTGTAGCTGCTAATAATGACAATACATTCTTCATTGGTTGATTAAATTAACCAATCAGCATAGTTTATTTAAATTTTAAGTTCTTTTTTATTGATTGAAATTTCCTCATTGTAGACTGACATAAAAAAGAAAAAAGTCGTCAATTTAACTTTAATGTATTCTTAGTTACAGCAGCTCGGTCATAATGGCTTCTCTGAGTCTGGTGGAAAATTAAAGAGAAGAACAAGTCACTGCGACAACTGGCATGTAACCAGCCAGTCGCGCCCCGTTTAAGGGATCACATATCAAAAGCGGGAGGAAACACATGTACTGTCAATGAGCTACACACTTTAACGACACGGCAAAGATAATAAATACATCATATTCATTGCTTACCCTCAATAACAATGATATTACATGTCATTGTCAAAGGATTAAGTAACGCAGAGAAGTCTATTTATACGACCATTTAGACTTGTCTGCGTTATTTAATCCCTTCAAGGTTTGATTTATGAATCTTAAAGTTCCTTGGTTACGCGTTCCTGTATTTAAATTAATTAATTTTCCTAAAGAATGCCATGGAAATTTGGCGCTTGGGTCTGATAAGGTAATGTCTTATTACATAGTATATTATGATGAAATTAATACAATCGAAGGGCCATCTAAATATATATAACTCAAAGGTGACTGACTGACTGACATAGTGATCTATCAACGCACAGCCCAAACCACTGGACGGATCGGGCTGAAATTTGACATGCATGTAGATGTTATGACGTAGGCATCCGCTAAGAAACGATTAATTCTACGACCAAGGGGATAAAATAGGGGATGAATCTCTATTAGAGGCGGACGAAGTCGCGGAGACGGCTAGTTATTGCTATAAAATAAATTAAACCACGCCTGCAATTAAAATATCAAACCAAACTGATTTATGAGAACCAATGTTAACTAGAACTGAACATAGAATCGCAAAATGGGAATTTATTTCATTTAAAAACAAAGTTAATCCATGTCGTTGCCAAAAGTAGGGCACATTAGTCACAATGATTCCGGCTCTATAGCCGAAACCAATCTGTTGCTGCGACCGTGTGCACAAACTAAAGTGATTCAGAACAGCCATAAATCATGAAAAAGTGTACTGAATAGTTTGCAGTCGTACCGCCTAACGGAAATTTATCGCCTACGCCGAAGTACTAACAGTAATAGACTTTCAAAAATGTTTGTACGAATGCTGCGACGTCATAGCTCAGCGGTAAAATTAAAAATGCAGTTGGAATGTTTGAAGTTTGTATCGACTTCACGATGTAACTGCGCCTTTTATGAGATGGCACATTTTATGCAATTGGTTTATGTGAGTATACTCTATACACATGAAACGCTTTAATATGGGGCACATAGATAAATATTCGTCAGATGCATAGATTTGGGTATTACTAGATATAGTCACCATACATTGCCAAAACATTGTTTTATTAGATAGAAACAGGTTACACATAAACCTAAAACCCTACCAATATTCGTATAGTCTTATTTTTATGAATCGTTATTTTATGGGCCGATGAACATAGCCCTAGATCTGTAGCGTAAAATAACAGGATATACCTACTGTAATTGCAAGTAATGTACTGGTATTACACTTTATCGTTTCATATTAAACTTAAAGTTTACTATTAAAAAAAATATTCAAGCTTCTAGCTCTAAAATTACGATTGAACATCGTACTCTAACACCCATCACAATCCATATTTCGCATTAAAAGCTCTACATTATCACTTCTCTGATTCTAGAGTATCGACGTACCAAATTTCATTTAAATCAATCGATTAGACAGAGTTACTTTTGCATAATATTACTAAGGAAGTGAGAATTGCCACCACCATTTGTTCGATCTCGCATTCAATATTCATACTAAACACTCGTGCTAACTTTAACATAGCCAATGCTAATAATAATGCTTCACGTATAAGCTACAAAGGCTATAGTATTTCAATCGTACAAACATTCCGAGCGATAACCATCGGAAGCATGAATGCAAGAGGCAAAGCCCCTTCAGATATTGAAGTCAGGTACCTATTGGAAATTCGAAATTACCCGCCCCTTTAGATACTTATGCCATAGCAAAGTTTATATCAGTAAAGAATCTGTTTTTTAAGCGGGAACAATATCGCTTAGGTACTTACGTCAGGTTAGAGATCGAAATCGTTAGTGTCTGGAATATAGATTGGCGAAGGGATCGGGAACGGGATAGAGATTAGGGCAGAATAAATGCAACGTGCTGGTGGAATGGACACAGTTGGGCCATAAGTGCCCATAAGGGTATCAAGGCAATTCCAGAATTGAAGTGGATAAGTTACTTACTATGATAGCGCAATGATACAAAGTGAGTCTTCGATATCACATTTTGCGTTGCTACCTCGATCTGCCGTGTCTCCTGCCACTTCGAGATGCTCATCAGTGACATCGAGCTCGTAAGGATCCATTTCGACCTCGTATCTCCAGCTGTATTTAGGACGTCCAACAGGGTATCGGTCATATGGCCATATTGGCCATCCCACATACACCGCTTCTCCAAACGGATCTCTCCCATTCTCTCGCCGTGGCTGAACCAGCGAAGTCTGTTGAAAGAAGGAAAAATGTTTAACGCTATAACTTGTTTGACCTTCTGTTTTATGTAAACTGTGCTTATAGGTACGTTGAATAATAATGTCTTCCTTCCATCAAGGTTTACATTGTAAATCTGCTCTCTGTGCGTTGGAGTCGGGGGCCAATTAACATTTAGTAGCGAGCGTATTATTAGCTCGTTTTAATTTGGAATTAGAACGCAAAAGACGCTCAAGTGAGGCGAACGAAAATAGAAAATCAACGTTCAAATGTTTTTTTTATTTACCTATTTCGATGTTGTAAAAAAATGTTTGTCTACTTTTAAACTGATTTTTAAAATGCAATTTAGACCGTAATTTAAATATGGAACAAAGCGATGAATCTGGCCGGCTAGAAAATTAAAAAGCAACATTCATGTTTTTTATGTTTAAGGTGCAGCGCAGACGGCACACTTTTTGTGCAATATAGTCTGCGCCCGAGACATTAAAAAGAGCGTCTAGGCCTGCCGACAGAATATTCGAAGACGCGCGTCGTGTGCGTTACTGCATGCAAAAAAGTGCGTCACGGATAGTGTGTCGTCTGCGCTGCCCCTTATGCTTACTTGTGTTTGCAATAAAGTATAATCTACTATTATGCTATATTGCTAACACATTGTAAAACTGTAACTTTTTCATAATGAATTTTACAGGAAGATTTTTAATCACCATCCGTTTTTATTTCCTAAGCATTAGGTGATATGAGCATATTATGGTTAATAGAATCCATTTCTGCAAACAATATAATAGGTAAATTATTATGGAATTTTCAATTGACAAGGGTAACATAATTCTGAGCTTCTTACGAGCCAATGTTTAAATATGTCAATCACGTACACATTCCCCTGACATAAATAAAATGCATTTCTCATGTCCACAAAACCCTCGGAGCAGTGAATTGACATCTGCCACAGTAAAGGCAGGGGCTATTGTATTTCTAACACATTAACTCTGGTTTTCACACTTAAACTTCCGGGAGGAAAAGATTTATTATACACTGGCAACACTACAGGTACTCACCGAACGAATAAAATAAAAAAAATATACACTAAGTGCACGGTAAAGATGTAATAACTAACCACTCGAATGTCGGTGCGAATTTTTTACAACAATACTTACATGTCAGCCCGATCGGCGGGTAAGCGCGCGTAAGGGAAATTCTTTGCTTATTTTCTTGTTGAGCTAGTGGTACCTAGTTTCGAATATAGTTTGACTTTTGCAACTAATAAAGATTTTATACGGGTTTCAATGGAAAGTTTTATGTATCAGATAGGTACATTACTTGACCTCATTGTCTAGTGGTTACTGATGCCAACCTAAAGGTTCAAAGCTCAAAACTCCGATCGTGCCATAATGGTTTTTATGTAAAGAACGTTAATTAACCGACTTAAAAAAAGAGATTCTCAGTTTGATCTGTATTTTGTAAAGGAATTACTCAATAGCAGCTCCGGAGTCATGAAGATTGCGGTGTTCCACCCCCGTGCATCGGAAATCAAGTTAATCCTGCGCCTGATCTCTCTCTGGTCGTGTCGCCCTATCGGATTATGACAGTGAAGGAAGAAAAAATGCACCAGTGCTTGCGTACCTACACACAGATGGACCCTAATATCTCCTGCGTACTTGGCTAGTTTCCTTAAGAGTTTGAACACTGTAATGGAAATTCGGTTAGGAGAGTATTATTATAACTAGAACTTCTAATTTCATTGATTTTATAGCTTTGATAGCGCTATTTTATAAAGGTGAAGAATAACATTGTCTTATCATGACTTTTTGGTGAAGTAAATAAAGAAAATAAACCTTTTAATTGCATTTTAGGGACGATTATTATGTATATTCTGCTCGTCTGCCTCCCTTAAAAATAAAATGATGGGCGCAGTGTCAAAACTATTTTAACTATTTAAACTAACATTTTTCTAGACGCTTAGGTACAACAGGCGATTATTATGTATTTTTGCTCGTTTGCCTCCCTATAATAATAAATATAAAATGGTGGGCTCAGTGTTGAAGCCATTTTTTCTACCGCTTAGGTATAACACGGAATATCCCTTGTTCGTTTCCCAGTATGAATAATTTGTAAAACGTAACGTACGTACGTACGTACTTGAAATCGATTAGAATCTTCAAGACATTGTACTACTATGAATTATAAGATACTTAACAACAAACACAGTATTCAAACCTCAAATTGCGTTAACAATCATAATTACCGTAGAATAATAAAACTTTCAAAGCATTCGGTACCTTCATTACGTTCTCAAACAAAACAGAATTTATTTCTTCGTAGCGTTCCGTACAGTTCGTAGAGAAAATATTAGGACATAAAACATTTTCCGCGCGAATCCTCCGATCCGCTAAAACAAAGGTGGGTTATCAGGGCGCAACAAAAGCCCGAGGAGGGACGCTTTTCTAATGGCCCAGATTTTCAGATTAATTTTTCCGTGTGACCGTGAGATAAAAAAGCATTTTCCAATAGAATGGGAGGTAGCACCAATGTTTAGGGTGGCTTGGTGACTACAAAATTTATCTAAATAGAACGGAGATAATGTCTTATTTCCTAAGAATCACAGCGATTCACTTTTTCAAGCATATCGAATTCGAATGCTCGAAATAACGACAACCACAATACTGCTCAAATTCAATTATATTTCGCGTAAAACGAGCGTAATTATAACGAGTATTAGATGTGACGTATAAAATCGTTATGTCAGCATGTATACACATTTTTATATTGAAATTCTTATTTAGCCTGTTTTCCGCAATTTGTTTAAGCTTTAAAATCCCTTTATGTTAAAATTTATGAAGTCCCTAACTCCAAGAAACCTAGCAGACCTAGACATCTGCCAAAGACCTCCAGGAGTCGAGAATTAATTAAAAAAAATTAAACCGACTTCAAAAAAAACACAAACGACCAAAACTAAAAAGCGATAAATAACGTAAGTAATTCTATCCTTAATACATAATTATTTAAATGTTACAATTATCACTTATTTTTGAAGTCGGTGCCTCTCGTAGACTGTTGTTGTATGACGCGCGCGGCCGGCAAATCCACACGACAATATACATTTATTTGTTTGGCTGGCACCGACTTCAAAAATAAGTGATAATTGTAACATTTAAATAATTATGTATTAAGGATAGAATTACTTACGTTATTTATCGCTTTTTAGTTTTGGTCGTTTGTGTTTTTTTTGAAGTCGGTTTAATTTTTTTTAAAAAATAATTTTATTTCTCTATTTTTAGTTGCGTGAATATGCTGTGACCTTGAATAAAAGCTAATTAACGTCCTTCAGAGTTTTACTTAGGAATGAAAAATTTTGCTTTAAGTCAAGTGAAGACTTTGCGATCTAGAATCAAGCATATCACTTACCAAATCACCTGCCCTATTAGCCCTGCATAAGTACATACTACTACCTAGTTTAATATCGACCAATGTCAGTACTGTCCCTTAACTCCTAACCGTTAAGGAGTTCTGTGGCTTCATCATCAGCAACAGATGTTGACGCCCGGAAGCATACACCTGAGTAAAATATGATTACGTAACAAAAACACCATATGAGCATACAATTTTCGGTTGTTGCCCTCAATTTCTCCAGGATCCCATCATCAGATCCTGACTTGGTGATAATGGGACCACCTCGGAAGTGTCCTCTGTCGAACTGTCGAAAAATTTTTGAAATCCATCCATAATTGACGGAAATATCGGTGAACAAACATAAAAAAAAAAAAAAATATTATACATACAGACGAATTGAGAACCTCCTCCTTTTTTCGAAGTCGGTTAAAAAGGGGTATTATTAAAAAAGCGTCGAAGTACGTTGGTGTTATAATAATTCCGCCGTCTCCCGTACTATACGGTGATAACAATAGCACACCTTTACGTAGGCCGGAAAAACTTTTTAACGGCGAAGAATGGCGCATTTTACGCTACGCGATTAGGTGCGTTTGGTACTGAGACAGTTTTAATTTAAAATGTTCTTGGAGATTAATTATTCGGAACCTTTAAAATACGGTCCCTGTTTTGCTCATTTCCTAACAAGATCATTAGCGAATTTAAAAGGAATTTGTAAGTTTATACTTGCGCATTGACCGATTCAGAGATCTTTCTTTAGAATCTTTCCTTCCGAATTAAGAGTCGTGAGTCGGCATCTCTTGATTGAATTTCCCGGGAAAACATTTGTGTTTGTCCCGTGTCTGGTGCTACTATTGAAATGTACTAATTTAAGTGTACATTTTGTGGTCTTTCCATAAGATATTTTCTTTGGATTTGGAACAATACGGAGCTGTGATGTTGTCTGACTAGACTGACTACATGTCGGGCGCTGGAAGGCCCCGTGTTCGATGCCGTGGCTATAAAGCCTTAGTCGGCCACAATGAACAGGTACGAATTAATCTACTTCGCACAATCGTAATATTTCTTCATACATATGCCATTTTCATCACGATGTTTTCCTTCACCATAACACAGGGCTTGAAGGTTTGTTGCTACCCCGCGTATGAAACCGTCACACAGTAATTTTCATAGTATTCCTTTAAATTAAATCAAACAAGGATCTTCGACCTTCAAGCCTTTACTCTTTGCAAATAAAAGGTAGGTAACGATATTGGAAATATATTCTAAGCCATTTTATAATGGTACCCAAAGGCAGACCCGAAGACATAGTAAGTACTCTTTAATACACGCCTTTTAGTGCGTGGGTATTACAGACACATGATACGGTGCTTCAAGCCAGCAAAAC
Source organism: Conogethes punctiferalis (assembly GCA_031163375.1). Lineage (NCBI taxonomy): Eukaryota > Metazoa > Arthropoda > Insecta > Lepidoptera > Crambidae > Conogethes > Conogethes punctiferalis. Next base: position 9,445,979 of record CM062091.1, read on the forward strand.
GGATCGGAATACTCAAAGCGTGTTATAACGAAATTCTCACATAAAAAGGCTCGACTCGGTAAATGTTTGATATAATGCGCCATTCTACCAAAAGTTTCGGTCAAGGCTTTTATAGCTTTACGACTCATACAAAAGGGATGGAACTGTAAAAGTAAATGTCAAATATCAATAAAATTAGTTATACGCCCACCAATCCGACACCGGAAAGTTTACTAACATCTTTATTGGACGTGTATAGCCGAATATCCTGGTTTCTTTACAAGGAAAATATATTTGGGTCTGACGTATTAGAAAGGAGATATTTTTTTTTATTGATGTCGTTGATCAAAGTGTCTTCTCTAAATTCCGCTGATCTAGTTTATTTGTATCGGTCATGGTTCGACGGAAATAGGATTGATTATGGTCCGTCGCTTTTCTCTGCTTACATTTCTTGGCCGATTCATTGGAATGATAATTTTTATATACTTTTGTACGTTTCGATAAGCATTTCTTTGTTGACTTTTATAAGGTGTCAAGCTCCGTGCGTCCGTTTTGAGCCCTGTGGGTGAGACGGAGACCTGGAGGTACAAAGTATAGTATTTGATATTACCATAATATATTGCTTTACGCTTCAACGTATCTGATAGCAAACAGGTAGAACGCATCCCTGCCAGCACCAGTCCACGTATTAGTGATTCCTTAAATAAAAACGTGATCGCCGTTCTAATATAATAATATAATTTATTTATTTATTGGAAAACCAACAGCGATTATATGCAGAATTATACATGAAATTATAGTTATAATTATTATTAGATTTATTAAATGAAATGCCATCAATAAGGCCAATAACACGATACGATATAATGATAACTACGATTTTAAAATACTAATAACCATATTTTAAGCTATTGACAACCGCACTACGAAATACCAATTCGCAAACAATATACAAATACAGAGAGTAAGCTTAGCCAAAACCTAATTCCCAGCTCAATCCAATATCCCGTAATCGTTCGGGGAGCCAGTGGCCCCCAGAAATATAGATAAAGTGGGTCACAGTTAACTACATCGTCTCCTGAGATTAATAGTATCATAGTGTCCCAAAATTTCTCTACCTGATAGCACTTGCGGTGTGGTGCGGTCCTTCGTCTTTGTATCGAGGTAAACACACCCCGTTTTAATGGAATAGTGGTTGTAAATGAACTAAGAGGCTCCATTATGTGAGCACTTGATAATTTTAGTTTGAGCCATTTACGAGTCCACGGATTAAAGTGGATGTAACTGAAACTACTAGCTTTTTAAATTAAGTAACAATATTGATAGTTAACTGAAATTTAATTATCAGAAAAACAATAAGATAACGTGTATATTGATCAGCTTCCCCATCCATAATACTTTGGAACCGTAAGAGGATTTGGTAGGTGCTAGGCTCCTAATATGTTTTGTTTATCTTTACATAAGAAAAATATAGAACAAGAGGTACCGATATACCTAATTTCGTTTCCAAGTGATCCCAAAGGAAAGAGATTAAGTTACGGAATGAGAACCGCGACTAGGTACCACGAATATATTCCATCATCTGCCGTATGGTCGAATTCGGTTGTCTAGTACCCATAGTACAAAATTCGGCTTAGTTTGGGATGAGATGGCTATGTGTGGCCCAGCGTGACATGTCTTGGGTTATTAAACTTAAAGTTAAAATTTTGTACGCTTAAAAAACTGACTCGCTGTGATAGTTTCACATAAAACTTGATCGCTACTCTATCTAGATATATTAGTATATCAGTGGTTGCCCATTTGGTTGACAAACAGCAATAAACTCACATAATAATAATGCGGCCGCTAGGCTCTCGCTACAGTACAAATGAAAATACATTAGCAAGTCTCGTAGGCGACGCAAAATGCTCGTTACGTACTTACAACAAAGGCGAAGCCGACGACGTACGCGTCTCCTAATTGAGTAATTCCTTTAAGACATTCGTTATGATTATCAACTAGTACAGCCGGAGGGTAAACTTCGCGAGTACTTAGCACTTCTGTTCTGGATACGTGCGATATGTACGTCCTCCGAGTGGGGGTGTGACGTCGGCGAGTTTGGAATTGTGATGCGGCACTCGGGAGCGTGTGTGAGAATCGAAACTTTATTATTAAGATTTTATGTACTTTGTTTGAAGGTTTGGTTGCGGGAAAACAGTGGAACACACAAATGTAACCTGCTAAAACTTTATATTTGATAATGCAGCTTCAAAATGGATGTACATTTATTTAATAAAGGTTTAAATAATAAAACGATAAAAAAAAACTGTTATTTTTTCTATATTGTCGAATATTGTTCTTGTACCAGTAACAGTAAACAAAGTTACTGTACAATGCAGGTGCTTAGAATTATGTTACTATCGTGGATTCTTTGAAGAATATTCTTCCCGTAAGCTGGTTTCATGACATCATCGAGTATACACTCATTTTTAATTTTAACTGACTCGATGCCTCATTTGGTAGTGACCTCTGCCTTCGGAGCCAAGGGTCGTGGCCAAGGTTCGATTCCCGTACAGTGCAAACATTTGTGTTCATGAACATGTCTGTTTGTATTGGTCTGGGTGTTTTCTATGTATAATATGTATTCATTTACAAAAAAAAAGTATTGAAGTAAGTTTATCAGTTGTTTAGTACCCATAGTACAAGCTACGGCTTAGTTTGGGGCTAGATGGCGCTGTGTGGCCCAGCGTGGCATGTCTTGGGTTATTTATTACTTTTATTATTTATACAGCTCGAATATGATAATTTATTTCATTAATTATATACACTAACACTTAAATAGGTACCTAATAAAGAAAAACAATAAATAAAATCGATGACCTTGCATGCCGTTCAAGTAGGTCCAGAGAATCTAAACAATATTTTTTTTGCTACGCGCCTTAATGACGGTAAAAAGGGTCTAAATTGATGTGACCATTACTGTACCATGTGCAAAGATTCGTCGTCAAAAACAAAAGTTTGAAACTCTCGGCAGAAATTCTCTTTAGTTACAGCAAAGTACATTTCCGGGCTAAATTAAGCCCGCTTTTAAGTACAACTTATATAATGAATACGATTGACTATGATACCTACACATAAAAGATTTAAACTTAAAAAACTGCAAACTGGTTTAACCAATTTTCATTAATAAATTACGTTTAAAAAATTTATATACATAAATTTATTTTCAGCAAGAGGCGGCAGGCGAGCAAATGTGATGGATGCCTGATGATAAGCAGTTGACATCGCCCATGGACTCCCGAAACTCATATCGAGTTCTAGGGTCGCTGCCGCCCTTTTAAATAGGAGTATAAATGGTTTAATTCCAATCCAACGTGTTGTTAAAATATGGAATTCATTGCCAGCACATGTGTTTCCTCCTTCTTTCGATATAGGATCCTTTAAACGAGGCGTGAAGAAGCATCTTACGGGCCGGCATGGCGGTGGCAACTGACAGGTAACTGGCTTCGTTACCTGCCCGTTGTCGCAGCGACTTGGGCTTCTCTCTCGCTTACCATCAGGCGTAGAGTGGCCATTATGCCGTGCTACTATAAAAAAAATCCACTATAGGTAAATCATTGACAATGTAACTGTCAAATTGACGTTCAAAGCGGCAAATTGTTGTGTTCTAAAACAATGAATTGGGTTTCAACATCAATGGAAACTTACATAAAAAGAACTAAACATAATATACTCTAGTAATAATTACAAACAATTAAAATTTCTCTAGGCTCCTTGGAATCACCTATTTATCTAATCAGGATCTATCTAAGTACACAAATGATATAATTCAATCTCAGATCACATAGAACTCTAGCGGAAAATGTAATATGGATACTATCTATGCCCAGGGATCGAAATGGTTCCATCCATTCGCACCAAATAAAAACCCCTGGGGCGTAACATCTGCGCCTTTATATACGAGGCCCATGAGATCGGTTTAGCTAATCCAAGGAAACCATGGCGTCTCTGAACTAACATTTATTTATTTATTTAAACTTTATTGCACAAAATGGTACAAAAGGCGAACTTAATGCTAGGAGCATTCTCTACCAGTTAACCTTTAGGTCATGCAGAGAGCAGATTTATGTGCGGTGAGTGTTCAAAGAGAAACACAATGGAAGATATAAAAATAAACTAATATACATAACATTATTTCATGCCTTCCAACTACGATATTCAATACACATTTACAATGGTACAAGCAGCTGAGATGGTAAATGCTAGTTTTTCACAAAGCAGTAGTAGTTTTCCGTTGACGGAAAATACATAATACAGATTAAGGGCTTATTTCATGCCGTGGGTTTCTTAAAAGTCGTCTAAGGGAACTTGGGCCGTCTTACGAAGACGGCCCAAGTTTCTCTTTCACATAAAGAAAAAGTAGAACTTACAAAATATTTAATACCGACATTATCTTAGTTCTTTATGGATAATTGCAATTGTTATAATTTAAATAATCATCATCATCAACCGTAGAAGACAGGCCTGACTCACGTCAGCTTAATTTTCCTCAACGCCTGGTTATGAACTGTTTACATTCTGTATCAACATGATTCATGATGATTCAGAAAAATCCTTGACAACGCAGTGTGGGTCGCTCACGACCGAGATGGACCGACAACATTAAATACCCAGTAAAATGACACTAGTAAAGATTGTATGATTCTCAATACGAGTATAAGTGTATGGTGAAGCCTCAGCCCCATACATGGTGGTTCTTGAAATGAATGACATGTTTATAGTTTTGATTTGAACCACTCTATTAACAAAATGCATTTTCATTTAGATGTCTATTCCTTATGACTATGTCGCGACTATCTTAAATAGCGAAAGCCAGACGATAAAAGGTATACTCGTATGTATAATACAAGTTCAGATTTGAAATTCGCTTCATGGTAAACAGTTATTTTATCCAAATATTAATTGAAAAGTAAAATTGAGTAATGTCTTTTCATTAATAAACACAAAACAGTTATCACAAACTGAAAACAACAACTCACAAACTAAACTAAAACCGAGTTGAAAACAGCAAAACGTTAAATTGATATGACAAAGAAACCCAAGACAAGAGCGGAATAAAGCGGCAAAAACTGAAGGAGACAAAACTATCAACATTAGCTGTTACATCACAATTTACCTCCATTTTCCGTAGTTGGTCGCTAGTTACGAACTTGTTTCCTAACTTCCATCTGGCAACACAATGACGCGAGGGTGCTTCGGAGCCTCCTTCCGTTAACGTTTTCTGCGTAACTGTTATTAGACAGACGCTGTCGTAATTTCTATACCGTTTTACAGAGACGCGGAAAGTTGTCTGCTATAAATTAATACGTACTTAATGAAAATTTGGATATTAAAAGTTTCGCTGTAGCGCAAACGTAACTGGAAACTGTTGCTGTAATGTTGTATTGCGTGACTTTTGGAGACTCCACTAGTGCGGGAAACATTGTGTGATAAAAGTAGCGTATGAGAATAGTTTCATTTTAATTACCCGTTTTACTATACGCTTTAGAATATGGAATCGCTTTTGCGCAGTTAATGTAACTTCGCTTTAGTGAGTTATGTACTCTTGGAATTGAATGGTAGCGTTATATTAAATATCGTTTTTGGTATAATATTTCAGATGAGAGGTTTTATTATAATATCGTAAAAAGCCGGATAAGCATTTGTCGAACTACGTTCTTTGAAGGATTCCGTAGACGGAATTACCACTCATTTTTTAAGTTAATTATTTAATGATAACCGTGATGATAATATAATATATTTTAGATTCGAGTGTTGATAAAGATCAGGATCTAGAGTAGATGGTTCAAGCAGTATATGGATTTTTTTAAAAGCCTATATACATGTATTGAATGAAGAATAAAACATTTTGGTACATAGCTTTTTAATTGATTATCTATAGTATAGTTCGCGCTAAATTGTTAAAGGCAACCCACTAACAATGTATTAACATTTATTTAACTTAATACTTTTCATCTATTGATCAATTCGGTGATGGTCTTATCCTCGGATTCTGTACTTTAAAGTACACGTGCTGGTAACGGTACCCTAAAATAATATTTTCGTAGTAAATTGTGAGATAGGTAAATTTCTCGAGTCAATATCAACAGATGTCGAAGAATTATTAAGCTCGTTCCGAATATTATAAGTAGCTACTACGGTTTTTCTTTATACCTACATAAATTTCCGTAGCATATTCCGTCTATAGTATGAATAATCATATTAACTCTAAAAGATGACTTCAGCAACAAGATCCGTTGTCAAATCTTTGGTATTAGTAGTACCTACTCAGTTTTTTACGATGCTACTAAGGTTTCGATTAAAACTCTCCGTCACTGCTACCAACAGCCCACTATTGAACATCTGCCTCCATTAAATGATCGGTTGTAAGTAACCTTCATCCAGGGCCGCCAGCGCGATTCTACTAATATTACTAGGTCATCTGCCACCAGCGACGCATTTTCCCCGCACGACACATATTGAGTGACAACAGTGATTCTTATACCCTACATAATGTAGTTAGACTTAAGATTCCTACCAAACTGTGTACCTATATGCTCCTAATAAACTTATTTTCATTTCGTCTGTCCACCACCTCGTTGAAAGTCGTCGCACGATACGTTTCTTATGGAGACATATCATGTGCTCCAGGGGCCAGTGAATTTGAACTTTTACGAAAATGTCTACGACCAAAATCCAAACAGCTTGACAGTAGTCCGTCCAATATTTACTCGTGCATAAGTCGTCCACGCGCAAATATCCGAACAAACAAAATCGCATCAACAAAAACGCGCCAAATCTCTACGCCAGCCCAGAGGACGTCGAACAACAAATCACCAGTATCACAGCAGCATCTAGCATCGGCAAACTCGGCGACCAATCGTGGTGTTGTAATCGAGCACGTTGCAAATAAACTTGGCACGCGTCCGGCGCGATTGCACGGCGCCACTTGTCGCGGAGTCGGCGCGAAAGCCATACGATGGTGGTATCGTCACTACTCACTCTTGAGAGGAAGAGGGAGGCGATTATGAGGTATCGATAAAGTGTTTATTCCAGAAGGATATCTGCTGCCACAGGTTTAAGATAAAACCTACTGCGGTGACCAACCCGCCTGCTAAAAGGTGAATAAGACTAAGGAAGATCCCCCCTCCAAATGATGGGCTATTTCTAGTGGTGGACGTCTTTAGGATCATGATAATGATGGTGGTCGTAATTGCTCACTTTTAGAGGTGAAAGCCTTTTAGTCCACCGCATTCTAGTGATGATGATGAAGCTAAAGCTTTCATCGTAGTCAGTGAGAAAAAATAATTTTACTTGAGAGCTACATCAAACCAGATATGGGAACACGTCTTTTGAGTACCTATGATTGCCATAGGTTTGAAGACGATCTTTTACTTATAATCATTTAAATTTCCTTTGATAGCTTGCAACCGGTCGTTGTGGAAGTCTTTGGGGGAGGCCTATGTCCTGCAGTGGACCCCCTACGGCTGATAATGATGATGATGATGATCCTTTGATATAGAAGTAGATACAGTAGCCAGCTAGCGATGCAGTCATCATAATTTTTGCATTACATCCAGCCGAACTTCATTTTATAACATAGCAATGATCGTCAGTTTTATTTGCTCCATATTGAGCTACCTCGATGAAATAGCGTTAAAACTTGAGCTCCTTATTTGCCATTGCTTTTCAATGTAAAATATATTTTCATGACGATGCGGCGGCTTCAGCAAACAAAGACACTACGAAATACTTACCTCAAGTCGAACGCTACATTTTAATAAAATTCAAGATCAAGCCCAGACAGCGATATCGATAGAACGTCTGGCAGTTTACAACCGTGCAGTAATGCAAGTGCATCCAATTCGTTATCGGGCCCGACTTCCGAGGATTTGTCGGAGTCTTGCGAGCACAACAATATAATCTCAATACCTGAAAGGCCATTTAATCTAAATTCGACTTTGTTGGTATCTTTCAACTTTGGTGAGTACAAATCGTTTTTGGAGACTTGCTGTTTTATGTGTTTTCACTATTAATGGTATCTTGAGCTACATAATAGCATTTTGCATGAATTTTAATAAATAAATATTAGGCATAATCACATTTTTTTAGAGAGGAATGCCTTAGGGGATGTGTTGGAGCGACCTGTCATCTTTTCCCTCCAAGCCATCCTCATCTGCTGAATAACAAATGAGGCTCTGGCAACCGACTTGTGGCGGTATAAGTAGCCATCACGATTGAAGGCGTTGCTAAATACCACAGGCGATAACAGGCTGCAGCGTCATCGGAGCGAGGAGTTGGGCCCTGCGATTGCCAACCCGCCTGCCGTGGCGATTATGGGTAAAGCCTCCAGGCGTTTGCCAGAAGTGGCGAGCAACTGGAGAGGCGTATGTTGAGTAGTGCAATAGGCTGATGATGATGATGATGTTAGGCACCTCCACGCCGTATTCAAGTGGAGTCAGCGTGGTGTGTGGGACTCACCTTTCAAGGTTATCAGGTACAAGTACAAGCATACAATAAATTAACAAAATCAACTGTTTATCGCTATGATATTATAAATACTGACAATAATGGTATCTTTGATTAACCCAGAGTGGGCGAAATGAACTCTCATTTCGTTTTGTATTTCTAAACTGACCTAATCAGAAAATTAACCTGGAACCTTTTGCTCATAGTCATGTTATTAACCCAAAAATTAATACATTGATTCTAATCTAGCATAATATTAGATCAAGACTAAAACTAAATACTGAAATAAGTTGTTATTACGCTGCTTCTATATTTCCAATTACAGACGTTTTCCCAAAGCACAAATAGTATCTATATATCAGCACTATAAACATAACTCGGGGTCTTTAATGTACATTTACTGATGTATTATTTACTCGGTAATTGCCATCACGAGGTTTAATTACACAGGACGTACGAGTATGTTTGTTCATACTCGTATTAACAGAGCAATCCATGCGATTGGTTCATAATGATAGCGAGCTTTTTATTGTGATAGCCTACTGAAAGCAGTCATTGTAAAATAACATTTTACTTTTTATTCTCATTCGAAGTTATTATATTTTTTTATTTACTGCGTTTTATGTCTGACTAGTCGATGACTACTTAGGAAATATTTTCTGAATTTTAAATCTGGATAAGCAAACGGCACTTTTATTTAAAAGCACCCACAAGTATAATATGCTACTGCTATGCTATTTATCTAAGATTTGACGAGGTACAACTTAAAATTAAAGAATTATCATCATCATCATCATCAACCTGTTGCAGTCCACTGCTGGACATAGGCCTCTCCAGTTCCACGCCACTTAGAGCAAACATCTGGAGGATATACCCATAATCGCCACGCTAGGCAGGCGGGTTGGCGATCGCACTGGCCGTCATCTGCCAGTGGTATTTAGTTACGCCTTCAATTGTGATGGTTATACCGCCACGTTGGTTGCTAGCGCCTCGTTTGTTATTCGGCAACATGCACAACGGGCAGGTGAGGTTGGCTTGGACCAAAAACATGATAGGTCGCTCGCTTACATCCCCCTTACATACAAAAGAATCAGCAAGCTAAATATTATAACAAAACAAATACAAAATACTATCTAAGACTATGTAACCGTAAAACGTGGAAGCACGATTCACACGTCCCCAGTTCCTTCCTGGCCTGAACTAAGTCCTAATATGCTGGCAAGTCAGAAATAAAGTACGCAGTAACAAAGTTTACAAGTTGATCTCGGCGAACGCCACAAATCAAGCCAACTCGGGCGAGCTACTTTAAAATATGTTGCCCGATCGATCTGCGCTTGCCAACTATCTTTGAGAAGACGTTAGCTACGACATGTCCGAGTAATGGATTGATTCTGTTGTTATTATACTTACTGCAACTACTATCTACACTAATATTATATAGAGTAAAGATTTGATTTTTTTTTGTTTGCATTGAATAGGCTCCGAAACTACCGGACCGATTTGAATAATTCTTCCACTGTTGGAAAGCTACACTATCTCAGGTATTATAGGCTATATTAATTTTTTTAAAACATAGGGATCCATACTAAAACTCCTTTAATGTAACCCAAGGTGTAAAAAATACCAAAAACTTTCTTACATCGCGTGCACTGCAAAAACTATTGAACAAAGTTTTTTTTTGGAAATAAATAAAATTTGTATTTTGGAAATAATGTAGGTACGAGTACTACGATTTTGCAGAACATAAATGTCACGACAGAATATGTCTATTTGTTAATTCACAAATATCAACGTTGAGAAAGTTTCCGAAACAAAGGCATTGTGAATAGCTCACTGACTGAGAATCGAAACCAGAATCTTTAGATCTACCGTGCTTTATGTGAAAACCATCCGGGGTCGTAAATTTTCTTAATAATATACATGGGCTTTATAGTCCAACCGAAATTCTAGTTTCGTGTTCTCCTACACACAATACCTTGAATCATCTTTGTAGCTAAAGATATAACCTGCACAATCAATGCAGAGTTGAGTAAGGAAGTAGTCCTGATTCCAATTAGGGTATTTCATGCGTAATTATTTAGGGTATTGAACTAGCCTTTGTATTGTAAGGCTGTAATGTATCCGGCTGTAATTAGTGAGTCATAGTTTAACACTACATCAATCATAAACAGACGTAGCTCTGATACGGTTACATGTACGAAAGTATACCTACTTTGTGTTAAAACCAGTGTTTATTTCGTTACCAATCGCATTTTGGGATGAATTCTATAAAAATGATAAAATCTAATATATCTGCAATATCCATATATCAAAAGTATGGTAATATATCATCCAAACTTCTGATGTAATTCGCATGATACTCTTGGGAGATTTAAGCACTCTATTGGTCTATGATAAATATTCTTTAGATCGCTGTGAAAGCTGTCTCAGAAAAGTAATTCACATTACGGTTTATTTATTTTCAGATGAATATATAATATTAACGTACTTTAGTGTGCATTTATATTATGAACACCCCTCAAATCAGGGGCTACAAAATATTACACTTTTAATAACATACCTACATATGATTAGCAATCAAAATTAGATTATTTCTTAACCATTTGACAATAGTTCATTTGCTACTATTACCTAGGTAACAAATTAATATCGAACAATACAACATTACTCCGCTTCCAAAGTAGCTTAGTAGTAACACATTTATACGTATGTAGTAGGTATAGTAACTCACTTGCGCAATTGCCAGTCTCCATAGGTATTAGCCACCGGTTGACCGAAGTAAGACCAGGAGAACGAGAAGTATTTTTTTTATTTTACTCTTTTGTCGGAATAATAAAGACAATTTATTAACATACGTTTATACTTGAAAAGTGTCCGTTGAGATAAGAAATTGTGGTTGAAGTTAAGCCTACTGAACTGGATACACTTACTTTACTGAAAATGATTTGGTTAAGTGTCTGGCTAAGAAAATAATGGTTATCATGTTTCTTCTAGTAATACTCTTGATTTACTAAATTATCTTAAATCCGTCTTGTTCCTGAAATCTCCCGAGATTGAAACAAAAGCCTTGAAAGAAATTATTTTGAGGATTACAAACAACAAAATTAAGTAAGTTTGTAATTTATTCCGGGGCCTATGGAAACGTCTGTCTTACGAGATACTGCTTACTTGTATTCAGTTAGATATCTTTGAGAGGAACAATGGAAATTATTATGAAGCTACTATAATCAATTCTATTGGAAAAGTTGGGCGTCGGAACGGCTAACTACTCAAACGTCTTTAGGAGCTCTTCGGAAATGGCCCATTTCCTGGCATACCTATAACCACGGGGCAGTTTCATTACTGACGGATTTTGTCATAGACGTTCTCTTTTGATACTAGTATTTTTACTTTCATCTCTCAAACGGTGCTTGAAGTTTTAATGAGCGCAGTACCTAGTGCAAGATATGAGGCCTTATAAATATAAAACTAAATAACCCAAGACATACTACACTGGGTCAGATAGGTGCAATTTAATAGAAGCTATCCTAAGGTAAAAAAAGTATTGTAATTGTAGTCTAATAAATTTTAAAAAGTATTAAGTCTAATACTTTTATTTATTGTAGTCACAATGGCCAAGACTATAGATCTTTTTATTGATATTGATCTCATAGTCCATTTTTATCCACAGCCTCCTAATCTAGAAGTCTTCAAAGCACAATTGCATTAAGTGACTGAAATTATTCAATATTGTTCAAGTCCTCTTCTTTTAGGGAGCCTCTTAGTTTAAAATACCGTTGGAGACAATGACTCCTATTGTATCGGATAAAACAATCTTTAATTAAGATTAGAACACATTTCTAACGCCAGGCAGAAATCCAAATCCCTAGCTCGTACACTTTACTCTTCTAACAAGACATGACCCCAAGTCTAGTAAGACTAAAACGTCCTATTGTACAAGGAATTAAAACCAAAATCGTAAGTTGCCGAGTTTAAAACGTCCTCCGACGCCGTCGTGTAAACAGCGCCCTTGGCCGCTGTGAAATGTTCCATGAAATTACCTTAGCATTTTGCCAGCAATGAAATTCGTTTTCCCGTGGCCAATTTCAGCGTTATCCGTTAAGGCAGGACTCTAAATATAACTAGTTTCCTCTTTTATTAAGTCGGTTAGTTACTCGTTAAATTTGTGGCCTTCAGTTTAAACTTGTCCTTGTGGTTTCCGGATTTAGAATAGGACCACCCCATCCATCCCATGGGATGAGTGGGTGTTGTAGAAGAAAACGGGCAGCTGGGTCTAATTGGGTACAAATAAAACCTACTGCGATCACCAACCCGCATGCCAAGCGTGAAGACTATGGCAAATCTCCCCAAATGAAATTGTTATTGGAGGAGGCTGGACAAAGGTTGGACATAGGTCCAGCAGTGAACGTTAACAGGATGATGATGATGAAGGTGCTCTTTTCTGTACACCACATGTCTATATTTTGTTTACGACCTCATAAAATCACTAATGAAAAGTATAGTTCTGTTTTATAGTACATTCACAGTACAATTACCAAAGACATGGTCTAATACAAAATCACATCGGACTGCCATTTGCTTCTTTACCTTATACCAGTCTGTTTATTAGAACTTGTTCTAATATTTATTAAACTTATGCTAAGACCACAGGCAGATCTCAGGTAATAGGTATGTAGATAATATAATCAACAAATTTTCTAGCGAATTTACCTCAACGCTTCCTACTCGCAAAAACGATATTAAGGAGAGATCCCTTTACCATTTTCAAATACCTCAGTCAGTCAGGAATGCTTGCCATAGCAACACAAGATTCACATTCCCTTCCGCTCGAGCGCTCTACCTAATAAATAACGGGTCATCAATAAGTGAAAGGCACTCGGTTCCGTCGAAAACAGCCTCCCATTCGTCAATATACGCATACTTATTAGAACCACCCACGGTTTTTTATTTATTCACGCCGTACGCGCCGCGCGTGTCAAGATTTCCAGCTATTTTGGTTGAATTTCACAGCGGGGTCTCACGCGGGTGTTATTAAGACAGGACGGTGACGTGGCAGTTTAAGCCTAAGCATATGCTGATATCAGGCAAGACAACACAGCAAAGCGCACAGGGTTGAGGCAGATATATGTCCGGGGGAGCCGCGATAGAGTCTCTTCCTGAGGATCCAGACTCCCCTGGCGACGATGGTGGGTCACCGTCATGTATAGCGGGATAACTTGGTACCGCACACCGATGTCTGAATCCCCGTTGCAGACATCGAAGGTACGAAGGGATTCCCGACGTAAAAAAAAAGAAAAAAAGACATGTCTTGTCATCTGCGGCTAGCCAGGGCATGTAGGAATCCGCATCCCTTCGATATGCTTCGGCGTTACCCGTGTTCCTGCAACTTGCTGCCCACTGGCGACAAGGGGGTATAGTAGATATGCCCCAACATTTCGGGAGGTGTGAGTCCCACACACCATGCCACCTCCTGACAGGTGACATGACGGTGCCTAATGCATTCTCCTCTAAAAAAAGACGTGTAGGACAGAGAGCGAGTATGGGGCGTAGAATACTACCAAGGTATCCCTGGCTGTTGTAGGAGGCAACTGAAACAGCCTTTGGGGTCGTATAACGTTTGGGTGGGGGGAACTTGCACTCAGGTTAGTGGCCTCACGGAAGATGACTTCGTGTGAGACACGTGCCTTCGGTCACAGTGGTCAGAGGCGTTGTGCACTGTACAGACAATCAAAGCAAATTTTTTAACAGCCGAAATCGGCCGTAAGATAATATTTTAACGAAAACAAAGCGATGCTAGTTTCATAAATTATACCTTTCCCTCTACTTTATGGATGCTTTCTGCATTTGCATGAATTGAACTTGAATAACGGCTACAAAACTTTGCACATCCATCTTGTTCAAATTAAGCCAATCGATTTTAGTTAGAACGAGTTTAATTACAGTTCTGAACGCTGCTTCGTTAGGCATACGGAATAGATGTGGCGCGAAGTTGAGTGAATATCTTATGTTCGTACGTTGAATGTGGGATATATAATTATCATTGGTGGGGAGTTTCGGGAACTTCTCTTATGGTACGAGTAGTAGTTTCCCTGGGTAAGTAATGTCGCTTAATGCGAATAAGGTTGTTGATCTTTAAAGTAAGTAGGTATTACTTCAAATAATCAATAGAGAAATTAAGCAAACTATGCTAATAATAAAATGATAATTTTACAAAATTAGTAATTTTGTTTTATTATAGAAAAGTAGGTAATAATTTGATGAGATGCACGTACAAGTACCTATCTATAACAATAATATGCTAGAAAGGTATAGACTTCGCTTTATCCATCCATACTACAATATTATAAATGGGAAAGTATATCTGTCTGTATGTTTGTCTTTCTTTTACGGCAAAACGGAGCGACGAATTGACGTGATTTTTTAAGTGGAGATAGTTGAATGGATGGAGAGTAACATAGGCTTTTTACCCCTTTCTGACCCCCCACTTCCCTAAAATAGGGGGTGGAAGTTTGTATGGAGCATTCACCCCAAATTTAACGCGAGCGAAGCCGCGGACAAAAGCTAGTAATGTATATTTTCTATGTATTCAATGACGTAGATGTTAATAATAATCTAATTGACACAGCACGTGGGCGGATGGCGTGTTTCCTGTAATTAGATCAACTTATTACAGGTTTCGATAAGTACTCTTTATTCATTCATGGTTTAAAATAAACGGCTAATTAATAGCTGAAACGGTGTAGGCGTAATTTTATTAAAAGACGATACCTAATAGGTAAATACTTAAGAAAATATTTTAATTGAGCTAAGTGACTTGTGGTTTATGATAAAACAAAATGGTACTTAACTATTTATATTTCTATTCGGTACCGCGGCATAGAATTTTAAATCAGAAAATGCACGGTGTATGAGTTACATAACCTATGTCTTCGTATTACTAGCAAGATGGTTCATTTAATAGAGATCCCTGTCTCCATAACCAAGAGTCGTGGGTTGGATTCCCTCCCGGGACAAACATTCGTATGATGAATATTTGTGTTTGTTCTGTGTCTGGGTGTTTGTATTTAAGTGTTATGTTTAAGGTACCTTCATTGTTCTGATACCCATAACACACGTATTGAAGCTTACTTACTTATCTACTTTGGGATCAGAGCAATGTAGGCATGTTGTTTGATATTACCGGAAGAATGAAAGGTAAATAAAAGCAAAGTATTGTGGATCAAAAACGAGTTACACAAACTTCTGCTACTTAGTTAACCTGTACTTTATTTCCTCTTAATAATAGCTAAAACAAAAGCAGAAAATAATGAAACGAATAACAAATATCCGACACGTTTTCACAAATTGAAAGATTTAAAAGCACATCAAAGCAAATTACAGATACATTTGTTATAAATAATTATCATTACACTACTCTGTCCGCTAAAGCGGAGTCCGTAAAATAGCAATTCTCCTAACTATTTTCCGCAGCGGAATGTGTTGGGAAAAGAAATATGACGCAATTTTGGTAATGCTTAGTTGTCGAGCCACAAGGGAATGAAAAATTCAGGGGGCCCGGCGTACATTACCCCACCACATTGCTAAGAGCATTTGTTCCCTTCCAAAATTTGAAGCGTTGAATATTTTTTGCGAAGGAAGTAACTAATGGGGTAAGTTGGCATGGACGGTTAGACTTAGCGGGACTAGAGCAATGAATGCCACAATTTTTGGTATTCTCGCTGTCGACGACAGGCTGGCTAGAAGCCATTAAGTATGTTCTTTTTTGTTGTTGACGCGTTGCCATAGCAACGCGCTGCTGTTCTGTCTAAATTCTGCAACGATTTGGTTTTGTGTTATAATATTTTATTTACGTTTGTGCTTTTATACCTTTTCTTCTTGAGTAAATGGCTTCTAACCAGCCTGTCGTCGACATACTCCCGCCCGTAAGGCTCAGCCTTACTGCAAGAAATAGACGACAGACTGGCCTTACATTTCATTAGCTTACGGCTCAAATGTGGACTGTATAATGAAAAGGGCTGGTTTAAGGGTAAAAGAGTATAATATTAAAACAAGAAGAAAAGGTATAAAAGCACAAACGTAAATAAAATATTATAAAACAAAACCAAATCGTTGCAGAATTTAGACAGAACAGCAGCGCGTTGCTATGGCAACGCGTCAACAACAAAAAAGAACATACTTAATGTCTTCTAGCCAGCCTGTCGTCGACATACTCCCGCCCGTAAGGCTCAGCCTTACTGCAAGAAATAGACGACAGACTGACTCTACATTACATTAGCTTACGGCTATAAAACGCTAAAAGTTATGCAGTGGCAACATCCGTCACCCGCACAGTGAGTCACGCTCTGGTGCACAGCGCAGCCGGCTAATCTTCGAACTTCCGAAAGGCGTGAAGAAGCTCAGCAATTCTTCTATGAAGACTCGTTAAATGATGACCCCAAAACAGTCACAGCTGTCGGCACATGCTGAGGCTTGCCCTTCACTGCTACCTCCACAGGCCCATCAGGCGGTGGTAATGAGTAACGGCGCAATGTTGGTGGACGAAGGCTTCTTGACTGTTCTATGCGATGCGGCAATAAAACGGACAGGCCTCAGCCGAGGTGAAAATAATGCTCCCTTCTGAAGCTCCTCGACTGCTTGGATACGGTCCTGCCCTCCCCATATGGTGTAGAAACGAACCAAGCGAAGTTAATAGTCTTCGTACAAAATAAGGCGACTTCATTTAGCCAGGATAAAAGAAACAGATGCCTCTTGGCTCCTTCATAGCCGACAACTTGAGGGGTATCGATGAAGAAGCGAGCTGCAAGTATCGCTGCTCGTAGTGCTGAGCTGGAGTTTCTTCCGGGCACGACGATGAAGATGTGACGACGATCTTCGGTGACGCCACTGGCGAGTAACGGACGTACCCTGCTGCGTCTGAAATAGACGAACACTTTTAAGCTACCGTGTTTTTCGATTAAATTGACGACAGTTTGTAAATTAAAAGATAAAAAGAATCCCAACTAGTTACCAAGTAAACTAAAGCCCTACCGGTTGTACTATAAATTATGCTACAGGCTGTAGCGACTAAGCGCAATATTGAAATCAATGCCTGTAGCTTCAACCGGATGTACAAATAAATGAGCAGTAGGTAATTAGGTATGAAATTATGAGAGAAAGTCATATCACGAGAAGTTCAAAATCAACATTGAACAACTCTCCAGTATCGACATAAAAATGACATGTTTCGTAACTGGTAGGTAAATATAGTACATATTATCTTCTATATATTTATTATTATATATATAAAAGGAGAAACTGACTGACTGACTGACTGACTGACTGACTGACATATCAACGCACAGCCCAAACGGCTAAACGTAGGCACTTGAAATTTGGAAGGGACGTAGCTTAGGTACCGTAGGGGTGCACTAAGAAAGGAATTCCCGAAATTCCCACGGGAACGGGAATTAGCGGGAAAATCCTTTTGTATGAAAAATATAAACCGCTTAAGTTAGACGCTTGAAATTTGGCATGCAGGTACCTTAGTAAATATAAAGTTTAGTTATGGCTGTATTTTGAGAAATTCCCACGGGAACGGGAGTTAGCGGGAAAAAACTTTTGTATGTATAAATTTGTCGCGGGCAAAAGCTAGTACGTATATAAAAATAATAAAAGGTTTTGATAAAGACACAGAGAATTTTGGGAAAAGGCCAAAAGTAAAATGTGTTCGTAAAAAATCACATCATGTCTGAATGCCAATCGCGGATGCCAATGAGTACTCGAGGAGACCCATTGGTATACGCGAGCTTATGGGCAAGGTCTCGCAAATGGTTAAAGCTTTTTAGACTTGCTTGAACCGATTGCGGCGAAAGTGACAGCCTGCTAACAATTTGCGCGTTGGCAATATGACACGACTCCGAACAATTTTTGCCCCTAATGCCGAAACTTCAATTTTGAATTTAATCCCTTTATGATTAACATTCGATCGCTTATTGAAAACGCGATCTTTACGGCCAGACAACCCCACTTCGTTGGCCAAACTAGAGTCTATCATTGAAGATGATAGACCGTCACTTGTGACAGCAAAGGTATCGCATTTCCCTCCCAGGCCAGTGACAATCACTGCTACAACTTTCAAGGAAGTGCGACCCCTTTGTTTAATAGACTTGACCTTAGCATTATTTACTATAACCGACTCTTTAGATGGATTGGGGTTTTCTTTGCTAGACTGAGGGCCGTCTGTTAAATCAGAGGCCTTCACACACTTCGACATGTTATGCAAAAGTGCGTGATGATACCCTCTGCACACCTTACACCTCGCCTTGCAGGCGCGCCAGTCGTGCCGACTGCGCTTCAGGCACCTGCAGCAATGTTTTGTCTTACGGGCCCACGACAAACGCTCTGCGGCTGACAAGACCGTGAATTTGTTGCACGATCGTATGCCGTGCTTAGGCCCTCCGCAGAATGCACACAGACTAACGTCTGCGCATTTTGCAGTGCTGCAAATAACTTTAGGAGGTACCGTCCTTGACAACGTAGCTGAAGCTCGATGGCGGCGGTCTCCGACGAGGTTTCCGACGACTGCACGTGGGGCCGAGGCCGAGGGTTTCTCCGCCGCCGGTGCCACAGCAGCAACGTCGCACGGAGCAAATCGAACCCGCTTACTCGCCTCACGCTCCAGGAACTCCGCCATACTGAGCAGCTTCGGTTGACTAGAAAAAATAGAAGAATGTGCATAGTCTAGCCATTTATCTTGTAATAAAGGTGTTAATTTAGAGTAAATGTTGTCGAAAAGTTCAGGTGAGTACAGATAATCGTTTTTGTTTAATAAGTCCATGACTCGCACACATCCCCTTACCTTGTTGGCTAAGGCTACGAGATCTCTGTTACTCCTCCCCAATCGCGGCATGCCGCGAATGAAACGGATGTCCTTGGCAACAATTTGCTCCGGTTGAGCGTAGTACAGCTCAAGAGCTCCAACGACATCCTCGGGGTCATCAGCGACGAGTAACAGAGACTCTAACAACTCGCGTGCCTCTCCTTTGAGGGCATTACGTACCCTACAAAGGTTTTCGGCCGGGGAAAAAGACGCTTTCGTGTCACAAAAGGTTTTATTAAACAACAGCCACTCTGAAATGTTACCACTGAATGTGGGCAGTGGAATAGAGCTGGCACCTTGTCTCATGGACATTAACGATTGTAGCTGTGCTACATCTACTGTCACCATCTGAAGCTGCGGTAAAGAAGGTATAGGATCCTTAAACGACCGCGCGCGTTCCGCACACGCTGTGTCTACAAAAGTTGGATTGGTTACCTTATTTGTACCAGCACGGTTTTGCTGGTCCACATGCGCTACGGTATACCTCCTCCCTGAACGGGAATGTCGCGACGAGCGCTCCTCGGCCAGAGCCAAGTCGAGGTTCGCGCGGGCCTCCTCCTCCTCCGCCGCTTGTCGCCGCTTCCTAACGGCCGCCGCCTCTTCCTCAGCCGCTAACCGCTGCTTGGCGATGGCGGCAAGCTTGGCTCTATGTTGAGCCTCCGCCACCTTACGGATGGTGCCCCCGGAACGCCTGGACGACCTGGAAACTGGCAACGATTGGTTGTCCCCCTCCCCCCGGCGAGTTTTAACGGAGAGTACATTCTCCTCCGAGAGAAGAGGGGTTATGACCTCTTGTTGAGGTCTGCTTGTGCTTTTAGACCTCGTCAACATAATTGAAAAGATAAGAAAATAATTTTGACAAAGGGAAAAAATTTGAAAATTAATTGAGAAGAAATAAACACCGAGAAGGACCAAATGTGGACTGTATAATGAAAAGGGCTGGTTTAAGGGTAAAAGAGTATAATATTAAAACAAGAAGAAAAGGTATAAAAGCACAAACGTAAATAAAATATTATAACACAAAACCAAATCGTTGCAGAATTTAGACAGAACAGCAGCGCGTTGCTATGGCAACGCGTCAACAACAAAAAAGAACATACTTAATGGCTTCTAGCCAGCCTGTCGTCGACACTCGCGGAAAATTAAAAAAATAACAAAATGCTTATGTTTATTATTGTTTAGCGATAAATATTTTCAAGTAGCAGTAAGAGACGTGGGACATAGCAAATCTTCGCTCGAATTGAGTCGCCCGGGGAAGGATTGCCATCATAAAGAATATAATGTTAATATGTGTTTTTACTGGTGAGTAGGGTTTCCGGAGCTCGTGGGGGGTTAGGGTTGGGCCGGCATGGCGGTGACAACTAACAGGTAACTGACCAGTTACCTACTTGCACATTATCACAGCGACTTGGGCTTCTATTTCGCTTTCCATCAGGCGTAGGGAAGCTATTATGTCGAGCTACTAAAAAAGGCATTTTGACAGCTTATCAAGTTAAGAGGCAAGAAACGTTCACAGACGTGGTAACATTATAAATGCTACGAGCATTGGTAGCTTTGTGCCTCGGAACATTTGAAAGCTAGTCTAGCTAGCTACAACATAAAATATGAACTTTTATGAACAGTGCAAATACATTTATGTATTGTCATCAGCCATGAGTCAGTTGCTGATTTTAATGTAGATACTATTCGACTAAATAGGTTCTTCTTCGCCAACCCGCCTGCCCTTTATTTAGTTGTTTAGGCTAATGCATGATTTGTCTTATAATACCTATTGAGTTCTATTAACCACAGTTTTTCAAAGAAATGTTAATTATTTTGGCTATTAGCGGTAACTTCATTAATAATGCGTGTAGATTATTTTTATATAAAAATTATTGAATATAAAATATTATTTTATTAGATATGTATAGGTTAATAAAGCATTAATTAATTGATAATTCTAAAGTACTTATAAAAATAATAATTTTCATAATTAGAAATAAAAATAATAATTTCTAATAATATTAATATAAAATAGAGGTAAAACAAGTAAATAAATGCAGCTTACCTACTTCAATTATTTTACATGGCGTGTTGAATTCATCGATTAATATTAAATCAACACAAACACAATATTTGCCTTCAATGTCTAGGTATTAATTATTTAGTTCTAAACAAACTTTGATGTACTAAATCAATTTGTATAACGAACATGTTCTATCAATATACATATACGTATGTATACTCAAACGTTAACAGATTCACATAACACGTTACGTCATAAATTGTGCCAGCCCCTTTGCCTCCAAAGTAATTATTTAGATTGGAAGTCTACTGTAACTAAACCGCGATGCGGTGAGTCACTTGCACTAAATCTTTCAGAGTTACTCCGCAGCTGCAGTTTCCGCCCCACTGAGTGGTGTTATTTATGGGAAAAATCACTATGTTCCGATGCAATAGAACTAATACACTTAGCACTTGTATTGAGTGGGGTGGAAATATTAGTGGCGGCTTGCGAGTGGGTTTTCTTAAGTTCGGAAATATATAGCTCTGTTACGTGACGGTGAGGGAGCTTGCACATTCTGATAGGTACACGTATTATGATCACGATCCGTTTTGATTTTCTAGGCGTAAGTCTCTTCAGTAAATTATACTTCCATTACTTAGAGATCACTAACAAGCGATAAGATCGCATAGATTTTACCTCAAGATGTCTGTAATACCTATTTTCTGTAAATGGTTCTATTTTGTGCAATAAAGCATATCTGTTTGTCTATGTACTAAATTCTAAAAAGAAGAAAGAAATATTTGAAGTTGCCGGAAAAATATTAGTGTTTATATAAAAACTTAACTAGACTAGATGTTAATTGGATGCTTATATCATAAAATGAAAGAATCAGTTACGTCTTTTACATTATACGGAATATATATTCGTTGATAAAGTAGTAATAGTTGTCAATGATTTATAATAATAAAGATATCTAACCGATATGTAATGAGAAATCATTCAGATATATTAAGCATTAAGAGAGGTAGGGCATAGCGAATCTTCGCTCGAATTGAGCCGCCCGTCCGGGGAAGGACCTCCACCCTATAGAATACCGCAGTCAAATGACCTCTGGGTCGTGTTTCTGCCGGTGAGTAGGGTTTCCGGAGCTCGTGGGGGGTTAGGGTTTGGCCGGCATGGCGGTGGCAACTGACAGGTAACTGACCAGTTACTTGCCCGTTGTCACAGCGACTTGGGCTTCTCTTTCGCTTTCCATCAGGCGTAGGGAAGCCATTATATCGAGCCACTATAAAAAAAAGCATTTCAATTAATTTCAATTTCTACTCCAATGTGAATTTGTCAGCTATAAAACATAATAATTGATAATAAATTGTAATACACCTTAATAACATCCAGATTTCATGTACATAGGTCATAAATTTCGGCATAAATAATAATAAACCGTTCATAAGTCGATGTAGGCCGCTAAGGACGTCAGGCAATCTCTATAAATCGAGGTTTTCTTCATAAATATCCCTTGACCCGCAGCAGGAGATCTTAAATTGATTCTACGTGATACGGAATACGAAGAGTTGGATCGATCGCTCATCAAATCGTGCTAGCAGGGAATACAATAAAGGTAATAAGATAACGTCGCGATGATTTGGCGCGAGGGTCTGTCTGTGACAATGTTCTGATTTCTTAGGTGCCTTTCTATCCGTGTACAAATATTGCTTTATTTGTTAATGAACTGGTTCTATTAAATAAAGTTGGTTTATGAAAGGCGAAAACATAGTACATTGATATTTTTCACGCATTCGTTCGACGTGCGTGAAAATACACAGATACAAGAATTCAAATGATTTTTTATTCATATGACTTTGACATAAAAATAATAATTTAATCCATCGTAAACACGTAAACCACAATATTGCTTATGAGAACCTCCTCCTTTTTGCTGTTTTTAACCGACCGTCGGTTAAAAGCCAGCTGTTAATTGCCAACCCATAAATAATAAAAAATAGGCGGGGTATTTTATTCCAGTCTTGCTTGCTGCTTTTCATACTTTCCAAAAACTTTGTTACTAAAGGCATTAAGCGTTTTGTCAATTTTTCTTACCGTTTTCGCTAGTACTACACTCTTATATAAGACCATTGCAGTACTAGCAAATAAATTATTACTTTTTAAAAGGGTTTTCTCATAACATATACGTATGCATAATTCACAAAAATGTTTACGACACAGATAGCATACGATTCCAAGGGCTCATTTCACCTATTTTAATTTACCTTTTATCAAAGGTACACGTGAGCTGCTTACCATAATAAGAATTTCTATAAGAAAACATATTTTTATACCATTGTGTCAAAGAAGTTAAATCTCGCTCTTAAAAGATTCAAAAGTGCTTTTAGCATTTTCATTCAAAGTAATCCTATTTATCGTATCAATTGAGGTAGGACCGGCGGAAAAGTATCAGAAGGTAATATTGTTTTCGATTTGCACTAACGTTCTCTAAATTCTGGGCGAGTCGCGTATTTTCATTCTACGTTTATTTGCAGTAACATGTTGCTTAAGTAAGTTTATTTAGATTTACATGTTTAAATGTAATGCAAAAAAGAATGCCATAGAAATGTTCACGTATACATTTACTTGTATTATTGAATAAGTAAGAAGAGGATACAATAAATAACTAACCCAACAAAATATGCCACGATGAGCCGGCTATTACTACTTTTTCAATTAAATAAGGTTGGTTATCATAGGATGGGATCCTAAGATCTTTCCGCGCCAAGCCACCCTAACCTGCCCGTGGTGGATCCTGTTGAATAACGAACGAGACTCTGGCAACCGATTGGTGGCAGTATAACCATGACGATTGAAGGCATAGCTAAATACCACAGGCCGATGACGGGCAGCAGCATCACCGGGGAGGGTATCTACGCCCTACGATCGCCATCCCGCCTGCCCGCCGTGGCGATTATGGGTATAACCTCCAGGTGTTTCCCCAAAGTGGCGAAAACCTGGAGAGGCCAGTAGACTGCGATAGGTTGATGATGATGAACTTATTTACCAATAGGGTCAATGAAATCGATTTTATATAATGATTGTAATCCCTAGTACCGTTGAGCTTAATCCAACAGCATTTCCACAATACGCTACCGAAGTTCCACCTGCCCAAACCTTTCCAGTGATGGAGGTAGTGTGACGAGAATCGGAAATGGGTCCCGAATGTTTTGTGGTTATTTCGATTCAACCCTGAAAGGGGTTCACTCTTGAAATTTCAAGCGCTCCACGGCCAGTTTTCTCGTTAAACATTGAGGTGTTCTCGGGGGAAAAGGTTTCTTTCTATTGCGATCGCATAAAAATAGCTTTCGGTTGTTCCTGGGGGTTCCTTGGTATAAATGATGGAATGCGGCCGCTAGAGGAAGGTTTCGATATGGTCGCGTTACTTTCTACATTCTAGAATTCGCGAAAGTTTTAAGTTTTTTTATATTATACTTATTCAACAAGTTAAAAGTATGGTTATACCCAAATCTAATATTCTAGGTTCATAAATAACACAAAAAGTCATGGTTATACATATTATTACGATTGAATTGTTTTAATTATTCAAAAAGTCATTGATTTGATAGTAATTAGATATGTTATTTATTTATTACATCGAGTACCTACATATTTTTAGTAATTACATTTGTTTTATCATCCTCTTCAACACTTGACTAAAATAGGCTTTTACTTTCAAGTTGGTATATCTTAATAGAATATTTTGCAAAGTGATCGCTTCTGTACGGGAAAAATCCAGATAAATAGACAAATGTATGGGTAATAAAATGATATGTCGGACAGGGATTATGAAGTGTTTAATAACTAATTGTTTTAAAACATTCATAGTGTGATGGTCACCATGAAACAACGTACTAGTACTAGGAAGAAATACGGCGGTGGTTCGTATTCTTTTCCGTCCAAGCACGCAAAATCGACTCTTTCGACAATGTAGCGCATTGTAATGTATGTAATCGTATGCTCATGAACTTCTTGTATCAAAAGAAATATTGAAAACGTGTATATTACTCGTCTCAGTAGCTTCAACGAGCCTAAATCCGTTTAGATATTTGGTAAATTCTTTAAGCCCTCTCACGGGGACACACATCATTACTCTAAGCCCGTAACGAAATTCGCATTTGCCATTAGGCTCATATATCTAAATGTGTAACCATCCCATTGATATCCCAAACCGCCGAAGTCATTTATTATGCATTGCCCAATTCACGAAAAGCGACTAGGAGCTTGCCGGTATTGTACCACCGAGACTCAGTTACCTAAATAAATATTTAGCTACAAATATCTAGCTGTCTATCTATAGAATGTTGTTGACACAGTGTTGGCTGGATATTATTGATGGGCATAATTTATCGCGTTGGCCACCCCGTGCTCTAAGGGGAATGCGAATAGAATCACGGAGTTCGGTACCACCCCTAAATTTATGATCCCCGCTCTGAACCTTTGATGATTGCTAATTTTTCAGAGGTTCCACGAGAAAAATTGACATTCCCCCCGAACTTTCTTTGCTTACGTCGACGGGGCATAAATATTGATAAAACTGGGGACACGTGGCATGTTTGGTTCGTTATTGGTAATTATTTGGATAAATAATACGTATATTCTAACAAAACCTTGATTTGCGTAACCTAGGTATAATATGTTGTCCGTGTTGTTTCCGAGTTTAGAATAGGACCACCCCATTTTATCCCGTGGGTGTCGTAGGAGACGACTAAGTGAATATCAGGAAAGGGGTAGCAGCGATTACCTGGGTACAAATAAAACCTACTGTGGTGATCAACCCGACTGCCAATCGTTGCGACTAACGCAAAATAATATGCAGCTGGCTAGTTTACAAGTGTGTACTGCAATTGCACACCTCTACTAGAGAACCTATACTTACTCTCTGTTTTTTCACTCTGATTACTCAATGTAACGCAAATTCTACATGAAACCAACAAGCACTTGTTTAACAGTCAATAATAATGCGAAAAGCTTATCATGACAGACATATAAGTTTAGCGTAGGCCGTCCCCTGATACACCTTAGATCAATTTATTCTTCTATCTAAAATGGGTACACCCTTAATTTTTTTTTCTATTTATAATTTAATAGGCTAACTAATCATCATGATGATGATGATGAGGCTAACTAAAAATGTCTCTTAAACATTTTTTAATTGACGGCCTCGATGGTGGAATGGTTAGAGTGTTTAGCTTAAAGTTCCGGATTAGATTGCCGATCAGATCAATTTACTGGTCTGGTCCTCATAATACAACTTTTGGGATCAGGTGGTCGGTGTAAATGATAATATTATTTTAATATATCAAAAAAAAACTATAAAAATATGCATTATACGGTTACGTTCATTTTGACAATGCGTACTAAAAGTAATTGGTAAATACGCAAATGCGCTACTTGTTCGTTCCATCACAATTACCAACGCAATAAAAATGTGCTGTATTACTAACTCACTTTACAAAAGCGTCCTCAAAAGTGTTCGAACCTTGAGTAAGCCAAATAGAATTCCCCTTGAACAACGGAACGAAGATTCCAAATAGAATGTAAGAAGTCTTCCATTAATCGGATGAGAGGGAATCGATTAGTATAATGAAATAGACATCGCCATTCTTACGTTCTCGTTGGGGCACGTACCGACTGTCAAACGCCAATCGTCTGCGGGGAATGGACAACTGGATCTAGAAACCAATTTTCCCACTGACTAGTTAAGTAGGTAAATACGTAATTTCATGCCGCATTAATTTCCGAGTAGATCATAGGGGCCGCTAGCGAATTTGCATTTGTTTGTCTTGACTTGTGTCGTTGTGGCATTTCGTTCTGTTCACGAGAGAACAGGGAGCTTTTTAAGATTGTACGCGGTTTTTGATGCGGGCGAAAACATTATGTGAAGATATAATCCCGCCACCAGATGGGATGGAACAAAAAGGTTAAGCGGATACGTAAAATAAACAGTGACGTATTTTTTACTTTTGGTGTTCGCAGTTTTATTGGATAATTATTATACTTTGCTATTTTCTGGGTCGAGACGTTGGCAGAATCGTGTCGGATCGAGCTGTGACGGGAGCATATAAGGTAAGGCCCGGTGGGACACCACAGGTATCGCTGGAGAGACGTGGTCAGGTTAAAAGAGGTAGGGAATTTTTGCTCGAATTGAGCCGTCCGTCCGGGGAAGGACCTCCACCCTATAGAATACCGCTGCCAAATGACCTCCGGATCGTGTTTCTGCCGGTGAGTAGGGTTTCCGGAGCTCGTTGGTTAGGGTTGGCCCGGTATGAAGGTGGAAACTGACAGGTAACTGACCAGTTACGTGCCCGTTGTCACAGCGACTTGGGCTTCTCTTTCGCTTTCCGTCAGGCGTACGCAAGCCATTATGTCAAGCTACTTTAAAATTAGGGTGAAAAGTATCCTTGTCATATTCGACGGCTAGACTGATGCTGGACACGAAAGGTGGTTGAGGACAGAGCAGAGTGGCGAAATCTTGAGTCAGAGCCTAAGATTCACTTCGGCTCGCTGAGTCAGCGCAGAAAGTAAGAATTTTCATCACTTAGTTAATGGTTAATGGAACGACATTTAGTGACAACATGGTCGAAAAGAGATCAGTCGCAAACTTTTTCCTAAACATCAGCTTATTTCCTGATTCTAGAGAATCATTTCGGTGAAAAAGCTTGTAATTAAATTGACCTTAACAAAAATGTACATATTTATAAGCCAAAAGTATTTTTGACCTTCCTTGCCCGGACTTTACTAGAGAGCCGAAAACTAATCGCTTCCTGGTTTTCAGACCATACTCGTAGCAACGTGGTTGCCACGTTGCTTTAATCTATCATTAGCATACAGTATCTGAAATTTAAACACAACTACCAGTTTCACCACAGAATACAGTTGAGCTGACGCATCAATTTACCACCAGCATAATTTGTAACCCAGTCAGCCGATTGCACGAGACAATCCTACATACATATGTCATTATTCGCTGGCAGACAGAGACTCGGATTAATTCGGCACGTGTGCAATTCCGTATGTGTACTTATGAGAGTTTAAGCTCGTTAATAACTCGACAGACAATTTTATTGTTTGTATTCCTTAATTGAGCGATAAATATGAAGTTTCTGATGAGGGATCCCGTTTTAATGAAATCTAGGTTTTGTTTGGAATTCGGATAATGTGTTTGTGCTGTGTGTTTTATTCTCATATATGCAATATGTAAAAAATATATTAAGCAAGTTTAATCCTCACTTTAATAACAAGAAATAAGAAATCTTTATTACTTGAAAATCACGACAATACATAGACAAAATACAAAGTGCAAAAATTATTCAACAAAAACGAAAAAAAAAACAAAACTAGAAGACGGGATACGGCGTTGCTGCGACATTAAAAGTAAAAGGGCCTCACTCAGAATATACTAGTAGGTAACCCATGGTCCACTCGGGAGCTACGCCGCTGGTTTTCGATAGGTAATTCCTGCTGTATTAAGGTAATGATTGTCTATTTAAAAATTAATTCACAAACAATGGCCTTGAAGACAGTCTGACTACTAAGTCTTTCAAAAGTCATTATGTAATTATATCGTTTAATATTGACATTGACAATATAATCAATAAGCGCTCTAGTCAATACTCAAGTATGCATATTTAATTTAGGTGCTTCCAACCTAATTTTTCTAAGGTCAGCTAAGTTTATTTATCTTACCTACTAATTTAGTTTCTTAATCTTCATTGCACAAGATATGGCGGTACATAGGATATAGCGGTATAGGAAAAAATGCGGACATTAAACCTTGGAGCATTATCTATCACTCGTCAACCATTGGATGTCCAAGAAAACGTTTATATCATGCAGAAATATTTTTTTTTTATAAGAAGAGCTTTCAGGATGACCTCACTCCACCTGATGGTAAGCGGTCGTGAGGTCTAAAAGTTAGGTCGACAGGCACAATAGAGCCCATTGCGCCTGTCGCCCTCACCCTGAAGGCCCACTGAGATGCCGTTTCACGCCCCGCCTAAAGAACCCAGGATTGTAAGAAGAAGGAAACACATGAGCTGGAAGGGCATTCCATGACTTAATGGCACGGGGCAGGAACGAGGAACTAAACCTCTTGGTGCGCGCCACCATCGTCTGGATGGTATGCGGATGACAACGCTGAGCACGTGTTGTTCGGGAGTGGAAAGGAGAGGGCGGAACGAGTTGGAATAACTCTTCGGAGCATTCCTCATTGTAAAGACGATAGAGAACACTAAGACTGGCAATGTCTCTACGTAGCTGAAGAGGTTCCAGGTTTTTGGTCACCTCTTGATCCCCA
Source organism: Conogethes punctiferalis (assembly GCA_031163375.1). NCBI lineage: Eukaryota > Metazoa > Arthropoda > Insecta > Lepidoptera > Crambidae > Conogethes > Conogethes punctiferalis. The sequence goes on from CM062091.1 coordinate 9,475,631, forward strand.
ACAATATGGCGAGGAACAACTAGGTACATATGATAATGCTTATCGTATTTTAATGGATCTAAAACCTATGCACTGTACCTATTGTATATTATAATCTTTATCATTAGAAGTTAGATGGCAGTCCAATAATAAAGAATACGACCTATATTCAGTTTGATTCAAGTCTTAACTGCTGCCCAACCAAACAACACACGTTTGCTCGGTAAACACGAACATAGATGAAGGGTGCTAGATCTAGTGTTCTGTCTGAATGGTCGACTGTACCCGTCTTGTCGAACTCCGGACCTCCCCGATACAAAACAGCAAACGTAAGTACATCACTGCTATGTAGCCGTAACTGAATATCGATTCATATTTTAGTACCTATATATACATGTACAATTCAATTAGGGCTGTGAAACAATTCGAAACAATATTCAATGGAAAAATATGGCTGGATTGAGTTTAAATTTAGCATTGGTCGTCTGACTGAAGTTTTTCAATGTTATTTTGTATGAACGCCAGTAAAATGGAAACACGAAACATAAAAATAATAATTTCAAGTAGGATCATTATGATAATTATAATAATATAATCTATTGTATTAGAAGTAAATTATTTTCATAAATTTCATATCTTGTTACTTGCTAGCTTAATACAAAATATGATTTAGGCATTTAAATAACTTTGTATAATTAAAATAAGTGAAATTGAAAATTTAGAAAACATTCAAAACATTACTTATTGTAATTGAATAAAATATACAGGTTAAGTTTATAGATTAATTATACATATAAACTTTATCTGTATATTTATATTCAGTCAGTTATGAGGTCCGTGATAACGTTCATTTGTGTTGTTTGATCAAATAATGTTCAGCAAACTCTATCATTGCTATTATAAATATAACATGAAAAATACAAGAGCATATTCTTTTCTTGACTTATTATAGATGAAAATATAAAGAACGGAAATATTAGTTACAGAAAAATAAAGTACAGTTATAGAGGTGGAAAACAGAATGCAAACTGTTGAACAGAAAAAATATACAAAGTAAAAATATACAAAGGAAGCAAAGTATCGAGTTCGCAACAATCAGTATTCAAAACGATGTGCTTCCATTTAAAATAAAAATAAAATTGATTTATTCTTACAAATAAATTTACAAATTGTACTGTTGCATGTTAAAAACTTTTTTCTTTTCAGTTCTTCGATGTTTTCTGTCGACTCTTTGTTTTAATAGGGACAAATGATTCTATGCATCATGCTTATTAGACTTATTTCATCTTCAAATGAGTGCATAGCATTTTGCCTCAATGTGATGACTAGGCGTAGAAAATCCATAAAACAGGCTAAAGGGTCTTTACCCCCCCATTTCTTAAGCAAGAACATCCACAACACTATTACTTCTGCCGCTTTTTCAAATGATGTTCATAAAAATCTATCAATCAATCAAGCATTAGTCCGTCCACTGCTGAACATAGGCCATGTTTCTCTATTCCGGGCTTCCTCCATCCTGCCAATGCCAGTAGTTCTTCTTAGGTCCAACGGGTTGCGGGCCATCCTATCTTACGTCTACCTAAAACCATTGCCCACTCCAAGAGTCGTCTGCTCTACCGATTCGTAAAAAGTCTTTTAAAATACTTTTGCTGCCAAATTTGAATCAGAGGTAGTCAGTGCTGCCTCTGAAACAGTGGTCGCAGGTGGTATGTATAATACGTATTTATTTATAAAAAAGTATCTATGTAAGTTTATCAGTTGTCTACCACCCATAGTACAAGCCTTGACTTAGCTTGGGACTAGATGGCGCTATGTGGCATGTCTTGGGTTATTTATTAAACCTGCATTTAAGTTGCTGTCTCGTTGTTTTGGCAGCCCTAAGAAGGGTTCAAGTTGAAGGCTGGAGGCGTCGGAACAGCCCCTGACGCGCGACGGGCATATGAATGACCGCACGGCGTTGCCGGGGTGCAAGCGAATTTTATAATTGCCCAAGCATGTTTCACGGTACACTGCCTTTTGTTCAATCTTTTGGGCAGACTTTGCTATCCCTTTGATTATGATGCTAGAATGCACACATCTAGATCTCATGTAGATATAGCATGTTTGAGCCACTGATCGGCTAAATTGGGACAAACATTCGTGTGATAAACTTTTGTATTTGTTCCGTGTTGGAGTATTTGATACTCATAACATAAGTGCTTTAGCTACTTATTTATTTATAATCTTCTCGTGTTTGATATTTATTTATTTATAGTCTTCCCGTAACATTACACTAACTTAATTAAAATACCAAGGCAAGATTAGAATGTACGGTTAACTAGATGAAAGCTTTTACACAACGCACTTGGCAATACCAATTAAAACTTGTGTTCCGATAAAAATATGAATAATTCAAACATCGAACTAATGCATATTAAATGGCGAGCGACTTACTAATAAGCTTTCTAAGCTTAAACTATGCAAAAAACGTTTTATTACTTTATTATGAGCATGCAAGTGCAACTCGCGTGGGTGACCTGGTAACGTAATGGCCACCACAATGCCCCGGGGAAATCGAGGACACAATCTTAACTACCACTTCAATTACTGTATCAATAAAGAATTATAAAACGTGTTGTTTTTTCTTAAGTAATTTTCAATATTTTTTATTAGCTTGCAACTAATAATTTCTTTTTAATCCAAGCTTTTAGACAAATAGATTCAGGCAACCGTCGAAATATCTGCCGGAGGAACTCTTAACATGCTTTCCACTGCAAACGGGTATGTCTGACTTTTGGCTACTGGTGATTCATTTTGTACCGTAATATTTGTTTGGCATTTACACACCTGAATTTAAAGTTCAGGTTCGGAGCTTAAATTAAGGACTTCTATTTTTTTATTCACTATAGTTTTGCGCTAGGTCACAATTCATCTATTACCTATATTGAAGCCTACGACGGAGCAACATCTGAAGGTTGTATGTCTCGGGAAACAAAGAACTCCTTGCCGGACGACGACGAAAAGGAACTCCTTGCCGGACGCGTTCCATAGTCTAATCGTTCGACTAATATGTAGATAATTATTTCGTCGTTATTCTGTTCCTTGAAACGTTAATACGGTGCTAAGCTACAAAATTGTCACTGAAAAGATACATCTATAAGAGGACTATAATGTCCTTGATTACCAATACCGAATACAAAACGGCCAATTCGTGCGGATAATATTTTTTTCCATTCATGACAGAAGCTATTTTTAGCCCGTATATGAGAAGGAAATTCGACCCTAAATGAAAAGTAAATTGTTGTCCTTTCATAGAAAATAAAAAAGCACCGTTTTCTCAAAACACGTTTTTCATACCTCAATAGGTCGGCTCATTGTGGTGTTGTAGTAAACCCATTATTGTCTCGCTAACAATATAGCCCTCGTAACACAATATTTCGTCATGCTTTGTGGCGTGTAGACCATTGTGTGCGCGGCTTTACGTCCGTATTGTAACTAATGAGACCGAAATATGATCGCGATCACGTGAATTCCTGATTTGTATAACGCTTTAATGATTACCTGAGAACATTTACTGGGTAGGTCATTACACAAAATTGATGTTTCCCTAAAATATCGGGGGCAACTTGTTTTGCGAGATCAAAAGAAAAAAATGTTTTCCCATTTTTCACGGTGGCGAATATAATTTGATTTCCGTGGAGGGATGTCGGCAGTTGATTTTAAATTTAACTTCTCTGAACTTGGGAAAGTGGAATGGATTTTTTATGTACCTCCCAACATTAACTGTTTATTTTCGTGGGAAATTTTTCTTTGCTTAGGTATAAAGTGTAAGAATATTTTTAGCTTGGATTTTGGCAGTGCGATGAAAAGTAAGTTATCTGTCATAATGAAAAGATCTGTTGATCAAGCTCTAGACAGAAGGGCTCTTTTATTTGTAGGTACTGATAGGGGTACCTAGCCGTAGATACGGGTAGATCTATTTTTTATCATGACTTGTCATGTCACCGGGCTGTTGGGGGGGGTGGATGGCTCTCACCCCTAGGTAACCTAAGCAACACAGCTAGGGGCGCCCCCTAATGGGGCTAGGAACTCGACTTAGGGCGTTGCTGGTCCCTACGGACGATGTTTTGAGGAGAGGGGCGACCGGTTATGGGAATGGCGAGGGTTATGGGATCGTCAATGTCCTGGAGGACGTGACGGGGACTGGAGGGAGGGGGGGGGGGGGGGGGGCTTCGGAATGGACGAAGTATGCGGTGGAAACCACTAAGGGATTGGGGTGATGCGAAGCATTGCTTAAGGTACTGCGAGATCTACACCTAGATTTCGTTTAGGTATAAGCCAAGCCGATGAGTTTGCGCCTAACTGCGATTCGCCTGATTTTCAAGGAATAAAACACTAAAACTGTTATGATTTAGAATTAATGAAACAGGTACCACTAATCTAGCTATCTGAATGCGTTACTTAAAGTCGCAACAAGTTTCTAGATATTCAAAAAATATTTTAGATGAAAACTGTGATTGATATGATGATGCAAAATGAAACTAAACTTCCTTCTAAACTTCAGTAGCAACTTCTCGTAAACACCCGCATCGGTATAATCGGTCTTTCCCGATCCGTAATCCAGATGATCACAATATCGGAGCCATGGAGCGATATTCCGTGCGACCGAACACAGATTGCCGGTGACGCAATGCAATACCCGATGCTAAACCGTTTGTATCCGACACCGATACAATACGGCTTTATAGGCGAAAATATGCGGTGTAGTCCCAAATGGGAGGGGTTAGTTAGCTTTGTAACTAGGGCAAGAATTTCATCGCTCAGTCTATAGGCCTACTCGTCACAAGATACCAAGTCAAACGGTTGTGAACTCTGTATTATTGCATAGTTTAGAAATTTACGGTATTGGCAAACAAATGAAAGCGTTAGACAATCTATGTTTAAATTGGTTTCAATATTGATAAGCTTCTGGGAGGCGCTCCCAATAGCTGGAGCTTGAAAGATATTATAGTGTGTGTTTATTAAGAGTACCAATACCTAGCATGTAGATACAGGTGTACTTACTCGCTTGTTCTCAACGGCCAAACTCATTTATATCAGCTCTCTGTGGAGAAATATTATGTCCCCACAGAAAGCCTGAGCCTACAATAAACTAGAGTAATATTAATAAGGTCTTACTTAGTCAACCACGCTGGCTAAGTACTGATCGGATGACTTCATAGACCCTTATAATTTATTCATAGCTATGCAGGGTTTCCTCAAGAACTTTCCTTTACAATACCTAAGAGTGTCATGTCTAATAAATGTGTGTATTGAAGATACATTTGTACGTGGCGGGGTTTGAGTCGCAGTTCGTATGAATGTGAACGGGTTTAACCACTATACGGTCGAATTTCTAACCTCCTAGTCTTAAGTAAAGAAATATTGAGAAGTGTACAGTTTTTTTCGACTAGATAGGTTACTGTTCTTTTTCACTTCTTTCCTAACGGCTACGGAAAGCGGCCATTCTCCGCACATCACGCTATGAAACTAGCCGATCTCTCATAGAGGAAAGCGTGTCGGAACGAGCGAACCTCCCGCGAAATCGCTTATTTATCGCTCCTCCACACGACAATGCCGCCGAGTGGTAATTCTCACACTTTATACGCCCACTCAGGACGCTTGAGGTGTGTAAATAAAATAAAACCCGGTAATGCCGCCGTTACGCTTACTCATTTATTGGTGTTCTAAATAAAAGGAATTGCTGTTGCGTACGCCATTTTGGCAGCAATGGCACTTTAAAGAATTCATTCGTGTTTTTTTCAATGAGCAAAGTTTTTGACGCTCTGTTTATTTATTTAATCTTTATTGCCCAGTATAAGACATTGTGCAAAAGGCAGATTTAATGTCGCATAGTATAAATTTATATAATAGCACAAAAGAGCATTTTTGATTAAAACAAATATTACCTTCTTGCTACTAAGAAGTCGTTTACGTTAATTTCTACTTATAAAGAAAGCGTTACGCAATTGCGATTACTGAGACAAACCTGAATAAAGATAATTATTATAATACGTTCTAAAAGTGAAGTTATGTCCATATAGTAGGTACAGTGAAAAAATCCTTATGATGTTTTCCCTATGCGCAGTGCGAGTGCCAGATAAATACGTAGATACAGAGATTTGACATGTAAACACATCATAATACAAATTTGACACGATTTGGCCCACGGATTGCTTATTAGCTCGAGCAATCAATTCACGTACGCAGCATTCGGCTAGATGATTTGTAATGGACGTTCTGCGAGACGAGAGTAGGGTTACCAAGAGGTAGGTGTAATAACATTTTGATCTTGATATTTGTCTAGCTCGATGGCTAATTCGGTTGTGACCTCTGCCTCCTGATCCAAGAGCAATAAGGTTCAATTCCCATTCAACGTCCGTGTGATGAACATTTGTGTTTGTTCCGTACCTGGGTATTTGTATTAATTATATTTAAGTAATATTTGTGGTACCTTTTGAATAGTACTCGTATTATCAAAAGATATTTATGAAAGTAAATAAATATGTTATCCAATTCAAAGACAGTTGCTTAGTGAGCGGGAAGAGATAGGGTGGTAGGTAGGCAGATTGGAGCTGCCAGCCGCACACACTCACCTTGTTGATTATAGTGACGGTTATGTGTGTCTTAACCATAGTGCAGGAGGAATTGAGACTCAGCATAAAAACACATGCAAGAACAGGTAATACATTATGTAGGTACACTTTTATTCGCCCTATAATTACGTGCCGTTAGTTAGTGTCATCATCATCACCAGCCTATTGCAGTCCACTGCTGGACATAGGCCTCTCCAGTTGCTTGCCACTCAGGGCAAACATCTGGAGGATATGCCCATAATCGCCACGCTGGGCAGGCGGGTTGGCGATCGCAGGACGGAGCTTCTCGTTAGTTAGTGTAGAGTGCAACAAAAATTAGAAAGAACACTAACGATAGAATGGCTTATTAGGCGCTTAACGGTCTTGCACTGTTCAGAATCAAGTGTTTAAATCCTGTACGAGATCTAAGGGGTTTTTCACAACCTTTTTTAAGGATCCCATACTGTAGTCTCGGCGGGGAGGTCATTTCACAGCAAGAGTGTCTTCATCAATCTATCTAGCTCGATCTGACCGTTTGCTATAATGTACGTCGTAGCTCTCTCTGTTCAATGTAATTCTGTTAAATTCTACAAGTATATTGAAGCGTGGTCCCCCTACCGTATCGCGCTCGGCGTCTCTAGACAGGACGTAACAGGACAGCCCCGACGTGCTTGGTGTGCAGTTGCATGCTGATTTAGGGCCCTCACTCACTTGTCAACTCCGTTTCTAATAGTGGCCTGAGGCCGAATCGACAACTGGTTTGTTAAATTTTGTATGGACTGGTAGGTTCGTTTACAGACTATTCCTGGTAATGCTCCGATCTTAACTCAAATTTGTTAAAGGTAAATAAATAATGATATGGTACTTAGACGGAATCTGTAGATAAATATAAGCCTCTATTTTATTTTGAGACTGTTTTTATAATTACTGTCTGAATTGTTGTTTTTTGAGACGGTCAGATTTATTATGCGCTATTATCTGTCACTGGTTTGTACAGATAAGCATTAAATTAACTTAACGTTTCCGTAAGTCAAATATCGTTTGCGTGGATATACAGTGGCATTGCTGGTTGCAGATTCTTATTGCAATACTCCAAATTTGTATTACTCTAATAGCTCCATCTGTATTCGACCCCGAACTCAATACCCGTATGTCGGTCAGACCAAAATATCGGTAGAATCAATAAATGCCTTATTCGTTTATCTTCCAAGAATTCATAACTGCAAATCAAAACTACAAAAATCTCCGCAAACATCCATCCCACAGAATAAGATGTAAAGGACAGTTTATGTTAAAATAGACCTTGTAGCGCTTACCGAAGCAAATATTTGCCGAAGCGCTGTTTTTTGTTTAACTATACAATTGTTTGTCATGTTTCCGGAGGGATATTTATGGGTCCGCACAGCCATGACCGGCGAAACACAGGCGGAAACGAGTACAACGTAAATAAGGGCAAATACGATAGTCTCCACTAGAACGTTGCGAAAACGCTCGAATATTGAAAACGAATTGTTATTTATGTGACAAAATATATACGGTGAAAAAAAAAAATCTCGCTTGCGGTGTCGGCGTTAGGTAACATTTGGCATGGGTCGTTTGAAGTTACGATGTCCATTTAATAGTAAAAATGTCTACCTAACTCTTAAAGGATATTGGTGCCGTCAACATCGCAAATACTTAGTTATAGCTTACATTAGCTCTGTACTACATAACTATAGCTCGCAATTTTATCCGTATTAGGTTATTATCACCTATGTGATGATACCTTTATGATAGCCAATATGTTAATTAGATGTATTATTGTAAAGTTTCATTTAAATCATTTCAGTGATTTTTGCATGAAAAACGTAAGTATTACTTTTTCTATATCGATCTTTTCATTCATCCAAATAAACTTTCGCATTTCTAATCTAAATAGAAAGTAGAATGGTGTTTTGTTATGAGACAACTTTGATCATTATTCTTTTAATGTGGATACAGAAAAGAGTACTAAATATTATCTAGTACGCGCTATATGAATGAGCCCATGTACTACTACTAAATGCAGTTTGCAGCGTTTTGCATGCCAACTCATTCAGTGACACCGCTTTGCACCGTTCGCCGCTCATTGGGACATTCAGTTTGCAACCGATACGCTCACACAGCAATAGCGGACAGCCGTTCACTTTGAGCCTAATGGGTACACAGCCTTATTTTGCACAAAAACGATTATATTAAAAAGAAATCTTCATCTTTGACAGCTTCGTGGTGTAGTTAGTGGTAGCGACTGCCGCCTAAATGTGAGTTCGAGTCCACAGGATTATTACAGCCGTTGAGTAGGCTTTGCGGAGCTCATGAGGTAACTCGGCAGTTGTGGGCTGTATCGGCAGCTGGGGGCTATGGTGGGCAACGTGGTGACACCCCTGGTGTTTTTATATTTTTTATGTAAGAGGCGGGAGACAAGTAAATGTGATGCCTGATGGTAAGCAGTCGACACCGCCCATGGACAACTCAAATCGAGTTCTGGGGTCGCTTCCGGCCTTTTAAATAGGAGTACGCTCGTTTCTTGAAGGCTCCCAAGTCGTAGCTGTTTGGGAAGACTGTCGCAGAGAGTTGGTTCCACAAAACCGATGCGCGAGGCAATAAGTTCCTCATAAAGCGTTTAGTGGAGGGTCGCTAACAATCGAGATGATGAGGATGGAATATGCAGGCGGTGGTGCGATGGTGTTGCAGGCATCCATAGGCGGCGGTAACCGCTTAGATGGCCGCGCATAAAGCGGGCCGTAAGCTTGTTGCCACCTTCGTGGGTATAATTCTTTTTATTAATACACATCTTCACTCCAACTCAACTGAAACCTTTTTGCAAGCCACGAACACCAACGTGTAAATAAAAGCACAGCAGCGCAGACCGCGAGCTTGTTGGTTCATTTCGGCGAAAGGACGTTTGCATTTCACCTTTCGAAACATTTATGGGAGCCGGCGTCGGGTCCCGGGTTTACGGGAACGTTTCCACCTAGCCCGATACGTGCGCCGATTTATTAGTTCGCAGTCGTACGGAACAAGATTTCTTGGGACACAAACTTCTCTGCTTGTTTGTATTAAATTAAATCTGCAGTTGTTCTGGTGTGTGTTGGTGCAAGTGCAGGTTTATTTTGGGTGAATTTATCTATAACTGGATTTTTTCGTTTTTTAATTAAACTTGTAGAGACATTAAAATTTGTACTTCCACAAACAGTGAAAGTCTTCTTTTTCGTTCTGCGTACGGTATTAAAATAATTTCATCGAAGTTAATTTATCAGTTGTCTAGTACCCATAGTACAAGCTTCAGCTTAGTTTATTGCTAGATGGCGCTGTGTGGCCCAGCGCATTTACTTAAAGCTTGTCGAGAAGAGCATAGTAACAAAGAAAATTTTCTAGCGCTTGTTTCAAGGAGTACTCAATCAAATCGATGATTTGAGCGATAGAATTTTGAAAGGTTTGAAAATTAATACTGTGATTTTTTGAAAATAAGACCTAAGATACTATAATGATATATTTCTGTGGCCATAAGGGTGACCAAACAATAATTTTTCACTTTCAAGGCATTTAAAAGCTTATCAAATAGACGACGACATCAAATACCTACTGACTTCACACTGGTTCATTCATCCGAGCCCCAAGCTCCTTAACCGCGTCATAGCCTCGAGACCGCTCTACGTCTCCAGTGACAAAGCAAAAAAGGTCCTAATTCCGATCTCGGACGGAGCCCCGTGTACTTATTTCACCATTTTGCCCGAACGGTGAAAATCGAATTTCAAGTGTTCCGACTAGCAACGTCGGCATATTGCTGGGGCCACGTTCCGCTTGTATTATGAAGTCCTATTTTGCACTGACATTTTTCGTTCACTGCCATACGATTGGATTTTTGAAACGTGTAAATTTGATAAAACACGGACCGCTGGGAATGAGTTAGTAGGTACTGTGGAGGTGCAATTTTTGTGCTTACACTCCCGTTTTCTGCGCCTTGAAATGATATTGAGTTTTATCATTTGACGTATGTACTTCAATTTTTCGAATAATCTTGGGTTTGTTTTGCAATTCTCGATAAAACGTTGGAGTATTATTACGATTTTATTGTTAGATTTGTTCTGCGCTTGAAATCTCCGACTGTGTTAAATAGTCATTTATTTATTTTTATTAAAACTTTATGGCACAAAAACGGCAGAAATACCTATTGCTAGAAGCATTCTTTATTAGTCAACCTTCAGTAATTATTGCAGAGAGTAGATTTGTGTGTGTAAAGAGTATACAAAGAGAAACTCGAAAAAAAAAAAAAATCCACGTGGGCTACACATCGTCATCTTGCCCCAAATTAAGCCGAAGCTTGTACCATGGGTACTAAACAACTGATAAACTCACTTAACGCTACTACTAGGACTATTCGAACATTCTCGAATTGTTCGAATAGTCCTAAAGTTCTTTATATTATAAAATCTTTATTAAGAGTGAAGTCCATTAGTCAACATGAATACATTATAGTTGTACATATACCAGTCTGTGTCTATTCATTTGCAAAGTCGATATTTCAGACCTGTAGTCGGAATTTCTGCCTACCATTTGTCTCTATTAATAGCTAGAGCAACAATGTAAGACATTGAATAAATTCTTTTACCGATCGACGCAAATTTGTGGGAACACAACATCTGGCTAATAGCATGTTATTTAGTAGTCACCGCTTACCTGCTATTAACATTTCCAAGTTTAAATATTAGTACGTAAAGTTTTTCTTTAAAACTGGGGTATTAGACAATATAAATAATTAATTTCCTTTGAGGATCATGGTTACGCGGTGGTTAGAGCGTCAAGCCTCAAGCGAGGACGATCCGGAGGTTACGGAATCGATTACCGATCCGCTCAATTTAGGGAATGAACTTTTTAAATTGTCTGGGTGTTATGGGAGACGCCCCTAGTCATTTACTGTCACTCATACATTTTATAAGGAAAAACTTTAGCTTAAAACCAGGTGGTTGATGTGAATTCCAGGTCCAGGTTTTTTCTCCGTATATTATAAGCAAATCGTCCTTGTGCTTAAAATTTTAGCTTTTATTAGTAGGTATAGTATATATAAAATGAACTAACGCGAAGAACGTTTTTAAATCAAAACCCAACAGCTGTTAGCTCAGGTATGAGATTTATTTCCAACATTTTTTTTTTAATGTTTCACCTACACCTCACCTGGGGGCGTCCTACACGTTTGCCGAGGAGTGGTATCCACTCTAGAACTGGTTTACCTCAACGGTTAACGGCTTATATGGTCAGCCCGCTGCCACTTCATTTCTGTCTGGTGAGATAGGTCGATGAGTTTAGCTCCATGTAGGATCACATTATTTCGGATCCGGTCCTGCAGAGCGACGCAGAGCTATCCTTTCCATACGCTGAGCAACCTTTAACTTGTGGACCACCCGTATAGTGAGTGCACATTTTTTTATAAATTAACAAAACCTCAATCTTTGTCTCTAGGAAGAAATAGCAACGCATCATCAATGGTGGATGCAGCTAGAAAATTTCGCGGTAGACACACGTGCGCTTGTCTGGGGACGTGCGGAAGCTGTGGAGACGGCTTAATGGGGCGCTACGGAAAAGTTTGAGGCAAAATAGCGAGTGTAATGTACTGAAGATAAGGTAGCACTGTTACTTTATCCATATTCTTCTATTTCGAATAATGCAAACGGACAGTATATTGTAGACAGATTAAAATGCATTCTCCTTCCTTTTTATCAACCTATAGTATCCCACTGGTGGGCAAAGATCTCCCCCAAACTTTTCCACAGTTCTTTGCCAAAATCCAGAGCATGCCAATCCAATGATGCCAATCGATTGATGGACCAGATTAATATGCTTACATTTTTTTTAAATAGCAGTGTAGATGATGCATTTTCATTAGGAAGCTTAAAAGAAACCCAAGGTACTATAATAATGGACTAGCAACCTTACTATCTGTCTAGATCTCCTAAACTGGTATGGCGATAGTACCTTTATCTACCTTTATCATACCACAAGTTCTGAAGAGGATATTACTTCTTTGCAAACGCCTATCTTACAGAACGTTCGTAAGTCAGATGGAGTGATGAATTGTGCATGTTGGCTGAAAAGCGCTGCACTTGAGAAGCTAAAGATCAGTCAAAGTTGCGAACAATTAGATAGGGGTACGTCTAGCAGCAAATACATTGATATACATTTGCAACATAGAATTTTTTATTTTTTATTTGGTTTGCAAAACTGGTATTACAATGTTTCACTTCTTCAAAATAAAAATTACATAACAAATTGTATTACTGCAACACCTATTACATGCAAACACAACATGCTTTATAATACCTACATTAATTATAATTAAATAAAAACGATTTGCGATTCCCAATATTCCTAATTGAGCTTAATCATGTACCTAAAAAGCTTAATAATGGATATGTACCTAAATATCAGCATTTTCCATCATAATGGTTACACAAAATGTACATATTATAATGGTACGATAATATTGAGGTTAATCGTTTCAGATTATGCTACGACCAAATTACTAGTACCTACTATTGGCAATTTCATAACTTTATCTCCAATAAGCGAACCGCCTATTACGATTTGGGACGATTAGAGATCTGTTCCATAAACACATTTAATTATGCTTTGAATGTTATATTATATTAATTGTGATGCTAATCGCATCCTTTTTTTACGCATGGCCACCATTTACCAGATGTTAAATGATATTCAACGATACGCGTTAAAACTTATGTGTCTCGGAGAAAGAAGAAGTATTCCACCTATTATAGGCGTAATTATGTAACATGGTTACTGATGAACAGATCTGTATCGACATTTTTATATTGGTACCAATAAAAACAAAGTGAACGCCTTTGTCCATTAGTGGACTGTAAATGGCAGATGATGATGATTATGATCAGTTTTTTTATTATTCGCTCATTTTCACACATTTGCACGTTATGGCACAGCCAAGCAGGCCTATAAGATTATTTATTATTTGAAAAAACACAACTAAAACTATCTAAACAACTTGAAATTGTTCATCGTGTTTAGTCATTGTGCTTAAATTTATACCAACCTTCCAAACACTCCCTTACCTAAGTACCTTGAGAATTCTAAATATGTCTAGAATGGCAATGCCAAGAAGCTAGAATATGCTAAAAGGTCAACCGCTATCACAGGCTAAGTATTCGAGGTTGAGATAAAAATATAACATTGCAGTGCTTTAGTATGGCGACATCATTAAATTATTAAGTAAATGGATATTTTTACCAATCTTAACTATTGTAGTAGGCAAAAAAAGGTTACCGTAACAGATGTTTTTACTAGAAAAATAAAGCGTTATGGAAAATATACCTTTGCTAACCGTATGTTTCAGACATGAAAAAAAATCCTCATTAAAATTGTCTCAATAATTTTTAACCATCACAATGGGTACGATAATTTAATTTCTATATAATCAAAAGCCCAGTTAACAAAATGTATTATTATAATATAACCTCGATGGCCAAAGCGCGGGCGATGCGGGTTCCGTTTTTGGAATAGGGTCATTTTAGGAAATGACCCTCCATATTTACATTGTCTTGGATCTGAGTATTATTGAAGACACTCAAGCATCATCTAGTATTCAAAGTTCAAAGGGAAACCTTATTTTGAGACCACATAGTTGATTGAAATATGGTTGGTGTGAAATGGCACATTCACCAGTTGTTCGCTACTTAGGGCTCACGTCTGGAGGACATACCTACTCGTATAATCGCCACTCTGGGCAGGCGAGTTGGCGATCGCAGGGCGTATTATCGCGGGGCTTCTCCATTTACCATTCATTTCTGCCTTAGCCACAACCTGTTTTTGTACTTTTCCTAAATTATAACTTTTCTTGTACACATAATTGAGATCCTATGTAATGTTATGTAAATAAAGAGGGGCTTATCCGATATCTTTTGAATGAATTAATCCACCGGCCTAATTTCCAGAGCTGCGAAATTACCGTGGAGGTCACATAACACACCTTTACAGCCTCCATAATAAGATGGGGGTATGTTTATTCTATTCATGTTTAATTTATGAATTAAGACTCCCTACCGCCCCTGTTCCTGACAATGCAGCAGTCTCAGGTAATATATTTGGACTTTTCCAGTGCTATGAAAACGTTACGTGATCTCTAGTGAGGTTTTCGCCTGTAAAGCTTACAAAAACATCCCTATTATCCGAATGAGGGAGCTGAGTGTAGTGCTTTCAACTCGAATGTGCCGTAAAATCTTAACTGCTCACGTCCAATTCGCAATAGTGAGTTGATACGAAATGTGTATTGCGATTTTTTAAACTAGCATGCTCACTTTTTGTCCGTATCTTTAAAGAAAAAAAGGTTTGTGAAATAACGTGATGACCAAAATTGATTTGTTATTTTTTTACAAATATTAGGTATTTTTAAATAATTGGCAAACGTTAAGATAAATATAAAAAAATCTTTATAAAATCTTTATTGAAACTTAAAACGCATTTCACAAAAACATGGTTTGCGTTAACATGTCTGATATTTATTATTCCTGAAAAAAAAAGAGATTCGTTGAACAATACTGATACCTAATGACTTACTTTTTTCTGGAGTAAAAGGCCTTTTGAATTTGTACCGTCCAAAGCACAAGGTTTATTTAATGTGTAATGTCCACTTAGATACTTGGCAACAAAGAATTTAATTTTCATCAAACAATACCTTTTTAAAAATATGATGTTAATTTTCTTCCCCATGGCAATCCGAGAGGCTATTATAGCCAGAAATGGTTTTAAAGGCCCCTAGCTTATTTAATATGGCACCAAATGACATTTTAAATTTAAATTGACGAATATATCAAAGAAATTACGAGCTTTAATGCCACTTACGGAGGATAGCGAGTCATTATTTGTGCTTATTTAATTCCTCAAAGCTATTTAGAGGACTTTACTCGTATATTAACTCAAAACGCCCTTTCACGCAAACTTCATTTTCATTTAAGAATCATGACAAGATATAATTCAAAAGTAAATAGGGTATCTAGTTACTTTTGAATTATATCTTTTAAAATATTATCTTTAGACAAATTAAAATATATAAGTTTTATTTTATACTACTTAAGGTTTACAAAATATGTGTGTATGTATGTAATTCTGTATAGGCAGTAATTAGAAGCTCAGGACTTATACTAACCAAATTATCACGTTATAAAAATATCATAAGATTTCTAAAATTATAGGTTTCCTTGCCACTTGTGTTACTTTCTACTTTAGAATCAATGACCTGCAATAAAATATCAAAGTGACCCTTAAATCAAATATTACAAGTATCCTTCTAAACTTTCTCAAAATACTCAAGAAACTTAACCCCGCTCGTTATTTACCAAACAATAAAGGGTGTTTTGTTTGTCTAGTACCAGCCCTTAACTACCACCCATCAGATTATTTGCATAGTAAATTAATATACTGATTGCCCACGGCTTTGATGTAGGATTGTAAATAAAAATTACGCAAATAGCTACAACTGATTGGAATAGTTAAAAGTGAAGTATCGCTTGTGATTGCGACTTGAGACTTGAATCTCACTTAAACATTTCAAAATAATAAGGTACCTAACTACCTACCTACTTACGGCTTGAATTGCTTTTGCTAAGGCCCCGTTAAGTTTGATCTTCGTGCCCCGAGTGGTGAGGTCGGGGGCGCGATCCACTCACTGGGGCGTAACAGTATAGTGGGTGCAGCCACATCGTTGTACGAGGTTCGTCCGGGTACTTACCATTACCACTCCATTGCTCCCCGTAGACGGGGGTAGGGGTATTTGTTCGCACTGGACTCGGAGTGCCAGCCGCTTGTCATCTGCGGCTACCAAGCGGCAGGGCAGGCAGGGATGCCGCCGTATGGTTCGGCACTCCCAGAGTCCCTGAAAGCTGTTCACTGGCGACATATGGGGGTTTAGTGGGTATGCCCTCCCGGTCTGGTAGGTGTGAGTCCCACACTGTCTTCCCCGGAGGCGGCATGAAGATGCCTAATGAGATTACAAGGTGGTTGTTGTGCACTTTGGTGATTATACAATAGACACAAATACAATAGAAGAAGCCAAAGTAGCTTTTTTAATATTAAATAAAAATTACATTACAAAATAGTCTGACCATGTTATAAAATACAGTCATTTTATTGAGTGAGAGACAAGTATTGAGATTTAAATCTTTGATAAGCTCATATTTACTGAAATATGTACTTATTGGTTTTCAGTATACAAAAGTATTCAATGTCTTGCATATGAAGCGCGATGAATCTAATTTTCTCAACATGCAGAACCCTAAATTTTTTGTCTTTAATTTACATCCATGACTAGTAAAGTTAAATCTTAAATGAATTAGACTCAAATATTGAATATTATTTTATAGGGAAATTCATCATTAATATTAATGGAAAATAAATACCTATGCAAAATAAGAAACCTTTCCTGCAATGGACATTAATACCAGCTTATTTCCATGTATAGATTACAATCTACCTCACAAAATCCTGTTATAAGTCAAACAGAAAAACGAAAAGTTTTTATCCTTCACTTAGAGGCGAACCTTTCCCATTTCTATTTGAGTCATGTTTCTATAAAAAGCCTTCAGCCAACAAGTTATGGCCGAGAGCAACTTCTGAGACGAGTATTTTTATTTTCTTTTTCGAAATTTGCGAATGTTGTGTTGTTCTCGGGAGAATTCTCTGAACTTTCTTGTTTCGATGCCTTTCTGCAATATATTGGAACGCTCTTGTTTTATTTAGCTAACGGGTTTCTTTATAGCGAGTAGTCACGTACTTCCATAGTTACAGTTGGAATTCTTTAACATAATTAAATGTATATTGACTATCGGACGGCTTCAGGCGGGTCCGATTGATTGCTTACTTCACTTCTTTTACTTACTAAGTAAAGTTATAGAATGGAAGAGTTCGCTATAAGCAATAAGACCGCCTAGATTGTACTTTGTGTTGTTTGTAATATGTTTTCCTGTAATGTCTGTGTTATGTGCAATAAAGAGTATCTATCTATCTATTATGTACCGTATTCTAATTTCTATTCTTGTATTTGATATAATATGACGTTTATAGTAATGGATCATTATCAACACACCCTGTAATAATAAGAGTCTTGGACAAAATTTCACTAGAGATTTAACTTCAGTATCCAATCTCTTCCGAACATATAGAAAAAAAATCAGTGGTATCTACCTGACTAGCGAAAGTGTTTGCTGCTAAAGAATAGTGTTAAACCTAACACTCTACTGTTACATATACATATTATAAGAAATTGTATTTAAAAAGCTAAAGCTACAACTTCTGTACCTACTTATAATAAATCTGTAGAGAGGTTAATTCTGTACATGAAATATTTTTTCAAAATAACTATCAGGGGGGTGATTAGTGATCGATACTGATGCCAAAAATGCAATCAGTAAAATTTTTGTCTCTCTGTCTGTCTGTCTGTATATTCGTTATCGAAAAAAAACTACTGGACGGATTTTAACGAAACTTGGTACGATTATTCTTCATACTTATGGGCAGGTTATGGTATACTTTTCATCACGCTACAATCAATAGGAGCAGAGGAGTGACGGGAAGTGTTGGAAAAACGGGAGAAATTTTTATCTGCATATTTGATCGCGCATCACGCGAGTACTACTGCATAGAATTAAATGCGGTTTTACCAATGTATTGCTAGAGGTCTAACTTAAAATGTAGGTCTGTACCATTTTATGGAAATCTGTTATTTTGAAACCCGATATCCACGCGTGGGACGCCGCTGGCACAGCTAGTAAAACCATAAAAAAATCATCAAGTATGGAAACTTATTGTATTTTGAACTCAAATCTATCCTTGACCTCGTTTAGCAGTCAGTTTCAAACAATGCTTTTTAGAACTAATTAATATCTTCTATTCCTAAACGATTTCAACGAAATAACAAAGGAATTAGTTTTCATTAATCACTGCTGAAGACAATTTATTCTACTAGCAAATATGATATTCTTATGTTTAACATAATCCAGACTTGGATCGATGTTTTTAATTATGTACTATTCTGTGTAATCTATTATCCAATAACTGCCGTCTTTTGTGGTTTAATTAAGACATTGGGTATAAATTATAATAACCATTATTTCAAAATTATATGGAAACATATACGTGAACAGTATCATTAATTTCTCGTTGCTAAGCAACAACTCAAGTAATGCACAATAGCTGTTTCTTATTACAGGAACTAGTTTAAACCGCAAATGAATTTCGACTTCTAGGAAAGCAATAATGTTAGACTGATTTAGTTCACAAAGAACGTCTTGGATGTATTTACACAACAATCCACTAGACGCCAGATTTAGTGGGAACACTAACTATGGCACATTCAAACGAACAATACTATTGTTTGGCTCAGAAAATCCTTTGACGTGTTCCAATAATGATCGTTATTAAGTCGAGAGTGAAGGAAAATGTAAAATATATTTCTTGTTATTCACTGTATTATAGCTTTAGATAGTTTTAGCTAAGTATTGTGGAAATATTATGTGAAATAAACATACTACGGTCATTGTCATCATCAGTAGTCCACTGCTGGCCGCTCTCCAGTTTGCTTAGACATTTGGAGGCTTTATCCATAATCGCCCTACTGGACAGGCAGGTTAGAGATCTCAAAATTACTAAGGTAAACTTTAAGTAAAGTTATGGCTTACGACGATTGATAAATATTTGTTTACGATGCGGGTATGTGATTTAGTAGACTGCCAGCCTTTTAGCCATGTAAGGGAGCGGCCTATCGTCTTTTCGCTCAAAGCCGACCTCACCTGCCCGTGGTGCATCCTGCCAAACAACAAACGAGGCGCTGGCAACCGATTGGTGGCGGTATAACAATCACAATTGAAAACGTAGGTAAATACAACAGACCGATGACGGGCAGCAGCGTCACCGGAGCGAGAAGCTACGCCCTGCGATCGCCAACCCACCTGCCCAGCGTGGTGATTATGGGTATATCCTCCAGATGTTTGCCCTAAGTGATAAACTGCTGGAGGGGCCTGTGTCTAGCAGTGGACTGCAATAGGATGATGACGATGAGACTGCCAGCCAGTCCCCTCAGATCATACACCCGTCAAAACTCTTGTAAGTAGTGCTTTGGTCGTGTTTGCGATCAATTAATTTATAACCAGAGCTATTTTATTAACCAGACTAGACTAGACAGGTATTTTTGGTTTCTTGTCTGCTGCTAATTGAAATAATACACTAAATGTAGAAAAATAGAAAAATGGCCTTAGATAAAGGAATCACTGCATATGAACGATAAATCACTATACAACCACCATACTGCCCCAATGTATGAATGAATGGCAGTGAGGGGGACCGAGCATAGTGCCGAGGCGAAATTTTACGATAGAATAATAAATTCTCTTCATAAAAGGTGATGAATTACCACTTAAAAGTTTTATGTTAGGATGTAGGTAGTGTTTTTACACCCACCATTCATATTTATTGCCTCGTAAACGAGCTTAATTGTTTAGTGCAATTCAAATTTAACGATGTCGATTTTTGCATTTGTTGATAAGGCAACCTAGACTGTTTACTCCAAAAGCTATTTATCTAGAGGTACAATTTCGGCTTAATTAATAAGTAATTTAAGGGCGCTTTTCTACCCGAAATATTGACCTATTCTGCGTTGCTAAGGATGCGTTTAATATCCACCAAACATAATAATCGGTCCAAATAGCACTGTTGGAAACGTGTTCAACTAAGCTACGTTTTATATAAAAGGATGTGTGCAATTAATAGATACGCGCCTGTGCTTCCTTCCCTACTATCTATCGCTCGATACATCGCATAGTTCGGGCTGCGCATCTTCATATAAAACATTTTACTAGACCCTTCCATAGCTTAGCATCAATGAAAATTGTCACATAAACCGACCCGTGACTTCAGAAGTTGATATATATTATTGGTGTGACAGTATACTTAACGATTGACGAAAGCAACTTTGTCAATTCCTAAAGCCTCCGATTTTTTTAATGTATCGATATCGAGCTTTTGTCCTTGGTCCCGTTCCTACACACGCATAATATAAGTATGTATCACCGTAAGGTTGGGCTCCGTACGCACATCGAATTCAAATCAAGCTGGCTCCTTCTGATGGACTTTTGATGTCATCCGCGCCGGCCAGCGCTTATCAAACAGTATTGGATCCCAGCGGTATGGCTCACCTTGAAAATGTATCGTAAAACTATTCACATGGATGGATGCATTATTAAAATCAAGAGGTAATTTTATAAGAACCTAGGACGTAGGCATGTTTGCCAACTTAGTGGTATAAAAAAATCTTTTCTAAACCAGTTTCGATGATGAAGTATAAAGTCTCTAGTAAATCGTCGATATAAACAATGAAGATACCTACTATCACCAGGTAAAAAGATTATAGCAAAACCTGGCAAATTAAAGTCAATTTGGTTTTTAATATTTAAATAAGGGCTATGTAAATCTTCAAGAAAATAATCAATTTACAATAATTTTCGAGAGTCATTATACCTTATTGATTTTCCGACAAATCAAAAGCTTGAGTCTAGTACTTAAGCTTTACATTAATAAAAAATGCTTACAAATGGAATACGTATGTATTCTCGTATTAGCTAGGACGAAGAAATGAACGCAACATCTTTATTGCATTAGTATGATGATGCCTCCTGCTACCTAAGTGTCTAGCTCATGTCTTACACATTTAATGCACTTTGTGCATGAATTTTAAACGCGAACACATAAAGTGTTTGCTAGTGTGGGTCATTTGTTATTCTCGTAAGTACACTCAGACTTTACTGGCATATTTTAAGCATTATACTATCTTTATATTTTTCGAAATGTTAACGTTTATATGTTTGGTTCCTCTAATGTTTTAAAAGTTCGTAATGTAACATTTAATCGATTTACCGTCGAATTGGAATGCAGTATTCTACAGTTGCTTTTTTAATTATTCAACTTTTACAATAAACGAATGTAGCAGTTATTTGCTCATGTATAAAGGTAATATTAATATAAAAGAACCTAATAAAAGGGCTGAACTATTTATTATACTTCATAGGTATGTAATAAGCTAAAGTTTGCTTGTAAACTATTTTAAACGAACACCAAATATTCCTGAAGGAAATAAAATTATTGAATGAATATGATTTCGTGTAACATAGGTTTTGCAAAATCTCAAAGTATGTATTGCTATCACGGACTGAATGAACATGAATTTTATTGACAAACATCTTAATAAGTATCTTAGACAACGAAAAATGAAGATTTCGATCGAGCGAGTGAAGACTCGCTCGACATTCTTACGTAAAGTAAACGCGTTCAACGCGCACCGTCCTCTTTTCAATGAAGCGTCACTGAGTCAGCGCATCAGCTGGTAGCGAAAAGTGTCTCTAAACGCCTCTCCACTCGGCCCTAATGAGGTCGTTCCGTCCATTAAGCTATTCAGTAATTAGGTGCGATGCCGCGGACGCAGCGGGACAACACAATAATTGTTCAATATGCATGAATCGTGATTGCTAATGTGGTGTTCGCCTTGTGATTTCGAACGGAGTAAAGTTACTCTGTGTTTCAAGTCGGTACTAGTGAATCTATTTGCAGAAACAAACTATTTTATTTATGATTGTATGTTTTTTTTGTTTTGGGTATCGGCGAGGAATGAGATACAATTGAAAGTCTATTGTTATCGACGCATATAAGCATCAGTAGCCGTTCAAAATTAAAACATGCCTGGTGTAATGGATGATTATGCTCTGCGGTATGAGATATAAGAATACTACCGAAGCATCCCTGTGTATTGTGTCGCCTTCTCTTCAGGTTGCGCAACACTACTGAGCTAAGGCTCCTCCTAAGGCAGTCGTAGTGGACCATCGCTCGTCGGGTTTAGTGGATAACCTACAGGGGTGAGCATCAAATAACCATAGGTGGCCTGTACCACACCGTATGGTATGCATGACGCATATATAATATGCGTTAGTGTATTCCTGACCTAAAAAAGATCTGATGGATGATAGCTACGTGTATAATTTACCTACTACGGTCTTCCATATTCATGGCACTTGCAGCAGTGTTGAAATATCGGAGCCTCAGAAATCAAGTACACGGTAAAAACCCCGGTAATTAGATATAAAACCTCGACTACAGCAAACCTCGGCTGTTGCACTATAAGAACAAATAACTGATGGCTATAAATACCTCGGCAGATGCCTAGGTGTTAACTTAATTCTAGCAGTTGCTAGAATTAAGGTTTAATCAATTTAATTAAGTTTAGACTAAAATAATGCTCTTCTGAATAGCGGGAGCTGTCAGTAATCGGTCACCCGTTTCTTTGTCAGCTTGTCAAATGTACATGGAAAATGTATTTACTAATAATTGAAACACCACTTAGAAGCCTGCGGCAAGTAATCGGTTATTATACTTAGCTACAAAGGTGGTTACCAGAGGTCGTGATTTATCGTCAAAAAGCTACCAAGTGTAAGTAGAATTAATTCTAAGGTTTTGTATAATATGTCTTTACGATTGATATGTAACATAACTACAGCTTTAGGGTTTACTAAGCTTGATTTCATAAAATAAACCTGGCAGACTAAGCACTATGTCTCATTTACCTAATTTTTGCGTTTTAAATATACATACATGCCGGATCATGGCAGTCACTACATCCCGGCCAGCACTTTACTTCATCCTAAATTGAAAAGTTACCAGTTACTTGAATGTTGTCACAGCAAGTCAGTCTTCTCTTTCGCTTTCCATCAGGCGCAGGGAAGTCATTATGTCGAGCTACTATGAAAAAAAACTAAGCCAATGTATAATTACAGATATGATATATATCATACCAGTACATTCGCTTAGTTTTTTTAGTCTGTTATATAACAGAAAAAAGTTATTCTCTAATATTAATCTCACATAAGGCACGAATCGCTTATTGGTTGTTTTGGAATCAAGCTTTTTAGTCATATTTAATTAACTCCGCAATGCTTTAGGTACAATATTGTATATTCAAGTATTTGACGTATAAGTTTTTCACAACAAATTAAATTTAATTGAATTTTTCGGCTGCGCAATTTCAAAACCTAGTAAGGGACATGACACAAAATGTTCAGGAGAGCGAAAAAACGTCTCCGCTACTTTGAGAGCGTGCCGTAACTAAACTATGCAACTTACGTTGACGATAGTTAGCTTGAAATGTGTGGCATATCCTTGGCTTTCAAGTAAATATAATATCCAGCATTAATACTTAATAGTACACGTTAGAAAGCACTTACTAATGATTAAATTGTTTTTTACGAGTAAAAGATGACCAAAAAACCATTTTAAAACCTAGTAAAGGCACTTACTAGGTTTTGTTCTGGTTTTGATGAGCTACAAATTTTCAA
This sequence comes from Conogethes punctiferalis, assembly GCA_031163375.1. NCBI lineage: Eukaryota > Metazoa > Arthropoda > Insecta > Lepidoptera > Crambidae > Conogethes > Conogethes punctiferalis. The sequence continues at coordinate 9,499,614 of CM062091.1, forward strand.
TATGACAAGTTATAAACCTAGTAAGTCAGCAAAACAAATTTAAAATACAAGTTAATTAACGGAAAAACATAATTTAAATGAGATACTCGTATATAGGAAATCTCAACAAACATGAAACATTTAAATCTATACCTAAAAAAAAGATCTGTAGAGAGGGCAATTCTGTACATGAAATTTTTTTTCAAAATAACTATCAGGGGGTGATCAGTGATCGATACTGATGCCAAAAATGCAATCAGTAAAATTTTTGTCTGTCTGTATGTTCTGTATATTCGTTTATGTGTCGTATGTAAAAAGCTACTGGACAGATTTTAACGAAACTTGGTACGAATATTCTTCATACTCCTGGGCAGGTTATAGTATACTTTTTATTACGCTACAATAAATAGGAGCCGAGCAGTGACAAGAAGTGTGTGGGAAACGGGAGAATTTTTTATCTGCATGTTGGATCGCGCATCACGCGAAAACTAATGCATGGAACTAAATGCGGTTTTCACCAATGTATTGCTAGAGGTCTAATTTAAAATTTAGGTGCCATTTGAAACCCGATATCCACTCGTGCGACGCCGCCGGCACAGCTAGTTACATAGTAAAAGTATTAGGTAAGTCAAACGTTTCATGTTTTCTGGTAAGGAAAAATTTGATTTCATCTATACAATGTTAGATCAAAGCATTTTTGTACTTATCGAAGCATATTATTGTTCTTTAGGGCACTAAAAATTAATCTCGATCTATAAAATTGTCTTCGAGACATTATAATCAGCAGTAATTTAAGTTGAACCACACAATGCAGCGCACACGCTCGCTATCTATGAGTTACTAAAACGTAGGCGCCTAATTCAGTTTGAATTGACAATTTCAAAACATAGTAAGGCACAATGACAATTTCAAAACCTAGTAAGGGACAGTCCCTTACTAGGTTTTAAAGTTGTCGTTGTGCCTTGCTAGGTTTTGAAATGGTTTTTACAGCCGGTTTTGGTCACTGAAAACCAGATCAGTGGACATGCTAGGTAGGTATTTTCGTTTCTAAACCTAAAATTCAGAATCTGAATATGCAAATTCGTGCGTAATCACATTATAAACAGCACTCAGCAAAAACCCGATTTTTTCAAAAAATGTCCCTTACTGTGTTTTAAAATTGCGCAGCCGTTTTGTTCTTGACGAAATATTTTTCCTTACGGACATACTTTTCTGTCACGGGTTTTATCTCCAAGGTACAATACCCTAAAAACTAACAGTGTGAATCGATTGAGCGTTATCGTCCCCAACAAGTCCTTCACGCCTCCGCGACTGGCAGCTGAAATATCGATAAGGGTGCTTTAAAATATTGAAGTCTTAAAAGCAAAGAATGGTTGCCCTCAACTGGTAGGAAGCCGGGAACCACCTTGATTTATTGGCCGTGAATACTGCGCGCACCGTCCGACCAACTTTGCTAATTAACCAAAAGATTAATTTCCCTTTTCCCTTAAACAATTTCCTTTAAAAGTTACAACAGTTTGAGTCTTTTTTTCCGGTAATTTAAATAAAAAAAGTGTTTGACATTTTTTAATTAAACTTCTCGCAATAAAGTTGACGTTTTCATAATTTATTGGGGTTCTTCCTGAATACAATCTTTTGTTCTGTATGAAATTTCTATTTGAAATCAAAAGCTTTTTATAAGTAAAAAGAAAATACTATTTCAGAAAAAAGTTTCCTTCATTTTTAGCAATTCATTCAATGATTTTTAATTTTTATATCCTGTATATTTTTCATTATGAGTATTCATATTATGGGTATAATCTCCAGATATTTGCCCCAAGTGGCGAACAACTGGAGAGGCTTATGTCCAGCAGTGGACTGTAATAGGATAATGATGATGATGCATATACGAGTATTTTCATATTATTTTTAATATGAGTTTGGGCATGGTATTTTGACTGACATACCATTAGTAACCGAAAAGAAACCTGTTGCAGAACTAAAGACACAACATACTTTTAGATACTCAGCTATTACCGCCATCCTCCTGACTCTCAACTGAGGAATTTTAAACAGAAAACTCGGTAAGAATTTTTGATCTGGGACTAATACAGAACCTCTCTTTTTTTTTTTTTTTTTTTAAGAGGGGAATGCATTATGCACCTTCATGCCGTCTCCGGGGGGAGGCGGCATGGTGTGTGGGACTCACACCTCCCAAAAGGGAGGGCATACCCACTAAACCCCCCTGTGTCGCCAGTGGGCAGCAAGTTGCAGGGACACGGGTAGCGCCGAAGCATACGGCCATATCCCTGCCTGCCCTGGCCAGCCGCAGATGATAAGCGGCCGGCACTCCTGGTGCGGGGAGGGCAAATACCCCTGCCCCCGGATCCGGGGAGCAATAGAGTGCTCCCCGGGCGGACCTCGTGCAACGGTGTGGCTGCACCCACCACACCGTTACGCCCCTATGAGTGGATCGCGCCCCCGCACTCACCACTCGGGGCACGAAGGAGAGGCTCAGAGGGCATACGATGCGTTGTATGCCCTCCGGCGACGCCCGGGCCGGGGGCGGCGTAGAGCGGGCGCGTCTACCGCAGCCTCACGCTCTCTTTCCGCCGCCTCCTTCTGCGAGATCACTGTCTCGCAGAATGCGAGCATCGCTCGCCAGGTCTCCTTCGACGCCGTCATCTGCCGCAAGAGTTGCGGCAGATCGAGGTCCTGTGCGACAGTGACGAGGACGGAGCGCTCATTGGCCCAGGCAGGGCAGTGCCGAAGCGTATGCTCTGCCGTGTCCTCCGAGCCACTGTCGCAGTGACGGCATAGAGGATCAGGCTCTCGCCTGATCCTCCATAAGTACCGGCCGAAACATCCATGTCCCGTGAGGACCTGGGTCAGCCGGTACGTCACCACCCCGTGGGGGTGCCGCATCCACTCTTCCAAGATGGGGCCAATGGCCTGAGTGGTGCGGCGCCCCCACGGGGCAGCCTCGAGGCGCTCACGCCATACTATGAGCGCCTCCGCCTCAACGGCCTCTTTCTGCGCTCCGACTTCGGCGGGCGCTGGCCGGAGGCCCCGCGACCGCTGCTCGGCTCGCCACAGGTAGACTGCGGCGAGTACGGCAGCGTCCAGGTCCCACGGAAGGGACCCGGCAATCGCAGTGGCGGCATCCGCGGATATAGTTCTATATCCGCGGATGGCCCTCAACGCCAGGGGGCGTTGGGCCCTCCACAGCGCGCGGGAAGTCTCCACCGTAATGGCGCCAGCCCAGACCGGCGACCCATAAAGGGCCATCGATCTGAGGACGCCTAGGTAGAGCCGCCGGCACGCTGCAGAGGGCCCCCCCACATTGGGCAGCAGTCCGCTTAGTGCGCCCGCTGTCCCCGCCAACTTGGGCCACAGCTTTTCGAAGTGGCCTCTAAACGTCCACCGCCCGTCGAGCCACAATCCCAAATATTTCAGGATTGTGCCGACGGGAATCCGCGCGCCTTCTACCATCACGACAGAGTCGGTGGGAGGCGCGCGCCGAGGCCCATGGAAACATATGGCCTCGGTCTTCTCTAGGGCCACTTTGAGGCGGATCCGGCGGACCACTGCCCCTGCCCCCTCTGAGGCGCGCTGTATGGCCTCGGCGTGGGTTCTCCCTTTGGCCGTCACCAGGGTGTCGTCAGCGTAACAAGTTACGCCGACGCCAGCCGGGATTCGGCCGCGGAGGACCCAGTCGTAACCGATGTTCCACAGGAGCGGGCCAAGAACCGAACCCTGTGGAACACCGCACGGGCTTTCCAGTCACCTTACCACAATAGCACTTAACCTCTATTTATACGAAACGCGCTAACCATACTAATAAAATTACACAGTTTACGCAATTACCTATAAAACAGTTTATTCACGAAATACCACAACGTTATTATTTAACTACAATACCTAAAAGCGTACACGAGCAATCAAAACCTTGGGCATGTCTGAAGGGAGAACTCTGCGGTTCATTAAATCGCTAAGCCTATATTAATACCGAGCGAGTTACACGCTAACATTGGTTCATTATGAACGGCGTTATGCAAGAGATTGTGCGTTAAAATCAAATTATTCACAACAAAGGAATCGAAAAGAGGATAACACTATTACGCTACTAGCTGATACTTGATTTGTATTCAAAATGCAAAAATATTGCCTTGCCGATGTACACTTCATAGTAAATACATCTAGACAAGGCAATCCTGGAGGATATTGCATTTTTATTCATCTACTAGGTACTACTAGTAATATAATCTAATTGTTACCTAACTTATGAATACATTTGTATTTATATTTTTTCTTGAAAATCTAAATTCAGATAGCGTTATAAATTAATCTTATCATAGATGTCAGGAATTATTACATCATTATCATCAGCAGCCTTTCGCAGTCCACTGCTGGACTTATGCCTCTCCAAAAGTTCGCTACTTTGATTATTTCATAAATTCTATTTAATATATTCAATATTATTAAATTATAATAATAGTTATTAACCTGGTAAAATGTGGCATAACGCCATTCAAATGTGAAACTAAATACAGTGGAAGGCAAGATTAGGGACCCACCAGCAAATGAGTTTATGGCGTGATAGTCTACTTTCATTGTGGCATTAGGGATCAAGCTTGAGTTGTTTGTACCTCGTAATTAAAAAATAAGTAAATATTTCTACAAACGACCCATTCATCGTCGAGGTTCATTGTTAAAGTTTTGATGTTTTATTTTAATGTTCTCGTAATTTTCTTCTACGTTCATGAAAAGATAGGTAAAATTATATGTATGTATATATATATATACATATATATTGATACAGTATGGCTTAATTATTACTTAAGTTATATGGATCTTATCAAATAATTAGGGTAGGTACTTTTGTATTTTTCATTGTCGAAAATTCGTCTCTTAAATAATGGTAAATCGAAACCGATGTATGTATCCAACTATTTCCATTTCATTAACTAGGTTTTATAATGATACTAGCTGCAACTCGCGGCTTTGCCCGCGTGATTGATAAATCATGCTGTTAAACATTAAAATAACTTCAGTACTTATCGTGTGAAAGAGCATCCAGCATCCTATTTGGATATGAAGCTCTAAAATAGATCAGAGAATACAAAATTTAACTCTCTGCCTTAGAGCGCAAGGCACATCGAATGCAATGCGGCATGTTTGGACAAACATGGCGAGAGCAAATTATATAAATAAATAAATAACCCAAGACATGCCACGCTGGGCCACACAGTGCCACCTAGCCCCAAACTAAGCCGAAGCATAAAACATAATTACGTATAATTCTCTACTAATAATAAATATAAAAAGGAAATATTTGATTGTTTGTTTGCTTGAAATGAATAGGCTCCGAAAATACTGGACCTATTTGAATAATAAGGAATAAAATGAGTCGTACTGTTTCGCACTATGTCGCACCGCATCGCACCAAAGTGCACCGCGTCGCACCGTGCTGTGTTCGGTGTGCAGAGCTCCTGAGATCCTCCACACTATTGACATTTGTGAGCACTTAGTACGCTCGTGTAGACAATTATGTAATTGGAAAGTGACCCCAGTTTAACGGATTACTGGTTAGGCCGTCAAGGGTGGCGCCCTCATGCGTACCCTACTTTACTGGGCGGCTAAGAATTAAGAATTTGGTATTTGTATAATATTATTACTGTTTTGACATTTTTAAAGACTACCATCGCCCCACTTATTGTTATTTGTTTAACCCTTGTTGTTCCATTACTGAGGGAAGGTCTTCCCTAAGTCTTTTCATAGCTCCGAGTTTTATTATGATCATTAGTATTATACTCTATAATATATATTATATTTATGTAACTACATTATAGATGCAATAAATGATTGAGTATTGAGTATTGAGTACTCTTTTTCAGACTTCATCTTCTGTGAGTTTTCCGTAAAATCGCCGTAAGAACATTCGAGACTACGTATCCGTATTCTTCTTTCCTGAGTGTTAAAGATAACTTTACACGGCACTGTTCTTGAGGATAATCTTTAGAGCAGTTTTGTATGGTTAAACACCTGGACTCACTTTCACCTTTGTTCCAACATATCAAAAAATATCTGAGAAAATGAATCAAGTGTGCCTACGGTTGTTGGTAAGGGTATTTGTAATTAAAAAAAAGGCTACTTCTCGGGTCTACTAGTCGGTAGTTACGAGTATTAATTTTATTGATATGTTTTACATCTATCATAGACATCAGTAATCTTGCTCGTAGATTTTATTGTTAACAACATTGTTACGTGCCAGCTTCTGGTGAATTGTGCAGATCTCATGAATCACATTCATTCAGTAAAATTGGCATTTGTCTTGATAAGTAATAAAAATAAGTTGGCATGTAAGTGTAAAAGGGCCCCGGCTGTGTCTGAGACCGATCCCGTCCCCACACGTTGACGTTTCAGAGGGAACGTGAAGTGAATTTTGCAGTTTTCCCAGACGACTACGCTGGAAATTGTAATTGACAACGGGGTGGCATTGTATTATTTAGCAATTTTCTCCTTGTCTGATTTTGATAAATCAGACCGTGTATTACCGTTTCACGAAACGGTATTGCGCACTCGATAGAGAATGGGATTACACAATGAGTATTATGTTTAATAGCCTATTCAGGGGTGTGTGGTACTGAATATCGTATTATAATTAAGAACCGCGAATGTTGGGTTTGCAGATTTGTGAGTTTATTTATTTATTTATTTAAACTTTATTGCACAATAAAAAGAGTGTACAAAAGGCGGACTTAATGCCGCATAGGCATTCTCTACCAGTCAACCATTGGGCTAAGCAGAAATAAATGTAGGTAGTGTGCTGCAGAGTTCGATAAAAATTAAACAAAAAATACTTAGATAAATACATACATATTATAAAGTAAATATAATACAATATATGTAGCTCATATGTGAGTTATGTGTGATCGATAGGTAAAATAATCGTGACAAAACAATTTCTTATAGGTATATAACAGGACCACTACCCAATCTGAGACTAAATATATGATGGTCTGACACATTTTTAATTGACTATATGTTTAAACCATGTTTGAATTGTAATGTATACCCTTGTAATTGTGGAGGAAATAAATAAAATATTATTATTATTATGAGGAGTTATCTGTTTCCAGATCTCGACGTAAGAACATCGGAATTTTTATATCATATTCACGGGCTTGGGGCCAAGTGAATATGATTTAATTCGTTTGCAAAAATTTTCTAGCAATTCTGCAAGTGTTGAGAATACAAGCTTTTTGTAACTGTGAAAAAGTGTATTCCGGTAAGTTTAATTTTTTCAGAGAAGGGGAAAGTTGAATGGGGATTACTCCTGTTGTTGAAAGTACTATTGGTATTATTTCTACTTTATCTAATCTCCACATCCGACTTATTTCGTCTTTTAGTTCTACATATTTCGATAGCTTTTCTGATATGGTTTTTTGCAGGTTGTGAGTATTTGGAATAGCGATGTCGATTATTTGTGCGGTTTTGTTAATTTTATCTATGAGTGTGATGTCTGGTCTGTTATAATGTACAGTTCGGTCTGTTAAAATGGCTCGGTCAAAATACAATTTGTGTGATGATGTTTCCAAAACAGTTTCGGGTTGATATTTATAATATGGTACAGTATTTTGTGATAATAATTTGTATTTCTGAGCTATTAATTGGTGTATGATATTAGCGACTTGGTCATGTCTATATTTGTAATCGGTCTGCACTATAGATTTACACGCTCCAGTTATATGCTGTATTGTTTCGGGTGCACTATTGCATCGTCTACATATATCAGTTGTTAAATTGGGTACTTTCATAATGTATTTTTGGTAGTTTCGGGTTTCTATTACTTGATCTTGGATGGCGATGAGAAATCCCTCAGTTTCCGGAAAAAGCTCTCCCCTCTTTAACCATTCGTTCGATGCTTTGATATCGACAGTGTTCTGGTAAAGGTCCTGGAGATGCCGTCCGTGAAGTGATTTCCTCATCCAATCTTGCATTTTTGTCTGTTTGTCATTTAGTTTTTCAGAGAATTGAGTATTTTTGTCATTCAAGTTTAGTGGGGTCAATTTTGTATCATTACAGACTATTGTTTTATGGAGGATAGAATGCTGCTCTTTCCCGTGGAAGTAAGATCTCAGATTACTAATTTGATGTGCGTGTAAATTTGTTAGATCTATAAGTCCTCGTCCTCCGTCCACACGTGGTAGTGTTACCCGTTGGACGCAGGAGCGGGGATGATGTTTCCTACACTTCGTCATAGTTGTGTTTATCATACGTTGGATGTTTTTCAATTCAGTTCTGGACCAGTTGACAATGCCAAATGAATATGTTAATATCGGTATAGCAAACGCATTTACTGCTTTAATCATGTTCTTAGAATTTAATTGTGAGTTCAAAATTTTGTTCAATCTGGTTTTAAACTGTGAAATTAATGCGGCTTTTGTATTCTTATAGTCAATTAGTTTAGATTGATTAAAGCCTAAATATTTATATGTGTGATTTTCTTCCAAAGATGCTATAATATCTCCTGTGGCTAGTTCATAAGAATGTTGATATTGCTTTCCAGATTTAATTGAATTTATTTTACATTTATCTATTCCGAATTCCATATTTATGTCTTTAGAAAATTGTTCTGTGATGGAGGCTAATTGTTGTAATTCTTCTTCTGTAGACGCGTAAAGCTTAATGTCGTCCATGTACATAAGATGGTTTAACTTGTAAGGCTGTATGTCTGTGAGACTATCGGGTATTGTTGGGCTTTGGTGTGCGAATTTATGTCCCAGATCTGTAGAATTTAAAATATGAGATAACGGGTTTAACGCTATACAGAACCATAGTGGGCTCAGAGCGTCTCCCTGGAATATACCTCGTCTGATTTTAATTTCTTCAGATTGTAGGATGCCTGTCTCGGTGTGGAGTTGCAATTGTGTAGACCATGTGTTGATAATAGTTTTTAAGAAATTCGTAATTATAGGATTGATTTTGTATATTTTTAAGATGTGCAACAGCCAGCTATGAGGGATAGAATCGTAGGCCTTTTTGTAATCTATATACATAGTGAAAAGGTTTCTTTTAGTTTTTTGAACCTGTTTTAAGATTATAGAATCAATGGTAAGTTGTTCTTTACAACCCTGACTGTTTTTTTTGCACCCTTTCTGTTGTTCTGCTAAAATGTTATTTACATTTATGTGTTTATAAATAGACTGCGCTAAGCATGATGTAGTAATTTTATAGATTGTTTGCAGGCATGTAATCGGTCTGTACTTAGCTGGGTTTCTATTGTCACTTATTATTATTATTATTACTATTTTCAAACCAGGTGGAGCGACGATTTGCGCATGATGGCTAGTGCTGGACGCGAGAAGCCAAAAATCTAGCAAAGTGGCCAACAATTGTAGAGGCCTATATCTAGTAGTGAACTGCGAAAGGCTGATGCTGATGATGGTAGCTATTCTTAGATTAAGACATTTTTTTTCAGTAACAACACTTTTTGAATTTAATGATAAATATAATATAAATATAATGCCTATGTGGCATTATGTCCGCCTTTTGTGTACTACTTAATTGTGCAATCTAAAAAAATAATAATTAGGTATTGTTTTAATCATATTCAAGCAAATTAAAAATCAACCATTATCCTTTTACCGTAAACAACAAAGAAAGACGATGTCACAATCTTAATCAAAGAGAAATGAAATCACACAACGATTTTCAATTTTAAACTTCCAAGAAAGGCAAAAAGAATAAACGGCAAAATAAGCAACGCAGCCAATAATGGTGGCGTGAAATGCTAAGGAGTAATTGGGGTGGAATAGATAATTACAAAACCCTGGGGGCCTCCCCTCTCCCTTCTTAGAGGGCTAATGTTAATGCGTAATTGAAATCGCGATACTGGACGGATTTGTCAAGTAATAACATGGTTAGGGGTCCTTAAGAATTGAAGTGTGAAATCCTATCTCTGCATCTTTTATCACCCCCTAAGAAATGTTTAAGTAGCTTTGTAGCAGCCTCATTTGATTCAACCCGTGGATTTGGGGTGATAAACTAGAGTGCATTAGTGTGATTGATATACTGCTTGCCTTTAAAGATCTATCGTTGTCACCGTTAGATGATAACGAATGAATTTCGTTCCATTCAATGGTCTTAGAAATGAAAGGGTCTATTTTAACTCTGAGTGAACTTTAATTTTTACTCTTAAATTATCAAATCTTTGAAACCTATTGAAACTTTATTAATTTAAGCGAATAGATCTTGAATAGGAGTGCTATATGGTTGTAGGTATTCGTTTATTATGTAAATTTAACCAGCTTTTATATGAGATTGATCACAAAATTTTAGATAATAAGACGAACAGTGCGACATCTGTGCCTTAATTAAGTTTTATACATCACTTAAGTTACCTCACTACAACGCAGTTAAAAGAAACGATATGGTTTTGATTATACATGTTTTGAGTTAAAATTTTCTACATAAATATTATGTGGTATTAAAACACAATAAAATCTGTTTCCTTGTTAACTGAATGTCTTTTGAAATGAAACTGGTAATCTTAGAAATGTGAAGATTGAAAATCAAGATAGGACAGCGAGTCCCTGCACCTTATTCTAATCTCTGGTCAATCTCTGGTTAAAACTAGAAAGACCACAAAGCACGAGGACGCAGTCAAGACAGTCAAACATCAATACGCATACAACACAACCCAACTCAATAAATCTCAAGCAACTAAATCGCATTCATTAAAATTTCTTCAAACGTGCGTGAGATAAAATGAACAGGATACCACCCCGCCGAAAACTTGGACTTATCTCTCTCACGTAGAAGGTCGTTACGTCGAAATTATGGCCGTGGTTAAACACATGCTACATTTACTCGAAAGTTCATGTAACGCCCGAATAACTCCGAGTTAGCGGGAACCCTTCCAATAGGGAACGCAAAAACTCGTACCAATAACTTCGATTAGGAAGGAATTATGGGACACGTGCCGTGACCCCATTCGGATCGTCTAGGGGTGAGAGCCTTCCGCTCCCCCGCAGTCCGGTGATGATGACAAGGCCAACGTGGCTATCATCGTAGTCATTTAGAAAAACATGTCCGTACGGACTCATCATCATCATCACCATCATCACCAGCCTATTGCAGTCCACTGCTGGACATAGGCCTCTCCAGTTGCTTGCCACTCAGGGCAAACATTTGGAGGATATGCCCATAATCGCCACGCTGGGCAGGCGGGTTGGCGATCGCAGGACGTAGCTTCTCGCTCCGATGACGCTGCTGCCCGTCATCGGCCTGTGGTATTTAGCTACGCCTTCAATTATGATGGTTATACCGCCATTAGTCGGTTGCCAGCGCCTCGTTTGTTGTTCGGCAGGATGCACCACGGGCAGGTGAGGTTGGCTTGGAGCGAAAAGATGATAGGCCGCTCCCTTACATCCCGTACGGACTGAAAGCGCTTTATCCTAGCAAACTTACTTAGGCGACAAAGGTAATTATTGTAAATCAAATGGTCATCATCATCAGCCTTTATCAATCTACTGCTGGACATAGGCCTCTCCCAATGTTCGCCACTTCGTTCGATCCCGGGCTTCGCATCTAGTATTTGCCAGCTGTCCTGTTCAAATCGTCACTCATACTGGCCTAGGGGGATATCCTCCAGATATTGGCCCTAAGTGGCGAACAACTGGAGAGGCCTGTGCAATAATGCTGTGTGTGTGTGTGTGTGTGATAAGCAGTGGACTGCAAGAGGCTGATGATGATGATGGCTTTGCTAAAATAAAACACACATTTTGAAGAATTTTCATTTCCAATAATAAATTTTGAAAATAACAATTTGCGTAACAATTCTCACCTAGTCTTAAACTAAGATATTTCTTTTGGATACTATTATGATGACTGGGGGACGGGGGTGTCCACTCAGACAAGCCAATTTAGAAAAGTTTATTTCCTAATTTAAACTTTTACAATAATATAAGCAAACTTCCCTTTACTTGAACATTTAGGAATTACTCATTTACATGAGAACAATATAGTGGCTTTATACCAATAGATGGTAAAGAGGTTAAGACTCCATGACAATAGGCAAATACCTAACCTTAGTTTCTTGTTTCTAGGACAGCAGGAAATACCCTAAAGATTTCGATTCCCTTTCAAGTATCAAGGTAGGATTATATTGTGACTTAGAAGTAATAACCTTTAGGGAGCGTTCATATGACCACGTACCACAAGGGACGAAATCAAAGTATATAGTAGATATATTACTCTCAACAGTGTGAATGTATTTTGTTTGCCGTATGTATCTATATGGTAAACACACTACCTATTTAATGTTATGTTGTATCGGGCATCTTGTGGTGCATCCTGCCGAATAGCAATGGCGGTATAACAATCATGATTGAAGGCATGGCTAAATACCAGACTAGTGACACCATACACTGCTCGCAACTGTGGTAGCGTTTTGGGATCAGACGGTGTACTTTCAGCCAGAGCGATCTTACAGGCCGTCATGGAGGTGGCCATTAATAAGTAATACTTATCATTTGCCGCAGTGTCTTGGAATTTATTTTGGCTTTACATCAGACGAGGGGAAGCCACTAAGCTGTGCTAGTATTTTTTTATATAAAAAGAGCGTTCAGGATTACCTCACTCCACCTGATGGTAAGCGGTTGTGAGGTCCAAAAGGTAGGTCGACAGGCACAATAGATCAAACCCATTGCGCCTGTCGCACTCACCCTGAAGGCCCACTGAGATACCGTTACACGCCTCGCCTAAAGAACCCAGGATTGTAAGAACAAGGAAACACAAGTGGAAGGGCATTCCATGACTTAATGGCACGGGAACGAGGAACTAAACCTCTTGGTGCGCGCCACTATTATCTGTATGGTATGCGGATGACAACGCTGTCCAAAAACAATTTAATTCTATAAGGCCGCGTTCATACCACTGCCTACTGCTGGACATAAGCCTCTCCAGTTCTTCGTCGCTTTGATCAATCTTAGGCTTCAATCATCAAACACTTGACTAATATTGGTGTGCAATAATATTTTGTCACCACTGTTCCTAGATCAAGCTTCGCCGCTTGAACACAATAGCATCGTTGAGAACAATAATTACGTCACTGTAATAATAATACCACCTAACAATATGGGTGGAACGGAAATTAACAGACCACATTGCATTCCATAATGCTTGTAATTAACGAAATAATGCGAACCGCGACGGAATATTCATTTAACAGTAACATCAAAGAGAAATATTGTGCATTCGAATGAATGATACGTTTAATTATGCCATTTATCCCCATAGCACCGGTTAAAACACCTGAATCATGTTGTAGATTGGCGCTGAACAAATATAGAGGAGTCTACTGGGTGGATAGAAAATAAACATAGACTTACACGTGCTTATTTACAGCGATAAAACTCTTCTACCTAGTTATTGTTTGTTTATACATAATACCATATACCGTGATGACGTAATAGAAGTACCTATTTATAAAGGCATAGTTTACATTATTCGCTCGAACGGTTTTAAAGAAAACTGTTTTTTTAGATTCTATTATTTTAAACTTTCGCGTTAAACTTAAGACATGAAAATAAATGTTCGGTTATATAAATATGTTTAGTTAAAAAAACTATGTTTTTAATTTTTCATACAAACTAATTCTTAAATAGCAACTAACGAAAGATACTTAGGATACATATTCGTCAAGTTGCCACAATAACAAAAATATTGGTTATCCTACAATCAGGCGAAATTGAAGTTAACATGATAAAGCAAACAATTTCACTGATAAAACCAAATTTAATTGTTATTTGTGTCAATGTAACGAAATCCTAACTTTCCACAATTAATCAAATTGATATTGCGATGGACAGTAAAATAAATAAAAAGCACTCAGTTGATGAATTTTTATAGACACCTACACATTTTTTCTAGTAACTCATCGGCTTATAAAATGTTATTGATTCATTACCTGTCAATGCATTACTCTACTTAACTGCTAATATAAACATTGTATGGGTAGGTATACGTTTTTATAATAATCAGTTTTGTACTGATTGATGGTACACTGGATCAATTTATTTATAGTATGTACCTACGTACAAAATATTGACACATTTTCGTTAAGTGCTGTACCATGAACTCTGCATGTTTACCGAATACTTCAAGTACTTAGGCGTGTAAATAAATGAGCGAAAATAATATATTAACAATAGCAAGGCCTAGATAAGTGCCACTTATTTATACATTTTTGAAATAATATCTATAATAGAGGCTTTGTCTTATCAACTATACCCCACCATCACTTAACTTCAGGTGAGATTGAGATTTAAGTAAATACGTTCTTAGAAATAAATAAAATCCTCATAAATTATAGCTCAAGTTTTATGCAAATCCGGTTAGTAGTTCAATCGTGTGAATGATTAACATTGTTTGTTAATCATTCCCACGTCATCTCTTCATCCAAATAACTTTTCGCAATAATAATAATAATAAATATCTAAGTGAAATCTAAGTTACCAGTGAAAAGCTTAGAATAATCGAAAGATTAACCGAAAAAAAATTATATAAATTTAGGATGTGACATTAATAGGTTTGGATAGACAATATATTCTACAAATAAAACTATTAATTTTCTCGTTCTATTATACCCACAAAATAAGCTTCACGTGCCTTTCTATCTAAAAGAAAGACAATTTGGAATTAATACACAAGCGATATGTCAATCGAATACAAATTAAGCCGGTCCACTTGCCACACTAATGATCTTCAGTTTCAAGGCTGGACGGCGGACACCGAATGAGATTATACGGATTAACTGTCTCGTCGACCGGGGTCTGATTTTGATAATAACTATCAGTGTATAGTATTAAAAGGTCGACCAATGGCAGATATTGTATTGTATGCGGAAGAAGCGATATTTTATAAGTATAAGAAGAGTTGTGTTGCGCAATTTAGGGCATAAAATATAATCATTGTCCTGCCAATGTCCCAATTCGTTTTTATAGTAGCTCGACATAATAGCTTCCCTACGCCTGATGAAAAGCGAAAGAGAAGCCCAAGTTGCTGTGACCAAGGCCAAGTAACTGATCAGTTAGGCTGCGCAACCATAACCCCCACACGAGCTCCGGAAATCCTACTCACCTGCGGTATTCTATGGGGTGGAGGTCCTTCCACAGACGGACAGCTCAATTCGACCTTACTTCTTTCCAGAGTAAGGTTATACTATAATCTTTCCAGATTATAGTATAACCTTCTTTAATATGGTTTCGACTACATAATACCTGATGATTTAACTAATCAGAATAAAAACCTTCAAATACAAAGGTTCCAAATTCCAAATGTCTAGAAAAAAATACGTTCCCACAATACTGGTAATCGTTGAAATATTTTTAGTGGCATCGTGTCGTACACACTGTCAGAATTTCCATATCTAAATGGAAAACGGCCCCGTACAATCAATTTTGTTCCCACATTCCATTTGAAAAGTGCACCTGTGCGGCGATATGGACATTTTTGTCGTTTTTGTTTGTAATCGTGAATCGATATTGTTTGCAAATGTTAAATAACAGTTGTTGCAAGTAATACTGGTCATTATCCTCAACCAGAAGTCGTTCACAGCTGGACATAGACCACAATGACAATTGTCTTTTGGGGACGACTTGATCATCACGCTTGCAGTCATGACCGCAGTCTTTGTCATAGTTTGTCCCCAGGTAAACGCCGCTGCACGTTTCCTGATGTACCCTTAGTCATCTTCTACGACACCCACGGAATGAGATGGGGTGGTCCTATTCTAAATCCAATCCTAGCCCTCCACAAGCTATGGAAACCCTACTCACACGACCCGGAGGTCGTTTGGCTGCGGTATTCAAAAGGGTAGAGGTCCTTCCCCGGACGGGCAACTCAATTCGAGCGAAGATTCTCTATGCCCTACCTCTCTTCAAGAGTGAAGGTATGAGTACAATAAGATGTAAAAATTAAATGCGCGTCTTCCTCTGGGAGTCTTAACCGTATATCTTAACCGTATAGTATAACACTGAAGAGGGCAACATACAAATCCTTAGATATCCCTCACAAATCAAACATTAAATTAGCAAAGCAATCGGTCCACCAACCTTTGATCAGCAGTACCGTGTACTCAGGAACTGCCGGCACCAACGAAAAATACATTTTACACAGTTTCAACTACTTCACTGTCCTTAAAAAGAGTTATTTACAGAAAATATTTTGTAAATAAGTTCAATGAGCACTATACTAACATAATGCGAAAGTACATTAAAATATTGCTTCAATCAAATGCGTCGCGTGGTAAGAACAATACTCGTCCGGAGTTCATATTCAAACTGTCTTTTGTATAGCTGACGTCACAAGTCGCATGGCGCGAATGTCATTTTTGACAATCATAAGGCTGAGTGCATAATGATGGGCACCCAGAGAACAGACATCCGTAAGTTGAAAATTTGTAGTAAGTATTGCATTACAGCGGAGTGGCCTCATTGTAATAGAGCTCAAGTCACTTTTTAGGGTTCCGTAGCCAAAATGGCAAAAACGGGACCCTTATAGATTCGTCATGTCTGTCTGCCTGTCTGTCTGTCCGTCCGTATGTCACAGCCAGTTTATTCCGAAACTATAAGAGCTACATTATTAAAATTAGTACATAGATGTATTCGGTTAACCGCATTAAGATTTTAAAGTAAATCAGAAAAAAAATCCAAAATTTTTGGGGTTCCCCATACATGGAACTGAAACTCAAAAATGTTTCTAACATCATTTTTTTCTCAGATGAATAGTTTGCTCGAGAGACTCTTCCAAAGTGGTAAAATGTGTGTCCCCCTCCCCCGTAACTTTTAAAATATGGGCACTATAAAACTGAAAAAAATATACTAACGAAATTAGTTTTAATGAAATCTAGACAGTAGTTTTTTTTTAAACATCATAAATCAAATTACCTAATTTTTTTCATTCAATCAGTGGTACGGAACCCTACGTGCGCGAGCCCGACTCGCACTTGGCCGGTTTTTATTAAATAACCTGTTAATTGCTACCGCCATAATGTAATTATTACATTTTTCGTCTATAATAGATAGGCAACCTCGGTATAAAAAACTTAACATTCATTATATTAAGTTGGTTTTATTCAGTAACCAAGTATTTTAACATTCATCTGACGCTCGACAAGTTTTGAGTTGAATTCCCAGTTGAATTACTTTCAAAGGCTTCAAAATTTAAGTGGAATATGATGATGTCGAGGACATTTATAGTACCTATACACGATGTTCATGAATACTCAACATATAGTTGATAGTCAAATAGTTTAACAATTAGTGATTTGTGTGGCTTTTATTTAAACTCTCAATATTGGTCTTCTATTAAACATAGCTAGGTGATAGGATTCCAACTATTTCACTTAAGACATAACTTCTACCTATTATTTCAATGCTCAGAACTAGGCTCATAATATTATCGTAGTAACAGGATTAATACGTTAATACTCGCCCGAATGGTTAATAAATAGGTAGGTAGGTACTATATTTAACTTTAGCCACGTGTAACTTTAAACAACAATTAAGTCCTATTCTAAAATTAAATGTCAAACTTACGTATAAATTTCGAGGTTTCAGATAAAGTGACTGTCAGTCAATGTCAAAACTTTAGGATTTCAAAATCTGTCAGAATTATGATCACAGTTAAACCAGAATTTGAAGACGATTTACCACAGACAGATTAAAAGTACCTACCCACCGTTAATCGATTTGTGGTGGACAGTGAAGTTTGATTTTATGAACAAAATTTTTATTTCAATTTCAAAATACCAGAATAGAAATGAAAATCTTTATAATTTAGTGACATACTATCATAACATAATAATTATCTTTGTCGGTCCGTACTCGTGAACGTTCTTTCGAAAGTAGTTGCTCGGAATGAATATTTGAACTGTTGACTTGTTTTCGTTAAGCGTGAGTGAATTAATTTGAAGCTGTTTTGTGTCCTAAAGTTAGGTTTAACTAAGTATATATTTAGATAAAAGTTATAGAACAATTACCTACAATTTCTTCGATTGTGTAATGAGTGTCGAGTGGCCTATTGTGTTGACTTACTAGTTTGGTTCCCGGTAACGTCTTAGAGTCTTTAGCAACGAATCTAATATTGATAAGTCCTAATAGTTACTAGTTTTATACCTATTTATGAAAGATTATGTAAATTTTTCAGAAACTTATTTTAGATAGAAAATCTTGTTGCAGTAAAAAATATTTTCGTCTTTTCGTCTAACCTCATGTTACAACCTCATAAAAGTATTTAGTCATAGTTAGTCAGCGCACTGTAGGAAGACTTTATCAATATTATGAAAAACTAGTAATAAGAGTTTTTTGAAGTCGGTTAAAAACACAACTTTGCGCCGTAATTAGGTCAGATACGGATGCGTGCTTATAAGCTGTCGTTAAGGATTTATCTATCACCCTAGCAGGGCGTCACACATGTATGTATACCTTCTACATATACCACCTGTGTAACTGTCTTTGTAATGTGACATGCAATAAACATTTGAATTTATCGGTGGTTAGTTAACATATTGGCATCTACATGAACACCATTAAGTAGGTACGGGCAGATCTATTAAACTACACTACTTCCAGATTCACTGTAACACCGACGCACTGTGCAGCGCCAGATCTCGCTTGTTGTTCCCAAGTCCTGTTACGATCCAGGCATTAATTAGTTCATCAGATAATTTAGTTTGCGCAGCGCTCGTTACGCCAACGAAGTGGACGGCTAATGCAGTCTGAGCCTATAATTTAATTATTCCACGAGACAAATACAAATTAGTCGTGTTATGTACCTGCGAAACTGGAGTGTTAAAATCTTCCAGGAAAATTTTATTAGGTTATTTTCATGTAATTAACATTAACAAGATATTGTTGCGACGTTTTCAAAGTTAGTCTTTTTATTCAGGGGAAGAAAAAATTAGGGAATTTGAACCGGTTTTATACTGTATAATATTTTGGGACAGAACGTCCCTTGAAAATCAAATTAACATTATAATATTTTTATTTTCAACAACTGGAGCCATGTATAGGTAATATTACAATAATATAGTTCTTCTTGTTCTTCTCGCATCGTGCTCCTCATCAGTAAGGGTAGTGATTTCCCGGCACTATTATATAGTGATTTATTATGTTATAATTATGTATAGCGTGTATGGCTAGCTTTAGTTGTTAGACCAGTCTCTGACTTGACATAACTTTGAGTTATTTTTGATTAGCAGAGAAATTTACACTACCTTTAATCGTTGTTTCTACCATGTTATAAAAGTATCTGAATTTATGTCTACCTACGATTACTAAACCTTATCAATCAGTCAATCAAAAGCATTATGTTAAAAACGTCAAAATATGGATTATACAATATCTTTACAAAAAGAAATGTCTATCAAACACACAAATAGATGAGTCTTTTTTTTCAAATTTTTAATTAGACAGTCCTTACCCTTAAAAAACGTTTTTTAGAAATTTTTTAAATTAATATCACAGGCACACCTTTTCACTGTTTTCTTATGTGTTTTGATATTAATATATAATGTATTTTGCGTAGGTATATGATGTGGGCAATTGTTTGTTAAATAAATACACATTAATATTTTTAGAAATGACTTTAATCCTCCTTTTACCCGGAAATAATTACAGACTTTAAAAATCTTAATACTATAATTTATTTACACCCGATCACTAGTATTAGTTACAATTTTATAATGCTATTCATTTTATACATAATTAAACAATATTTTGCTAACTTAGGTATATCAATGTTATACAGTTCGTGAATGCTTACCTATAACTATATTTTTACACCTATATCACATTTTCATTTTATATCTAATGTTATAATAATATAGTAAATATGTTACCATTTTATTCACATTTAATCTTAGATGAATCATTCACTTCAAAATACAAATATTACGTGCGCATTTCAAAACCCAGATTTCTATTTTTCCATTAAGACTTGTTCTTAGTCGGTACACTAAACATTCCATGTCATTTTAAAATGATTTATTTTGTTTCCTTAAAATCGTATTGTCAAGCATTTTATGTACAATTAGATATGTTAATTGATGAGAAAAATTGTGAGACTCAATATAAACAAACTATTTCTGGTGGATTCTGTATTTTAACTACTAATTACTTTATTATTTACAATTTCTACACACTTGATAGCGAAGTCTCCGTAGTCAAACTAAATGAACTTAAAAAATAATTTTCTTTTTTTTTTATTTTTATTCGTTTTCTAAGAGTTAGACCAAATTCTTTGGGGAGGCACTTTCGCCAGTTCAGTCTTCATTCTAACGTTACACAAAAACACAATCAAAAAGATTCTGAAAATTCATCCGATAATTTGCCGCTGTTAAACGGTCGTCTCTAGGAGGTCAGGAGAGGGTCAACAGAAGCCGTCTTTTAGGTCAGGGTATCCAAGGTCAGGCATTGCTCTCCTAGAGCCGTTGCCTCGTTGCGAAGTGAGGTTCTCAACGCGCATGCCCCGCCCGCCCCGACCTAAGCTAGCATACCTTGTATCCGCGAGCTTATCCCTTTGTGCTACTTCATCGTAATACCTCGCATCGTTCAAACCAGCGCTGTACTTTTGGCTTAAGCTGTACTTGTCTATAGTGGCATACTTTTGAATGGTGGCGTACTGCCGCGTCGCTTCAGGGACAGTTCCGTTCGTTTTGGCTCTGTCGTAGGGTCTTTCTTCTGGGGGTAAGGCGCCGTCGAGTCGGGCTTTGAACTCTTTGTCTTTTCTTCGGCGTCGTCGGCATGCACAGAGGGCTACTAGGACAGCGCATAGGAGGAGGCCGGCGCCGGCGGCAGCAGCGACGTATGGTGGTGGCAGTGATATCCTGAATGAGCAATTGGAGTCGTCTTCGTCGTAGCCGGATGGGCAGTGCGCGCTACCGTCACACCAAAGTGTGAGCGGTATGCACGCGTTGAGCTCGGGACAGCTAAACAACAATGCATTGTATTAGAATTAATGTCTTATAGCTATTGGAAATATGTTACAACTTTTTTATCGATTTATTAAAATATTTTCTTTTCTATTATACTAGTTGCTCGTCTAACCCACAGTAATAAAAAATATCGATTAGACCGATGTGATTGATGATGTCATGTCACATATGCGCTATACAACTACATAAAAAAATGATTTTGTGAGAGGGACGGACATATTTCCTTTAAACGACGGTATCTCGTCCATTTTTAGCCATTCTTGATTTTATTTTCACTGACTTAGTACATGTTTGTTTTTTGAGATAAATTTATGAAAATATTTTTGATGCACGTTCCCTATATGTATGTTTCTATGACACGTTCTTATAAAGAAATAGGTCAAAGCTTTATTGAAACTTCTGATGAATTCGTTTGATAAAAGACTGCCCTAGTGGCAGGTTATTGTGTGACAGTCTTTATAAAGGTTTTTATAAAATCCTGAAAAAAAATTGTGCCCTGAGAAAATTACATTCTTAATTAGGACAGTACACATAAAATGTATTAATACAATATTAAACATACCCATAACGGCATTCAAGGGAGACTGCGGCAGGTATGAAGCTAGTGTCAGAGTCTTGCTCATACGAAGTCTTCTTCATCAGCTCTATCCATTTGATCGAGTAATCCGCTTGTTCGTGTTGTAAGAAGTCAATAACATAACTTCGAGCATGAGGCTTCAACGACGATTCCAACGGAGTTTGTGCCGAAAGCCATCCGGGCGAATACAGTTCTATCGTGTTTGGCCCATCAGGGCATACTTCTCGATACCGCGATGTATCTCGAGCTTCATATATGAAAAGTCTGTTCGGAGTGGGGCAGAAAGGAGTTGTAGTTGCCATTTCATAGCCAGGGATTCTTATGTAAAGATATCTTCCTTGAACTGGGTTGACGTCATCACCTCCGGGTTCGATCAGCCAAGGTCTATGAACGCAGGCCACTTCAGCTCTAACACTTTCGGATATAACGTTTCGATCGCCAACTATCTCTGGGGCGACAGACGTGTGTCTTTTGTCGAAGAGGCGGATCTCTCCGCTGCTGCCTCTTAGTTGTCTCTTGCCCCAACCCGATGAGCAGACGGTTTCATCGCCAGGCCCCGTCGGCACAAACTTGTACTCTCCTTCAAAAGCGAAATCATCATAGTCCTCGGTAATATTCATCATTGTCACAGTGAAGTTTATCTCAACAACAGGGGCAGTTAAAGTGTGTATATTCAAGGGTTCCGTCCTATTCGTGCAGAGACAATCCCGTTGTATAGGCACCCCTTCCCAAGGATACTCGGTAATTATTATTTGGGCCATCCCTTCGCCCCCAATTGTTCTTTTCGCAGGCCTATCGCATTTCCATCGAGTAGTTCGGGTGTCTTTGTGAGTGTTACAATGTTTATTTCCGAAGTAAGTACTTGTGAAGGTCAGTTGAACTCTTTCCCCTTGTTTTGCTTCGAATCTGTAGACAATTGTTTGTGCGTTAGCTTTTATCTGAGTGTTTTAATCAACATAATGAGTATGAAAAGAGGCATTTAATATAACCGCTTGAAAAATACATAAGAAGCAGTACTAAATGTAGGTATTTTTTTCTTATATATTTAAGATCCCTTCCAGTATTAAATAGACGACTATTACGATAATGGACCTCTTGTAACTTCAGACTATTCTTATAACGCCTTTTAATTTGTATCCGTTATCAAGTCTCATCATTTTTGTGTAGGTAGCTCATTGCATTACTAGGTAGCTTAACATTACAATCCTATAAATTTGGGTGGCCTGTTAAGTATTAAAGAAAACCACATAATAGTAATACGGGTAAATTCGCTACATTCACAAAAAAAAATGTGTTACGAAAATAAATATGCAATTTGAGCATATTTTTATCATAAAAACAAACTGAAATACGAGTAAATTTCAAAGAACCACAAACTCACAAAAGAATATAACAATGCAACAGATTTTCTAAAACAAATAAAACTCGACGTTCAAAGTACTACAACGACAACATAAAATAGCTATTCAGCGTACCTCAAAATGCAAGTCAGATTCTGCGCACCGCCCCGCCCGTAATAGAATATTGCTCTGGGAGCTTGGAATCTCCCAGAATAGGTCTGGGCGGACTTGAAAACTCTGTCACAAGCCGATCGGGAATCGACTAGGGGCTGCCCTTGCTCGCTCACGTCCACGAACTCGTATCGAAGCAGGAAGGACACGGGATACAGCGCGGAACCTTGTCGGAGCTCCTGAGGGAAAGAAACGGGGTTAGTTTAATAAATAAATTGCTTTTTTTTTGTTAACTGGCATTGTTATGAGAGCCAATGAACGGTGGGGAATAATTATTGCACAGTACAAACGGCGGACAAACGGCGAATTTAATACAGTATAACATTCTGTATCAGTCAACCATAGGAATACTAACGATTGCTATAATTATTTATACTCATTATACGAGTAATGCACATACATTTCAGATATATTATAAATAATGCTGGATATTATTGTATGGGATTGTTATGATAAATACACTACAAAAATGTATACAAATGACCATAGTAGTGAAATAGTATCACACAATATAATAAGAGTAGGTACGCCAAAACAGTTGACGTGACAGTTGATAGATAGGTATCATAACGTTTTCGCATTTATTATGTTGTTGAAATTACAAAATAACTATATATCTTTATAACTTTATGTCGCAATTAGCCCTCTCATTAGAGAGCCAAAGGATTCCTAACACAATAAACGTACATATTTTTTAGTTCTACCTATTACGTCACAAGTTTAAACGTACGACCTCTGAAGTATCTTACCTCAATCTACTCAAATATATCATATGGGTGTTTGTTCAAAACACAATTCACAATTTGAACAAATAGAAAAATCTATCATCTAGATGTTTGTTCGAAATAGAATTCTGAATTTGAACAAATACCAATCTTAACCTAAAGTAACATGTTAAGTATATTTGAACAGTAACTTGCAAGGGATATAACATGTAGTTTACCGCTAAAGATTATAAGTTTCTTCGAAAGTTGCTAGTTTGTATTATGTAGATGATTTTGCCTAGCCGAGTGATCGCTTTACAGACTCGGCTTAAACTTGTACACCTTACTGTACCCTCCGACTCATGTTTGTCTTGAAAATGCTTGTTATAGTGTAGTAAGGAAAGTTATACAGTAGAGATAACCTGTATATTTAACGTATGGATGGTTTTAATCTAGTAGTTGATTAGGCTTCCGCCTGGCTTATTTTTAAGAGTACCTAGCCAATGTTTAAAATTTGCACAGCATTAAATGTGTCTGTGGTCTTCCTTCACCAGATGAAAAGCGAAATAGAAGGCCAAGTCCCTGCGATAACGGACCAGTAGCCATCTCAATCATTTGTCAGTTGCCACTTACATTCTGACCTGTTGAATTATTTTTGCTATACGCCGTCTAACTCTGAAGCTCGACTGACGTCACTTCACCGGTGTTTCGTCGAGTGTACGGTGATCGCCAGCTCAGTGGTAAACCTTACCACTAGCTAAGACGCTGAAGCCTCAAGAAGTCCTATATTCGACTCTTACCACCCCCACGGAAAGAAATGGGGCATTCATTTGTTTTATTTTCCGTGACCGCATGGAAATATACTTAGCGCATTAATAGTCTAGAAAGGAGCTGCTAGTGATACTACCGTTCTTAATATGCTTGACTAGTTATTATAGAACCAATTATAGAGAGAATTTTGCTTGCTGAATCAGCCTATTTCTTGGTGGAATCTTCATTTCAAGGCCAACTAATGCCAGAGCTACGCGGCATAGTAAAACTTCAAATATTTAGTTAGTAACTTGCTTCGGTCCTTCCTCTGTTGAATTTAATATTGAATAATAAAGCAGTTTCCAACTACCGACTTTAACAACTTGCTTAAGACTAGGTTTCCTATATTAAAGTAGGTAGGGCGCTACTATTTACAGATGGCTGAGTTGCATACTAATGCCACCTTCAACTTCCAGTAATATCGGAAATGAAAAAGTTATAAAAGGTTATTTCCAGCGGAAAGTTATTATATTACTTTTTAAAATGGAGCACTGTAGAATACTTTATGGGCAATAAATATTGAAATCATTGAAATGCAACACGCGATACGTTTGTTCAAGGTCAAATTTAAATGGCGCATTATTTTAGAACCTTTAAAGAATTTCAACTGTTTTATTCTTTCCCATATAGTAGGTAGGTAAGCCTAATTATTGACACCCGTATAAATGTTCGCCCCAATCTGTTTCTGGGTTTTAATAAGAAGGTTGGAAACTTTTGAGGGTCACTCAAAACTCATTTGATATTAAACGATGGTATAGTTTGACGTTTCCATTACACGCTTAATTTTTATCATTAAAATAAAATAAAAATGATTTCTGCACATAAATTCACGAGTAATACTATCAAGCTTTCCTAATATCATAATTTAGGATTAAGGCATTTATATGTGACTTTAGATTAGATTGTATAAATAAATCTATGTCACATATACACATAGCCTCAATGATGGGCCTCGGTGGCGTAATGGTTACATCGTTATCACCTAAAAAAAGTTTGAAAGTTCCCGTCCCGGTCAAGTCAATTTATGAAGTAAGATTTTGAAATTTTTCTCAGGTCCAATTGACGACGCTACCAACCATTACTCATAGTACAAGGGAAAACCGTAGTTTGTTGGTGTGAATTATCTGGCGCTTTATTTATCTAGTATTTAGGCTACTGACCCTGCGAACTGTATAACGCCCCAGAATTTAATCCTCAACGCTCTCACCTCACCCTTCCATTCCCCGTTCTAATTTACGTCCCTATTTTCTTACTTTTTTACTGATATAAGAACCTTCACTTGTTAATAACAAATAGGTACAACAAAAAAGTTACATTGAAATCAATCCAGCAATTAATGGCCAAGGGAAATAGGGATTCATTTTATATATCGCACCGTTAATAAAATAACGGCTTAACTCAAAATATACACCTAGATTATTTCCATCGCACAAATTGTTAAAAATGTATCGAGTTCTAAACTTTAGAGACTGGTGCCACCTTATAAAGATTTTAAAAAGAAAAGTTCTAGTAAAACACGCTAATGAAACAGCTTACATCCAACAAGTCGACGTCAACGTTACGTAACGACCTTTCGTATTTGTCCATTAAATCTCACGTCCGCTGTGTATACAGAGGATGCGTTTCACTCCATACACTCCGGCTGACAGGACACTAAAGCATTCCATCACTTCAGAGTACAGCTAGCACGTACTCCTTGCATTATTCACTATGGCAAATGCAACTGCGCGCGTGACTTATCTACCCTACAGGATGAATGTTTAACCGGGGCAGAAAAGTTTCAAATGTAGCTTGTGAATAGGGAAATACTGAAAGAGACACACCCGAATGAAATTGGACTGACGGAAAACTATTCATTGAATAAATGAATGGACTATTGATAGGTGTGCGGTGGATGGCGGTTTGATTTCGGTACATTTTTGGGTGAGTGAGAAATATTCGGTGTGCTATTGTCTGGCTTGTTGACGCGTTTGATTGTGACTTTGCAATCTGAGTGATTTTGAATACCACCAAGATCATTGAAGATATGCACATTTTAGTTTTTCCCTATGTAAATATTTACAGTAAAGAGCATTGAAAACATCTTGTAGCCTACATTATTATGTGAATGTTTCTCATGTTAGAAGTGCCTATAACCTTTAGTAATAGTTAAACATTCAATTTCATATTTTATTTAGGTATTGCAGTTGTCTAGCAGTCTCCTTTATTTTTATACGACGACGTACATATCAACGTACATATTGGTCTAAATACAAAAGGTGATTAAAAATCATATTATTTTTAAATCGCGTTTTGTTCACGATGTTAAAAATTTGTTACCAAACAGATTTCCTAAAAGAAAAGAAAGAACCCACAAATCCTTAAGTTATCTGAGCCGAATTAAATAAAGGGTACACAATTCGTTCAAGCGTGAACCAGTCACTTCCAGGCCCCGTAATCCCTGTCCCGTGTTTTGCAGAAAAACTCCCGTGCACAGTGTGCCGTCTCGCCCCTCAGTGCATACGCGAGTATCTCTCTCGGCCAAAATGGAAGGTTAATATTTGCCAGCTCTAATTAGCTCTTCAGCACTGGGTTGATGGCTGATCTTTACGAATTAGAGAGGCGGTATGCGAGTATGTACTTGAATTTACAATGTGTGGTGGTGCTAGTAGGTTAACTTTGGCTTTGGTATTATCATTGTTAAAAATACGTTATAGATTTTAAAATTGAAAACGACTTTATCAAGTTACTAAGGCCTAGTTTACAATACGAGCGACATACCTTCGCTTCGCTTTGGGTATTTAAGATGATACAACAACTTAAACACCTAAAATAGATAGACAATTAAATATAACAGTTACTATTTGTTCAGCCAAGGTAATCTGTTATTGGCTTTATAAATTGTATAACAATAAACAATCGACAAATTTGTAAACACTGCCTCCGGGTCGTGTTTCTGCCTGTGAGGTTTCTGGACCTCGTGGGGTGAGTGCTGCATTGGCAGCGGGGGGTAAGAATACCTCTGGTGTTGCAGGCGTGCATAGGTTGCGGTAAGCGCTTAACATCAGGCGGACCTTAGACTTGCTACAACCTTAGTAGTTCAAAAGAAAACACTCTTTTTAATAAATATATGAAAAAAATGCTTACCTGTAAAATCGTCAATGCAGGGCCAGTAGT
Organism: Conogethes punctiferalis; assembly: GCA_031163375.1. Taxonomy (NCBI): domain Eukaryota; kingdom Metazoa; phylum Arthropoda; class Insecta; order Lepidoptera; family Crambidae; genus Conogethes; species Conogethes punctiferalis. The sequence goes on from CM062091.1 coordinate 9,527,334, forward strand.
GATGTAGCTTTCAGAGGGGGCGCACGGCCGGGTAGCCCTGGTGGCGTTTGAAAGGAGGGCATGGTCGCAGAGGCGAGGAGACTCCTCCCGGCAGAACGATCCAAGGAGAGACTTCTTGTCCGTCATTTCCAGCTGTCAAATGATAATATGTCAGTCGTGTTATCTACGTGTAAGTGGAAAAATTATTGAATGAAAGGTACTAAGTAGAAAACAATTTAATCAGATCCTTTAAATCAATCGACATCGTTATAGGCTTAACATTGAAATTTATTCACGTATTAAATTTCGATCACACATTTAAACACAGCTGCGAAATTGAAAACGATGTTAGAAGATATTCTGTAGCGTATAAAACAACCCATATTATTATTGATATTTATTCTATAACAATTAAATTTTTATCATTATATTGTGTAGAGGTATATTTATACAACAGAGAACCGTAAGTGGTACTATCTTACCCTAATGTTACGTGTACTAGGTAATCGTTTTGATCTATGATCTATTTGTGCCGTAAATTCCAATGAATTTATAAGTACTTACTTAGATAACTTTTATTTTTATAGGGGCACACCATAGTGGCTTCCTCTCGTCTAATAGTAGGCGGAAGAGAATCCTACAATGCTAATGAACTAGTAACTAAATCACTATCTTGTCAGTTGCCACCACTAAGCTGGGCGAGAAGATAACTCTGACTAAAAACTGATTAATCTTGAAATACGACTGAAGTCACCTCAACGTTGAAATAGTGCCTTGGGGCCATAGTAGGTACACGGCGTATTTTAAACGCGCCGACGACGCGCGTTTCAGGAGCGCACGTCTTCGGCGCCGTGGACGCTGCTTGTTGCGTTTACATTGATGAAACAAGCGCGCGCATGAAGCGCGTATGCTCGCGTTCGAAGTGATACAAACGCGCGTACAAAGGAGCAGAGTAGGAGCAGGGGGTGGGTCAATCCAATAGATTCGCTTTCTTTTACATTTTTTTCTTTTTAAAAGAAGTACTAAAGCCAACGTAAGCAGTGTTGTCTCAACCGAGGCCATTGTGCAACTGAAGAAGAGGAGTCTCTGATCAAAACGCAAAAGCTACGCGCATCTACTGCGCTTATGCGCGCAGATACAGCGCGTATAAGCGCAGTAGAGGCGCGTTTCACGATCGCCCCGTGTGCTTAGGTTACTAGGTTGCGTTCGAATTGCGTTTGAAGCGCGTATACGCGCGTCATCTGCGCGTCGTCGGCGCGTTTAAAATACGCCGTGTACTATGGGCCTTAGTCGTCTCTTACGACACTCGTTACGGGGCGGTAATTAGTATTATTTATGCGTTATGGGTTCCATATCAAGCATGCGGACGTATACTTACTACTTAATATGGATAAACAGTTCATAAAATTATTGTAGGTAGGAAGCTGGCATAAGTGCGTTGGTATCGTTTTTATCAGATATAAGGAAGCCACTTTACTGTTCCCCTATGTATATAAAAATTCACATTTACGTAAAGTTGATTTTTGGAACGTGTCCCACATATTTCTATTTACTGAAATTGATGGTAATTTGAGGCAGTAAACTTTACTATCTACTTGAAGTGAAAAAACCAACAAAGCATTCACAGAAGCCGATTGCGCGCGGTTATCTTAACGAGTATGCGACAGATCTGCATAAACAACCCCATTATTCTCCCCAGCCGCACTGTTTCTATTTACTAAATGTATTTGCAGCTAGAAACTTCCCTGATTAAAGTGCCAACAAAAAATAACTTAACCGCTCATCCATTCTTAATGTAAACTAAGGAATTCCGAATGAATGAAACGAAACACCGCACTGCAGTCGGTCGAGAACCCGGTAAGAGTGCTCAGACACATTAAAGAAAATTAATGTTTGGCTGCCGACATCAAGGGGAGGTTGAGGTAGTCGGGTAGTTGGCAAAGTGAAATGGCACGAATAAAGGCGAGAACGCCACCCAATTTTATATCGCTTCTGTATTTGTATCGCGACATTAGTCTCTGCGAATGCAAAAGTTTCGCATAGTGCGCGTTCAAGTTAATCCACATTTCATTACTGTATGCGCTTCGAATATACTTTTCGGTCGTTGGGAATGAGTTTAGTTACTATATTTTGGCAAACTTTATCTTTTGCAATTGCTAGTTTTCATTTTTTGGGATGAAATAAGCTAAATAAACTCTGCTTTTACAAAAATACTCCGCTACCAATAAAAATGTTACACCATTGCGCCGTAGTGTGCTACGAGGTATCATATCACTGCTACGAAGTTCCGTAGCACGCCCTGTTTACTGTGATAATGTCGGCGATTGTTGCTACGTCATAGCACACGAGCCGACTTTTGTAGCGACTGTTACTCCTGCGATACACATCTCTTCCGTATGCATACAGTAGCTTTTAGATGTAAAACATATTCCTTAAAAATGGTCCTTTGTGTAACATATCGAATTTATGTAAATGTTTTCATTGGCTTCGGACGACCGGCGTCTTGTGAAACTATATTCTACTGGAGGTCTATTTTATCGGGGAATATTAATTCATTTACTCTATTCTATTTTAAAAATGAAACAGTCTATTTATATAGGTTAAAGATTATATTAAGTGGTTTAGAAGTTACAAGTACTGAAAAAAAGGTATCATGTGGGCACAAAATAGATAGGTATATCTACAAAGCTCAAAATATGAATATTATGTCATACCTTTCTGTCAAGATCTGCGTCGGGGGCTGCTCCGTCCCATATAGTCAGTTGTGAAGAACAGTCCTTTTGCTGGTCAAAACCGGCGGGTTCAGTACCAGCTGAGTGGTATTTCACAAACGACACCCACACAATTTCGTTTGGACGCCCCTAAACAGTTAGTAATTATTTAGACAAAGTTATCAATAATCAAAACTCGTAAAATTAGAACATGCAGTTTGTTGTAGTCAAATCTTTTAAAAATTTTACGGCTTAAAAGTTATATAAGTATGTACATCACAAAGATATTTAATGGGGAACATGGTTAAACAGTTATGTTTATTGACCCTATACACAAAAGCTGTAGTTATAACTCAGAAGCTATTTTTGCACCAATTTTATTGAAGGAACGTATCGAGAATTCTAAATCATTTATGTTATAGGTACATCAAGTATGTTAAAATATTCATTGATAATAGTATTCACACCACGAAAATGTGAAATATTGCTATTAAGATACATTATGAACGCCCAGACAGCTAACGTAGGACCTTCTCAATTTTTTTGTAAAGGATTCTAAGTACTGTCTGAATATGTTATAAGATCTATTGTTATATCTTCCTTTCTTCGTTGGTTGGTACTAAAAGTCACTACATATATTTCTCAAAATATTACCTGGAAATAGTAAACACAGGACGTGTTCGGTGGTAGGGAATGCCTCGGGTTCCTCAGCACGCCACTCGTTTTGTCCGAGGAGCGTAGCACGAACCGACAGCGCCCATCGGACCGTACGTACGAATGGGAATCTTTGTCCACGTACAGGACCTACAAAGAAATAGGTGTTAATGATACGTGACGCATTGAATGATGCTTAGGTATTTATTGCTGTTTGATAAATTGAGTATACAAGTGCCTTGTAACTAACCTGACGTAATTTTTCTGTAAAAAATAAACCCAATCCCAATGTTATTGGTTTTTAAGATTTTTTTTTACTGAAACTACCCATTTTTGATTTGCATTTGATATTAAATAAATTATGCGGACTTCAAAGTGTTTCATAGGTTCATTAAAATGATTTAATCAAAACTGCTATCGAAAGTAATGCTGTGTGAAGATTACATATTACAAATACAATCGATCAGTGTCTTGTGCTCTGATCCTAATGGATCAGACTTACTACAAACTACATTCCTTCAAGGGTTTTTCATTCGACGGATAACATTAAACAGATAAACTTATATTTAGTTCTTACTGCGAGTATTATACACTAAGCATATGCAATAAAATTAGTCGTTAAATTTTATCCAAAGAATGAAAAATTAGACTTCATTGCTAAACAAATAATTATTTTTGAATAAATCCTTTATGTATCATAAATAACAAGTTGAAAAAACCATAACCATAACATTTTGAGATCATAAAAAAATCATAGCTAATAGGTAGAAGTAGTCATGAAAGGTTTCTTTTTTATCTCAAATTATTAGAGAATTCATCCAACACAAAAATAAAATAAGTTAGGCATGTTTAAAAGCTACAGGTAAAAAATCTAAATAATAAATACAAATGACTAACCCTTTTTCAATTTGATAAAAGGGTTCCCATTTGATTTTATTCATTTAGAACTTAATATAAAACCATTGCTGGCATTATAAAGGTAACCTAGAAGTACCTACGTATATATTTTTAACGTATTCATATTAAGTCAGCGGGCAGGAGAATGATGAACTTACCTGAACTTCAAGTTCGAAGCCTGGCAGATAGCTCAAAGGTACGGGATGAAACGGATTGTCATATGGCGAAGTGTGAAATTCCAACAACATGTTAGGGCCTCTGCTGACGATGTCGGGAACTGCATCCCCTCCACAAAGTCTGACTAGGACCGGGGAGTCCCTTGTTGCACCGTCCCATACGGTCAAATAGTCCTGTACCACGTTACACTGGTCCCATATCCTGTGGAAAAGAACTTGGTTAATTCATGTGCACAAACATGTCTTATTGGTCTGGGTCTATACAATGTAATTTCTCCAAAGTAAGTTTATCAGTCGTATAGTACCCATAGTACAAGCTTCTGCTTAGTTTGAACTAGATGGCGTTTGTGGCGCAGTGTAGCATGTTTTAGGTCTATAAAGGTCCCAACCGATGAGCTTGATCCTTGCCTAAACAAGGGCCATGTTTAACCATACTGAGCAAGTGTGAGTTGGTTGGAAAGTATCGTCAATGATTTCTTTCAGCGCAAGAGCGTCGAAAGAAATACTTACTGGATCAATACAGTAGTATAGTAAAAGTATAATCAGCTAATATCCTAAAGTTTCTTTTTTTTAGAAACTAGTAAACTACTAACGTTTATTAACGAATGAGGTTTAACTAAGAGTATTTGAAATATACATAGAGTTATGGTTTGTACAACTTTTTCGTCCATATTTAAATACAATTTTTCCAAGAGACCACAATAGAAAACTTTTGTCCAAACCGCAACGAAATACAAGACCGAAAACAAGAAACTTGGTTTCAATAAACAAACATAGATTACACCGTGAATGAGAAATTGCCCTTAAAAGCCATGAAATTCGGAGGTAAATGATGCCGAAACATCGTAAAACTTTTACACGAACAAAATCTAAATGTTTTGTCACGGTATGCTGTGGATTTTTATTGGAAAAAAGTTAACACAATGGCAGATTAGTTATTTCGGTCGATGAAATCCGAATGTGTTTTGTGTGTATTCGCATTGGATTGTCAAACTCTTTATTTCGTATTGTTTTCGTGGTTGAAACTTGTCATTATTTATGGTAGCGATTTAAAATGCACGGAAGACTATACGTTCATTTTTATTGTAACGGTAATAAATAAAAAGCACGTTTTTTAGGCAGGCTTGGTGGCTCAATTGGTAGTAACCCCTGCCTTCTGAACCAAGGGTCGTGGGTTCGATTCCCACCCGGTATATACATTCGTGTGATGAACACTTGTGCTTGTTCCGTGTCTGGGTGTTTATATTTGTATTCAAGTAAATATTTGTGGTACTTTCGTTGTTCTAATCACAAGTGCTCACAAGTGCTTAAGCTACTTACTTAACTTTCGGAGCAATGTGTGTGCTGTTGTCCGATATTTAAAAAAAAACTTACTTTAAAACTCGTTGACTTCTATCGTACTTCACTATTTGATCTTTGATATGTATTTTGTGACTATTTGTTTGTCTAACAGCTAACAACACGTGCTTATCCGCTGGGATCTGTAACAAAAATCTATATTACACTTTGAACTTACCAGGAAAACTCTTGACGACTTAATAAAGTTTTCCCCTAATTTATTACGAGGGTCAATTTTCCCCTACCTTAAATTAATATGAATTATTTTTATGAGGGCAGTTATTGTAAAGAAAGCAAATCTATAACTTACAAGTAGATTAAAAAAAATATAATTTACCGCTAGCTTGCTAATAAACGTTCTTTCAACAACTTTTTATTCAAACTATTTTGGAGAGCAATTATGAAACTTGTCTGGAAAAGTGGTCCAATTCCTTATTTGGTCAATAAAGGTCAGACTCCATTCTCACTATTTGCAATAAAAAAGATTTGCTATATTCAAGCACGTTGTCGCGACCTTGGTCTTCTAAAGTGAAAGACAAAGATCTCTTTGTATCTTTATCTGCTAAAACGAAGCTGCTAGGAAATAATTGAAATACTGAGTTCGTAATAGTTTTTTATTTCATGAGAGGTTGACATAAATAATTTACTATTTTATTTGTTAGCAAAGTATAATTAAATTAGTTAATATTTATTACAAGATCTCCACAGAAGATTCCGCTTTTAAAACTTTATGCTATCAACAAAACAAGATCAAAGTTCCCGGAAAGTCAAAAAGATTGTACGTTAGTCCAACATTTAATTTAGTTAAGTCGAGTTACCTCTTGAACCTCCCACGTGAATACATATTTTATTAACACAGGGTCACCCGCTGTAGTTGGTGTGAAATTTGAATTAAATATTAATTGAAACGACCACAACGGGCATATTTAAATCAGGTAACTGCGGGTTTCCGTTTAATTTTTGATGTCACAAACCTTTGGATTTGTGACACGACTGTGTTATGTAAGCTCTCTAAAATATAGTCATTGGCAGTTTATGTAATGGTTATTTATAATGTAGCCAGATTTATGCCTTTTGCCTCCAACCAATTAAGTTTTTGACAGAAACCTCAGTAACGACCACTGACGTTACGGAGTTACGGAGAATTACTCATGATCGATCATCTTGTCTATATTGTTAACGTATGATCATTAATCTAACAATATAACAAGGCATAAACGATTGAATCACAATTTCATTGAATAATACTACTATTTTCGAGAAATAAGTTACTATTTACAACAACAAAACATTTGCTTCAATTTGTTAAGGAATTTCAATTAAAAAGTAAAAATAATAAGAACTACTTAATTTTCAAGATTCCAATCTTCTTTCAAAAAAACTTTTAATATCCAATGAAAACATCAAATAATCATCAACATCATCAGAAGCCATTAAATATAGGTACGTCAAAGAAGGCAATCTTATTTCAATAAGCTACAAACAATCATAACATTATAATGTACTCACTTTAGTATGTTCAATGCGGTACGTGCAAGTAGCGTTCCTCGGATACACTCCAGGAAAGTTTGGCGATTGGATGCGGCAAGCTCGTAGATCGCAATCGCTCAGTATGCGGTCGCAATACGTCCCAGGTACCCGCTCGCCCCTCCACGCCCCGACAGTAGCGTTTCCGTACCGCAAACGCGCCTCACTCCGTCTTAGGAACTTGTAAGCCAACTTGAAGTCGAAATTGTATCCCACACCCTGGAAACAACAGAGCTGTCAGTAACTGTACAAGTGTTCTATCTGGTGCATGTTTGCGTGAAATTCGGTACGTTTATTTCAATCAACACACTTATGAGTGAGTTTTTTTTAATAGCACAGTATAGTGGCTTCTCGTAGCCTGAGATCAGCACTTTTCTATTTTTATATAACAAGCTTTTATAGAATCCGAATTAACAAAGCAGCGTCATACATGCTGGCCTGGCTGTGGATGGATACTGAAACTTCTAGTCCGTTTTTAGCTTTCATCAAGAAAGGAAGCTACTATGACATCAATGTAAATTTTAATTTAAGAAGTAATGGAACATTTCTGAGTGTTTCTATTACGATAATCATTCGATTAAATGTCATGTCTTGGGTTAATTAAAAAAACAAACCCTTCTAAATACTCGGATTTACGTTTTTTTTGTGTCTACCTTAAAATTAGCAGCTTGGGGCGTCTAATGACCTTAATATTTTATGCACGTCAAAATGCTTATTAAAAACTACACAAAAAACGTTAATTTCAGGTCTGATTTTAGAGTTGCTAGATAAGAATGAATGATCCATCAAAGTACCTACATTACCACAAACTTTAGCCATTACTTAAAACATTTTTATAACATTAGGGATAATTTTTCAACTTTTTTGAACAGTTAACTTTTATCTAACGATTGAATAGACAGGCAACTTCGATTTAAGTGAGCGTATTTTGAATTAGAGACACAGATTTAAAAATATTAGAGGTAGAATAATTTATACTTAAATAAATATTAATTAACTGATTCCAAATCGAATTTCAAATTTTTTGCATTCGAACTCCCAAACGCTAATTGCATGAACGTCAATTTTAACGTTCCATTAGTTGAAGCCAATACCTTTTATTAAATAACAGAATTAGCCAGTAATAACATCCATTATTGTAAATGTGAATTAAGGCTTTATCCAGCCGTCCCAAGAGGCGTCGTAATCGTCGTTTAATTAATTGATTGAAAGTTCAACCCTTGGTGCACATAATACGGCTGCTGGCGGAAGATAAAGGGAACCTACCGAACCGTTAAAAGCGGGCGATGTGAAATATTAGTCAAGTCACAGGCGAAAACATGTAGTTAGTTACGTCACGTCAGAACACAAAGGGATGCTTAGTAAGTGACTCTTAATGAAGATAAATATCGCTGTTCATTTATACAGATTAACTTCGGTGCGTGCAAAAACTTGTAATTAAACATGTCAGAGCGTGTTAACAGCGTAACGAATTAACCGACTTGTGCTCGCTTTTTAGACTTGTTTATCATCGGTTATAAATATTTGAACAAATTATCTTACGTGTTATGTTTGAAAATATCGACTTGGACGAAATAATTTTTGACACGTGTCGAATTGACTTATTTCAGTTTTAATATTTTATTATGTTGTTAAGCTGTATTTTCATAATCCGATATAACATAGGCAACTGAATGAATACTGATGGAAAGCACTGGGAATGGAAATTCAGTGCTTTTTTATATAAAGAAGGTTGAATAGGGTAGACGACTGATCATGATTATGATTTATCTGAGTTGGTTACTTAAAATATGGAAAAAACCAGGCTCCAATCGGACAATCATAATACTTACAACGTCTAATGATAACGTAGTGTCCTAAACTTATTTTATTTTAGTTTTTTGCTAAATATTCAGTTAGATCAAATGAGCTTTTAATAATTTCAACTAAATACCTACTCGCTTGAGTTTTCAGAAACTCATAAGTATGAAATGAAACTATTAGTTTAATTGATACGATTTGTTTCAAACATTTTAAACGCACATCAGTTTTTGTTTTTTTTTTTTTTTTTTTTTTTTTTTTTTTTCTTTTTTTTTTTTTTTATAGTGGCTCGACATAGTGGCTTCCCTACGCCTGATGGAAAGCGAAAGAGAAGCCCAAGTCGCTGTGACAACGGGCAAGTAACTGGTCAGTTATTAGTTTAGAGATTAAATCTTCCAACTTATACAGGACAGTTCATTATAAAAGTGTATCGACCAACAAATCGATGACAAAAGTAATTATACCTTCATGACTTGTGACGTAAATGGAAATACGAGGTAGATACTATCAGTGGTGGCAGCCTACCGGCTATGTCAATACCGAGTAATTTGTTCCCAGAATGGAACGTTCTGTAATTACGCCTTATTTACATTTTTCGTTCCATTGGTTTGCTTTGTAGTTCAGACTTTATTAAAAGGTGGTTGGTACATACGTATGTGCACGATGAAAATTAATTTACAGCAGTGGAAATTGATTGTGTGGAAATTAATGGAATATTTGTAAGGAAATTTTAAAGGATAACTTTTTGGGGCGACGAAATAGTTTGGAACTTCTGTGAGTCACGTTATTTTGCTTTGTAATTATGTATTCTTAGAAGTAGCTTTTAGAGCCTAAAGGTATTTCCTCACATTTGACAAGTGTAAAACACAAAATTCTCAAGCGAGGGTTGTACGAACGATACATCAAAATGATAACGTCTATGTACCCACACTATTTATAGATAATTCAAAATCAAAAAAGACAACATGAAACTCGCAAAAAAGCTTTTCACTCAACCGAATGCGAAGCAATAGATGTTGTGTCTGACACAGAATCGTAATAATATAAGTTACAACCTTACCTGTTGACTCAATCTGTCTAGTCTAAGCGTCATATTTATAGAATCAGACTCGCTGAAGTAGACTGTGTAGCCCCAGGCTGAGCCGCACCATTGTCCCATGGGAGGGGACGGGCTCCGCTCCACGATGGTCATGTGGCCGTCTGGACACCCGTCCGATGTGAACGACACGAACTTCCCGACTGTGAACGTGTCGAATGTTAGCTGGAACAAGGGATTAAGTTAAAATTTTCTATGAATAAGAAAATATTGGAAAATTAGGTTTCTTTAAGTTTCCCATCAGTTATTATACAAAAAATAGTTAGGCTTTCTTAATCTTTCAACCAGATATTATAGGAAAATTAATGTTTCGGATGGTGATCCGATGCATAATACGTTATGTCTCACCGATGGGTGACTCCAGTGACACTTAACGTTATGCATCGGATTCGTACTTACTAAAACAAACAAACTTCCCATTATGAGGGGAGGCTATATGTTCACGGGAAAATAAATGGTTTAATCTATAATTTCGCAATTCTCCATACAAACAGAGAGTAGACAGTTTAATCTTTTGAGATATTTTCAAATAACTTCGCACACGACATCCTTTTATACTTTAAGCAACCTCATCTTATATTTAAATACTATACTATTGACTTATGTGTAATAATGACTACTAAATACCTACTAATTACCACAGCTGAAAAACCTGTGATAACATAACATCCTAAATGATTTAGGTATCTAACTCACTTAAACTAAGCTCTGTCGCGCTTACTAAACATGTATGCCTGATGTACGAGTATAAGATCTATTCAGTTGATAGGAAATTATCAGCTATTAATTACAAAAGGTTGTTGCTTTAAGAGAAGAAGAATAATCGTAATCAAAATCAAAATTTTTTTTAATCAATTTGCACAAGTAATGAATGAATTCATTCACACCAAATAAAATTCCAAAACTTTTCATACTGTTCTAACAGAAACTAGTTATACGTTAACGAAGAAGAAAATTGCTCAGGTAGAACTAGAAAATACTGAACACAATTTCCTATAAATGTCAGTGACTTTATTACTAGGAATTGGTTCAATACCATCCACATTACGAGTATAGGACAAACACATCCAACCGGGCGTAGGTTTTTAATGAGATAACATTATAATGTCATCGATATTGTTAGATATTGTCTCGTAAACGCACACAAAGTATGTCCTCTTCTCACTAACAACATAACTAAACTGAAGATATTTAGTAGTGTAAATCATAGTCACTTACCTTAATCCGTCTTTAGTTATGTACGTACATGCTAAAAACTACGCAACGGGTTTATTTACATGCGCTTTTTTTATAGATCTATATAATGATTCATTGGAATTTCAAGGTCATTTTGAAGGTTTCTAACATGATTTTATATTTGCGTTTATCTAACGTGATTATATATGGTATATTGCCAACGCGTTTGAACACTACGAGATTGATCAATTTATTATTATCATTCATTTGATGAACATTTGTGTTTGTTGTGTGCACGGATAATAATAATTATACTTACAGTTCCGATTTTCATAACTCAAGTGTTTAAACTGCATATTTTGAGATCGTGCCATAGTACATGACATTGTATTATTATCTTTGCACGGTCTAAAAATGCATGTTTTATTTACCTGTATAATATCTCCGTAGTTTCCCCCCGTGGCTGTGAAGTTGAGATGACACACGAAAGGCAAATGGTCCTCCCGTGGCCTCCGCACCTCCAACTCATATGTGCGGCCTACATCTCCCATATAAGTTCTGTTGCAGGCTGTAACAAAAGACAAGCGATATTATAATCTTTTTAATACGAGCAAGTTAAAGTAACAGGTTAATTGTAGAATTAACCACAGTTATGGCAATTAATCTGAGATACATAGGTTATTTTTATTTATTTTACAAGTAACATTTCAGTCTTTTTTACCCAAATTGCGAAAACTTCTTTTTTACCCGAATTCCGAAAACTTCCTTTTTACCCAAATTGGACTGATTGCTAGTAGCTCTCGATAAATTTTTAATATAAATAAAAATAAAGCAAGCTTAAACCATCCATTCTTGTACCGGCCTAGGTTCAAGCCTATTTTAGCCTAGATTGCGATTTTGAGCCATTTTAGTTTTAATCACGTAAGCTAACTTAGTTTTAGCTGGTGAATAAGTTTGGTACTACTTGGTCTGGTTTGGACTAACTTATTATATTGAGTTGATCATCATCTTACCTGGTTTGCAGTACATAAAGTTCACATCCTAATTCTGAAAAGAGTCTAGAATTCGCTCCCAAATCTGTGTGTGATTATTAGTGAACATTATTTTTGAATAATCATCAATTTTAATATCTTGAAACAAACATTTCCAAATTATTTTCCTAAAACGTCAAAGTTCCAATGTTAAATTAAATTAATTCAAATTTAATTTAAGTTGACTTTGCAAATTGTATCAGATACGTCGCTTTCTGAGTAATGGCTTGGCATAAATAACTTATTACATTGAGTTATTTATGATACCTAATCAACGCCGGGCTAGAATGAATCTTTATAAATGGTAGGTACCTTAAAACTTCTATAGCGCTTAATGGTTACGGATTAATCATTAGGTCCATTAGATACCTCAATGGAAAATTTGCTTACTTTTTATGGATATTTATCGGATATTCTTAAATTTATTTATTTTATTTATTTATTTATTACACAAAAAGAAATACAACAGACTTATAATTACACAAAAAGAAATACAACAGACTTATAAAATAGTACTGCCATTCATATATGAGTCAAGTATATAAAGTAACGTGATTGATAATTAAATCGATTATATTATTGTATTCGGGATTCTTTGAAGAAATTGATTTACAATCTTTATTCTGTCTAGATCTCATTTAGATCTTGGAAATTAGACCTGATCAGTACTGTTACGTTCTAGTAAACTTTTATGGTCAGACCTTTATTTTCATTTTATTTATATAACGCAAAAACTTGGCTACTTTATTATCAGAGCAAGAGATACGTGAAGATTATTATTTGTTTAAGTTTATTTGCATACTATATTACACATTTGCTTTGCAATAAAAAGTAGCCTAGGTATGTCTGTAGACTATTCTGTACGTGTACCAAATGTCGTTAAATCGGTTCAATAGTTTTGGTATGAAAAAGCCACAGATAAACGCAGCTATTTTTGAACTTTTTTATAAGAAAGCAAGGATTATAGGTTAAAGTGCTAGTAGAAAAAAATTGTCGTGCAAAAGTATTACTCTTGAATCTATTTGCCGTAATATTTTATTTTAAAATGCACGTTATTAGGTAATTACAGCAGATCACAACTACCTCAAATATATCTTGAAAGTTCCTCCTAAAACACGAGTTGAACACAGAAGTGTAAATCAACACCTAAAGCCCAAATGAATCATTAATTAGAAATGCAGTGAAAGAATACTATCCACGCCGCTAATGCAGTGAGTTGCACACGAGTTTGCACATAATTAGTGCACCGCATGCGTTCGCCGTCGCCACGTACGCTTATAACGTACGTAGGTAACTACAGAGTAGGGTGAAACTAGGAATTAGATAGAATTTGTTACGTACTTACGTAGCTACTCTGCTAATAATAATATTATGAATCCAAAGATGTCTCACGATCACATTGCGCGAATGATGTGTTGTTACTCTCGCGTGTATTAAATGATTGATGCACAGATTTATGAAACATTTTTGTGTTACAAAAATGGATTTCGGAGGCAATGTAAATGAATATTTTATTAAATGTAAAAATACAAACTGCTACATAAGTGTGAGGTTACACTCACGTACTGTGTGATGTTTTGTAGGCCTCGTATACGATGTTTGTTCGGTGGCTCTATTAAATAGTGCGTTTATAGTATTGGTGTGATATCAAAAATGTTCCATGATGTACCTTAAACAGCGATGTTACAAGAGATTTTCCAATATTTTACATTTTTGAAATTAACTTTGCCCGATGAACATCACACACACATCTCATTTTGCAAAATAATTTTGTTGTGATTTCTGAAATACGTGCGATTTTAATGGTACTTTCTGGCAGTCATCAATTAACATGGAAATTCAAACAGAGTTGCCTCCCCTATGGTCGTATTCCCGTAGGAAATGCATGTTGCAAGCCAGCCTAATTCACTATACCTGATTCCCTAGTCTAAACAGTATTTATGGTTTGAGTCCATTTCTGATAATCTGTGGGAATGTAAAATTGTAATTTTTCAAGTTAAATGGACTAAGTGGCAACTTGTGCACTTATTATGGTACAAGTTGTTTGGTTAAGGTTAAGATTCTTCTACTCCCCAACAGTTGGGTGATGATCCAAGAGACAAGATCCGCCTTGACTATCATCTTAGTAATTTTGGACTAAAAAAGGCTAATTAAGATTTCACCCTAAAAATATTTTTATATAATGTATCTGTTAATCAATCAGCTATTTGCAAGATACTTATATATTTTTGAGCTTAACAGTAAAAAGCAAATTTATAAATGTTGAAGAATTTTCAATTATTGTTTTCATATAAAACACAAACACTAAGTGTTCTGTTCACACCCGAGTATCCACTAAATCCTCGTGCAATCATGAATGGTTTACTAGGTAAAGCCTAGATAATCCTCATTGTCAACACTTGTCACTGGCTATTAGTTTAGAACAACAAGTGTATAGTAAACTATACCTAAACAGATGTTTTTATCTAAACGAGTAGATAATTAAAGAATTTAACACTAAATGAAACACTCGCATCTATTACTTTTCTTTGTATTTTAAGTAGCACTTTTATTACAAACACAAATGTTGAAAGAGCTCTTCTAATTATGTATACCTATTTTAATGGTATTGATAAATTGGAAATAGGTAAGTAGATTATAACTGAATTCTTTATATAAGATCACTCTGCCTCATCCCGCGGGTGTCATAGAAAAGGACTAATGGAATATCTTGCTGTTTACCTGGTTCTAAAAAAACCTACTGCGGTCACCAACCCGCCTGCCAGGCGTGATGAGCGTGATGACTAAGCGGAGTCCCTCGAAATACCAAATGTCATTCGGGGAGGCTCGTGTCCAGGAATGGACATTTGCAGACTGAGATTATGATGATGAGAAATAAGAAGATGATACGTGTCATATTAAACCTATAAATGCAAACATTTTTATAAGAATACTAGCTGTGCCCGCGGTTTCTTTCGCATTACCCCCCATTTTAGGGAAGTAGGGGGTTGGAAAGGGGCGAAAGTAGCCTATGTTACTCTCCATCCCTTCAACCATCTCCACTTAAAAAATCACGTCAATTCGTCGGCACGTTTTGCCGTGAAAGAAAGACGAACATACAGACAGACAGACACACTTTCTCATTTATAATATTAGTAGTATATGGATTTAAACATTTAAGGAAAAACTAACAACACCATTTTAAAAACAATAATAAGAAATTCAAAATCACTTGGCGCGTATTCGCTGTTTTCGTGAAATGGCTAATTAGAAACATGGCACCGTAAAGAAGATAACTGGACATTTCTGCGAGTAATGGCGTAATAAAATGCAGACATACCACTGTAAAGCTGCAGACATTCTACGGATTTTGACATTTGGTAAGCATTTAAAAGTAGCGTACTACGACTCACTGGCCTAACTGAGAGCAAAGTTAGGTATTTGGAAGAAAGACAAAATGACAGAATGAGATACATCATTATGTTACTTCTCTTAGTACATATTCACATTAGGTCGTAGCTTGCCTACTTAGAGTTTAAATGGTTGCTATAAAAACTCTCTGAGCCATTAACTAAACATTTTAAATTTTAAGTTATAATTAGGTAAGGTAAGACATAATTTATAACCTTAAAACGTTGCTTAGAAGAGATCACTTTCAGCGATAAGGCATTTACATCTACTACAATATGTCTGTAATAAAATTTTCCTATAAATGTTTTATTTTTGTGCGGAATAAGGAATATCTATCTATCTTAAGTATTACTAATTTACAAAACATAAGGCACATTTTATAAATTTTATCCAAATAAATATAACATTGAAAACTAAAGCTTTTCTTTGTATTATTAGAACCAGGTGATAGCTAAAAATGATTGACTGTCAATCAAAATATAATAAAATGAGACTATTCAGTTAGGTAGGAGATTTTATATATTGACCTATCTGGGGATTTAACAAATTTAATCTGTCGAGCTTTTCCTGGCGGCAAGTGCCTTTTAAGTTCGATAATTATTTGACATTACGCATTTCTGTCCGACTTCTGAGCCTTAATTTAAGTTTCGTCTAAAACTGACAATGTGGGTTATAATCCTCCCCTTTACATACCTTTATCAACTCATGAACACATCATTTTCATACCAAACCTAAAATAAATTATACCGGCGTATGATGCGATCAAGGCACCGCATCGGTGGGTACAGTCCTGTTAATTGATTGATAACCCTTTCCATCATCAAGCCCCTTAAACTGTCAAAACAATGAGCCTTTATAATTAAAGAGTTAAGACCCCTAGATGATCTAATGACTTGAGTAGCCACCGCCCTTTGTCTGGCAAAGTTAAACTAATTTTGATTTTGAAACAGGTGAAATTTTCTCTTGAAGGTCCGTTTGGATAGATATAAATAGATGTTAAGCAATTATTTTATCGGTAATCTAAACTTCTCTTAGAAAACGTAAGTTCCTCGCATCCTTAGGGAGTGTATTTTTCTTAATTAGATCTGTATTCTTTAAGAGGCAAACGCAGATATTGTGATTTCCGTGTAGTAATCAGATTAGAATTCTCGTGGTAGTGTTATGGTCATATCTTACTTGAAATACTTATCTTACTTTAAGTCAAAAAGTGACTCAATGACTTGAGAACTCTTCTAGCGATGAAACTGCCTAAGTTGTATTACCTACATTAAGTGTTTCCAGTAATGTTTGTGTTGCGCAAAATTCAATTCTTTGGTCTTACTTACCTTATGGCAAACTTTATTTTACTGTCAATCTTGCCAGATTTTTTATCAAATCGAGAACAAAAAGTTACGCTATTCTGTTTTTTAATCATGTGGTATTTATTTTGGTGCTGTAAAGTTTAGCGAAGCGTTATTTTTATATTCCATTCGGTTCTGTTGCCGTTAGTTAACACACACAGTCCCACATTTTAGAAAGGACCCATACTACTCTTGAAACTCTTTTGAATGTTTCATTGCGCTAATGAAACACATGGTTATAAAGAACCACTTGCAGTAGGAGATCACATCTAAAAGTTATTTCAAGATACGATGCACTATCTCCACAAAGAATCTACGGAACAATTCCAGTGCTGTTCAGAAAACTTCGACCGGTTGTAATAGCGTCCTCACTAAGATGTCTCAATTACGTTCGCTTAAGCAAATACTTTTGTTCGCGCCGTTTACGATAGCCGTTTCACCCAGTCTTTTGTTTTGATTTAATTTTCCCACTTTAATTGCGTGGCTCTTATAAATGGGTGAAGTATTTTTATGTGATATTACACATTCATTAATTACGTTCGTTTCATTACGTTTTATTATATAAATTATATTACTTCTATATTCTATAACATTTATTTAATACGTCTCCTAAATCTTTTGATGTACAACACGTCACCCTCTCTATCTTGATCTCCTCCACCCAATAGTTATTTGGGAGAGAAGTCTTATAGCAAGAAGATCGCCTAATTTCTAGTGCTTCGTTAACTGTAATCTTGTTTCTATAAAGATATATTTTTATACATATATAATGATAATACAATACATAGAGATATATCAATTTATGAATTAAACAGTTAAGTTTATATTAATGAGACATATACTAAGTAATAGCCCCTTTGGTGCTTAAGCGCTCAATCAGAATTAAACTACAAATATAATATTCATCTTGATAAAAAATATTGCATTCGAAACTGATTGGTAAAGCTGCTTAACTCGCAATATTATTTATAACCTAATACCAATACCAATCATGCAAGTATATTCGTATATTCAATACATATTCAATATTATATACAATTCAACTTCAAAGCAAACATTTTGTGTTCGAAGCTTGTAGTACTAAATATTTAGTGACTTTAATGACTCAGATCCCACAAAGAACTAATTAACTATTTCAATATTCGAAAGTTACTAACAGATATTAAGCAATAACTTAGCAAACATTAATAACAAAATGATTTACTCTCATGTACTCGTATTAAGCATCAAAGTCTATATCAAGTTATTAGGCAAATAATAATACAACGTGATTTTACACATCAAATTACAGGTGAATGTTCTTCGGTCAGAGAGGTACTTATAAGGTAAAGAAATAAATAAGAGTAGGGCACAATAGTGCAATAAAAATGTTTAGGGTCTAGTGAGAGCAGCGTAGAGCGACTCTACAATGTAGAGACGCAACCGGCCAATAGAGCGCCGCTAGTTAGTAAAACCGCTGTAGTAGTTATTAAGAAATAAAGATGCGTAAGGTCTCGGACACCCCATGTCCGAAGAAGCAGAGAAAAAAAAATAGGTAAAAAAATGATATTACATTATACGCGAACGCTTGTAAGGTAGGAAGGATGTAATATAATGTAATGCTTAAAGTTGAACTGTGATTTTCTTAATATTTTCTTTATTTACATTACGAAAACTACCATCTCAAAGGTATAGGACAGTCGTGCGAAATCACCTTAAATAACTATCAAAATTTACTGGGTGAAATGAGCCGTTATCATTTTCGTTCAGAAAAACGATAATTAATATTGTCTTCGACAGGCAAGCTAGTCTTTTATTTAGAAATAACTAGCTGTGCCAGCGGCGTCGCACGCTTGGTTATCGGGTTTCAAAAATAACGGACTTCCATAAAATACTTATACCTATACCTAAGTTTTAAGTTAGACCTCTAGTAATACAATAGTGAAAATCGTATTCAATTTCATGCAGTAGTTTTTGAGAGATGCGCGTTCAAAAAATTTCTCCCGTTTTCCTAACATTTCCCTTCACTGCTCTGCTCCTATTAATAGTAGCGCGATGAAAAGTACCCTATAACCTGCCCAGGAGTATGAAGAATAATTGTACCAAGTTTCATTAAAATCCGTTGAGTAGTTTTTGTTTCTATAACGAACATACAGACAGACAGACAGACAGACAGACAGACAGACAGACAAAAATTTTACTGATTGCATTTTTGGCATCAGTATCGATCACTAATCATCCCCTGAAGTTATTTTGAAAATATATTTAATGTACAGAATTGACCTCTCTACAGATTTATTATAAGTATAGATTGTAGAACCATACGTATGCACACATTTGAAAGTACTTTCCTATTATCTAATACATATGCTTTAAAGAAATAAGAATACCAACAAGCCATTGATAGCACTAACATAGTACTCGGTCCTCCTCCCTCCAATATTACGGCTAAATTAAGACAGTTACTGCAAAATCACCTTACGGTCATGTTAAAAAAGGTACTACGGTGTTATAACATTTCGTTTGAATTAAAGTTTTGTAGCGTTGATTTTACTACACACTATTTTAATGTAGGTATGTCCGTACATACTATTATTCTAAATGAAAGCGTCAAGTGGCACACAGAGAGAACACAACTGAACAATACCGTTTTGCGAGGTCTGAAGCGAGGAAACACTCGTCTTATTCCTTGTAATGTTCTGACAGGGCAGACAAAAGGCATTTTTTTTAAAAAGCCCACGGAAATATGGCCGAACCCTATTGTGTTCCGCTTTATTCAGATCTTTTTACTTCTCATTTCCTTATTTCAGTGTTGAAAGGATTAACAATAGTGCAGGTACCGTGCGGGTATTTATCATGACTCGCACGATTTGGGCGGATAACTTTTGTTTTTGTTAGAACACGCTTTGTATGGGAGGTTGAAATTTTAGTGCAATCAATTTTAATCATGATAAGTAAATGCCTTACTCAATTTAATTGTAGAAATATATTTTTCCACTTTGAATTTCCTGAAGTCACTCGGACATGCGAGGCAATTAGAAAAGTTTGTTTCTTAATTGAAGATTTTTGTTAGATATTTGTTATATATTTGAAGAATCTTTTTATTGTAATATTTTAACTCCTTAGAAACATTCGATCAATTTTTTTATTAAACTAGTTTTGATATAGATTTTTATATAACCAATACACCGATGAATATGGTTTTATGTCTGTCACAAAAACTAAACCATTAAACCCGACGCATTGTGAATATCACAATGAGTCGAAACATTTACACCACTCATATTGATTCGTATTCAAAAACTTCAACTATCAATTCACCGATCCATACGTTTTAGTGAAAATCACAATGCCTATTGTATGGTTTATTTACAGCAACACTATCAATATCATCAAACTACGGGTAGTGTCTGCACGGCACGTTTCAAAATAGAATAGGGAATATGCATCAAAATATGTTTGTGTATTATTGATTTATACCAGTCAAACAGACAAAAATATACTATAGATAATGGAACAGATATAGAGATATAAACAAATATCTCGCAAAAACAGATTTTTTTGGATGACGCGAATGTAAGCGTCATTAGTAGGTACATATCGGATCTACTTGTCGAATTTTAAACCTTTATACCTCGTAAAATAGAAAATGTATTTAATATTTATGTATGAGGTCGAGAAACGAATTCAATAAATACATATAAAAGTCATATTCCCAGGCATAACATATTGAAAATAATCAAGCAGTATAGTATTCCATCCCCGCAATTCAGTCAATGCGTTTGCCAACAAACCGTTTACGCTGAAGCACCCGTAAGTATCTTTTGAACAAAAACAGGCCCCAATTCGGACGGTTCAACATTACTTCAGCCATACTATTTCGGTGCCCGTAAATACGTTTTTACGCTAGAAATGCGCGGAACGATAATTGTCTTACACAAAAGAGTCAAGGATGTCCTCACAAAGGGGATTGAAAGAGCTAGATTACTCTCAGTATCCACAATTTGTCGGTGAAAAGGCGGGGCCGGTTCCTTTCGTCTCACACTTTGGACTGAATGGGTAATTTTGAACGTTGGCAGATGCTGTACTCATTTTTAAGATTTCATACCACAAGCGGAGGATATAAAACTCAAGCTCATTGTTTGATGCTTATTACTACTCGTATTTGGCAGATGTGGTCGCATAGTCTCTTTATTAATATTACTAAACTTTTGTTAACAGTCTCATCCGTGGGTCTCATAAACGACTAGCATTGTTTACAGTACCTGGGTACAGTAAAACATAATGTGATCATCAACTCGCCTGCCAAGCGTGATGATTAAGGCAAATTATGTGTGCAGTGCAGGGGACAATTGGAACATATCTACATTTATTTACAAAAAACTCAGCTACCAGGAATCACCTAGTCTCAAACTAAGGCTAATTTATACTATGAGTACTAGAAATAATGACTGAGGGCATTTCTAGAGCACCCAGACTCTAGATTCTATATAACTTAAGTCCCTAAATAGACCCAATCGGGAGCCGAAACCGGAACCTACGTATTGTTAAAACTCCCATCACTTGTTCCCGTTACCATTAATCCACATAAACCAAAGCGTAGCATCCCGTAACGGGGCCAGAATATGAAATAACTTGTAAACAAAATGGCGGAACATAATAAAGTTAACCAAAACAGCTGATTCTACGTGCACACATAACTTACGCGATTAACACACTGCCACGCACCACGCTGCATTTTGCATGGTCGACGCAAAAACGCGCAAAGTTGTGGGAGTACAGTGTGCCTAGCACGAATATTTTCGAAAAAGTATGCGTAACGTTTCCGTAAACATTTGTATGAAACTTGGTACAGCGCCCCTATCGTGCGTAAGAGGTACCTACTACGTTAACGTAGTGAAAATTATCGCCCGTTTACGGTTACGTTACGCATACTTTTTCGAAAGTGTTCGTGCTAGGCACACAGGTCTGCATCATCGTGCGTGTTTATACGGACTTACGCACGTAGTTTCGTTCTGTGAATTCGCGATGCTTTTCATTCAAATCTGTTCGCTAGAGCCAATATCATGCACGCGCACGCAGGTTCGGTTTGCTTCTTCCGTCTCGCCTGCGAACTATGCGCGTAGGTGTATGTTTATTCTCTAGTAAGCCCGTGATCTGCATGGACGCGTGGATGCATTTTCGATGTCTTGGACTGTGTCATTTTTTCTATATAAATGGATATACTTACAAACAACTGGTTTGAAGCGAACCACTCTCACCTGGCCGAGGTGGATCCTAACAAACGAGGTTGTGGAAACCGACTAGTGGTGGTATATAATCAATCACGATTGAAGGCGTAGCTAAATATCACAGGCTGATGTCGGACAGTAGCGTCACCGGAGGGAGGAGCTACGCCCAGCCGTCTCTAACCCGCCTGACCAGGGTGGCAATAACAGTACCCAAAGCCGTGAAAAACTGAAGAGGCCTATAACCAGCAGTGGACTGCAAGAGGCTGATGATGACAATGTACAAGCAACGCTGCGAGATACGTGGCAGTGTGTTAATCTCCTTACATCACAGTGCGTGTCGTGACAAACTCCAGTCCATTTTGCTAACACCGCTAGCGGACTTAACACCTTATTAAGCGGGACGTGGGTTTTTTTGTTAATTGAAGCTATATTTCGGGGGTAATGACCACCTACGAGCACGGTAAAAGGCCAGCTCTTTTAGCAGCTGTAATTAACGAACGTTTAATGTTCACTTAAATATTTGAGGGGCATTTAGAATTTTCGATGCGATTGTGAATTGAGTTTTATAGGGTTCTCTTTGTTGGATTTATTATGTAAACTTTTTATATTTTATTTTTATAGTAACACAGTTTAGTGGGCCCTCGTCGCCTGATAAACTGCGAGAAAAAGCCCAAGTCTTGTGGCAACGAACTTGTTCATACCTATTTGGGTATCAATCACTTGTAGTTACTACCGCTAACCTGTTAGGTATCTCTGATCCCGAAACGTGAGGGAAATCACTAGACAAATGCTTTGCCGAAAGCACGGTGGTTTGCGGGTTGACCCAACCACATCCTGAGAAGCTGATGTCAATAATTTCCTTAGTCGACTTTTACGACACCCACGGAATGAAATGGGGCGTTGATTTGTATTATTTTCCATTTTTTTATGATCTCTGACGATTTTTTTATGGCGACCACTTTTAATCCTATCCATGGTTCAAAGTTAGCTTAAAGTATTTCCTTGTGTCATTTCAATTTAAAATATTTACTTGTGTCACTAGTTTTTATAATAATAGGACGTCTGAGTTATAATTTAACTATGCTCCTACTTGATTTAACAATAAAACTGAAAATATTGCTACTGTTAGACGGCATTCACGAATAGATTCCGCAGACGGCTTTATTTCAAGCCTATTCAAATATACAAACCCTAATTTTACGATCTGGCATTTGAGAATACAAATTGGTAGGAGTTTGAGACAAGAATCATAAATTCGTAAAATTGCTTCAACCGAGGCAGTGAATGGTGTAATGTAAGACGAGTGCTTTTTAAATAATAATTACTTCTTATTAGTCCCAAGTACTTACTAGTAGAACATCTAAATTAAGATGTACCGTGTCGATCAAATTATTATCATCAGCTTAACGCAGTCCACTGCTGGCCATAAGCCTCTCCAGTTCTTTACTTTGGAAAAACATCTAGGAGACTTTACCCATAATCGTCACGCTGGGCAGGCGGGTAGGCGAACGCAGGGCGTAGCTCCTCGCTCCGGTGACGCTGTTGCCCGTCATCGGTCAGTGGTATTTAGCTACGCCTTCCATCGTGATAGGTGAAGGTGGCTTGGAGCGAAAAGATCCCTTACATCCCAAACATATTATAACACTTTCTAAACCGAATTTTGATCACTGCAACCAATCTCAAAAGAGGATAGACAAATATGCAGGAGATACTAACGTGTACAATATGTGGTTATTATGGCAAACACAGCCTTTTCCCTTACATCATTATCCGATGATACGATAGTTTGACATGACCAGGGAAAGATCAGGCACAGGGCCTATAATGTTTGAGTAGGCATATAAATTCTATTCATAAAAACAAACCGGGATTTACATCTGAGTACTATCGGTTCTTCGTTAAATAACAAAGTTCGCTATCTTTCTTATTTTTGTGGTAAGCCTCAATTTGCTTACTTACAAAAGGCCTTACGAGTAGATACAATTATTGAAAGATTATGTTTATTTTAAAATTACAGCTCTTTAGGCTTAAGACTAGAAAAACAACCTGCTGTTTATTTATGGCACATTTCTAGCAATTTAACGTTCATATTTTGTTCTCATCTCATATTATACCTATTTTATTAATAATACCTACTGATACACATGGTGCATGCGTGTTGTTCAAAAAGGATTAAATATTGCAACATACGAAATTTACACCCTTGCAAATTTGTATACGAGTATTATGTTCGATTTTGCGCTCAAAGTTCCGTAACGATCTCGTCAAACCCCGCCACAAAAAGCGATAGTTCCCCTCTGAGTATTACGTAAAATCCATAAACATCGAGTATAATATGTTTTGGCCGGGTCCCCGCATAACTCCCGGGGATGAATATTACATAAAAGGCAAAGGAAGCCAAGTCTGTCCATCGCTGACACAGCCACTCCGCTGCCATGCGACGCTTCAAATTGTGGCCATAAAAGTAACGATTGTATTACTCAATATTCACAAGCAAATATTCGTGACCGATTTCAAACATCACGTTATACAATTTAGATACAACGCATTTTTATACATACACATTCCTATACGCTCGCAAACCATAAAAGTATTCATTTTATTACCGTTTTGAATTAAATATTAACGTGCTTTGATATATTTGCATGCTCTTTTATAGTACACCTACATTATAAAAATAAAGATATTTGTATTTAAAACATGTAAATACAATCTCAATATTGAGTTTATTAGCCTTTTCGTTTGACGTTGTATCATACAAAAACACTAAGATATTGATAAAACGTGAAACCAACACTTTATTTCATTACTTATTGCATTCATACTTGCTAAGTGAATACAGTAGGGACTGTTTTCATTTACACGAGTATCTTTGAAACCAAAGAGCTTCTTTAAAATTCTAAATAGCATATCTTTTAGATTTATCTAGCCGACGCATGTTATCGTATTAAGTTTAACATATTATCCTTTATAAAGTAGCTTTTTTCCTGGCCTAAAATACGTAGTATCCTTGAGTACCTTTTCTTTTGTGACAGATGTCAGCAAACCCCAAAGAGGCAAGGGGGCATATTAAAAATGCGTTTCAATGGCCTAAAATGACTCTTTCGACTGGTTTCAATACCATCCCCTTTTCTTGTGAAGTAGACCTTACTAAAGGTATCTTATTTGGAGATATTTCGGTATAGATGTGATTTGTAAGTGATTGTGGTAACTTAAATAATATTCGAATATAGATTGACGGCCTCGGTGTCGCAATGGTTACAGCATAAAGCCTAAAGCGTGGACGATCCGGGTTTGAATCCATTGGATTTGGGTTTTGGTTTTTTGCAAGTTGCCTCCGATTATCATCTGGTGCTCATAGTACAAGAGAACCAGTTTGAGACCTGGTATTGAATATAGATACATACTCTTTATTGCACCAAAATAAAACAAGTACAGGAAAGAAGTATTTTGAGTGAATTGTCAATCATGTAGGTACGAGTATGTAGTAATCAAGTCAAAAGTTCAGAAAACAGCCGTATCTCAGATTAAAAGCGTCCCGTTTTTTAGTCCAAAAGTGTAACCAGAATAATCGATCGGTGATATCGCATCGACAGAATAATCATTTCATTTTGATCGAAGTTGATCTATAGTTTCTCCTAGACTGATGACTATCAATCGACGTCAAGTAATTGATTATTCGATCAATCGATTCGATTCGAAAATGATTTATTTAGCACTCTGAAGCAAAAGTTAACACTAGGATGATAAACGAATTAAAAAATACTTACGCGTACAAGCCTTCGGTTCATCGCTCTTATCCCCGCAGTCGTCCTCACCATTACAATACTTGTCCAACGATATACACTGGCCCGTATCGCACAACAGTTCGCTAAGCCTACACGGCCCGGGGCCCGAGTCCCTCGGATATTTCACTCTTTTCGATGCCACCATACTCAAATCCGACGAGTCTACACTGTCCTCGTTTACAAACTCCTCGCTCAAATCCTGAGGGCTACACAGCTTTAACGAAAGTAACACTATCATGAATAGAAAGGTTCTATTATTGGTGACATCTTCGAAATTCTTTAGCAAACACATTTTTGGTAGACCGCCGTTTTCATGTAGGCTTAGTGTTATTTTTGTCACAACATTTTATCGCACGAACGCTCCTTCCTCGACACCTGGAACAAAGAAAATAAAGATTTCAGCGTTCAAAGATAAATATGTACGTAGCTATATGTGTTGTTGTGTACATGAATTATTTGTGTACTCTTTAATTTACACCAAATTAAAACGAAGTATAGTAGACATTTGTTGTACAATTTACATGGTAAGTAATATCGCTATAAGCAATTTCTTATAGACAAACTTTGGTTAGAGGATAGTTAAGATAAGGGCTGAGGTGGGACCATTTGTAAGCTGATTTGGAACTCCTAATAAATATTGTTATCAATCCAATATGTTAATGCAAATTACAGCAATTGAATGCAATGTTATACTAATATACATTAGCAATTATAAGCTAAAGAAGTTTTTGTTTGTGTTTGTCTCTTTTTCGTGCACATCGAACGTTTCATTTCACGCCTTTTCCAGCTTTTCGCTAGTCAATTACTGTGATGGAAATGCTAACAAGCATTGACGTGCAAAATAATTACATGGAAGTCAGTGTAATCCTATAATATAAAGCTCATAAAATTATGATTTTTACCATTTTAAAAGATACTTCCTTTTATTAAGTTAAAAAAATCAATGGAACCAATTTATTGGCTTACATTTTCTGTGCAAGAAATACACGTTACAAATATTGCGTTTAATTATTTAATATTCACATTTTAAAACAAAACCATTTTTAAACTTATCCCGCAATCCCCGCAAGAAAAACAAAATATATCATGCACTTTATTTTACTAAAGTCTTACTACAAATCCGATAGCAAACTATAAATAAAAATAATCCTATTACGACCTGAATAAGCAACGCAAATACGGCAGCTAAAAAGAGCAAATCTCACAATGCAAACGCTTACACAGATATACACGGAAAGTGCGAAATTAGAATCGACCCTCGGTAAGTAGGGTAATACATTCCACCACCCTTTCCAACATTTGTGGAGAACATAAATAACGTGCACACCTGTAAGCCAGATCGTCTAGATAAAGAAATTTAATATACGCTCTCGATGCATAAAACTGATTTATGATTTACGGCGAGAGTATGCACTTAGCTTGATTTAGGATCCGGCGGGAATGTAACTTGGCAGTTCAATAAGTTTAAGTTTCTTTTAGCGTCGCATTTTTGTTATGAATTTCTAAGTTTGTGATGCGAGTGTCTTGGATCAAGTTTTATCTGAGATAGCTTTTGGTCAATGTGAAAAGGTTTACAGTACAATGATTTTATTTATAAAATTAAATAAACATATTATTCTAAAAGTTACAGAAGGTCTTATATGTTTGGGTTGGTGGTCGCTACTTGCTCCGGTGACGCTGCTACGCTGCTGCCCGTCATCAGTCTGTGGTATTTAGCTACGCCTTCAATTGTGATGGTTATACCGCCACCAGTCGGTTGCCAGCGCCTCGTTTGTTATTCGGCAGGATGCACCACTGGCAGGTGAGGTTGGCTTGGAACGAAATGATGATAGGCCGCTCCCTTACATCCCATCTAAATATGTCTTCTTCTAATTATGATCTCATAAATATGTATTCAAAGTTATACTTACTATTAATATTATAAATGCGAAAGTTTGTTTGGATGGATTGATGGTTCATTTATTAATGAATGAATGAATACTCTTTATTGCACAAAAAAATCAGTGTACAAAAGGCGGACAGGCATGTTTGTTACTCTTTCTCGCAAAAACTACTCACTGAACTGATTTTGACGAAACTTTAGAACAATATGGCATAAGTATAGGCTACCATATACCTACTACCTAGGCTATAATTTAAAAGAATATTATTAATTATTAATATTATTATTTTCTGAAATCCAGGTATCAACAGTTAAATAACATATTAAACCTTTATTTTACAAATTAAAAGCACTTTCCTTTTTCTCGTTTAAAATTCATAGTGTATTAAATAAATTGTATATTTAATTATTATTGAATACATTATTATTGAAGCTTACTTCTTATAATAAAATATTTTAAACATATAAATTAATTAAATATACAACGAGTAGATTAAATAATTTAATATTGTGTTCGAATAAAATAATCACTTATAATAGTATTCGATTTTAAATGGTAGAGAATTTACATTGCACCATTTTATAGAGTTCAACATTAATACGTACCTGTGTTACCCAAAGTTATATACTATGTTGCTGTTTATAAAGTTGTTGAAAAATATTTTTTTTTCGGCTACAACGACTTTTCTGTAGCAAGAATGAGTAGTCATGTAAAGCGAGTAGGTTATTTTGGTGAGGTCTCTTCTCAATTAGCTCAACATTCCTTACCTCCTTGATCCAGTTTTCCGCATCCGGCCTACAATTACCATCAAAGTACACACCTGTGTTCCATTGTAGATGTTATTTCATTGAATTAAAAAGCAAAACAAATTCACACCATTAAACAAAAGCTGTCTAAAGTTAATTAAATTGCATGAATAAGATGCACATTGCAAAATAAATCTTAAATCAGTTACTTAAGATTTATTTCTGTAATCACAAATGCATCCCCGCTAGTCTCATAAAAATGATAAAATACAGACATTTCTCTAGAGCATGCCATGAGCGACACAATAACAAGGAACGAGCTGTATTTCACGGAATGCAATAAGTATATCTTGGGCTTTGATTCTTTGAATAAAATCTCTTTTATACTTTGCGCTACAATTTAGCACTATTAATAAATGTAGGTACTGTGCGAAATACCACAGGATCTCCCTCAAATTCATTAAATTGTCAATACATCACCCGGATTTCAAATATTAAAATTAAATAAGTCTGTATTAAGATATACAGAAATGTATCACTGTACTTAGCAATATTTTCATTGTACATATTTAGCTTGAAACTAAATATGTACAAGTACCTTAAAGAAATTCTTTGAGAAATATTTTTCAAAGTCTAAAGACAGATTAATAAACTTTTATTAATCGTCCTGTGCTTGAAATTGATGGATAACTTGTAAATAGTCTAGTTATGAGTTATACTCATGTATAGGTTCAATGTACCGAATGAGCGTTTAATGCCAAAACGTTCCTCAAAAGCAACACAGTACTGGCTCGTGCCAAAGCAATATCGGAAAATACGACGAAATAACGTTAAAATTCCATGCGGGATTTTTACTGTGATTCGGGTTGTAGCGACACGAACACAAATTGTCATAAGCGCCTGTAATCCAACTCCCCTCCGACGTTCAAATGTAAATTTTCTAAATTCCTTCATTTCAATCCTTTGGCAAAATCAAGAATTCAAATCGAGATTCTGATTCTTGAGTACTACGAAGAAAATATTCGGGCTCTTTACGTCCGTCTACTTTATGGTAATGTACAGGACCATAAACCCACAGAGTATTTCCTCTTATTGAAATACAAACCTTGTCTGCTTTGGAATAAGATTAGATCTGCAATGGATGTATTTTCAAATACTTTTTCTATTACAAGTACCACCAATACGGTTATTTATTGTAATGTAAGGCTCTCACTCTGTATACGAGAATATGACAGTGTATAGTGACATAAAAAGTTTTCATCAAAAAAGAAAATCTTATATACAATTTACACTCTTTTCCGTCGAAACCCTCCTTTTGAGCTTTTGTTTATGTTAAATTGATCCAAATTGGTGCTCCTTAAAGCAAGGGTCAAATGGAAAAAGGGATAGGTGAAAGCATTATCGTTGTAAAAGGTCATGATTAACTTGAAAGGGAATGGACCTTTAGTAGTGGAATGTTAAAATTAATTACACGGGCGGAACTTTTGACCTCGTACTATGCGAAACATTTCCTGTAATGTGAGTATTTAACCACTATGGGGCGGCATAAATTTAGTAACCTTGAAGTTAGATATTAATTTAAACAATTTTGATTCTTAATCATAATAAAAGCTGCTTTATTTTTTTCTTTCAGCGTAGCTAAATATCTTTTTGACATAATGTTACAGAAAATCTTATACAATGATAAAATAGTGAATACTGAATATGCAACCATTTTGTATTAAGAGGTATTATAAGTAGAACCAATGAAAATATTGTAAGTTTAATCTTCCTACTTAAAACAACAATCAAACATAGATACAAATTAAAATAAAGCGTGAAAGGTGAACCTGTTTTTTTTTTATATAAGCGTGCTTCATCGTAGACCTCAATGTTACTTAACTTATATTGGGCGAGTTGAAATCAATTAGAACCCAATACGAATAAGAAAAGAAAAGCCAAATTAACCCTCTGTCACTCAATAACTTAGATTTTACTATATTTTTGTAATCTAATATTAAACGGAAAAATAAAATATAGGGTGTTTTAGGATTTTTACGGCGTAGTCTTATAAAGACTATTCGCAGTAGTTCATAGCTTACAAAAGAGATAATGCCGCAATGCCGTTTTGAAATTTCTTGTATCATCATAATCTTAGTAGGTTGAATACATCAATATTAATAACGACCTCAGCAGAAGCAATCGCGGCAGCATTCGGAAGTCACTACTGGAACACAGCAACATGCAAATGGGCGTAAAAGCGAATTTGTGTTTCCAAATGCAGAGCGCTTACAAAGGGTTTAAATTTGCAATTCTATATGTGCGATGCAGATAATACGGTAAAATGTAAAACCATTGGAATAGTTTGACGGCGTGCGTATACGGTCGCACTTATGTGACGAGCCAAACGATTGATTTGCATATGATTTTATATTGAAATATTCACGGCTGCAGAAATTGTTTGTGAAATGTCGGTTTGTGAGATGACTAAGGGAATATCCGAAAACAGGCAGAAGTAAGTACAAAAAAAAATAACAGGCCCCCTTTTAATATATGACGTAATTTTTTAGTTCTTTCTAATTGAAAAATCTAATCAAATCCAACTTCAGATAAGATTTCATTTCAATTAAAATTTGAATAAAACATTGATAGCTTAGATTACTAATTTCTTTTGGAAAACTTATAATTTATTTTGTGTTTATCAGGATTCTTTTATAACCTATAACCTATATTTCTATAAACTGTTTCAGTATAATTTTCTTATTATACATTACGGTCAACAACACACTAGCTAGACAGATAGAAGTAACAAGAGCAAATTTGACACAATATTTGTATGTGTTAAATACAATTGAAATAATTGAATAATAGGCCGAGTTAAGTGATTAGCTCCTGTTTAATTTATCAGTTAACCCTTGATCGCCTGTGTAGATAATCTGCATGCGTGTCATTTGCATAAGTAGCAGGATGTATGTGATTACCGTTGTAAGCTCGAAATCAATAGTCACTGTACTGGATACTATAATGCTAAACGTTATTGTTCAACGGTTAATCCCTTATATAAATGGCTAGATAATGATACACATTTAGGGACCCTTTAACTATGGGGCTAAGACCTATTTTTTGGTAAGTATACCTACGACGATACAAATTGATGTAATACTCACTCTAAGCTTCCTTTGTCACAAAAAGTCATTTAAACAAGACAAACAAAAATGTGATAATCCACAAGTGTAAAAAAGTCGTTCGACGGCTATTGGTATCTCGTTTAAAGAATAGGGTCCGGAACGGACATGTAGGTACTTCAGAGGAGAAAAGTTATCGACAAAGTTCTGAGGGTTAGCACGCTGAAGTGGTAGGGGGCTGGTCATGTCTGTCGTAAAACCATCAATCAGACAGACAGATAAATTAGAGTGGACAATTATTTTAGATAGACGTAGTGTATGACGTCTTGTGACTCCTTGGGCTGATGGCTTTCGAAGAACTGCTGGCAATGGCTGTATGGGCGAGGCCCAGACAGAGATATATCATACGAATTAAAAGATCTACGTTCAACAGTGCACGAACTAAGGCTGTTGACTGATTGATAGATTGAAACAAAAATGCAAAGAGACAATTAATATGGATTAAAGTAATCATAGCTAAGTTGTTAGTAACTAATGTAAAAAAAATATTAAAGTATTTAGGTAGATATGTAGTAAGTATTTACGTAGAAAAACTATACGATATAAACACATCTCCAATCCTATCTTAGCAAGAGCTTAAGTAAGAATAATAGCGCAAAGTTGCCACAAAAATTCATTCAAGCGACACAAACAAAAATACAAATTGAGCCATCGATCCGTGCAAGAAAACAAGACAATTTGCCGGACAGTGATATATTAATGAGTAAATAAGCGTTGATAATGATCAGGGGCAAAAACTGGCCGCGACTCCGCCTACGGCGCCCACTGTGACAAATGAAGGCGACCTACGGAAAAAATAATTGGCCCATTTAAATTCCACCTTTCCACTCTAAAGCCAAACAAATGGACTTTTTCTATTTATGCCCAGCTTAAGTCGCGGACCTCGGAATGAAGTTAGCGGACTACAAAATGAGTATTCGAGTGGCTTTGAGTAAATTGTGTGTTAAAGCATTTCGTGAAATATAACGAACTTTATGTTTCAACGGACAACAGTCATCCCGCATACCGCAGCGATCGTGCTTTTTGCGAAATCTAATCTAGGCCTTGCTGAAATTCAAATCATAACGCTCATATTGTTTGTTAGTTTTATGAATAAGCAAAATTTGTAACAACAAACAGTATTAATTTATGTTTGAGTGAAAATTCAATTTTGTTGAGCACAATAAGCAGGATTTCCGAGGGCATAACGCGCTTAATTGATAGCCTGTCATTACAGCATGTGGATGCCAATGTTAATTACATTTTAATTTATAGTCGGCAATCGTACAATGTAGCCTGTTGAAATTACTCTACTCACAATTTTATGGTTTGACATTACTTTCATCTAAATAATAATAGATATAGAATATTTTGTTTTTTCTCTTAGTTTTACAAGTTCGTGCATTTAATAAGGCGACATAATATCAAAAGTCTATTAGTTAGCATTTTTTTTTTCAAAATTTAACTTTCAATTTCATGGTAAGGTTTTACAGGTTTTCATATTTTGTCATTGAAAGATTTATAAAATGCTTCTGTAATTTATAATTTTGACTAATTTGCAATACAATCATACTACAGTGAGATATTTTAAAATCCAATGAAAAACGTTAAATTTTAAATTTTGGATGGTTGCGATTTAATTTAAAATTTCAGCCATTCGCAAATAAGCTTTTCTTTATCGAGTACAGATTGGTTGCAATTAATCGCGTGTTTCAAAAGCTTCAAGACAAAATTAGTTTCGTTTGGCATTTAAAGCAGGTTCATTAATTTAAAAGCTACAGACTGTTCGAATGCGTGCCAGTAAAATGCTTTATGATATTTCGTGCAGTGAACAATCTGAAAACTGCAGTGGCATGATTTTATATAATAAAACGGTACATAATTATTGTGGTACGTACCTAACTGTTTAGTCATAATCTTGCTATTGTTCTTTGAAATATGTTATGTACCTACTTAAATTAGTAAGAAGCACGTAAATTGTTATAACTAGTACTTACTATATTTTTTCAAACAGTCATTAACCGATGTTTAAATATTTGATGCGGTAAAATTGACATGGCTAGCATGCTGGTTCTGGTAAGATTTTTATTATTAATGAACTTAGCTTTTCTAGTATTAGGTACATTGAATGACATCTTAAATAAATAAAAATTGATTTTCAAATTGTATCTACACGTATAATTTTCGAACGACTGCACCAAATTCGAACTGCACCGAAGGACTCTTGGTTTTATGTATTCATACGTCAGGACAAAATTTTTGTCATTTAAAATTACAAAACATAACACTGTTAAAATATAGATATACTAAGTACGACGGGTTAGCTAGATTCTAATAAAAATAAATTTATTGTAACCCAGAATAATGGGCTCTTCCTCAGAACAATTCCAAGAGACTTTATTGACCAATAGAAGGCATTGTGACACGGGCATTAACTTACAATATGTAGTTTATGTACTTTTCAATTTATAACTCGACTAACTACAGCTCGTGGCTGTGCCCGCGTGAATATTGTTATTAATAGCCTATGAGTTAATCTAATGAATGTGCTATTACTATAAAGTTTCGTCAAAATCTGTTCATTTTTTTTTTATAGTAGCTCGACATAATGGCTTCCCTACGCCTGATGGAAAGCGAAAGAGAAGCCCAAGTCACTGTGACAACTGGCAAGTAGCTTGGTAGTTACCTGTCAGTTGTCACTGCCATGCCGGCCCAACCCTAACCCCCCACGAGCTCCGAAGACCCTACTCACCAGCAGAAACACGACCTGGAGGTCATTTGGCTGCGGTATTCTATAGGGTGGAGGTCCTTCCCCGGACGGGCAGCTCAATTCGAGCGAAGATTCGCTATTTACCTCTCTTCTTCTCTCTCAGTAGTTTTAGCGTAAAAGAGCAGCAAACATCCATCCATCCGTCCAAATAACACATTTCTAATACATATTAAGTAGGATATTGGGATTACTATTGAGTTTACTTTTGAAGTGAGATGGTTAATAAATAATATCATTTTATTCAAGCCTCATTTTTAAGCCTGAAAATGGAACACACAATTTATTTATTTAAACTTTATTGCACTAAATGGTACAAAAGGCTAACATTAAGTTCGAGGTTCTAGGAACATTCTCAACCAGTTAACCTTAGGTCATGCAGAGAGCAGATGTATGTGCGGTGAGTGTTAAAGAGAAATACAACCTCTCTATTTGAATCAAAATGCGTGATAAATAGTAACAACGGCCAAATTTCTCATTTGTAACAGAACTGTAAGATACAGCTTCAAACTTCCGCAGTAACCAAGCAAATGCAATAATATGTATTATGAATTATCTTGCGTCGTGCGGTCGCATGTACCGCGCCAAACGGAAAAACTTTTTTGGCTTCAACTCAAGACTTGTTGTACGACAGAAAAACGTCCCGCAAGCATTTGCTTCATTATTTTATAACGACATACTATTCAGGAACGGAACTTTTTAATTCAGTTAGTATGTTCACGATTATGTGACTGCCTCAGTGTGCGAAATTACATCAGAATGCATTAAAATGAACCCGAAAAAGCTAAACTATATTATAAACGTAAACTAGGAGGTATTATGGAAGTTTTTAAATGGTGATATTAAGCCAAAACTGTATAACAACAGTTAATACACCGCTTAACTTTGATCGACGAGGTAGTACAATTTCTTATCTTGCCAAACTTATAGTTCCCGTCAGAGAAGGTGTACTCGCATACCTATCTTGGACTCGGTAATTAATTACGGCCTTTACACGATCTTACTTCAACTCCGGAGTGAGAACCATCCCTGTTTATTAATGTGGACCATTATTCAGAAGCAGCCACAGATGAGACTCAGCGCTCGGGCATAAAACATTCCTGAATTATATTCATCTTGCCTCGTTAAAAGAAAGTTGAGTTGAAAACTTGACTTTCATGATAGTTGTCGTTTGTTTAAAGGTTTTAATTATTCGTCGAGTTCGTCAGTTTTATCGAGTTCTGTTTGGTTTGATGGCTCAGTTCATTGTCGGCAGCATTTAGACGTTTTCGCGAGCAGTTTATCTTTGAATTTAATGAAATAGAATTTTACCTGTTCGGAATAAAGTTAGAATTTCTGTCTCGTTAAAGGCGACATTGGAGGTAACATCAAGATAATTTTATTATTCAGCTTTTGTATATTTAATTTCATATACTTACGTTTATTTATAGTAGGTACTTGGAATGTTCGTAATTTTTTTCTATGTAGAGCTTATGTTTTAGGGCACAAGGTTTTTTTGTTACTTTCTAAGGTTTCTCAATAGTTTCATGCGGAAATTCATACATTATACCTAATGGATTAGTTAGTGACAAAGTAACTTCTCTTACAAATTGATTCTCATTATCTACATCTGTAAGGGAGTAAGTAATATCGTTACATTAATTGAGTGGCCATTTTGTGACTGTAAAGCTGGTCCCTAAACTTTCTTAGTTAGATGCTCTCCCGATAGCATTGGCATGCAAATTTCAAATACTTCCGTCCCTGCTCTTACAGTGAACCCTATCTGCATCCATTAGTTAAACACCTTTACTCTATACAAATATCTATAGAAGCTTTTATTTAACGAGAGAGTATACAAATAAATAATACCTTATGGATATACATAATATAGATAGATATAGTATTTAATACACACCAAAGTGTTGACTTAAAGTTAAAACTAGATACAAAGACAAATCGAGATTCAAATAAGGCGGCCTTATCGCTTGCAGCGAACTCTGGTCTGGTCTTCAGAATTTGAACTAAATGGTCATTCAAATATTCTTATCTTCTTTAACCATAATATTATTTTGTCCAATTTTGAGTATAGGTCTCTTACAATCCCCTCCATATCTCGTCCCTCCACATTACACATCTTATTTTTTTTGAGTTTACGTAAGTAATAAACCTATTCCAATGAAAAAGCCATTGAAAACATTATTTCTTCTTCACCCAAAGGGATCATGTTACCGAATATTCAATCTTACACGATCGCCTGCGCATTAAATACATTGGGACAATTTATCAATTTCTTTTTCCCATTTAGAAGTTCCGCGGACGTAAATGGCTAAAGCATGTCTTCTTTCAAATTTCCTATAAGATTGTAGAAAATTAATGGAGCTCCGTTCTAACTTTATTATAATCTCTCCACCGCGGAATCGCGCAACCAGCCACATGATACGAATTATATGGACGACGGAGAAAAATAGATCGACAATTTTCATCAGCAAACTTTCCTTGCAACTTTGGAGGAAGGCATATCTTCTATATCAAACTTGTTAATAAGGATAGGGAAATATTTTAGAAGTTACTCCGCTGTTGCGATACTTTTTGATTTTTATTGTAAGTGGTACTACGTTCCCAAGAGTTCATTGCTAATAGAAAGTTTGCGAGCATATTTTGCGAGTTTCATAGTTCTATAAAGCGATAAAGGAGTTAGCATTTTCATTGACTTCAGAAGTCTATAGAATATTGTTGCTTAGTTCTACAGGCAATTCATTAGTTTTTGTACTAACGATTTTAGTTATTTATTGTTACTAAGCTTGTGACCCCTGAGTATTTAAATGTTTGTTTGTACGTACTTAAATTTCACTAATAATGTAATATTATTTGAAACAATTTATTAAAAATGTAATAACTAGAAAAAGTGTATATTCTTTATTGGCCTGATATTAAGATATTCTTAGATAAGTGCTTTTATGGTTTACGC
The DNA here is from genome assembly GCA_031163375.1 of Conogethes punctiferalis. Lineage (NCBI taxonomy): Eukaryota > Metazoa > Arthropoda > Insecta > Lepidoptera > Crambidae > Conogethes > Conogethes punctiferalis. The sequence goes on from CM062091.1 coordinate 9,564,933, forward strand.
AAACGTCTTGCTTAATAAATTCCCAAGCTCTTCAAATAACCGCGATCGCTATCTTATCCTTTCGAAGGTAGAAGTTGATTATAAATGTGTGAGCTTGTTTCTTATAACTTCAGAACGTCTAGATAAGGGAATGGCCCGAAGGCCCTTCCAATAAACTCCAGAATAATGTCCTTCAATTTCATTTAAGGGCCGACAGTACTTGCTTGTTAAAAGGTCATGTAAGAGGCATAACAATTTGTCTTCGTTTTTACGAGCCAGTAGTTCAACTTGAGAATAATTAGATTAGATAATGGACTAAAGTTTTACTTTAGAAGCCTACTTTACGTTAGAAAAGTTTTGTAAATAATTAAAGATACAAGTCACGTTTTAGAAGGAATTATCTTTTTATTACAGTTAAGAAGTAATTAGAGCGCGGTCATTTCAAGAACTATTCTACAATTATTCAAGTAGGAAATAATTAAGAAAAGGTTAATATTTAAGAAAAGGCCACAGTTGGAATGGACTTACAAATTTACATACTTCTCAACAAATGTTGCCATAATCAGCCTGCAAATGTCCACCGCTGGACATAAGTCTACCAAAGACAATTGTCATTTGGGGGAATTTTCCGTAGTCATCGCGCAAAAATAGAATAATAGAATAATAATAAAAATTCTTATACTCTGCCCGAAAGTTGCCTAGTAGAGAATGTTTAAAACGATAAGACCGCCTAATATGTATAATAAATATATTACATACATAATAATGTATGTGTAATATATCGCTTATTATATATCTGTGTCTAGTTTTAAGTCAACTGTCAAAATAATATTTATCTGTGTAATATTTATCAAATAAAACAGAAAATGTGAATTTTTCACAAAAAGAATGAAGTAAGGTATAATACTTAGTAATAAAGCAAGCAAAATTACTTCTGAACAATAATGCTCGGCTCCCTACATAAATGAAAATGAAAAAAATAATGACGAAAGTAATGAGCATCATAATTCACACAGAGGCTGCCCCAAATTTGTGACTGGTTTGTTTTCCCTTTTTATAAACTGTGGAAAAAATAAAAGTAACTTTAGATAGGTAAAATACTGTACAGTGGAGGGCAGTTAATAACGTAAAAGTGATAAAGAAAAGCTACATACATAACCCGTGTATTATTCTGAATGTGTTAGATTAATCTGTATTTCTTTATTGTGAAAGTAAATAAATTAAAATCCTTTCAATAACTTTCACATAAAATAGTAACAACCTATCCATCCATTCCGCGTGTAATATTACTAAAATACTTTTAAAATGTTTTAAACCAAATCTTGTTTTCTTATTTCGTGCTTCCGTCCGCGGTTTGACGATAACGATCTAGCCATTGGGTCTACTGAGGTCATCAAATGTGATGGAAAGTGATCTTAACTTATGAAAACATAATATACATATGTACATATTTTTCAATCAATCCTATCCAATGTAAAGACTATCTAAAACATCTTAAACAATGGAGTATTCATTTTTTCTCAACCGATAAGTACATAAACCAGTTTACTGAACAAACAACATTCAAAAAGGAATAAACAAAACATTGAAGAGACTATGAAAGCCCACAATTTTCGAAACAAACAGAATATGTTGGACACGGTTCACTTGTCCCCGGCAGTATTGTGTTTTGTTCGGGCCATCACAGTGTTTTTCGAGCATTTGTTTCCTTACGAAACGGCAGTTAGGAATATTTATTGGATGAACTTGTGGCGTGACGCCGCTTTTTAGCCAATTGTAGCCGTTACTGTGTAGCCGTACCCTACTTCAGGCTAAAATATCGATGGTTATAAAAGTTCTCAACGGTAATATCAATTGTGTGTTACATTCTAATGTTAAAAAGAATTACGCTAGCAAGTTTAGTAGTAGAATTGCAATGTAGCATAAACGTAGCAATAAATATTGTACCAATTTGTATTACCAATCCTTACTTTAGATTAGTACATTACATACATTGGTAGTAATAAAATTCTCGCGAGTGTAAACGATTTCAATACTTTGTATGCAATTCAAAGGTTTAGTTACATATTATATTTGGGTACATACATAGTTATTGCGATCCAAACCTGTTTTCATGTAACGTTTTATTGTACTTATCTACTTTTAATTGTAAGCACTACTGGGCGATATTACGTCAATTCGTTTTAAAAAACCCTATATTTTACATCAAAGCTTTAACTGTTTATGTACAGATCACAGGCTCAACAGCTCATATATATGTGCTGTTGACTTATATAACCATGGAAGTAAAAAGTACTTATTACTTCCATGTATTTTTTATAACCTACTCCTATCTGTCAAATGTCCCAAACAATGATCGACTAAATATGCAAGATTTAAAGTGCATTATGAATTGCGTAATTGCAATATATGCCCGTGTACTCGCCTAACGCAAAAATTATACTTTATTTTACTCTATTTTCTATTAAATAAACATAGTTATTTGCTAGGCCATGTAGGTAGTACCTATCCATTGCAACATCATGTGTGTCACAATCTTCGCACGCAGACTGCAACCTTACTAAGAACAAGCATTCGTAACTTAACCACTCAACGGCCATACTGGCCACCAGACCACAATCAAAACGAACCCTTTGTTCGTAACCCTACTTAAAAACCTTCATCAATTTAATCCATTGCATGTCCGAGCAATCTCCGCAGAAGGCCTATCAGGACTTATTAAAATTACATCCCATCTTCAATCCTATGGACAGGACTTATGCAAATGAGTGACGGATTCTGTGCCGGCTGCGTGTCCTGGATTAAACGGAGTGTCCCGGTCTGTTTTTACAATGCCACATGATGTCAGGAGTTTTGAATAATGCCAAACATCCTTTGTTTTGAATTGCCGGTCAAGGGGCGCCTTCTGTTGTGGCAAAATTAATCTTGCATTTTATTTGCTTAGGGCCCAAGAAAGGGGAGTTTTTAAAGGAAAACATTTTGATCGCTGCAATGTACGTAGCTTTTATACTGATTTCCTGATGGGTTCAAAAGCATTTGGGCTGGGTGATTAGTCCACCTGTTTCACAACATTTGTCAATACAACATTTCACAACATAAGTCAAATATGATGTTTCTTTTGCAGAGCAACAACATAATCTTTTATTTCTGAATAATAATCTTATATATGTATATATTTTATTGGAACCGAAATCGAATACATTTCTAAACCTGATATTCCTAAGTTTCTCATGAAACATTCATGAATCGTTATTTGTTAAAAGTATTTTCACAAAAAGCAGATAGTCTTTTCTTTATCGTATTTACCTTTTCAATGTGCTATTAATACATTTGATCCGAAATTTCATATTGAACGTGCGGCACACATATTTTATCTGACCCGGGGTATCTAACTCTCGTTGACATAGTGAAGATATATTTCGCCCGCACACAGTGCGATAAGTATAAATATCGGTTCTAATCTGGTCCTTTTACGTTTTTGTTTTAGGAAACGTCCCTTGAGCCTGGGCACAGACAGTTCAGTACATTATCTATGTCAATACTCTGAAATGGGGGAGCCATTTTAGGAGAACATTTTGGTGTATCGCGTGTATTCTTATATTAAGGACCCGTGTGGGACACATTAGGCGGAGATTTCTTATCCCACAAACAGAGTATACGTGTCGAGTAATGTACTTTGTTATCTTTTTTTTTTTGGAAAATGGCCGCTGTCGCGTTTACGTAGCGTCGATCTTGAACAAACATTTGCTTTAGCTAACCCAGATATTCTATGTTATGTCAAACGTCCGTTAGTATTATTTTTATAGCCTTGCAAATATCGTGAACTTTATGAATTTTACTATGCATACGAGTATAAAGAAAATCTTCTACATATAAGCAAAATACAAAGACTCATTATCAATATAGACATAAATAATGATTAAGCAGGTTTAGACACAAGTTTTTTTTTATAAGTGCACAACATAGTTGAAGCACCTTGCTTGGCAAGATGAATTGAAGCCCAAGTCACTGTGGCAAAGGGCAATTACTAAACCCGTACCTACTACAGACTGCCATATCAGCTCAAAAGTTGCTTTTTTAATCTCGATTAGGTTCCTATACCTTATACATATATGTGGGAACTATTTTTGTAGCGCTATTTTTTCCATTCCATTCCAATATTTGTAATACAGAATTATATTTATACATTTATTACGTCTAGATTTTAATCATAGACTAAGCTTGGATAATATCTTTTGATAATGCCAACATGCAGTAGTCTTCTTTCATCAGTTATAAAAAGTTTAAAAGATTCGGATTTCGATTTTTCTTTTAAGCGACTTGCGAAATGAATATCGTAATAATAAATATCTACTTCAATT